>CM053792.1:161258493-161923493 GCA_028749045.1 Cupressus sempervirens | reverse complement strand
CCCCCCCCCCACCCCAAGCGACTAGGAGTGCTTGTAGAAGAATATGATAATAAATCATCTAACTAATCATCATCAATAACTGCAATCACTGAATAATCATCATGCATACATGAAATATAAAGTACGAAGTAATCTCATCATGTGATAAACTGAATGTAAAAAAAACAATATCTAATAATCTCAAAATAATGTTACTAATCATCAATATACAATTGACATAAATGAGTTCGGCAATGATAGCAAAAATGCAAACTAGGGCAGGCACTACATGTTGATGCTAAAAACACACACACAATCCATTCCAAAAATCTTTGATAACAAATGTCGGTGTATTCCTTGCACCTCCTTTAGGTACAAGTTCTAGTTAATGAATAATAGATCTTACTAATTAATATAATGAAAGACACAAGTGACCTATGTATGGTGAATTTGTTGTCTTGTTTGTTGAATTTGAAAGTGTGAAAGCTTACCCACCCTATCCATATTATACGACACCAAATGAAACTTGGTATTATTATTATTATTGTGAAGATTTAATATTCTAAAGCATGCATCGAATAACATTGAAGAAGATTTAAATAAAAAAGGAAAATGATATATATATATAGCCATGGTGAGAAACTCATGATAATCACAATAGTTAGCCGTACACTTGAAGGTGGGTGAGATGTACTGTTCAACCGACGCGCTAACCCAACTGTATTTTACAGTTGGATTAACAGATTTCACAGTTGTATTAAATACGCATGGTGGAAAGCGCAAG
Source organism: Cupressus sempervirens (assembly GCA_028749045.1). Classification (NCBI taxonomy): domain Eukaryota; kingdom Viridiplantae; phylum Streptophyta; class Pinopsida; order Cupressales; family Cupressaceae; genus Cupressus; species Cupressus sempervirens. The sequence continues at coordinate 161,922,730 of CM053792.1, read as the reverse complement.
GCACCGGCTACGGTGAAACATATTTGCACCGAGCCGCTGCCCTTTTGCCCTGCCCATCCCTCGATTGACTGCACTATCTGTGCCCGTTCTGTAGCATGCTCGTACTCCGTGCGCTCTGTCCCTCTTTTCTTCCGTGCATTTAACAATATTAACATGCTCTGATTTATTAATATATGTGCGTGCAGTGGCAACATTATAATTTATCTGGTAAATGGAAGCTTGGAAGCTAATATAAATTTAATTTATCTGGTAAATGGAAGCTAATACAAATTGTCCATCTCTTAGTTTTCTTTTAAGATTTACTTTCATGTTTAAAATTATAAATAATATTTTTAATTTGAATATTTAAAAAAAAAATGTTTAAAAATTATTTTAGTATTTTTTATTTGATGATGAGGGGGAGGACATAAAATTTGATGCTGCTTTTATATGAACATGATCCTCGAAATTCTAAATTTCACTATCCACATGATCTCAATATTTCTAAAATTCATTTTAGGCCCACCATATCAACTTAAGATTTTTTATTTTCTCACGAGTCACCGAATATTGATGTAAGGGTCATATATGTTAAATAAGAATGATAAAAATAAGGGAAAGCACAGAAAAAGACAAACATTAGAATCTTGTTTGCGAGAGTTAGCTCAAACCGACAACTTTGACAAATTAATAACTACAAGCTTGAAATTGGCACACACTATGTATTTATAAATTGACATCTAATATATTAAACTACTTTAATATATATATTTATATTAGCTTCCATTTACCAGATAAAGTATAATGTTGCCATTGCACGCACATGTATTCATAAATCAGAGCACATTAATATTGTTAAATGTATGGAAGAAAAGATGGATAGGGCGCACGGAGTATGATCATGCTATAGAACGGGCATGAAACTTATTTCATGTCAGCGAAGGACAGTGCAGTTAGTCGAGGGATGGGCTTAATGATAAATTTCCTATCAGGAGACTCAAGGCCTCTTATATTCCAAGATATGCACTTCATGATGAAGAATGCAAAGAAGGGCCAGTAAGAGGAGCTGATATCTCCCCATTCTTCTTTTTATTTTTAGAGCCTATGGGCCTGCATATTTTCTTAGAGCCATTAGATCCTGTGAGGGAATCATCCTCTTTCTCACCAATAAATGGATGGGTAAAGTTGGGCTGGGGGCCAAACAAGTTGAAATCCCTAATAGCATGAGATCCATCTAGGGTCTGGGTCATCATGCAATCAGAATGTCCAAGGTTCCCATTAAACTTAGCACCAACTTGATTCGGAGATTTAGTATTAATAGGACCTTTGTTAGGAAGTATGACTTCAATGAAGCAATCATCATCCAATTCGTTAAGGGTAGAGGTGGGAGGGCTGATGGTGTTATCATGAGAAGGGGGTACAACATTCAGAATAGAACAACTACCCAAGTCTGTGGTGACATTGCTCATGGTAGCATCATCAGACCTACCATGAATTAAGCTCTAGTCTTCTGAAGTATTCTTACTGGAGGTCATACTATCAACAGGGGGTCCATCTTTAATCAACAAAGAAGGAGAAGCCAAAGTGGCAAAGGGGTTAGTTTTAAGGGTAACACGGAACTAATCAAGGGCCAATTGTTGAGCATTCTTTTTCCTAGGTTTCTTATTTTTAACAGCTTGGAAACCCTCATTATCCCTCAAAGTGTTTCTTTGGTCAGAGATGGTAGAGTATTGAATCTTATTGTGTTGATTAACTATAAAGTTATTAGTGCTGGGTTTATCATCACCTTTTCCAGTGAGAAGACCAGAAAGTTTATCAACATTCGTATTAGGGTTCAAGGTAGAGGGAATAATAGCCAATTCTTTGTTATTAGGGATGCTACTCTCAATGTCCCCTTGAGTCAATTCAATCTTCTTCTTATTAATAATTGGGCAGTTCTTCCGAATATGTCCTTCTTTTTTACATAAGTAACAGGCGTTAAGACCCCCGAGGATTTCAATCGGGTAGGTAATAGTTTCTCCATGAATTTTCAAGGTAAGTTTATGAGGGATATCAATTCTTAGTTTTAGAGAGACTAAAATCCTAGCATCCAAATTAGACACAAGCCTAGAGGTTTCATCGATTCTGATAATGTATCGAAATGGTGCAAGCAATTGAGCAAGAAATTTCCATAAGAAAGGAGGAACCTCCTTTATAATCATCCATCTGGGTGAAGACAAAGCCAAAACTTCTTCATAGACCACATCAGGTGACCAGGCCAAAGCCCTAAAGGAGGTTTTACCGACATTCCAATACTGTCACTTTAGGGCTTCAGTCTAAGCCTCATGACTACCAAAGAAAATAATAGAAAGCCCTTTCTGGACCTATCTACAGAAAGAGATTTTAAGCCCTAATTTCAAGTTCCACAAATTATGAAACCAATCATCAAGAAACTTCCTAGGAGGGCATTTTTCAATGTCTATGCAAGCAAAAAAAATTGCAGTGTCACAGAGCTGAGATTTCTCCATAGCAATTTCTTTAAGCATAGCGTCATTGGGAGAGACAACAAATTCAGTCAAGATGTTGGGAAAGTCCTTATCTTCATTGAACAATCTCTTGCCTCCAACCACCTACACAAATCTAGCATCAATGGAGAGCACATGATTGCTGGGTGCCATTGTTTCAGCAAAAGACTTCTTCAGAGGTACGATCAAAGGGTTAGGGTTAGGTTTAGCAGTCAAAGGTGTGGAGACAAAATCAAAGGGCAAGGTAGAAGCACCAAAGGCCAGGGGCAAAGCATGAGATGGAGGTGATAACATACCATTATCAAGTTTAATGGGGCCATCAGAGCCTATTTCCATAGGAAAAGTAAATACATAATTGAAAATAAATGAGAGCAGGTGAGAAAACTCAAAACAAAGTGGAGGAGCGTTCTCCTCCACAAACTATATCCACACCTCCAAAAACCAGAGATCTTCAAGGAAACCCGCCACAAACCCTGCTTAAAAAATGTTGCCTCCTCCCGCTAATAAAATTTGCTACTTTCGCTTGCAATATTTCAGAATGCTGCGTTCATACAGATATATCTTTATTCTCCAAGATTCAATTGTAATACTTTTTATTTAAAGAGATAATATGATATGCATAATAATACTCAAAATTTAATTTATAACTTAAATTTTGAAGAATTAATTAATTTTTATAATACTATATAGTAACAAATTTAAGTAATCTAAGAACTTACTATTAAATAAATTATTTAAAATTAATACTGATGGTCCCCTGCTGGCACTAGGGGAGTGGCTCGTTGGAAATAAGTTGCACCGTGGTAAGTCATGTCTATTTTTTTCTGCCCAAATATCGCCTTGTACTCGCATTGGAGTCTAACACTATAGTGTCCTTACCTGACACTATTTACTTTTGTACATAAATATTAATTTATAATATTTAATATTTGTACATAGATATAATTTTTAATTTATATTAATTCAATATTTATTTTTAATAATTTAAATTTATTTTATTTAATTAAAAAATTAAAAACTATACAAATATTGATATTAATAAATTTTAAACATCATTTTAAATTATCTACATAAAAATTATATAATAATTTTTTTTGAATATTTAGATTTGATAGTAAAAATATATTTTATTTAATCTTAAATAATTTATAAAATAATAAGTCCTTAATTTACTTAAATTTATTACTATATAATATTATGTATTTAACATTTAATACATTTATAGTAAATTTATTACAAAATAATATAGAAATGCTGGCTTAAATTATAATTAAAAATAATAGCTTTTTTTCAATATAAAGTAACAATATATTCTATTTACTATATAATATTATTAAAAATATATATATTCTTATAAATTTAAGGTTACATATTTCATAAGTTAAATTGTAAGTATTATTATGCATATCAAAATAAAAAGTATTAGAAATCTTTCATGATTTTTAATAATCAATTAAAAATCATTTCTTAAATTTATTATTCTAAATTTTAGGTGTATTACTTGTTATAATAAATATCTCAACTATAATTATTTGAATATATAAAAGCATAAATAAAATTTAAAATTATCATCAAATTATAATTATAATTTAGTGTATATAATCTCAAAACTATTTTTTTCCTAATATGTTGATTATTTTAATATTATTTATATTATAATTATTTAAGATTAAAAGAAAATGTCTTCGTACATATCATTTTAAATATTCACATAAAAAAATATTATATATCATTTTAGAATTAAACTAAACCCTAACATATAATATATAAAAGAAGGTTTAGTTTTAAAAAGAATTAAGTAATAGTGCTATTAAAATATATAAAAAGCATTTGAAAAGAATAAAGTAATCACTTTGATGAGTTATTGACCATTGTAATTTGAAATGAACAAAATTATCTTGCACGGAATAGAAACTTATTTTTTCCCCCCTCAATGAAGAACAGTACAGTTTGGACACAGGCATAGAGACGAGCAATGATTGAGTGCAAATATGTTGCACTGTAGACGATGTGCAACATATTTGCACCCAACCACTTAGAACTTTAATTTATTTCAAAACAATTTTCTTTTATAAGATTGAGATGGATGCATAGTCACAATAAAATTATAGGTTTATATTAGTTAGCTTTATTATTTTATTTCTTTATAATATTAAAAATAATTAATATATTTTTTAAATCTAAGTTTACAGAGTAATATTACTTATAATGCTATAATGCTATAAATTCTATTTGACAATTGAAGATTAACTTTGCTGGAAAAAAAATTGGAGAGTGAATGTAATATAAAACAAACTTACATTTCTATATATATATATATATATATATATATATATATATATATATATATATATATATATATATATATATATATATATATATATATTTTAAATAATAATAATAATAATAATTTATAATAAGTATTAAATGATAGGCAAAGAGTTACAACACAACATCAATAGGGAATTGTGAGCTAGTCTTGGATATATAGACTTGGGACATTATAAAATGTGTTTATGCTAAATATTTAAATAATTCTTATATCTCATAATAAAAATTAAATCAATGATAATCTATATCCTTTGTAGATACACATTCGTATAAGGTAAAGATTATAAAATAAAAAAAGGGTAAAATTTTATTAAGAAGAAATAAGAAACATAAAGGAGATAATAAATTTTCATTATAAATGATATTATTATTTTATTTTTAATGTTATTTCTTTTTTTTTTGGCGAAAAAGTGTTTAATGTTATTTCTCATTATGAAATAAAGGGACTTAAAATTTCCAATATCAACATCATCATAAAATTCAAGCTATATATATATATTTTTAAAAAAAATCTATATAAAGAAATTAATAATATTAGAATATTGAATGAAATAAATAATATAGTTGCTATATATTAATTTATTATTTATATAATATAATTTTTAATAATTTAAATCAATCTATATAATTGTAATAAAAATAATAAATGAATAATAAATCAAATTAATACAAGATTTTGATTAAATTATAATTCAAAATATTATTATAGATATTAATTTTTTTTAATTTAATGAAGTTTCCAATATTTCATAATTCTTTAAAAATTATTTTAATATTCTTTATTTTAAAGTTATTTAAAAATTTTTTTTTAAATATTCAAATTAAAAAATATTATTTATAATTTTAAACATGAAAATAAATCTTTAAAAAAAAACTAAGAGATGGACAATTTGTATTAGCTTCCAAGCTTCCATTTACCAGATAAATTATAATGTTGCCCCTGCACGCACATATATTAATAAATCAGAGCACGTTAATATTGTTAAATGCACGGAAGAAAAGAGGGACACAGCGCACGGAGTACGAGCATGCTACAGAACGGGCACGGACAGTGCAGTCAATCGAGGGACGGGCACGGCAAAAGGGCAGCGGCTCGGTGCAAATATGTTGCACCGTAGCCGGTGCCAAAGCGGCGCAAGGGCCCCTCCTACATTGCACACGCTATGAAGCAAACTGCGAATTTGTCTATTGTTTCTTTCCATTATAAAATAGAAGAACGAGTAGAAATGTCGATTCTATTAATAGAAAAATTGGTTCAATGCCTCAGCATACGCGTCATCCAGTGGAGCTGATTCACGCTGGTTCACAGTGAAACCACGCATTTCACGCTGAGAGAAGATTGTTGCTCTGTAATCGAATGTTTAGGGGCATATTGTCTCTTAAATGCAAAGGCACACGTGATCGAATTACATTAATCCAACACGTGGGTGAATGATTTGCTCTGTTATATAACGTCACAACTAGCTCTGATCTCTCATCTCGACATTCCGACACACTTAAAACCAGATCAGCTGAGGATCAAGCATTTTCTGCAACGCATCTATGGCAGTTATTATAGTTTTAGGCCTGGTGGTGGTGTTAATATGTGGAGCTTACCTACTGAGGCGGCGCAAGTCGTGTGATTCTTATGGACCCGAATCATATCCTTTCATTGGCTGCTTGATTCCCTTCTGGAAAAATCAAAACCGACTGTGTGAATGATACACGGAGCTTCTCAGAGATTCCCCCACGCAGACCATGACAGTTGAGCGATTGGGCGCCATTAGGACTGTTGTTACGGTTAATCCAGAAAACGTGGAGCATATCTTGAAGACTCGATTCGAGAATTACCCCAAAGGTCGGATCTTTAATGAGATTCTGCATGATCTGCTGGGCAACGGCATCTTCAACGCAGATGGAGAGTCGTGGAGATTGCAGAGGAAGATTGCGAGCTACGAATTCAATACCAAATCGCTGAGAAATTTCATTGTCGATTGCTTGCAGTCCGAGACGACGGATTGTTTGTTGCCATTGCTCGAGCAGGCCTCTCAAAGTGGGACTTTTCTTGATTTTCAGGACGTTCTGCGGCGGTTTTCGTTCGACAACATCTGCAAAGTGGCGTTCGGGATGGATCCCAACTGTCTCGATCTCACTCTTCCCAAATCTGAGTTTGCAGATGCCATGGACGTCGCCAGTTACTTCAGTTCCAAGAGAGCGCGGTCTGTGATTAGTCTGCAGTGGAAACTCAAGCGGGCTTTGAACTTCGGATCTGAAAAGAGTCTGGCCGAGGCAGTCTGTGTTGTTCACGAATTCGCCAGAGACATAATTCGGAGGAGAAGCTGTGACGAAGGAGATCTCAAACCAGACTTGCTCTCCAGATTCCTCCAACTCAGTGAAGGAGGCTTTGACGAGGAGTCCTTGAGAGACATTGTGGTGAGTTTCGTGTTGGCAGGCAGAGACACGACGGCGTCTTCTCTGACATGGTTCTTCTGGCTCCTTTCTTCGCATCCCACGGTGGAGGAACGCATTTATGAGGAAGTGAGGAAGATGGCGGCGGTTTCGTATGAGGGGATGAAAGGGCTGGCATATCTTCATGCGGCGCTATACGAGTCAATGCGTTTATATCCGCCTGTTCGCTACGACTCAAAGCAGGCGTTACGTGATGACTGTCTCCCCGACGGGACGATGGTGAGAAAGGGGAGTTGGGTGACATATCATCCGTTCGCGATGGGGAGGATGGAGAGCATCTGGGGTGGAGATTTCATGGAGTTCAAGCCAGAGAGATGGATTAATAAGGAAGGCGTGTTTCTTTCTCAGAGTCCGTTTAAGTACGCAGTGTTTCAGGCAGGCGCGCGCATGTGTTTGGGGAAAGACATGGCGCTGATTCAGATGAAATACATCGCGGCTTCTGTGATTAGGGGATTTCGGTTGAGAGTTGATCCGGAGCACGAGGGGCTCTGCGTTCCGAGTTTAACAGCGAGTATGAAGAATGGTCTGCCGGTGGTTGTGGAGAAGCGGAGCTCCTGATTCTCTTTATCATTTTATATGTGTCATGTATTATAATATTTATAACCGTGTATTCAAATCTGAGGCCTGTGAAATATGTATGATTACTTGTGCGTGATAAAAAAATGATATAGTTATATTATTTTTGGTTTTCATTTTCTCAATGAGAGTGGGTGATTCTAAACATTGATGTAAAAAATTAAATAATCAAACTTTAAAACTTGTATTTGTATTTTTCAAGGTACAAGAATGATGATAGTTAATTGATGTTGCTATATTATTTATGTAAAACAAAATTTTGTAAATTTTTTTTTGTTATACATTAAAACATTAGATGGGATAATGTCATCTTTATTTTTGTCTAATATCCAAAAAAATTTAAACATCATTTGATTCAAGTAAGATCTCTATTTTTGAAAAAATTTATATGGATTATTTTGATATTTTATTTTCTATTATTCCCCATTTCATAGTTTTTAGTATTTGAATCTTCAACTTATATCTCCTTGAATGGATTTGAACAACACGAATAAAAATAATTACAAATCTCCTTCTATTAAAAAATCCCTTTGTGTAGAACATTTTCAGTCTTAGTCAGAACTGATTTTATCTAAGGCCCCATTTTCCAATCCCCTTTCCAAAAAATGTTAAAATAAATTTATGTTTCCTAATACATTAAATTCAATTCAATTAACATCTTTCAATCTAAAAATATCTTTTAATATAGTTGTAGAAAGTAAAGGTGTATGTTTACTAAAATTATCAAAACAAAAGAAGCATTTTTTAAGTAACAAAAAATCAATGGAAAGATAGAAAAAATCATTCAAGTATTTGGCAACATATGCAATACCTTGAGCTATAATTTTTATTGGCTTGAGATATTTGGTTCACCATCTTTTCAATAAAGAAAGAAATAGATACTGTAAATAATCAACCACAAAAAAAATACTGTAATCAAAATTCAACATGCAATAATTGATGATAGTAAGAAAAATCTAGTAATATTTTTTTGTTATACACTAGAACATTTGATGGGATAATGTCATTTTGATTGTTGTTTACATACAAAATATATACATTTTCTATTTTTGAATGAAAATATGATCATACGTATATTTTTTTAGGTATGTTGATTTGGATATAAAATTTGGTACATCTATTTATAATTTACTATTATAATTCTTTTACAATTTTTGTTGAACATATTTTATTTTTAATATACCATTAAAAATTAAAAATTTAGTTGTTAGAATTTGGGAACAAAGGTCAAATCTATTTGATAATATAAAATTTGATTGTAAATTATGCTATAAAGTTCATGATATATGTTTTTGTTTTTTTGTAGATTCACTCTCCTTAAAAAAGATATCAAACTTTATAGAATAATAATATGTTAATATTATTTATCAAATAAAGAACAACATAAATAGTTTTTTGTATGACTTCATTAAGTTATTTATTTTCCTTAGAATATTAGTATAAATAAAAATTTATTCATCAATATTTATTTAAGCACAAAGTTATAATAAAAATACATATTAAATAATATGATTGATGTAGATGTGTCATGGGATAAACACCAATCTTGTATCACCCAAACTATTTCACTTATGTCTCTCGAATAAGGGTTGTCTTAGTGCAGAGTTGTTATTTGTCAAAGCTTGATATTTAGTAGGTCGGTCATATGAGCTTGAAATGTTTTAATTTCAGAGGTGGAGGTTCATCTTTGATATATCACCTAGTAATTAAGGTTCATTGCAATATTTATGTGTATTCTTTAAGTTACTGTGGGTTTTTGGAACAAAAACATTGAGGTTAGTTTTGAAGGCCTTAAAGTCCTGGATGGGCATGAAACTCAGCTATATAATAGTAGATGAAGATTCATCAATGGGTATAATAGCCAATTGATCCAATGGTTTGCAAGTTATGGTCTTTGGAAGTTGGGCTACTAGTAAATCCTAAAATAACATTTACTATCAATGCTCAATAATCTTTGCCATGCCAATGAACTTGAATCTTGGTCCATACTAATCACTTTGAAGTAGCTTGATCTTGGTCAGCACTGTGTGACTTAGTGAACTCTAAGAAACTTGGTAGCAACTGGATCACTTGGTTGACACTATATGACTCAGTCAACACTAGATCTACTTCATTAACCTTGTGAGCTCAGTAGACACTATTGAACTTGATTAACACTATAGAGCTTGGTTAACACTACAATCTTCTTCACTTCCACTGACTAGCTCGATGGGCTCTTCTATGCTCTATTTGCACTAAACTTTGTCTCTAAAGCTCAATAAATACTGTATAGCTCAATGAACACTACAAACTGACTTAGGTGCTCAATAGACACTGTATTCTGATTACTTAGCTTAAGAACAACCGAATCACTTGGTTAACACTGCAAACTGAATGATAAGCTCAGTAGCAACTGTAGAGCTTGGTAGCAATGTAACCAATTCACTAAGTGTTGAGTCACTGATAGAAAAATTGACCTTAATGTCAACAAGTTAAATCCTAATAGCAGTACCACAGGAGATATATCCTTACCAAGGTAAAACATTGTTCTGAATGATGTAGTTTTTGATTTTCTATTACATATTATATTTTGCATAAATTATGTGGGATGGTTTTTGAATAAAAAATCTAGATTTTGTTGTATATTATTAAAAATAATAAATTGTATTATAGATGAAAAATCTATTTTTAATCTAAATATATATATATTTGTGAACACAGATTTAAATAATAATCTAGTAAAATATTAATTAAAAGTACAATATTTATTTAATGAGAAAATTAGAAAAGTACAAAAAATATATAAAATATATTATTTTTCTATTTATCAATAAAGATGTTTCTATATTTTTATTTTATTTTTCTACTTAGATGTTTGTATAAATATCTTACTTCTCTCATTGCAATCAAAGATTTTTTTATAGTAATTGGAAACTTTTATATCTTTTAACGAGAATATTATATTTCTTTCACATTTTCAAAACTTTGAAATATAAATAATGTGTTTTGAGAAGATTAAGTTTAGTAGATTATGGCTTTTCTATAAAACTAATATATAATTATATAATTTTATAGGTGTTTTTTTTTCTTAAACAAAAGATGAAAGGCTATATAATCCAATATCAAAATAAGAAATGTTTACATAATTTAAAGGTGAGAAGCTAGATTTCTCAAAGAAATGTATTATTGAAGATTGATATCGCTAATATTTAAAATTTAAATGGAATAATAATAATTATATTAATTATTAAAAAAGAATTATTTTTCTTATATTCTTACACAAGAATCAATATTGGAATGGTGATTTTTCTTATTATAAATAACAATTTGAATCTTTTGATTGTTGAAAAATGATTATTTCTATTATTTTTGTTATTTGATTTGTGACTGGAAGGATTATATGTTACCAAGGAAGGGTTTGCCTAAGCCCAAGCAATTGAACCTTTGTCTCAAGATAGGGTAGGGCTCAGTGACCCATGATCCTTTGAGACACGGACTTGGACCTATAAACTTTGAGGGAATTCATTGCACATATGATGTCAATGCAACTTGTATAAAATTTATATTATTTGATTCTAAATTCAATAATATCAACATTTGATACTCAAATAATGAATATGAAAATGTTATTGACTTAATAGTCATCTATAATAATGGACCCTAAAAGAGAAGATTACTATATATATATATATATATATCGCATGCAATCCTCAACCTAAAAAAAATAGTTGTACATGAAATATGAACTAGGATTTGAACCATATTTGACAACACAGCTTGTGTAACTAAATAAGGACTCCCTAGTGTTTCATACATTGAATATATAATAAAATTTAATTTGACATTCTCCTTACTTGTTTCATTATGTTGTACATTTTAAACATAAAATTCCATCATTTATTATTTTAGTATCTTTTGATGTGTTGCTTAAGAGGTATGTGTATCATTTCCTCCAACGAAAGTTACAAACACTTTGCCATCAATATTCTACTTGTATTGAAACTGTTGTCTCTTGTACTTCTTTATTTGGCTCTCTTCGCAATACTTATTTTTCTCCCATATGTTGTACATGGTTTATTGCCTCTTACTCATGATGTATTGCAACTTCCATGACACTTAAGAACTATCCTCAATCAAATACATTAATTTCATTAATCAAAAATAAGTTATAAAAGAAAATTCACAAATCATGAGGGCTACTTTGAATATAGCCATAGTTAATATAGATAGAATTGAAAGACAAGGCCTCACTTTTATAGTAATCTCTAGAGTAAAATCTATAAAAATCCTCTATAAAAAATTTTCCTTCTCTTTTGACAATTATTATAGAATGAAAAAGAATCTATACAACATTATTAGAAAGAAAGAAAGATCTCAATTACAATTTCTCTTGCAATAAGTCCAAATATGTGAAGTTACTTTTACACCCACTTTTTAAGTACTATACTTTAAATTGTCTATTATCTTCAATCATGGTAATGTCACTTATCAATCATAGCATTTTACCTCCTACATGTCTATAATTGATGAACAAGAAGAGGAAAACTACAGGATTTATAGTTGTAAATATGACATTCTTTTGTGTTTCCATGTATTTGAATGCCACAAGTTTTTTGAGAAGAACCTACAAAAAACATAAAAGGATGCTAGTATAACTTTTAACTATTACAAATGGGTACTAACATGTACATGATGTTAAGTAAGATGGATTATTTTTTGCAAGTGTATTAACAATGCCAATGTAATTGATGTCTTCCAAATGTAGATTAGAATACTCCTAAATATGAGAGGAGGAGAAAGGTCTCTATAGTTAATCATCATTAGTTAATAAATAACTATATGTATAACTCATCTCTAAGCATATATGTAATATTAGATATATTAACTATATATGTAATATATTATTATATTAACTATATTTAATTTCTACCTTTTAACAAATTTCCTCCTTACAATTTCAATTAATGCTTTATACTTCATGCTTGCTTGGTAACAGGTTGTCCTCAACTTGAGTTTTTCTTTAATGCTCAGGAGACATCTACAACTCGATAGAGTCACCATCACTTGGTAGGAACTACCAATTTGAATCTGCAACAATATGCAACCTAACCTTGCTCGGTAAGCTCTTGCAAACCAACCTTGCTCGGTAAGGTCTCCTACTTTTCATCATGCTTGGTGATCCCTGAGCATCTTGAATGTTGATTGGATCATTCTACTTGTTAGTTGGAACTAGTGTTAGATTCCTTCTTCTAAATCGTAGCTCCAATGATCACCAAAAGGAACTAAGTTGAAGTGTTTAGACCACCCAACTCATTGACTTGGGTATCAATCACTTTATGATTTTGGTTAGCATTCTCTAGAGATTTTGGTCCCCATTGTTGCCTCATTTCTTCTTTGATATTAACATTGAGCTTTATAAAATGGTTGTTATATTATATTAAAAGAGTATCTTAAAAAATAATAAGAGTTATTGAAATGTTAGTTTTTTGATTGGATACAAACTAGTATAAAACATCCATTTAATAGACATTTCTAATTAAAAAAGTGTGAGCCCATATATAACTTAGCTAGAATGAATTTTTCTATATTATATGTTTGAAATAAAATTGATATTTAGATAGAAATACTCAAATTTAGTCATTCTGATAAGTTAGCCTGAAAAGTGACACAACTTTGTATTTTTACCCTAATACATAAATAATTTTTTATCAATTGAATGAAAATAAAATTGTAAACAAACACTTAAATAATATGGAAAGCATTTTCCAGAAACTAGAATAACAAGATTTCTTTCATACAATTTATTGAAATGCAACTATAAAATAAAAAATAGGGGAAATGAAATGGAAATTTACGTCGTAATCTCCTTTGGCATATTAGAACAAGTGAAACAAACATAGTGATTTGCCAAAAATATGATTTTTCTTTGCATATTTATCAAAAAAAACTATGAAATTATTTAATCAAATTTCATAAGAGTTGCTCCTTGCTTGCTAACTTGTTTTCTTTGGTTCTTTTATGAAACAAGTAATTATCTTTAAAATGCTTAATCTTTCTCTTTATCTATAAGCATTGGCATGCCAATGAATAGAGTGAATCATTATTGATGATTGCACTAACATAAGGGAAGATTATAGTAATTAAAATAGGTGAAAATGTTTATTGTTTTCTTTCATATGTGACTAATAACAATAATTAAAAAGAACCTAAATGTGCTTATTGTTAAGCCTATATCATCTTGTTGCATTTTTTTAGTTGTGCAATAGATTGATACATTTAGGGTAAATCAAAATAAATGAAGTGGACTAAGTAACTAGTTTGCAATTTAGTTTTAACTAAAAATTTAAATTTTTTATATGGTATGAGCTGTAGCAGTATGCATAAATTGTATGAAAGAGAATGTAAATAAATATAAGAAAGAAATGGAATTTTGAATATAATTATAAATATTGCATGAATTAACTACACTTTTTGTGCAAGACATTAACAATATATATGGCGAAAATAACATAGATAGTGTATTAGAGGTACAAGATTTCCATAATCCATTGGGTTTCATTTGAATTTCTAGGTATGATTGTGTCAATATTTTTCCATCAAATCTTGACACAAGCATACCAATAAATTCAAATGAAATAGATATTGTATGTATTCCAAAAAAATGAGAACATAATATAGTAAACTTGAGAACCTATAATTTTTCAAAGCATATGAAACATATTGCAAGAAAATAGATTGAACTATTTTGCATTTGGCATCATAAGTAATATGTTCAAACTAGCAATATAGATAGTATATTTGTTCAAAAAAGCATTAACAATTTATATCATATATATAGTGCTAAAGATATATAATTTAAGATACATCAAATGTTTGTAGCATATTGAACATATTGCTTAGTTAGAAAGTTTTTTTTTAATTTCTAAATGAGAAAAAAATTGTGTAGAGGTGGTTCGAACAAAACAAAGGGATGACATTTATGCTTCCTTTACAATTGTCACCATGAGGGCCTACAGAGAAATATGGTTTTAGTAGGAGCATTAGTTGCATATTAAAACATAAACTAATGTAGAAACTTGTGAGATAAAAAGTAATAGTAACCTTTTTAGAAGAATGTGGTAGCTAATTTTCAAGTGCTATGACATGTATTGTCATGATGTTTTGATTGATACTAAATTTTCCTCTCATCATAAATTTTTTTATCTTATAAATATAATTGTTGATTTTTCTTTGATGTATTCTTTGTAAGTCATGTTTCTAAAGGAAGGCCAAATTTTTCCAATGAGATTCTTTTCTATGAAACATTGGAAGGTTTGATTGTTGTATTTTCTTATTATTTCTTTGATACACAAATAGTATATGTAGTTGAGTTCTTCATTGTATTTGATACAAGGGGCTAACTTTCCATCCAATGTGTTGTAGTTGTCAAATCTATAATTGTACTTGGGACAGAATACATGAAATGGGTGTGAATATGCATTTGTGGAGCTCAATAGTCTAACAACCTAGATGAAGAAAAAGAATATTAGTCAGCTGTAAGAATATATGTAATGAAATAAGGAGTGCAAGATTTTTTAAAAATTTCCTCGATTATCATGTGCAACAACCAATAGAGTCTTTGTAGTGTCCTTTTGTCATTGAATCTACAAATTTATGTTGACAAACTTGTGTTAAGAGGGTGTTTCTAGTCTTTATTTTTAGTGATGTTTCTAAAAAACATGATCAGAGTTTCATTTTTATTAACTGTTAGATTCCATTTGGGAATACAGTTGAATGAATTTGGCATGCATGTATAACAATTATTAAAAAATAATGCTAAATTTTTTAGAAGTCATAAGTAAAATTTGAAAATAGAATAGTAAATGAGGATTATAGCAGAGAGTAGGAGCATAAGGGTGCTTTATCTATATCAATATGCCCATCCTTAATATCAAGTGTGTATTGATTTCCTCTCATTTTTGTCCCTACAACTATTACACCTATTGTGTCATTTGGGTATTCACTTGTACTAGCTAGAAAATATTTTATAGTTGTTCTTGGAATGAACTTATATTCAATTGGGAGAGGACTAATTGTTTTAACTATGTTGGATTCTTTCAAAATTAGGGTGCAATCTGAACCTTTGTGAGCATATTCTATTCGAGGTGCAACCTAGAATCTTGTTATTTCTATTTCGCTCACTGGAATGATTTTGTCCTTGAAGTTCCATTAGATATTTCTACCAACATTAAGTGTTATGGTCATCTCTCCTTTAGAATATTTATGTTATAAATAAAGACTTTGTTTGATCATAATCCTTTTTTGAGCACAACTTTGTAGATGACTAGCACATCTACTTTGAAGGTTGCATTGATCTTTCTAGCATTTAAATCTCTATTCTTATGGAGTTTTCACTATTTAGCCTTGGTCTATTAGAGATAGGAAAATATTGTGCTAAGATTGTTGATGTATAAGTCTATGTCAAGGATAAAAACAACTTATTTTATTACCTTTTAGGCTCTTTTGACTCTTTTATCTTTGGTTGATTTATTGGTTTTTCTCTTTAACACATGAAAAAATGGTATGTTAAGCTTATTGATCCTCAAGAGTATGTAAAGGATTTCTTAGTTAGATAGTCCTTCGTCTCCTATTTTTGTTATGTTGTACAGCTGATACTATTCTTTCTTTGTGAGGCTTGGCCTCCTTGTTGATTTTCGTGGTGTACTTTGGTTGTTTTGTATTTTCTGATACTCTTATATCTAATAGAAAAAGGATAAGAACAATTTAGGTTATTGCCTTTTAGGTTCATTTTGGTCTTCTCTATTTGTTGAATTTGTTACTTTTTTTGTTTTCATTGTCACTATTGTAAAGGAAAATTTGAGGCAATGTCTATACAATAAGATTATTATGTAATCTGGAATCATTATATATATTTGTGCATTGATTTATCATGTTATATAGTGAATATTAATCATAGTTTTAAAGTTCTTTGACTAATATGCTTCAAATTTTGATGTAGAAAAAATATATGGTGTTGAATTTATCCATACATTGTCAATTAGTAGTCTATTCACAACATCTATTTTCTTAAGGACCAAATATGTATTGTGTTGTTGCATGTATTTTTTGAAGTCTTTTGGTTTTTGTGCTCTCTTTAGACATTTCCAAGTTAAATTGACCCATAATAAAAAGGTGTTTCTTTGTTAACGGATGTGTAACTATTTCAGTCATAATGATTATGATTTCAGTAATAGACTATTGGGTCATATGTAGACATTGCAATCATTGAGTTCAATGTTGTTGTAATGGAGTTTCAATGTTATGGGTTCACGGTTTTGTATTCTATGTTCTTTTCTTTCGAAGACTAGTAAATTATTTGTTGTAAAAGTTGTTATATCATGAAGATGATGCAATGTATGGTTTTTTAGTTATTCAAGAAAATTTGTATGTGATAGAGATAAGCAAGCCTCTTGTAGGTAAAATATATGACATGAAATAAGATTGTAGTCATTCTTAATATCACATGTATGGTTTTTTAAGCTTCAATTATTAAATGTGCACAATAGTATGTGTGATATTTCAATTGAGCAAGTTATTGGAGTCTCAAGTTGGCATTGTTCATTTGAGTGAAGGCAAGACATTTTGTGGTGGGTATTTTGTTTGACTTTGAAATTTTTCAGCTACAAAAGCTTTGGTAGAAATAGTGATTCAATTATCCTTGTTTGGAAAATTTGTGTGTATGTTAAGTTGTGTTCTATAATTTTGGTTGTGTCAAATGCAAGACTATTTAAAATTAGTCCTTGAGATCAATGTATTGTTTAAGCACATGCAATTTGTAATAGAAATTATTCTCTACTATTTATTTGTCCATTTGTTAGCACTTTTGGAATATGCCTAATTATATGAATTATGTGAACCTGATGTGTTTCAATTGATACAACATAGTGTTGAGCTAGTTTATTTCTTTCTTTATGGGAAATTTTGGGATCATTAAATTAGATCCATATTATATCATTTTATTTTCTTGTGTAGGTCTTAAATATACCATTTGATCTATTCACAATGTCATCTTCTATGTTTTATTTTCCTCCAAAAAACCCTATAAGAATGTTTGGTTTGAGAATGATTTGAGTTACTTGGAAATATGGATGATGTATTTTGTTATGTGAATCAATGCCCTTCCTCTTGAAGAATATGTATGGAAATGTTGGATCAAGTGGTGGTGGTTGTAAGAATGTTTGATTGGGGTACTATATGTCATCATTTGTTTGTGATCCTCTATGTATTGTATTGAGTATTCAAATGAATTGCTCATCCTTTTATTGCATTATTGTTGTTAGTGTGTTACATTTGACATTGTCTCTCTAGAAATTGTAAGACATTAATTCTATTAGACTTGGTTTTTTGTCAAAGACATCGGAGTCTAATACTAGAAGAAATTGATATAGATCAACATAGGAAATTGTGTCAATGTTGCCAAAGTATGTAGAGGACAATTTCATATATCTTGTAGTCATTTTTCTATATACTACAAGAAAGTGGATCCTACTAATGAAATCTTGCCTATGAGAAGTACATGTAGTTGGTCACCTAAAATTATATAATATCCCATAGTCATTTTGTGGTGCATGACATAGGAGAAAGGGAGCTCCTTTTATTTAGAAATGGCAAGAGCTACCTAGAGTCAGTTTCTATCTAATGTTCAAAACATGAAGGGTCACACATTCACCATAGATCCTATTAGTGAGGATTTCATGAAGGCTCTAGAACCCTATGTGCAGATTAGAATGAGGAGCTCAAGAGAATAATTAGGATAGAATGATAAGCCTGTGGTTGAATCTTTGTTTGTCTCTTAATATCCAAAGAAAGAATAAATAATGATGTTCTAGTCCTAGAGTTTGGAGGTCTATGTTAATCATTTTCAAAGGATTTTAGACTCTGACTCTGAATTTCTCATGAGTGGAAATAGTAATGCCAAATATTTGGCCTGGTGTCCATGTTTTGAAGGGTTATTGAGCACTAGTAGTAGTAATCAATCTAGAACTATGAAATTTTGGGGTATTTGGAGCATTATAAAAAATAATCATAGAATATCACTATAACATTGGTTCTGTGTCAATTAGGTTATTGATCTTCTATTATTTTTAGATTGTGTATTATTAAATAATAAAAAGAGAAGAAAGAAGGAAATATTCCCCAAACAATTAGAAAAATAATATCTAGAAAGCTAGAGGACCAAAAACCAGCAGAACTCTGGTATATTATTCATAATAGAGCACAAATTTATACACAACAAATAAACCAAATGACCATGTTAGGTCAAAAAAATATTTTTATGAGAGTTGAGAACTATATGTCGTAAGGGCTGAATTTTCAACGATGGGTAATGCTTTGAAGGCTCTGAAACATGGGCATGTCAAGGAAATATGGGTACATAAGGTTATTGTGGAGAGAAACTTTGGAAACTTCCAATGAAATGTCAAAGACCCAAAATGGTTGTTTTATTCTACACTAACATATCTACAAAGTTAGGAATTATTGTAAGTAGAGATTATATGTGCATTTCCCTTCAAAATAGCATGTGGAATTTTTATTTTCACGTGTTTGTGTTTTCAAGTTCTCCATGGGGTCTTACCAAATTTTCCACATTTATGAGTTTAGAAGTTCTACCTGAGTAAAAATGAAGTAAATTGTCTACGTTGATCTTTTATAGGAACAATAAAGAGTATGAATGCTAAAAGTAGTTGAGTGTTGAATGCCAATGTTATGTCTACAAAAAAAGTATTAAGAGTTTTATCAACAATATAATCAAGAATTACTATTAAAATCTATGGATGCGAATGAAAGAAATGCATCAAGGCTTTTTTCAACCTACAAAATGAGAGAGAGGGCTTTTCTCAACCTCCAAAATGAGAGTAAAATATGAAACAATATTGATGGCCATAAGATTCAATTTCAAAATAGACAAATACAGATGAATAATGAACAAAGTAGGATTGAATTTTTTAATTATCAATAAATGGATGGGTTGGAGAAATCTTGGAAAATATGAATTTTTTATTATCATTTATTGAAGCCAGTTTATTTTATAAAAATGCAATCTACATGGTAGAGGTGTATACACTATTATCTAGATTATTTTTATGATTTTCAAGAATAATTTTTCATAAGTAAAGTTTAGTTTATACAAACAATGTGAAAAAATCTTAAATTTCATTAGTCCATTGAAAAAAACTTTGAGTTAAAGGAAAACCATTAGTATTCTGCCCACAATAGGAACTATTGAGGAAATCATACTTGCCTCTATAGTCAAACATATGCAACTATATATTCTCATGTTTTCACAAGTTATACAAAATATGTTAGAGAAACAAGTAACACAGACTATTAGTTGACTATAGTAATGACTATAACTATACAATTTTAAAATAAAATAAAATAATTCAGTCTAATTTTAATAATAAAAATTAATAAATTATAGCAAAAATATAGTGCACAAAGCCTAGGGTCCCATACTGGGAGGCTTACTAAAAAATAGAAGAGGCGATTACTGAGATTTTTCAAGGATATTCAAAGGTGAGAGATCTTGGTGGTCCCATGAATTGTACATTGTAGATATATATATTTATTCACCGCTCCCCTCAAAACTCATGACAAGGGCTTAACTACCTCTTGTGTACTATAAGTTGATTTGTTGCATCAAGCATTGATAGATTGTTCTTTTGGTGCAACAATAACCCCACTCTAACAAGTTGTATAAGAGCTTGGTCACAAGTTTGAATTCCTCAAACCCTCAAGTAACATTGATGGGGAGATTATTGGAAATTCTTTCAGTGCTCCCATTGAGATTCATGACAAGGGCTTAATTGCCTTTTTTGTACTATAAGTTGAGTGGGTATATTGGGCATTGATAGATCGATCTTTTGGTACAATGACAACTCCACTCTAACAAGATCAACTAAATATTTTAAATTTTTGGTGTCATGATTTATAGTGGGATTTTTTTTTTTTTGGTGGGTAAAAAAGAGAAGAGATCAATTGTTGACATGTGGCACAAATTTGTTCTAAAGTGGTGGGGTTATTCTCAATCCCACCCCATTTTCATCAGCTCAATTAGAGAGGGATATGAAATAGGAATTCCTACCTTATAAGGAAAATATTCCAAATAAACCTTTGTATCCTCAAAAATAGAGTCCATGACCCCCTCCATGGGACATCTACCTAACACTAATAATTTTTTATTTTTTATTATTTTTAATTTTAAAAAACCAGCAAGTAATATTTAGAAACACTTTAAGTGTCATGTCTTTGCTAACATGTCATGTGCAATATTTGTAACTATAGTAACCAATTTCCTTCTACTATTTCTTTGTTTAGCTCTATTGCAATGTACAAGAGAATATTTGGTTCATGCTATTTGTAGGAAACTAGAGCAAGATGAGTAGATGTGCCTCATAGTAAAAATTTTATCTAAGAAACTCTATTAAAATAGTTTAAAATTTTGTCTTGGTTTATCTATAGGAATGTACATTAGATAACTTAGTTAAAAATTTTCTTAGATAATACAAAGTCCAAAAATATAAATTAGTGCTATTAGCACTGGCTAATACCACATGCATCAGACATCTTATGAAAAGACAAAATAAGTATGAAATATTGTTGTAGAGAAAGAAAGATAAGTGTTAACATGTTTTTTTGAAGATAAAAAATTGATTGAAGACATTTGTCTACATAGTAAAAATAAATACAATGATAATTAGAAAATTAATAACATATTTTTTGATAATATGTTCAAGAGATATTTGAATTTGGAACTTTACTATGAAATTATATGTATTAATAGAATATCACACAATGTCATATAAATATAATATAGGTAAATATTTTATATTGTTGTAACCAAATCCTAAATAGGTGAGATAGACAAAAAAGAAAACAAGGAACTCAATATTCATACATATATCTAGATATATGAAATCTAATCTTCCATTTAGACCATAGTACCATATATTTCTATGTACATGTCATACATCTACATATATTATATAGAATGTGCTAGCAAAGACAAGCTTGTTGGAGTAGAATGGGGACAGGGGGAGTTAAAATGAATAATAGTTTTGATTCACATATAAATTACATAGGGTCTTCAATCGATACCATATAAATTCATATTGGGGGGTTTTAAGTGGACAAATAATGGGGGTAGTATATTGTGTAAATAATAAGGAGGGGGTTTCTTGGGGTGGGAGTGAGAATTTATAAAGGAAAATGTGTGTGAGGAGTACTTGGTGGGTATTGGATGGGGTCAAAAATAAAAGTTTTGAATTTTTTTTGGAGATAGTTTGATTCTTCAATATGTCACAACTACAAGTTCTATGATTTAGGTTCACTAAGTGAAGCCACCATGACAAAGTATCATCTCTCTATTTCTCTCTTCAACATCTTACAATCTCTTATTAGAAGTAAAGTTAAAATAGTTTCACATACTTAAATAATGAACTATCTACACTAAGCTTAAATTTGATGTGGTTCATTTCAAGTCTCGTGACTTGTAATATAGTTTGAGCAAGGGCTAAGAAAGAGATAAAAAAGGAACATTAATGTAAAAGCTATATCTTACGTTATTATGTGACTTGATATTCAAACTATTCATTTTTATTGCTTAACTATGAAAATGATTTACACTTTGTTCTTGGTCTAACTATAACTATTTGAACATGAGCATCTACCTAAAAAAGTTTTCTCTAGTAGGAAGCAAATTGTGAAAGAGTCTTTTCCACAGTAGTTGAGATGACTTGTAGACATACCATCAAATGTAAAAGTAGTCAAGCTATCTCACTAAGAATAATCTGAACATATTTAAAGGAATGAAAAGAAGATGCATCCATAATTTATTGTGACAATATTTCGTCCATAGTACTTATGAGAAATCTTAATTTTTTCATGAAAGAAGCTAGCACATTGAAATTACTTATCAGTTCAATAGTAATCTAGTTGAGAATGATGAAATCAAATATATTTTTGTAGGTCTAAGAGTAATCTAGCTGATATTTTCATCAAGTCCTTGAGCAAAGACACTTTTGAGTGCTTAAGAAAAAATTTGAGCATAATTCATTTGGATCAAGAATAATCTTGTTCTTGAACAAGTGCCACTTTCAATAACTTCCTTGTACATAATTTATTTTAGGTGTATCATTTTTGAAGTGGTCATTTTATGCATTGTATTGTCTTGTATAATTATTCATGTTTTGGATAAATATATTATTTTATTTTGAAACATTATTTTATTACTAGAATTATCTAAAACCTTGTTCAAAGTCATAGACTATATAGCACAGGCTATTGTATTTATGAATAATCCATTGAAATGTAGTTTGCGAGGTAGAATTTTTTGTTTCATAATAATTTTTTCCATTTGTGTAATATATTACGTATTAAAATGTTTTAAAAGTTTCTTTACTATAAAAAAACTTGTTATATTATATATTACAATTTTCAACTTGGATAAGAACATTCATCATTTGCTTAACAAATTTCATCAATTTCTCAGTCCAAAACTTGACACCGGTGTTGCTGCGTCGAAACTGCTGTATAGATGCCCTGTTGGAATATATATTTTGATCGAGCCGCCCTCTCCTCGTCGGCTTCTCTTATGACAGTTGTTGCCTTGGAAACGCCTTCCTCGTTCTTGTTCTCAACGTTGGCAAATGCCCAAATTTCTTGTGACGAAGCCTCTGATCCTCTTCCATTAAAAGGATAAAGCAAGGAAGGTCTTTCTGCCACCGCTGTATATTTCTCTGCGATGGCACGCACCAATGGTCTCACGACAATCCTGCTGGGGATGCTAATGGTGCTGAACGCTCAAGTGAAAGTAAAAGCGTTGCGTGTAGATATGCAGCGCGTGTGGAGCAGTACAAACATGACTCATGTTGTGAACAGAAGTAACGCCAGGCTCAAAAGATTAGAAACTGCAGTTATAATAGAAGATTTGTCTCACGCCCCCGACTTGAGCGCGCCTGTGAAGATTGGGGACACCGTATGAGAGTTCATGATGACAATGGGCATCGGAACCCCGCCACACAAAATGATTGGCATAGTTGACACTGGAAGTGATCTCATCTGGACGCAGTGTAAACCCTGCACGAGCTGCTTCTCTCAGCCAGACCCCATGTTCGATCCGGCAAAATCAAGCACCTACAACAAGATCTCCTGCCCCTCTTTCCTCTGCTCTTCCCTCCCCACCAAAACCTGCACGCAAGACTGCGAGTACTCCTACACCTACGGAGACGGCTCCAAAACCCAGGGCGTCTTGTCAAAAGAGACATTTACGCTGTGGGATAGCAGCGGAAACCCACAATCAATCCAAGGGGTCGCCTTTGGTTGCAGCCATGACACGCAAGGAGACGGATATTCTGAATTGGACGGTCTCGTGGGACTCGGACGAGGAAGCCTCTCCTTCATTTCTCAGCTTGGTTCCTCGGTTGGCTCGAAATTCTCCTACTGTCTCACCTCTTATGCCTCTACATCGACATCCGAAACAAGCCCTCTTTTCTTCGGCAGCGCAGCCGAGTTAAAAGGATCCAATGTCAAGTCTACCCCAATGGTGAAGAACTCCGCCCGTCCTGAGCTGGACACCTTCTATTACGTCTCTGTGAAAGGAATCAGCGTGGGGACAACCGTGGCGGACATTCAAGCGGGAGCGTTGGATATTGGGAGGGATGGAAAGGAGGGTTCATCATCGACTCGGGCACCACGCTCACTTATTTATCGCCCGATGCCTTCGATGGAGTCGCCCGGGCTTTGGACTCGGCACTCGGATGGGAGGTGGCCCAAGGGTCTGGCGCCCAGGAATATAGTCTCTGCTATTGGGCTCCTTCCGGAGCAACGGATACTGATCTTCCCGACATGACATTTCACTTGGACGGGGGTGCCGATTACGTTGTGGAAGGGAAATACAATTTTGCGATCGTGGATTCAAACAGTGGTTTGTTGTGTCCGATGATTTTGGAAATGACCCCAAAATCCGCAGTGAAGGTTCCTTCCATTCTTGGAAATTTTCAGCAGCAGAATATTCATATTCTCTACGACAATGATATCGAGACGATCTCTTTTGCTCCTGCTAGTTGTGCCGAGTTATCTCAACCGAAATTCGATCAACAGTTCGACTCTATTTCAGGTTCGCCTATCTCATCTCTAGGGCTGTTGACATTCATCGTTTCCTTTATATGTCCTTTCATTATTTTAACAGTTTCACTCTAGTGCATGAGCATTGCAATGGAGTAGATGTGATTAGTAGAGCAATGTCCTGCCTGGTATCTTTTCTTTGATTCTAATAATGCAATCAACGCTATGATAAGTGCGTGTATGTATATTTAGTTTTTAGATTTTATTCTATAGCTTCTTTTTTTTCCTCTTCTCTCTTTTCTTTTTTTCACCGGACCTTGGAAAGCAGATATTCAATACTACAATTACAATGGATGTATATAGTCAGTTTTTCATAAATACAAATAATATAATATTTTTAGTCAGTTTTTCATAAATGCAAATAATATAATATTTTTAGTTTATATCATAAGGCATTAAGCTATAGCATTCAGGTTACTTTAAAGCATTAGTTCTTATTTTGCGAACTGAACAAACTACAAATAATCCCTATTTATACAATGGTTGAAGTAATATTTTATATTACAATGAAAATTTTAATTTTAACTATTTTTTTCTATTGGATCTTTTCTTTTTACATTTAGTTGTTTTATTATCAATGTCAATTATTTTTAGAGAACATAGGGCTGCTTGGAGACATGACAATCTTCAAATATGTATTTATTGCTAAGAATTTATCTCAACCAAAATTCGATCAACAGTTCGACTCTATTTTAGGTTCACCTATCTCATCTCTAGGGCTATTGACCTTCATCATTTCCTTTATATGTCTTTTCATTATTTTAACAATTTCACTCTAGTGCATGAGCATTGCAATTGAGTAGATCTTATTCGTAGAGCAATTTATTGCCTGGTATTTTTTGTTTGATTCTAATAATGCAATCAACACTATGATATGCACATGTATGTATTTTTAGGTTTTAAATTTTGTTCTACCTTTATTTTTTCCCTCTTTTCTCTTTTTCTTACTTACTTTCTTCTTTTTACTAGACCTTGTAAAGCAAATCAATACTTAAAGCAAATCAATACTTCAATTACAATGGATGTATATAGTTAGTTTTTCATATATGCAAATAATATAATATTTTTAGTTTCTATCATAAGGGATGAAGCTATAGTGTTCAAATTCTTATTTCACGAACTGAACAAACTACAAATAATTCCTACTTACACAATGGTTGAAGTAATATTTTATATTACAATTTATTTTTTAATTTTAACTATTCTTTTTCTATTGGATCTTTCTTTTTTCCTTGTAGTCTTGTTATTATATATATATCAATTATTTTTAGAGAAAATAGGGCTTCTTGGAGACATGACAATCTTCAAATACATGTCTATTGCCAAGAGTTTTACGTGGCATTTTGCATAGTACTAGATGTGCCAGAGAAAATTGGAGGCATGGCAATCTTAAAATATGTCTTTGTTCCCAAGAGTTACACATGACATTTTGCATAGTACTAAATGTGTCATCCTCTAAGATCATGTCATCCAATTATTTTTTGGTGATTCTTTATTAGCTCTTACCACTACTAATTCTGAAAAGGACAATGCTAATAAGAGCAAGAATAGAACTCTTGAGAAGGTATCCAACTTCATCACAATTTCATGTCAAATAATAAACTATATAGGATTTATTGTTCATACTATTTTTCACAACTCATCGTCAATGATTACCTTGAAGATACAAGCACTTTATGAAGAAAACTATATCTCTACACTAAATCATAAGTAGATTTGCCAATATGGGTTACCAAGTAAACTAATGATATCATGACCATTGCCAGACAATCTTTGTTGCAAATTCAAGGTGATTTTAAAAATTTTCATAAAATATTTACAATTGAATGGATTTGGCAAGAAAGATATTTTAATTTTGTTTATTGTTGAGAGTTTTATTTGTAAAATGTTTTGGAGTCCCTTTAAAACATGCCTAACTATTAAAAAGCTAATATTGCATACTAGTCTATGGGTAGACTATCCATTAATTATATACCAATTGAGTTCATAGAAATTTTTATTTACATGTCAGCTCAAAGATTTGTCTTTTGACATCGTACCAATATTGTATTACATTGTAATATCTTTTAAAAAATTGAGGCTCTAATATTTATAGACATTGAAAGCATCCCTACCATGTAAACAATATTTTACATTAATTGTTTCTCTAATTAATTAAGTAATTTTATTATGTAATTATTTAAATTAATTAAGTGTCATATTAATTATTTTTATGCAATTAATTAATATTTTTATTCTACTATTTAATTAATTCTATATTCCCTCTAATTAATCAAAAATATTTTGTAATTAATCTATTCTTTCTTCAAAATAATTCATTAGTTTTTAAATTATTCTCTCATGGAATGTAAGGGGGTTGAATAGCATCCCTAGACAAAAGGCTATTCATAACTTGGTGGTTGATCATAGCCTTGATGTTTTTTGTATCCAAGAGACTAAGCTCTCTGTGGAGTCTATGGTCCAACATGCCTCTAGTATTTGGTCTCATGGCCAATGCCAGTGTGTTGGGGCAATAGGCAGTGCGGGTGGTTTAGCTATATTTTGGGATCCTCAAAAAATTTCTCCTCTTGGCTGGATGTCTTCTCACTCAGCTCTCTCTATGGTAGCTTCTGCTCTAGACTCAGGAGAGGTGATCATGGTTACTAATGTGTATGCACCTGTTGATCTTGTGGGAAAGGAGGAACTTTGGGAACATATTCAATATGTTAGAAATTGTCATCCTTATCATCCTTCGGTGTTAGCAGGGGACTTCAATTCAGTTTTAAGTTTGGAGGAGAAGCATGGTGGTTTGGCTAGATTGGGGCCTTCTTCTGCTCTTCTTCGGAAACATATATCTCTTTTGCATCTCTCTGATGTTAAGCCTTCTAATGGTCTCTATACCTAGAATAATTACAGGACTGGTGTTGCTGCTATCTCAAAACGTCTGGATAGATTTCTTGTTTCTTGCTTCTGGGTTAGTGGCACCCTTACTATCTCTTCAGAAATCCTTGATTGGAGGGGTTCAGATCATTGGCCAATCAAATTTTCTACTATAGGGGCTTATGTTCCAAAGCATCCTCCTTTTAAGTTCTAGTTGATGTGGCTTCGAGACTCCTCTCTTCATGATTGTGTTTTCTATTGGTGGAAAGATGGTGCCCCTACATATGGTACTGCAATGTTCTCATTTTCTAAAAAGCTTCAATATGTTAAAAGGCAGCTCAAGATATGGAATAGGGAATGCTTTGGGAACCTTCACTTTATGAAGAGGCTTGCTCAAGAAGATCTTGATGTCATCACAAGGGAGATTAGAGATCGAGGTTTCTCAGAGGATCTTGGCAAGGCTAAATCCCTTGCTTCTAGAGCTCTAGAAGAATGGGAACTTCGAGAGGAAATTTTTTGGAAGCAAATCGCTAGAGTTGATTGGCTCCAGGAAGGTGATCGTAACACTACCTTTTTGCATAAAACAATGCAATCTCCCCGAAATCAGAGCACTATCTCTTCTTTGGTTAATTCTCAAGGTATCCAACTGAATTCCTTGCCAGCTTTGTTCCAGGAGGCTATTTGGTACTTCTCTACCCTCTTCTCTGAGGACTCTCCTCCTGTTGATAATGAAGAAAATCTTATTTTGTCCTCTATTCCTTCCCTTATCACTCAGGAAATGAATGATTATCTCATGCGTCTTATTTCTTTGGAAGAGCTGGAGGAGGTGGTCTTTGGC
Source organism: Cupressus sempervirens (assembly GCA_028749045.1). Lineage (NCBI taxonomy): Eukaryota > Viridiplantae > Streptophyta > Pinopsida > Cupressales > Cupressaceae > Cupressus > Cupressus sempervirens. The sequence goes on along the minus strand of CM053792.1, from coordinate 161,894,053 downwards.
ATGCCTAAGGGGAAGGCTCCTGGTCCTGATGGCTTTCCAGTAGAATTCTTTTAGAAATTTTGGGACATCATTAATCATGATTTGTTGGAGGTGGTTAAAGAATCCTATGCTAGCAAGCAGATGCTTCGAGCTTTGAACTCTACATTCTTGACTCTTATTCCTAAGAGAGAGGGTGCTAATCAATTGGAGTTTTTTAGACCAATTGCCTTATGTAATGTGGTTTACAAAGTTATTACTAAGTTGATTGCTGAGAGATTGAAAAGGTGGCTTCCCATTATTATCTCAGAAGAACAAGGTGGTTTTGTTGCTAGCAAAATTTTTTTGGATGGGGTGGTTATTGCTACTGAGGCTATTCACTCTATGGCTACTTCAAGGGAGAGAGCCATGTTTTTTAAGCTAGAAATGGCTAAGGCTTACGATAGAGTTAAATGGAGCTTCCTAAGGAGTATTCTTCTTTCTTTTGGATTTAGCTCTGATTGGGTGAGTTGGATTATGAGTTGTGTTACTTCTGCCTCTTTTTCTGTTCTTATTAATGGTCAAACTTCTCAACTATTTGGTGCTTCTAGAGGCCTCCACCAGGGTGACCCTCTCTCCCCATATCTATTCATCATCATGGCTGAAGGCTTGGGCAGATTTATTAAGCATCAGGTGTCCCAGAATTCTATTCAAGGCTGGCAGTGGGGTAATGGCTTACCTTCTCTTTCCCATCTTCAATTTGTTGATGATTCTGCTCTTGTTGGTCTTGCTAGGATCAAGGAAGCTAAAGCCTTTCGACATGCTTTGGACATTTATTTGGTAGCTTCAGGCTAGAAAGTTAATGAGCACAAATCTTCCATTTACTTTTTTAACACTCCTGATTCTATTCAACACAGGATTGTTGGTATCCTATGATTTCAGATAGGATCACTTGCTTTGACTTATCTTGGCATCCCTATTGTTGTTTCCAGGCAGCCACGTCTCTTTTGGAAAAATTTGATTACCAAGCTTTAGGATAAGGTAAATCATTAGACTCATAGATGGCTTTCTACTGCTGCCCGGGTTACTCTTCTTCAAGCTGTTATCCAAGCTCTTCCTACTTATCAAAGCATGGTTCACGCTGCACCTATTTACTTTCTCAAGGAGTTTGATGCTCTTTCTCAAAAATTCCTTTGGAGTGGTAATTTGCGTAGTACTAAATGGAGCTTGGTTAACTGGGCAACTATTTGTAGGCCTAAAAAGGAGGGTGGTCTTGGTCTTCGATCTGCTCTATTGAGTAGTCAAGCTTTGGCTGCTAAACTTTATTGGCGATGGTGCTCTAGACAACATCAACTTTGGGATCATATTATCACTCATAAATATTTTCATGGTGCTGATCCTTGCTCTATTTCTGCACTTCCTCTTGAAGGTCGTGGCTCAATGGTTTGGCATACTTTGAAGACAGGTGCGATGTTGGTAAAGAGGGGTCTGTTTTGGATATGTAAAGGAGGTTCTCAGGCTTTGTTTTGGTCTGATGCTTGGGATTGATTCCCTTCCATTTTATCCATATACCCTCATCTTCAGCCTCTTTGTGACTCTTTTCTTGCCGCTGGATGGGATAAAGTGGCTCATTACAAGACTCCTTATCAATTGGGACCTGTTGTTGGTTACAGATGGAAGCATTCTTCTGATTGGCCTCCTGGAGGTACAGACATGGATCGTCAGGAGCTTTCTCAAATTTTGGCCTCTAGAGAGTGTTCTTCTTTGCTTGGTCCAGATGTTTTAGCTTGGGGTGGTACCTTGTCTGGTAAATATCATGTCTCTACTGGGTATCAAGAGATAACTAGACAATTATTTGGGGATGCTGAGGTCCCTTGGTGGAAGCAAGTTTGGAATAAAGTTTCTTGGTACAAGTGAAATTTTTTCATGTGGCTAGTGGCTCACAACCGTTGTCTTACCTGGGATAATCTTTGTAAACGTGGATTTCAGGGCCCCTCTTATTGTGTTTTGTGTGGTACTGGAGAGGAGTCTGTCTCCCATCTGTTCTTCGATTGCTCCTATTCTGCTCAGATATGGCACCTTTGGTGGAGCGCTTGGGGTTTCTCTTGTCGACATGCTTCCTCTTTGCCTGAGTTCTGGGCCCGCTTGGGTACTACTCCCTCCAAGTCTTCTTTTCTCCATGCTACTTGGATTGCTGGCCCATCTTTTATGCTTTGGCATATCTGGTTGGAGAGGAATCATCACATATTCCAAGATGTTCAGCTTGGTGTTTTGCATCTTTGGTGGAAAATATCACATTCTCTTCAGGAAACTATTCTTGTGAAGTGTGAGCTTGATGGGGGTATGGATCCAGTTGATCTTGCTATTTGTAATCACCTCAATTTTCATCTGCAAGATGGGGCTGCAGCTCATAGGTTTCCTTCTATGTCCAGGCAGCTTCACCATCAGAGGAAGGGTCAGGTTAATCGGGATGGGCACTGGACTCCTACTCCCTGTGGAGTTTTGAAAATTAACACTGATGGTTCTTCCCGTGGGAATCCTGGTTCGGCTGGTATTGGCGGAGTGGCTCGTTGTAGTTCTGGGGATGTTAAATTTTTCTTCTCAGTTCATAAGGGTGATTATACTAATAATCTCATGGAAGCTCAGGCTATTTTATATGCTGTGGAACAGTGTTGCTTGTGAGGATGGAGTAAGATTATCTATGAGTCTGATTCCCAGGTGGTGGTGAACATGCTTTCTTCGCAAGAGCTTGAGGATGTTAGTTGGCAGCTGGCCACTGTTGTTAAGCAAATTCTTTTCTTCTCTTCCTCTTTTCAGTTCATTAGGTTCATGTATATTCCTCGTGAATGGAATAGAACTGCTGATTGTTTAGCCAAATGGGCATCTAGTCATGATCCGGGTTGGAATATTAGGGATAGGAGGCAATCGTCCTTTGAGACGGTGCAAGAATTTGATGATCTTGTTGCTCAGGATCGAGCTCCTTGTTGAGCTCTCCTTGTTGTATTCCTTTCTATCTTAATAAATTTTTACCCCTCTTTTTGCTTAAATAAATCTTTAAATTATTCAATCAAAAGACAATCCTCAAATTTGAAAATACAAATAAATAATTTTATGTATTTATTCTCAAATTCAAAAATAGAAATAACTAACTTCGTTTATTTTATTAATTTTCACGAAAAGACCAACTTATTAAATTTAATTTGCTTCCAATCTTGAATTATTTTTTCTTTGGGTTTGTCATAATTTTTAGTAATTACTTTGAAAACTTACTAAGAGCATAAAGAAGAAATGTAAAATATTAACTTTATGTATGATTGATGATTCTACATACACATTAATAAGAACAAGATCTTTAGCAGACCTAACATTATTTTAGGGAGTTAATATTAATACTAATTGTTAGTTTTCTAAGTTCTTTAAATTTAAAATATAAATGTACAAATTTTTTTTTATAAAGAAAATCACAGCCTATATGATTTTATTGTTAAAGAAAATAAATATTATAATAGACAAAAAAAAATTCCTTTAAAGGAAAAATATTAAGTCTATAAGTGAAAAGTTTTACAAAAATGGGAAAATTACTTAGTTGTATTGGAAATTTTTTGAACTAATTAAAAATTGGTCTTTTACTGTGTAATATTTCATTAATTATTCAAAAAATATAAATTTTATTGGTTATATTTTAATCCCTTGAAAATTAAATTCTATTTATACTTCCACTTTTCAAGCATCGTGACTTGTCATATTGGGCCAATATCATCAAATGATCAAAGATCTAATTAGTGCAACATCAAATCAAGATAAAAATGCCTTTATTTGTTGCCAACTTCTTTGCAAATCTTGCACATTGGTATTCATAAGGGGAAATGCACCAATATATAACTAATATCAACTATTTCACCATTTTAAATGAATTACTTATGATTTTTGATGATCATAGATCAATGGCTTAAGTTTTATTTCATCCCAAAAAGTTGAAGGAAACATAGTTATCTAGAAAATATCTAGAATTGAGCTGCATATCAAATCTTAACACCACGCTTAATGTCGAGCATCGATTACATTTGTTTGGTAGGTTTTATGAATGGTTGATAATGTCATGTTGTCTTACTAGAAACTAAATAATAATAAAATACCTTTTAACTAACATTATTTAACTATGATCCACTCAACACATGTGACTTCCTGGTGTAGTAAAATTTAGGTGTGTCCCCAAACAAGATGACCAAGCCTTGAACAAATAAAAACACAATAGAAAGATAACAAGATAAAATTGAAACAAACTCCTTTTATTGACAAAGATCTGGAATTACAAAAAATAAACCATAGACATGCTAGGTTGTAAGGCCTTCCCAATTACTACCAATACATTTTAGGTTATAGACATGTGCACAACTCTCGAGCTATCCTCTTTCTCTACCTCACCTACTAATGATACTCGTCTATTTAAAACTCACAAGACTCATTGACATTACATATATAGCCATCATGATACACAATTTGGCTTTGAGTTCACAATCTCCAATAAAGGAAACATGTTATACAATATATAAATGATCCTTAATGAATTAATGATGAAATACATAATACATTGTAATATCTTTGGTCACCTTAGATATAGATCCACACATTATCTACCTATCCAGATCCAAGAACACACAAGATATCTCTTAAATATAGAACCTTGCCTAAATAAATACCAAGCATCATATGAAGAACAATATAGGAAATCAACACTTGAGAAGATGAACAATAAATTTCACCAATGTAATATTAAATTCTATGCACTTAGGATAATTATCCATGGTATGTCCATAATTTAACAATCCAAACTCACATAATTTAGAAAGAAAAAACATGTATTTTGTGAATCAAACTGGCAAACAGATAACTAGAAACAAAAAATACACAAATATATTAATAAGGATGCAATATTGCTAATAGCCCAAGGATTCTCTTGCATCAGAAACTCATGCTAACAAAAGATGTTCCATAAGGACTTATGAACATCTAAAAGAATTTAAAACATAAATCCTATGCTCATTCTTAACCCATAAACCCTCTTCATCAATCAATATAGATGTTTGTTCAAATTTATTGCTCCAACTAGCTATTTCATTAGATATCTCAGATCTAACACTACTACTACTACTAGGATCAAATAAATAATACTTGTTGGATGCCTTCATATGATTAGAATATTTGTTTCCTTTACATATTTTCTTAATGATAGGATTAGATAATTTTATCAAGTCAAATTGTCCTATAGTAATAACCTTAACCATAGGTTCTATTGTTCTCAAAATGAAATTCTTGAACACATTCAAGTTATTTGCTTTTAGTCCTTCTTCATCCTTCAAAGGAATAAAAAAAGTATTTCCTCTCATCTTAGTTGTAACATAATGATGTAGTGTGAGGAAGGATGATTCTTCAAAGGAGATGACCTAGCCCCTATCAAGTAACAAAATAATAGAAATATACCATGTTGAAAAATACAAAATTTGATAGATAATTCAACTCTTTATTCATCAAATAGTTGATTACATGCAATATGTCAGTATGTAAGGCCTTCTCAATTATGGCCAAATATAAATTAACTACAGTAATAATTTTTCAAGATCTTAGAAGATCCAAATAACTCCTAGCTAGTCCAAGTATACAACAACACAACAATCTAGTAGAAATCCCAATAGTGATCTAAACTTGAGCTTGCAAGTCATGAATAAATCTTCTCGTTTCCTAAGTGCACATTCACATACTAGCTTTGATAAAATCCTCTCCTCTCAGCTACCCTTTCTCAACTCCATCATCAATAATGACTTTATACGTCAAAAGACCCTATAGGCCTATACTAAACCAAGCCACATGTTGGCCTATCAAGTTACATTAATTAAAAACTCACACTAAATAAACACCTAAGCTACAAGTCAGCCTTGAAAATTACATAACACTTAAGACAAGCCCCAAGTTTACAATGAATAATTAACTTATAAGGTAAAATAACATTAAGAAGTCTTAGCCATAGACCCATACACCATCCAATGATCCTCATCTAAGAGCACACAAGCCAACTCCCACAAATTAAATCTCATAAAAACAATCCCCAAAGCTCACAAAGATAATAAGAAACATATTACCAATAGCCACCAAAAGAGCTCCATCTCAAGCATAGTCTATCCAATCATTACATGCACATAGGATAAGGTCCATAGATAGTACACAAACATAAACCTAATTATGCTAAACATAGGGCTCACAAAATATAACCTTGGTGGTTCTACATTAGACTCACAAGATAAATAAAAAAGTATGCCCTACACTTTGATGCCCAAAGAAATATCTACACTCATCTTCATCTTCACTAAAAGCTTCCATTCCATCAAGGATGATAAAAAAAATTGTAAATCCACCAACTTTGCTCCATCTATTCAAACATCAAAATCTTTTGTACTGTAGTTAACCCATCGACATGCTCGCTCCTAGGAAAAAATTGAACATAGTGTTTCACCAATAATTTATGTAATTGATTATAACCAACAATAGTAACATCATCAAACATGAAATTGAAGTCACCAATATCATGAAACTCCAAAACCATACTCACATTAGCAACAATATGGAAATCCAAATCAAGAATATCAATAATATTTTGTACATCCTTAATAATCTCAGCAACAACATATGAATTCAGATCCATCTCAGAAATTGTATGAAAATCCTTATCCATATATAAATCCTCTTTACCACAAATGAAAATCTCACAATCAACAATCCTATTTCTCACAGTAAGATTCTCTACAATTTTCATGATAGTTCCATCTATCTGCTCATGAAAACCAACACATGCCTCATCATCTTCAGTGTTTAATCATAATTTACTTTCATGATCTATCTTCTTGTTTGCACAATCATGTTAACTATCCAAAAAAAATTCTTTTTGATACACAAATGCCAACCCATACAACATTGACTTAACAGCAAGTCAATATATCCAACCCACACTAGATCATGAGGTCTTCCTTCCATCTTCGCAATCATCTCGTCACATCTAAGTATCAAATGGTTGATTAACAAACCCCTTACAAGTTAAGGTTAGAGTGTAACCTACCACCCCACACCAAATCAACAACTAGGACTATCAAAATAATCGATTCTTAACGTGATCATCACTCCAAGATCAAAACCTATGACTTGATACATCACGAGTCTAGGTGAGTATCCATAGGAGATTACCTAACCCCCAACAAGTGACCACACAATGGAATCAATATTTGATAGAAAATTCAACTCTTTATTCATCAAATAATTGATTACATGCAATGTGATGGGCTATAAGGCCTTCTCAGTTATGGCCAAATACAAAGAAGTTATAGTAATAGTTTTGCAAGATATCACAAGATCCAAATAACTCCTAGCTAATCTAGATCTGCAACAACATATGAATCTAGTAGTAACCTCAAGAATTATCTCACTTTATTTCATAATTCACCAAGAAATCATCTTATTTCCTAAGCCCACACTCAACTATTGGGTTTTCTAAAGTTGGCTCTTCTCAACCACCCTTGCTCAAATCCATCATCAATAATGAATCTGCACATCTCAAGACCCTCAACTAATACTAAACCAAAGCACAAGTCATCATATCAAGTTACATTAAATAAACACTCACATTTGATCTCCAAAGTCCACCCACGAAATAAGGAACACATTACTAGTAGCCACCAAAATAGCTCAAACTCTAAAACCATCCATCCAATCACTATGCACACATAGAAAAAGGTCCATAGATATGTGTTGAGCACAAATCTAACCACATGAAACATAGTGCTCACAAAATCCATGCTTGGTGCTCCTACATCACATAATTCTTTTATCTCCTTTATCAAATTTCCAAGGTTTTCAAAGTAAAACATGACAAGTACACATGTCTATACCATCACATAAAAATTCATCCTTAAAAGATTTAATAATAAAATCAACCAAGAATGATTCTCTAACCTAAACCCAATGATCATATTGAAACCAAGTAATTCAATGAGTAGGATGTTTTAGTTTCTTCATAAATAAGATTATTAGTACTACCTTCATCCATAATAACTTTACAACATTTACCTCAAGACTTCCAAGTAGTTATTAATAAGTTTCTTCTTTGTACTAGCTCCAAAAATTTCTTGGCCAACACAATTATTCCCATCAAAAGAGATTTTCCAACTTTAGGTGAACCCAAATTAACATATGAAGTTTCTACTTTCTTCTCTTCATGTATTACCAAGTTTTATTTGTCAATTTCACATCAAGATATTCAAAACCTCAATGTCCATTCTTACCACATTTATAACAAGTACCTTTGAACACATATTTCTTATCAAAGATTACTTGCTTACCCTTATCCATGTTTTTTTTTCACTTTTCCTTCTACCTAACTTATATTCTACCTTCAATGCATAGGTTAAAAGAATAGTGATGGAAATTATTATAACTATTCATTAGAGCTAGGACATAGGTTAGAATTATGATTACTATTAGGCTTAGGATTAGGATCTCAGTCTAGATGTGTAGATATATCATACACATATAAGTCCTAAACATAAAATAAACATACACATGTAAGTCCTAAACATGAAATGGCTCTACACATGTATATACAAGATAAACATGAAATGAACATACACATATCATTTATACATTAAATGGACATGTGTACATATAAGTCAAATATACATGTACATGAAATGAACATATGTGCATATAAATCCTAAAATGAAATGAACATAAAGACGAAAGGGGTCATTAAAGAATGACTTAAGGGGAAAAAATAAAATCAAACATCAATCTACATGATGGGAGAACCTAAAATCAAACCTTAATCCATTATAATTTACTAAACTAGGTCATCTAGATATTTCATACATGTGTACACATATAAAAGGGTGCTAAAAGGAATAATTTAAAATTTAATATCAATCTATATTAAATAATATATTTTTGTTAGGAGCATATACATGCATGTTTATAGTCTAGTCCTGATTTAGGATGTATTAGGGAGAATCCTAAAATCAAACATCAATATATCAAAAAGTTGAAAAGGACCCTAAAAGAATGGCTGAAGGGGGAATATATGAAATCAAACATCATTCTATATCACAACTTTCTAGATGATGTTATCTAGTTCATACATGTATGCATGCAAGAACTAGATAACATTTTTGGTCCCAAATTAGGAACACATGTGCAAGTTCAAAATCAAACATCGATCCATCAAGAATTTCTAAAAGTTACATGTCATGATCTCTTATTCATACTTGCATAGATTTAATGTGATCCTATAGGATAACTTAAAGGAAGTATCTAATTGTGAATATGAATGTATCACATATTACCCTAGGACATGATAGATAGAGATCTAATGAATATGTGTGCATGTTTTAATCATTCTAAATAGAAAATTTTGGTTTTAACAGGATATTTCTTATTGAAAAAAATTAAATTAAATTTTATATTGTCATTGATGTTACACAAATGTCACAATCTAACTAAGCACAGATAGTGTAAGCCAAGCTTATTCAGGCACGAAAGAAGATTCCAATGTCAACTGAGTAGAAATCTATGTTAACTGAGTTTGATCGATCTTCAAAAGAAATTAGTGTTAACAAAGCTTGTTCAGTTAACAAAGAAGAAGTTAGTGTTAATCAAGTTGGTTCGGTCATCAAAGGATGTTTAGTATTAACTGAGTGTCCATTCCAGTGCTAGCTAACTAACAACATATTACTTTTGTTTTAAATTATTTGGTTTATACAAGACAAATTCTCCCAACTTATGATATATAAGAAAGGTCGATTTTTGGGGATAAGAGAGAGTATAAAATTGGATAAAAAGATGGATATCTGAGAAAAGTCAAGGTAGAGTAGAAAGTGTGAAGGTTGAGCTATAAGGAAACATCTAATTAGGAAGGATCCAAAGATTAATCCAGAATAGTGATCTAAATTTGCAAAGTCATTTATTTCATCAATCAAGCAAAACTATTATTTCCTTCTAACCATTGTAGTATTAAAGAAATATCTTAGCAACCATTTTGTAAATCCTCTAATAAGGTAGCATTTCTGGATTGAAGTTTCTAGAGACCTCTAATAAGGCCACTCCAAATAGGGTGATTCAAATCCTCTAATAGGGTCACACTTGACTGTGTGCTTTGTAACCTTTAATAGGGTTGGCTCTTAATAGGGCTCACTTCAAAGGCATTCAAAATTGTAACTAGTTGCATTGGTGGTTTTTTCCAAATTGAGTTTCTACGTTAAATCTTGGTGTCTCATGTGTTCATGTTATGTGCTTAATGCTTTATGTTTATGTAACTAGGTTGCAAAAGGTTAATACACTTTAATATATTAAGATTGCTTTGTTGACTGAGTCATGATTAATATCTAGTTGTAACCAAGAAGTGCAAGTATAAATGGTTTAAGAAGTAAAAGTTTGTATTGACATCTAAGGGACTTGGATTTATTTTTGTGGTAACCAATTTACTCCTCCCCTCTTAGATTATCCTCTTACATTTCTAAAAATTGGTATTAGAGCATTGGTTCTTGTAGGAGAAGGATTTTAAAGGATCTAAGCTAAAGATTAGGATGTCTTATAAAAGGGAAATTCCTAAACTTAATAGAGAAAACTTTCCAACATGGCTAGAGTTGATGAAGCTTCATATAGCAAGCATCAATGATGATGGTGTATTCTCTCTAGACAACAAATGTGTGGCACCACCCAAGCCTATTTATGTGGTGCAAATCAAAGAAGAAAAGGAACACAACAATATGATGATTGATATTGCATCCTATTTGAACTATTCTTAATTTGATGAAGTCAAGGATTTTCCTACTACAATTGAGATGTATGAAAAATTGAAAAAAGTCTTTGGAGGTGACAAAAATGTGCAAAGAACTAAGTAAGAAAGCTTAAGAGGAAAACTTGATTGATTGAAAATGAAAGTAGGTGAGAACATCAACCAGTATAGTGAAAGGCTCAAAGAAAGTGTTAGTGCAATTAGAGCCTTAGATGGAACAATTGCTGATGAAATAGTAATCAACAAGGTACTAATAACTCTTCTTCTCATTTATGCAATTATAGTTTCAGCTATTCAAGAGATGAGTTGCAATCCTGTACATGATCTAACCCTAGATACTCTTGTGGGAAGATTGGTTGTTTTTAATTTGGACAATTTTGATAATTATATTCCTACTTCTAACAATCTTGAATCTACATCCAAAGATAAACTAACCCTTAGTGGAAAAGGAGGGAACTCAGAAGGAAAACAAGTTGAGAATTAAAATGAAGAGGATTCAGATGAAAATGTTGAAGTTATATTTGAGGTTTTCCTAGCAAAAAGGGTAGCAAAGGGAAAAGGAAAATTCAGGGAAAATATTCCTCTGACTTGTTTCTCATGTGAGGAAGTTGGGCACATTGCAGCTAAATGTTGAAACAAAGAAGATAAGAAGAAAATAAGTTCAATGAATTCAAAGGCAAGAGAGACTTGAAAAGCTACAAGGACTTCAAAGGCAAAGGTAAGAAATCATGCTACATTGAAAAAGATTTTGATAGTGATAATGATGAAGATGTTCTTTATATTGTTGTCAAAGATGAATCTGATGATGACGAAAATGAAAAGATGGCACTTATCTCTCATGTTAGCAAAAGTGATACATGGATCATAGATAGTGGTCAATCTCATCATATGATTGATGATAAAAAAAATTAAACATTTAGAATACTATGTTGGTGGAAGTGTTAGATTTGGAAACAATGAACCATGTTATGTAAAAGGAGAAGGAATCATTGCACTATAAAAGGAAAATGAATCATTGGACTATCTGATGAAATCAAATGTGAGAATGCCTATTGGGTTGAAGGATTAACACATAATCTACTTAGTGTAGCTTAGCTGAATAATATTGGTTACAAAGTTGAATTCATGAATGGGAAAGCCAAACTATTGGATGTAAAAGGAAAATTGGTTGGAATTGGAAATTAGGCTAAAGATAATTTTTTTTATCTAGATCTCAATGAAAGATCTTGTTTATTAGTTTAAGTTAAAGAAAATTAGTTATGGCATAAAAGAATGTGTCATGTTAACTTTAATAACCTAGTCAACATAAGACAGAATAATAGAGTAAGAGGCATAACTTATCTAAAGAAATAGATCTATAGGAATGTACAACAATGTCAAATTAGAAAAAGGAGTAAAAGAAGATTTAATAGTAGGTCCTATAACTCTGAAGATGTTTTGGAACTAGTTCACACAATACTTTGTGGGTGAATTGGTGTAGAAAGCTATTGTGGAGATATACATTTTGTTTTACTTGATGATTACTCTAGAATGATGATTGTAATGATTTTAAAAGTTAAGTTTGATTCTTTTCAAAAGTTCAATTGGTATTTGGTTAGAGACGAGAAAGAAATGGGAACAAATATGAAGTCCCTGAGGTCAGACCAAGGAGGAAAATTCATCTCAAATGAATTCAATGAGTCTTGCAATGAAAGAGGAATCAAAAGATGGGTATCAACCCCTAAAACTCTAGAACATAATGTAATAGTAGAGAGAAGGAACTGATAGAAATGCTTTAGAATAATTGGGGGGGGGGGGGGGGGGGGGTGGGTGAATAAGTTATTCAAGGTCCAAATGTCCTATTCAAACTTTTCACTAAATATAGTGAGCCCATTAAACCATTCATTAATCCAAACTTTAACTTTTCTAATCAGAAAGTTACTATAAATCAATATGCAAGCATAACACACAAGAAATCAACACATAACGTAGTGATTTACATGAAAACCTAATTTGGGAAAAATCACCAATAACATGCTACTCAATTATCACTCTTCTAAAGTGATGCCCTGTGAAAGCCTTTCCCTGTTAAAGGGTTACAACACACTATTAAATGTGACCTTGTTAGAGGATTTAACCACCCAGTTAAAAGTGGGCCTGCTTAGAGGACTTTAGAACATTCACTTGGAATGCCACCCTGTTAAAGGATTTACAAATGGCTATTAAACCAACCTAAGTCCATAGGATTTTCATATCTAATACAAATGCTACAGGGTATTAGAAAATATTTTACCTAACTACAACATACAACTTAATTTGCAGATCTTAGATCACTTCTCAGCTCATACCATTGCTTGGCCTTCAATCTTTACAACTCTTGACAGCTTGCCCTCCTTTCAAGCTCATTTTCCTTGAGTCTCCATGCTCAATGTACTAGTGCAATCATCTCTTCATGACCAACCATAGAAGTAGAGCCTCTATGCTTTTCCTTCTCCTAGATGTCTTCTCCTTGACATCCTTCTAAGAACTTAGCAATTTGGCACTTCAATAGCAATAGCATTAACAGTATTTGCTTCTTAGTATATGGCTCTTTAAATAGAAGTATTGGAGTTCCTTTTCCTACTCAATTCTTCCATTCTTTAATTTCAATTTATATGGATTACGTAGGATTCATTGCATCTAACCCAATAATACTTTTCTAATTGATAATATAGATGTCTCTGTATTTTTTCTTTATTCTTCACTTAAAATCTTACTTCTCTCAATCCAATTAAAGATGTTTCTAGAGTAATTAGAAAAATCTTTTTTTTATGAGAAGACTCAATGTGCTAGTGTTCTACATTTTTTCAAATGTGATGTCAAGACTCCTAAAGACCTCTTTTCTAGGGTCTCTATGAGTCTCAAATCTTGGGAAAATATTCAAGTCTAGTTTCGTCTTGCTTGTCAAGATTGAAAATTTTTTGATCTTTTGCTCTCTACTATTCCAAATCATTTAATTCATAATGTGGGAATTCAATCTGTTCAACCTTGGTGGAAGGATTTGAAGTGGTATCCTGCAACACACTTTACTAGTTATAAGTCATGCTTAGGATATTGATGTCTCTCTCCTCATCTTCCCATGGTGGATACACTCAACCAATGATGGTATTTGCATTCTTCTCTTTATCAATGGAGGATGTGTTTTGATACAATTTGGAGTGCTATCTTTGAGCTGAAGATTGCCCGTTTTGATTAGTACCCACTTTTTCAAGGGCTTCCCCTTGGGTTGTGGCTCAAGAATATTTGGGTTCCTGATCCTTGATGTCCTTTTTGTGGGCAACTAGAATCATTTCTACATATTTTTTTGGTTATGTAGGCATGCTCAAAAATACTAGTAGTGGATACATGATTTATTTAAGCCTTTTAGGTTGGAACCCCTTTCTTGGTATATGGTTGTGTTGGCCAATTCTCCTAGGATTCCTAGGAAATATACCCAAATTTGGCATACCTTTAGGATGGAGATTTTTTTTTGACTTTATGGAAGGATATGAGTAATGGTCTTTTCACTCATAGTTTTCTTGATATCAATGTTTATATGTACACTATAGCATACATTTGTAATAATGTCATGATGTAGATTTAGGTCCAAGCTAACAAAGTGGCTCTAGAGGTGGCCCACCTTCAAGAGTTACTCAACCATTGGGGAAACACACCCTGTATAGTCACAAGAGTGCCTTTTGATGCATCATTTGACCATACTTTTCCTAGGGGCCGCTCTTAGGGGCACAACTCCTTTTCTCGCCGCTCACACCTGTCGCAATCCCATGCTCCCACCATGGCTCTCCTAGTGGTGGTGATGGTGGTTGGAAGTTTCAACCCTCAACTTCTCCAGCTCAACATGGTTTTGGTTGGTCCTTGGGTCTGCTAGCTTCCCCTCCTTGTGCTCTTCCTATTGCTTTTGTCAAGTGGTCTTTCCACCTAAACTTGGCTATCTCTTTGTCATGGGCAGAGGTTAAAGATAATGATAAGGTTTTTGATGACCTTGCTAATGATTGGACTATTCCTAGTCCACCATCTAGCCCCAAGGATAATTGGGGTTTTAATGATCAAGATGAACCACCCCCCTCACCAGGCACTACTTTGGCAGCTTTAGGGGTTGCTCAATTTTTATTTATTTATTAATAGTTGTTGATTCTGACTATGGCCCTGTGAACTCTCACAGGGTCATCTTGTATCCCCCAACCCCTATTTTGTGATTTGTAACAAGAATATTAATTTATTAATAGAAAAGGACTATTTTGTGATTTTTTTCTAGAATATTACTATTAAGATTATATTTTTAATGCAAACACTCCTCAAATTGATAGATTAAAGAACACAAACATTTTTTATAAAAAAAGGAAAAAATAGATAGAGAAATATACATGAAAAACTTCTTATTGTACTAAAAAAATGATGGCATTAAGTAAAGTTTGTTATTAGTGACAACACTTATTCAGATTCTATATGGTTACCAAGCTCTTTGAATAGTCTCTAGTGTTTGCCATGTAATTTAGTGGTTACCAAGCTTAATGGTTCTTACTGAGCATTCCAATGGTTACCAAGTAAATTCAGGTAGTGTGAAGTCCAATAGTTCTTAACAAGTAGTTCAGTTCCTACCAAGCTTAAGTTCTTGTGAAGCGAAGCTAGTGTTAACCGAGTGATGAGTGATTAGTGTTTACCGAGTGTAGGCATGGTAAATGTGGAATTTAGTTTCTACCAAGTGACACAGTATCTATCGAGTCACCAATGTACATCGAGTCTGAAACTACTTTGAAGTGATTAGTATGGATGGAGCCTCCACTTCTACCAAATGCATGATGATGTTGAGTAAAGACAACGGATGCCATGTATCAAAAAGTCACCAAGTCAGTTTTCAGAACCCGAATATCTACATTTGGGCCGACTTTGTAATATGGGTGTTAACTTGAGTATTGGTTAACCTTGTAATTATGTGAATTGGGTTGGTATATATGTAATTTATTGTATCATATCCAAAGAAGTAAGTATTTTGATATGAGTAAATGTGAATAAAATGCAAGCATGCGAATGTGAATCAACAGAAGAGTAAAGTGTATTGGGAGGCCATATCAGAAGCAGCAAAGTCACATCCATCACATAAAGGTGATTAGTAATTCAAGAATATTAATCAGCAATTTAGTTGTAAGTCAAATCTACTATTTCATCCTAACAGGTGAATCAACTTCAAATCCTTTAACAGGGTAGACTTAACAATCTTTTCTTTAAATCTCATTACCGAGTGCATACTTCATTGTAATTGCTCCTAATAGGGTAGATCATCAGAAGTGATCATTGTAAGCCTTAACAAGCCAACTTTATACTGTAGTATTGAATTTTTGTGGGTATCATCCCCACCCCAATTTTACTTTCTATTTGAAAGCTTTCTGTGTCACCAAATATTGTGTTCAAAGTATTTTGTGCTTTTAGATTTTCATGCATGGAGTAGATTAGATCTATTTATGATAATTGGATTATGTTGTTAAGTGCTAAAATTGTTAAAATTTTTGAGGTTACTGATTCACCCCTCCCCTCTTAGTAACCTAGCTAGTTTTGATTATATCCAACAATTGGTATCAAAGCATTGTGGTTCTTAGGATAATGGAGACATTTAGACTTAATAAAGGTATTGACAATGAAAAGCTAGATCTAGAGATGGCTATAGCTCAACTCAAGAAAGAAAAAGAGCATCTTGCCCAATCCCTAAAAAGAACGAAGGAACTTGCAAATTAGATGAATGACCACTAATATTTTGAAGAGAAAATTGAATATTTGTTTTCCTTCAAGTAGTTAAAATGAAGCAAAATGATTCAATCAAAGAGCTCCTAGAAAATAATGGCTCCCTGCAAGAAGAAGTAAGAAAATTGAAAAGAGAATAATAAATTCAGTCAATAAGATTCTGTGAAATCTCATAACAGAGAAATAAGGCAAAAGAAGACTTGGAGGTAAGGAACAATGAAATTCAAAATCAATCCCTTCAGCAAGAAAATCTTATCAATTAGCTCTCGAATACAAATGAAGAAATTATGAGTATGGGATCTGAAAATGAAAGGCTAAGGAATGACTTAAACTCTGAAAGGAAAATCAATGAAATAATAAAAATTGATCGAAATTATGAAAAGCAACTCAATGAGAGAATAATGAAATCCCAAGCCAACATGGATCAATTGAATCAACAAAATGAGTAGAATCTTTATAGGAAAAAGGGAAAAACAAGACTTGGATACAAAGAAGAAGGTGAGTCCTCCAAAGAAGGTACTCAAAGGAATCAAAGACCTACTTGCAATTATTGTGGTAAGATAGTTCATATATCAAATAAATGTCGGAGTAATGGAAAGGAAAAATTCAATGGAAAATGCTATAATTGTAGTTAGTATGGTCATAAAGCTAATGAAAGCAAGGAGAAACCAAAATTTGACGACAACTATCACGAATGCAAGAAACAAGGTCATAGGGCATCCGAATGCAGATCTAAACCATTCAATCCAGCTAAATAATTTGTGAAGGCAATATTTGGTCGGGACTACAATACTTGGTGTAGATGTCATTACTATGGAGAATATGGACATATTGGCATAAATTGTGTTAGACATCACATGAGAAGTAAGGAAACCACCATGAGATGTTACACATGTACTAAATTTGGTCATATCACTAAGAATTGCCTGAATACAAGTAGAGTTGAAGATGAAAAGAAAGAAAAAGCTGATAGCATTAAGAAGCAGATGAGACAATAGTGGATTCCTAAATCTACTGAGCAAGTTAGTTCAATTGATGATAGTCATGTCACTCAATAAGTGGGTGACTCCACCATTTTCAATTAAGTTCTTAAGGAAGAACTAGAATTGCATTAGCATGGTCACATCTTAAACAGTTCCAGAATTAAAAAAGAAGAAGATCCAAATCAGTATTCCAAATACAAGGGGATCACAAAAGATCAGTATCAGTAATCACTAAGAAAGGTTGGGTCATAATGAGAGAAGTTAGGAGAAAAAAGGTTATGTTAGGTTGTTGAGTTACAATCTTTTATGGAGCAATCTATGTAGATAGTGGATGACAAGCTATCATGCACTATGTCATTATGGCTCTCATCATACTAAGCATTAATGGGAAGCTTTTTAAGAAAAGGTAGGAAATCAACTTCATTTCCATTGAGAATTTAGCATATTGAGAAAAAAGCAATTTGCAAAGCATCCTAGTGATCTTAAGTAGAATTTGCAACTAAAGTTTTTTATTTAAAGAATTTTCTCAGCTTATCGAATTATCATGGCATCCAACAACAACAGAAAGGTGAAGAAAGGATATGAAATGTTGGTGTGAGGTGTTGAGTGGAAAGCTCCAAATTTCAAATTGGTGCCAACAATCACTAAAATGCTCGACCCAAATGAAGCTCAATCATAGAGACCACATAAGGTACTTCTCATAAATGACATTAGAACTGATTTAAAATGTGCAATTCAGGAGATAGGAACCCTAGAAATGTAAATGCCCTAAGTGAACTCTGTGTCAATGGAATTCTCAATCCCGAGCATAAACACTAGGAACAAAAAGGCTTAACCCATATTCCTCACCTACCATGAAACTTTCATGTCAAATGGATTAGGTATATCTTAAGTTGAGTTCATAATGGTCAACCATGGTTAGAACAACTAGTTTTAATTACAAAGAAAATTATTCATTACATTACTGATCTCCCTATGCTTGTCAAAGCCAAAGTCACAAAAACCCTAGGTTGGGATGAGTTACAGAAGCAAACCTTAGCCGAGTGGGATGATAGAGGAATGAAAATTAGCAGTGTATCTGACATAGAACTCAAATTTTCCATTCATGTGATAGCACATAAGATTTACTGCTCAAGTCGACTCAATAGTGTGTTGTGTGAAGCAGTTGACCTAGCTTATAAGGTTGTTAAGAAGAATTTGTCATATGACCTAATAGATTTGATGTTGAAGCAACTAAACAAGAATATGGAAAGCATCATAACATCAAAGAATAACCCATGCAATTTTGGTTCATCATTGACATGTTTGTTCTTCTATGTTCAAAAGTTTTTCCCCTCTAAAGGCATAGTTGTATGGAGAAAAGACATGCTAGTTTTATATAAGATCAATGAGTACATAGCTAAAATGGGTGAAAATTTTGACACCATCATGGACAATTATTTTGTAACTTTCAAAGAAAAGATGAATAACAGGTTTTGGATACCAAAGAAGTTGGTTGAAGATTATATGAATGATGTTTGTTTTATGGTTGATAGTGATAGAGTAATAATTCAGGCAGTAAGGCCTAGAATAGTGTGGGTAAAAACTCTTCCTTATGAGATTAGTATTGATGAGGAAAAAGAAATAATTGAAGCCCTAGTTAATGAGCTTGTAGATCCAAAGGCACCTCTCTTTGGAACCTATGATGAAGCTAAGGCAATAATTGATCTTGAGATTAAGCTTCCATAGGCAGTAAACAAAGGAAAGAAGAGGATATCAAAGTTAAAAATAGCAAGTACCCCTCTTATGATTATCGAGGGAAAAGGTGAAGATGTGGAGGAACCTGAGTATGAAGAAGAATTTGAAAAGGAAGAACAAACTGCAAGGAAGAAAGGCTGAAGTAATTGGAAGAAGGTGTAGGTATAAAAAAATTTAAAGCATTAAAGAATGAGACCAGGTTAGAGGCTGATAAAATGTAGATTAAGGAGTTGGTACTAACCAAGATGAGAAAATGGAAGTATTCCCCTGATCAGATAGCATCTCAGATTACCAATGAGCTATTAGAAAGATTGAAGCCAAGATGGGAATCAACCAAGCAGATAGCAAAAGACATCTATGAGAAAACTCTGAGAAAGTTGTTATCGAGCATTATCAATGCCAAGGTAAAAGAATATATGAAAAAAAATGAAGAAAAGATGACTCTAAGATTTCATACTTGTTTAATTTTGTTAAAAGACATAGAGCATGTAGTCAAGAATGCTATAGATATGTGGAAGAACATTTATCACCTGAATAAACGAAGTGACTCTCTAGTAGAAGTCAAGGATGATGACAGTGAAAATGATAAAGAAAATGATGAAGAATCTACTCCATGTATTACCATTGATGCTAAAGAATATCAAGAGTTGGTGAAGGATGATGAAGAATAAAAAGAGGAAGAAGCTAAAGAGGAATCTAGAAAAGAAGAAGAAGAGAATGACATAGTCAAAATAGCTACAACTTTCATAGCCTCCTTTCCTCACTCTCCAACAAAAATTGCAACATCATCAAGCATGGAGACAATTTCAACAGCTTTGATTATAACAACCATTGATACATCAAATGCCCAATCACTCTCTACTACCTCTCAACTCAGCACATCACAGATAGAAGTGTCTACCACTTCATCCACCAAGCTACAAAATACTTTAGTCATCAAGCCAGTGTCTGAAATGGATATAGAGTGTTCCACAATTTTGACTTCTTTAGCAATAAGTACAATTTTGGATTCTTCAGTTTTGGCTATGTTAGTTGTACATACTCCGGTAAGTGCTTCAATTGTGCATACTTCTTTCACTACTTCACCTATAAATACTTTAATTTTTGGAAGTTTGGAAAATACATAAGTTTTGGATTCTTCAAGTATTCCAGTAAGTATCCCACCAGTAGGCACTCTACAAGTTTTCATTGCTAGCCCTACTGTTTCCACTATTGTTTCTATTCCAAAATCTAAAGCATTAATTTCAGAAGTTGAATCTAAGATTCAACCAAGACTTTTGATTAGTGGAAAGGAAATAGAGGAAGAAATATATCTAGATAAGGATATTGATATTTGAAAATTGGATTTTGACAATGCTACTGTAGATCAGATGAGATTAGTCAGTTAGCTTCTTGAAAAGAAAGCCAAGCAAAAGCAATTAAGAGAAAAGAGAGATAGATAATTCAGAATTATCAAAAGTGTTAAAAATATTTTGATAGAGGCTATAGGTGTTGATGTTGATCCTTATCAACATATTTTGTTGCTATTAGAAGAGGCAGTTAACAAATTCAATGAGGATTCCACTGTCCAAGATAATCTAATATAGAAAGTAGAGAAGAATTTTGATATTAAAGTGCTTGAGCACATTGCTCAGCAAATAGCTATTCACTAGGTAGAACTTTCTTCAATTTTGTCAAATCTTGAATCTTCTTACATAAATGTGACATCTCTTTTTGCAAAGTTATGTGATGTTACTAAGTATACTAAAGAAATAAAGGGAAAATTGAATAAAATTGATGAAGATCTAAAGGCTAGTGCACAAAAGTTGCAACTTGACCCCAGTTCCAGCTGTACACACAGTATGAAGATCAGATTCTTATCAGATATGCAAGAAAAATTATTGAGAGAGGGAGCAAGAATTTGGTCTACACTCATGGACATCCAAAACATGATCCTTCTTATTATAGATACAATGTAGAAGCACATTGCTTATTCCAAAATATTGATCAATGACAATAATTTTTCAATTGCAAACCATATGATTGAGCTCTCTGCAAAAGTACAAGTTGCTCTTCAAACCTACAATGTTTTGCAAGAAAACTGGGACAAGACCTTAATTCTTATTGTTAAGGTACATTCTAAATTTCTCTCACATTTTGGTGTCTCTATATAAGTAGATTGTGTATAAATCTTTGGCATTATTGTCAAAAAGGGGAAGATACATGTGCATAATAAAAGGGGAGAGATTAATGAGGAGAGATATTTGTATATATCATGAGAGAAAGATTCCATACTAGGAGATACACTTAGTATGACACAATATGTATATTGTATGGGGGAGATATATGCAAAAGTATATAATAGAGTTACAAAGACAAATTTTGAAAAATCTCAAAAATCAACATGCCATACCAAGCTAAGTATCACACTATATTGTATATAAGTTTTGGCTGATAGATATTTTTGCCACTAATGCCAAAGGGGGAGATTGTTGGCATTAAGTCAAGTTTTTTATTAGTGACAATACTTAATCAAATTTAATATGGTTACCAAGCTCTTTGAACAATCTCCAATGTTTGTCATGTAATTCAGTGGTTACCAAGCTTCATAGTTCTTACCAAGCATTCTAGTGGTTACCAAGTGAATTTAGGCAGTGTGAAGTCCAACAGTTCTTACCAAGTATTTTTGTGGTTACCAAGCTTCAAACTGTCTACCAAGTCATTAGTTCTTGTGAAACGAAGCCAGTGTTAACTAAGTGATGAGTGATTAGTGTTTACTGAGTGTAGGCAAGGTAAAAGTAGAATTTAGTTTCTATCAAGTGACATAGTATCTACCGAGTCACCAATGTACACTGAGTTCAAAACTACATTGAAATGATTAGTATGGACCGAGCCTCTACTTTTATCAAATGCATGAAGATGCCAAGTAATGACAGTGGACAATGTATATCAAAAAGTTACCAAGTCAATTTTTAGAACCTGAGTATCTACATTTGGGCCAACTTTGTAATATTGGTGTGTTAACTTGTGTATTGGCTGACCTTGTAATTATGTGAATTGGGTTGGTATATATGTAATCTATTGTATCATATCCAAAGAAGTAAGTTTTTTTATATGAGTTAATGCGAATAATATGCAAGCATGCAAATGTGAATCAAAAGTAGAGTAAAGTATATTGGAAGGCCATATAAAGAGTAACAATGTCACATCCATCACATAGAGGTGATCAGTACTTCAAGGATCTTACTTAGCAATTTAGTTGTAATTCAGATCTATTGTTTCATCTTAATAGGTGAATCAACTTCAAATCCTTTAACAGGGTAGAATTAAATGTCTTTTCTTTAAATCTCTTTACTGAGTGCATACTTCATTGTATGTTTGTAAAACCTCTAACAAGGTGGACCTAGCAATCCTAATTGCTCCTAATAGGGAAGATCATTAGAAGTGATCATTGTAAGCCTTAACAGACCAACTTTATACTACAATAGTGAAGTTTTGTGGGCGTCATCCCCACCCCAATTTTACTTTCTATTTGGAAAGTTTCCGAGTCACCAAATATTGTGTTCAAAGTATTTTGTGCTTTCAATTTCTCATGCATGCAGTAGATTGGATCTATTGATGATAATTGGATTATGTTATTAAGTGTTGAATTGTTAAAAGTTTTGAGGTTACTAATTTACCCCTCCCCTCTCAGTAACCTAGCTAGTCTTGATTATTTCCAACAACAAAAACTCCTTCATTCTTTTCTTTATTCAATAACATGAAAATACACCTTCAACTATCATTTATGAAATATATGGTTATAGTTTCCTCCTTTATGGTAAAAATATTGTAAATTAACTCCTACAAATACTACAATGAAACAAAAGCCTAATAAAGAAATAGTTAATTCATAAATCTAATCTTGTTGTGACAACAAAATAAAGGGAAGCTAAGGAAATGTTCTATTAAATCTAGATACCAATTGGACTGTGCCTCTTAAATATTAGGATTTAGTTTTGCATCATTTTCCCCTTCTTTTTAAACTTTTGAACCTCCTAGTTCAAATCTTATTTATATGAAAGTAAGCTCCAACAAATTATAATAGTCTAACAATTACACATTTTATTTGATTTTTTGTGATGTGGGATTTTTATTTATCTCAAAATGTTACCACATCAAAACATCCATGAAAGGGTTTGTAATAGATAATGGACTCATCCCTTTGACTTCAAAAACTAAGCCACGGTTTTCCATTTCATGAGATTAGATATAATTTTAGATCATCACATTTTTATTCTTTTATTTCTAAGGACTTTTTTAAATAAGGATCCTCTTCCTTTTCCAATTGGTTTTCTTCCTCCTTTTCTAGCTCAATCGAATCTTATTATTTTTTGTCCATTGAAAATAACTGATAATATTAGCACTATTTTTTATCACCTATACATACATCACTTTAAAAAAACAATGTTAAAGGAATAAATATCTACCATGATTTCTTTTCCCTCTTCTCTTCTATGTTGTATGGGTATTCTTTCCATCATATGTTGTGAGGTGGCCTTCATTTCTTAGCTTAGTGTGATGTCCTAAAAAACATCTTTTTAGACATTGCCCTTTATAATAGAACTATTCATATCTTTACTCTCACTCCTAAGCATCCTTCTTTCCTCTTTAGGGAAATGTTGATATACTCCTTTTTCATTGGGATTCTCAAAAAAATCCTCTAGCTACTTCCAACATTTTTGTTTGCTAAACCCAAAAAATATTCATCACATATGGGAATCTTATAGATCTCCATCACTATTGTAGCTTCCTTCTCAATCTAGGCTGCTTCCACTACTACACCAATTTGAGCTTCTTTTGATAGGTTGCATTCTTTCTCACTGCAATATTCCTTTTCTACTTTTGCATTTTAATCGTCAAAGTCTTCCCCTTCATTAGGGTAACATGCCTCAACAAATTCCTTGAACTCAACTATCTTATCATCTCTATCCCATTCTTTTAATTATTCTCTTTGTAAGTCTTGAAAGATCTCTTCCAAGGGCATTTTATCCTTTAATATTTTTCCAACTCTTTAATGGATTCTATCTTTCCTTGTTCTAACATTGTAATTTCTTATCTAGTCCTTGACTTAATGGATTCCCTCTCTTAGAATGAATCTTTCTCACAATGTAAATGTTTTAATTCATTCTTCTTCACCTACTCATAACTCTTCAACATATCTTTTGTAGATTTCATTTTCTTTGGTTTCTTAATGTTGTATGTCTCATAACCTTCCATTATAGACCATAACTCCTCCATTTCAAACTCTAATTGTTGTAACTCCTCTTTTTGGTCCTTTGTTAACTTCTTCCTTTGTCTTTGTCTTATTATTTATTCCAACATCATTGTCCTATTTTTTGCATCATGATATAGATTTGCAATAATTTCTTAAGCTCTAAGACATATCCACATTTGGCTCATTGGTATGGTATAATTGAAAGGGAATGAAACTGAGAGTAGAAAGTTAGGCACCTAGAGAACTCAAACCCCTAGCTATTTTTCCTTAAGAAAACTATACTTCTTACCATTAATTATCTATAATCAGTCACAACTTTCATACCATCTTTTGTAGGACACCAATAATTCATAATCATGGAAATTTTCTATCTCTTCAAAATTCAATGTTGCTCAAGCTCTAGCATCAAATGTAATTGAGGATATTTTTAAATAATTCAAAGGAATGACTCTATTCTCCATTCTAAATTGGCATTCTTCTATAATGATTACCAACTCAAGAATTTCTCCTCACAACTATCAAACTCCTATTTATAAATAACTTTCTTACCTTTGAAAACTTGATGGTGTAAAAAAACATCATTAGTTGTAAAGATTACATGCCCTTGTTAAGACTAGTCTCATAGAATTTGATGTAGAGCTTCAACATTGTGCTTGCCTATATTATGTTTTTGTATTTCAACTTTTCCTCCACTAAGCCACACAATCCTCATGGTTTCTCATATTTATTTGAAGATAAAATAATAAAAAAGGGACTACTTAATAAGAAATAGATTTTAAATTCTAAACAAAGGATTGTGAAGGTTTCTTGGCTTGGAATAAATTTCTATGATACCAAACTATTGCATACTCTCGTCAAATCTACAAATTAATGAGCACATACTTTGTATAAGAGAGGGAAAACTAGAGAAAGAAATGTTAAAAGAAAATATATCTTATTATACTAAACAAAAACTCCTTCATCATTTCCTTTCTTCAATAAGACAATATCACATCTTCAAATCTCATTTGTGAAATCTATACTTTCAAATTTCCCCTTTATGATAAGAAAAATCCTAAATTAACTCCTAAAAATACTACAATGAAACAACAATAAAAAATAATAAGCTCCTAAATTTAATCTTATTGTGAATGTTAAATCAAGGGAAGGTAAGGAAATATTCTCCTAAATATAGGGATTGGTTAGATTGTGATTCCTAAATCTTAGGAGTTAGTTTTTCATTAGTGATTTCCATAAAATTAATATATAATTATATAATTTCATATATGTGTTGATATAAGATAATTTAAAAAAGTGTTAGATTTTTTTAAATCAAAAGTAGAAAAATTATATCAAAATATTACCATTTTTCTCAAAATAAGTACACAATAAATAATTTAACAAAAAAGAAAATTCACTTTATTTATATTTTCATTTTTTATAATCAGCTAGTATATTTCATTTTTGAGGTTACTTGTAACGAGAAATTGTCTCAAATTTGTGAACAACTATCCAATAGTAGTTTTTTTATCATAGCTTTCACATCATTATTTATGAATTTCTTAATTATTTAATGGATTTGACTTGTATATACTAAGCATTGAAATTGAGTAAAGGTATAAGCTCTCCCGCATGAAACACTTCTCATTGTTTTGTTCTCATGCACACATAAAAGTGAAATATAAAATTGTGAAGGCTTTTACAAAAAATTAATTCATTCAATTTGTTTAAGCATCTCTTTTCTTTAGTCATGGAAGATGTTGTTAGTAGCTAATGTCAGTAAAGGTATGACATATCACTATCTTTCAACTGTGATGCCCAAGTTCATAATACTGGACCAATGATCTAAAAAATCTTTCTACTATGTTTTTTTTCAGATTCATCTAACTTTATTACAAAACTCATATCCTTCCCACCTTAATTTAAAATGAGAAAATCATTTTTTTGAGGAAATACATAAAGTTGAGTGGGGAAGCATAGTTAAGATTTTAGAGTGGGTATCAACTCCATCTAGTATTATTATTTGGAGGGTGCATTTGAGGCTCAATTTTAATTTGGGGATGTTCCTTTGAAGACTAAATAGATAGGAGAGATATGAAATGGAGACCAAAATTGGAAACAGGTGAAGTGGACCAACTAGCTTGAAGTTGTCAATGCATGTCATGATGTACAAAGCACCTACCTCTTTCCAAATGTCTTTGTACAAGTTTGTAATTTGAGAAATCTTGTCTTTTGAGCTCCTTTAACCAAATAAATATTGAAAATAATCAAGGAAAGTGATAGACATTAAATATCTCAATCAAAAGCTTCTCTTCTCATTTGAAACTAAAGATGACAATGTTCTTGAATTAAGCTTGGGGCTATCATGTAGTCATAATATTAAAAAAATAAAGAGAAAATAAAATGTTAAGAATTTTCATCCTAGTGAAGGTAATAAAAAGGACAAGCATAGAAATAAATCTCTCAATTTCGCACCTCTTCAGAATCTTTCTCAACAAAGCACTAGAAATGCCTAGAGCCATGCATGCACTAGGTCCAGACATTCATGCAATCTTTGTTAGAAATAGGAAATACTAAGAGGGGAGATGAATCAGTATTTCACAAAAGTTTTCTCAATTATGAATATCATTAATAATATTATAACTTGCATAAATTAATAAACTGATTAAGTTGAACAATAAACATAACAATAAACCAATGCAACACATAACACCATATTTTGTTAACTAGAGAAACCCTAGCCAAGGGAAAACTCTGGTGGGGAGGGTACCTATAAAAGGATCCACTTATGAAAAATATCGTGTGAAGATATTGACCCTGTTAGGACTATTGCATCTGTATAGTGTCTTGGTCCTTGTTAGAGGACCAAGCCTTGTTAGAAGCCTCAAAATTGTTAGAAACTATTCATACAATTACGTAATGTATGCAAGCTAAGTTTACTACCCAAATATGCAATATACAATAATTTAAAATATACAAAAGAGTAGATACAAAAACCTCATTACAAATATTAATATCTTTAATGTTTGATATGATCTTTGTATCCCACTATGCCAAATTTGTATACTCTACCTTAATACTATTGTTGGAATTCTTTAGAATAATTGAGAGGGGGGATGAATTAATTATCCAAGGTGTAGATGTACAAGTAAAACTCTTCAATGATTAGTAGACCCATCTATAAAACTTTATTATCATGCATCCATTAGATTATACAACACTTAAACTTTGTAGGCTAATGTCCTAGGTCAAAACAACTTTGAAGAAATGTAAACATGAAACATAAAAGATTCAATAACACATTTTCCACAAGGATTTTATGTGAAAAGCCATTTTGAGAAAAACCACCAGTAACATGCTACTAATTCTCACATGTTCTAAAGTGATGCCCTATGAAAGGCCAACCTTGTTAAAGGTTACAACACATATTATTAAATATGACCTGGTTAGAGGATTTCAATCACCCTATTAGGAGTGAGCCATGTTGGAGGACTTTAGATCATTCGCTTGTAATTTCACCCAGTTATAGGATTTACAAATGATTGTTAGGTCAACCTTGATCTAAAGGATTTACCCTAGACTAATACAATGATTAAAATATAACAGTAAGGCTTGATGTGATAACAAATTACAACTTGCTTACAGATTAAGAATCTTTGTTTCAATCCTCCATTTTGCTTGCCTTTCACACACTTCATTGGTAAAAGAACAAACCTGTGTCACCCTTTCGTAAAGGAAAAGGCTAACAAAATTATAATTTTTCACCTTCAATAACATAAAACTAGTATTATTGTTTAGAATTTGAAAATGAAGTAAACTAATGAAATGTGTAGAAATGGATGAAGTGTAAGATTATAATTTTTTATAATTTTTTGGAATGAAAATTTATATATTTTCCTAATAGATAAAATTTTAGCTACTCAAAAATACTAAAATTTAGGGGTTTAGTTCCCACCATAAAACTATATGGAAATAAATTTATTTCCAATTGAACTTCAACTATGTTCTAGATAAAATATATATCTAGAATAATCAAATATAAAAATTGACTTTAGACCTATATTTTCTCTTTTATAATGATTCAAATTTCAACTAATCGAAAATCGATAGTTTTCATCTCCCACCACATTTTTCAAAGAAAATATATTCTAACTAGAAGAAAAATTATACATTCTCAAAGACGACTCTCTCTTCTGGAACATCATATAATTTTAATTTTTTTAAATATAAATTAGTACTTTTTTCTTTCTCAAAATCAAAAAATTTCGAGCGTTAAAATACTTGCTTCTAGAATATTTAGTTACAAATACTATATCTAATTAAAAAACTATCAACTCTATATTAGAATATCGTTGACTTTGAGCTCTATAAAATGGTGTTTATATGTTACTAAGAAAATATCATAAAAAATAGTCAGAGTTATTGAAATGTCAATTTTTTGAAATAATTTTATTTCTTTAGTAATTGTATACAAACTAGTATAAAACATGCATTTAAAAGACATTTGAAATTAGAAAAGTGTGAGACCATATACAACTTAGCTAGAACAAATTTATCTAGATCATATGTTTAAACAAAATTGATTTTTGAATAAAAATATTCAAATTCAGTCATTCTGATAAGTCAGCCTAAAAGGTGACATAGCTTTGTACTTTTACCCTCATCTCTGATATCTTGTTCACCTTTCAAGAATTCATACTCTTAAGCCTTCTCTCTTTGCATTCGAACTATAGTCTCTTCTATTTGACCATTGAATGAAGCAATATGCTAGATTCATTGTCTTCCTTAGCTTCTCACACATGACAACTTTTTCTTCTATCCAACACTCTCTATAAATAGAGATTTAAGATCTTTTTCTACTTTACCACAATCATCTATTTTAGGGTTAGGTAGGATTAGGTAGGATATAATCAATCTACCCACTTTTCTATTTGGTTCCTCTTGAAATTTCTTCCTCAATCTTCCTTGAATTCACCATAAAATAGTTTACCTTGAATTCTATGGCACCAATTCATCATAGTTATCTTTCACATGCTTCACACAATTCATGAAAACAAACTTGTTAGCTCAAATTTGTCAAATCTTTGATTTAACATAAATACTAGCACTCAAAATCAATCTGGCATCACTTGGCTTCCATATTATTCTTCTGCTCAATTTACACTAGTTCACTTGGTGAACAGTAAAGTTTATTGATGCTGGACATCAACTAAACATTACTTGGCATATGCTCAGAATCACTCAGCATGCACTAATTTTCATCTTTTCTTGGCAAGGCTTGTTTTTCACTAGGCATTCACTAATTTCTGCTTGGCTTGCATTGACTTCTTGGCAAGGCTTGGCAAACACTTTTCATACTTTTTCATCTTCTAGTCTTAACTTGAGTAATATTTCATTCTAGAATTTAAGCAGATAAGAAATTCATTATAGTATTAATCTCTTACTTGGTCTTAGTGCTTCTTTTACTTACAGATAACTGAACCTTTCTCTAGGTACTATTTTTATCTCCTCTTCTCAAATCCTCTTCTTCAATCAACTAAATGATAGCTTTCAAACCAAAAAGTGATTGTCTCATCGGCATGTAGTAGGTTTGACATCATTGACAAAATAATGATTGTTCTATTACGAGTTCTTTACTTCAAAACAATCTTATTCAACAACTAATTTTCCATCAATTTTGATCACAAAATAATCACATACTTACCACAAATTTCCACACCAAATTTTTAATTACAAGATCTTTTCTTTATACCATATCTTTTCATAATATTCTTCACTATTAGCCTTCATATCTTTTCACATTTTCCAAAACACAAAATTATTCCTTGCCCACTTATGGTAAACATCTAGGATGTCATCCTTAATTGGTCAAGTAATTATTTTGGTAAACAAAATAATTTCTTAACATAAAATAGCTGATCCCTTATCCTATCATGTTTAGTCGGCTTATTGCTACTACTCGAAAAACTATGATATCTCTATTTGTAGTACCTTATGCACATAGCTACAGTATCTAAACATATTGTAATTTCTATAGAAAAGAGTACACTATTAGAATTATTTAGAATAATTAAGAGGGGGTTAATTAGTTATCCAAAAGTCTAGATGTACCAATTCAACTTTTAATTACTTCAAATACTTCAGATCTAATCATTAAGTAGATCAATCTCTATGAAAAATAATCAGAAACATAAAACTTGTAGTCCACTATCCTTATAGTAACAAATTTTGCAAAATGTAAAACATTAACAGTAAAACATTTCAAATAACATCCACACAAGTATGACACCAGGATTTAATGTGGAAACTCAATTTGGGAAAAACCACCAGTAACATGATACAAATTTTCACTATTCTAAAGTGAGCTCTGTAAGGAGCCAACCCTCTTAAAGGATACAAAGTACATTGTTAAATGTGACCATGATAAAGGATTTAAACACCTTATTAGGAGTGTCTTGGTTAAGGGGATTTAGAACATACCATTACAATGTCACCTTGATTAAAAGAATTTAGAAATGATTGGAAGGCCAACCTTGACTAAAGGATTTGAAACTAATACAATGGTTAGAAAGTAACAATAGGTTGATCTAGTAAATACAACTCAATATACAAATATAGGTCATAATGTAGTTCATATGTTGATTCATTGATTGACCTCCATTATCATCTTTTTCTTTGATCTACTTGGAAATCCTTCAAGTGATCACACTTCACCTCTTCATAACTCTTCTCAACTTCCTTCTTAAGTTCACAATTCAATAGTACCAACAAACATCTACTTGTCAACATTGATTAGGTTACCCCTATGCCTCCTTAAATAAGTAGTTCTAATCTTTTTCCACATGAACATCACTATAGATATTAAGGTTTGGTTAGATTCATTAATCCTTCCACAATTTTTTTATCCTTGTCCCCTTCTAGATACTTCTCTAAACTTCTCATTGAATTCAAGCCTAGAAATGCTCAACATGGTTTCCCTTGAATTGAATTCTCTAGGTCATCCATCATTACCTTCAAAACATTTCACATATTTTAAGAATTCAATTGTGTTATCTGAAAATCAAGATTTCCTCATAAAATGTCAAAAGTTGACACTCAACCAACATTATCTTCTAACACTCAGTCAT
Source organism: Cupressus sempervirens (assembly GCA_028749045.1). Lineage (NCBI taxonomy): Eukaryota > Viridiplantae > Streptophyta > Pinopsida > Cupressales > Cupressaceae > Cupressus > Cupressus sempervirens. Next base: position 161,862,451 of record CM053792.1, on the reverse strand, counting down.
TACTCAATTATTCAGTCAATAGTAACTATTTTATTCAATATAATTCTAATACTTGGTCAATATTGATGCTCAGTCTGACACCATATTTTGATCAACTTATACTGTCACTTGGTGAACACTAGCATCACTTGGCATATACTTCTAGTTCCTTAATCTTCTTTTGCTCAGTCAAGCCTATGCATTTGGTCTTTCTTTGATCAATCCTTCTAGGATTTAATTCAACCATATTCTTCACTTGGGTTATGATTAAGAAATCACATTATCTTGTTAAGTTCTAATTAATCAAGTGGCCATTTCTAGTCTCACATAACTCTACCTTTCCTCTAGGTCCTTTCGTTATCTCTTTTTCTCAAATCCTCTTCATCAATCATCTTTATATGACACTCCACTCAAATAGAAACTATCTTACCAATAAGGTCTAACATCAATGACAAGATAAAAATTATTCCAATTGTAGTTCCAAAAATCTCCCTTTTTGGCATTGATGGAAACACCTCTAGTTACCATGTAATCCAAAACATGCAATTTCTTAGAGAAGCTCCATATATGTCCAGTATCATATCTTCATTACTATTCTTAGTTTCATTCTGATTCACACCACAATGTCCAACAATCTCCCTTCTTAGTTTCATTATGGTTCTCATCCATGCAACTTTGATATGCAACACAAACTCCCTCTATCAAATCACATCATGAAGTCAATTAACTCCCTCTTTGATACACAACTCTTGAACTTTTGAGTTTCTTGATTGTTGGCAACACTATTTATTGATTTTAATTTATTAATGCATTCTCTCTCTCGATGGTAACTTCATAGCATCTCCCTCTTTGACAATAATGCCAAAGACACTTCATCTTTCTCATATATCTTAATCATATAGATATCTTCATTTCAGTATTTAGAATTTAGCTCTTCATCTATCATCTTGCTTCACTACTCTAGGTATCTCCTAAAGTTTGACTTTCTACATCAACTTATAAGATGTTCTGATCAAAACATTTGATGTAGAGCTCCATCAAATAGCCTCAGTTAGAGGAATCGCCTCTACTTTACCTCTTAGATACCCATGTGCATCCTTAGGTAAAGCCTTAGTGAAAATGTCATATTTTTTCTCCTTACTATTCATATACTCCAATATTGCTTCTTTATCTTGAACTAGTTCCCTCAAGTAATGAAACTTGATAGCAATATGCTTGGCCTTTGGGTGCATTACAGGGTTCTTGATATATTTATAGCACTTGTGTTATCAAAATAGATAAAAACTAGATCAATGATTTCTTCCTTCATCCCTTTTAACAATTACTTGATCTACACAATGTTAGAACAATTCATTGTTATTGCTACATATTCATCTTCTGATGTTGATTGTGAAATATAGTTCTTCTACTTGCTTGTCTATGAAACCAATCTCTTTCCAATAATGAAAGCTCCAACACTTATACTATTTTTGTCATCAATATTTCCCACCCAAACAACATTTGTATAAACTTTTAGTTCAAACTTGTCATTCCTTTTGTAATATATTCCATAATCTTTTGCTCCTTTAAGATATCTTAGTATTCTATTCACTTCCATCCTGTGCTTCTCCTTAGGATTTGCAAAAAATCTTACAACAAACCCAACTACTAATGCAATATCTAGTATGTTGTAAACAACATATTTAAGCCTCCCAATCATTGGTGTAATTCCTACCCCTAGTTTCCTTTTCATGTTGTATTGCCAAACTCTTTTATGCTTGTTTTATAATTATGTTTTATGATTAGAGGTTCTTGGTTACCAGATTTGATTAGATGTTATTTCATCCCAAGTTGATATATTTGATGAGCTACTTGATAGTCATTTATTTCATGTGTTCATGATTATTTTTTCAATGTGTTTCCATAATTTCAGTCCACTATTCTTAATCTGTTAAGGTTGATATCAAGTCAAGGGTTAGGGTCTTGTTTGGTTCTAGTTTTCCATTTAGGGCTTCCTCTGTCATCTCTTCCCTAGTTTATATTGGTGGGAATCAATCAAGTTAAAGTGCATTCAAGACCTACTAGGTGATTTAGGTGGGAGGGTAAGCATCAATCCATTCTTGGATGAGAGGGAAGCAGTTCTAATTCTATGAGAACTTCTAACTTCATGGTCCAAGGTCTCTATCTAAAGGAAGGATACGTTTAAAAGAGACCACAAGTATATTCAGACCAAATAGTAGTGGAGAACATCAAAGACTAAGGATAAAAGATGATATGCAGATTGTGAGAATAAGCCATAAATAATATCAATTGAGTTCAATGCAGAGTGAACACTGAAAGATGTAGAAATGGCAAAGAATATAGTCAAAGTTGGCAAAAAGTAAGTTGAAATTGAATTGACGGTCCAAAAAAATCTGAATGTCCATGTCATTGAGTTGAATAGTGAAGTCACCTTAGAAATAAGACCTTTTCAATGATCATGAGGTCTTAAAAGATCTGCGCTTGTCATTATGTCACTTTCTAAAGTTGCACGAGGAATAGTCATAGCGAGGTAGCCACAAGTTGATGCCTATTTGCGAGACCCAATTGAGGTGGTACCTTCTTTGAGTCATGTGCAGTAATTAAGAAACACAATGAGGATAGTTGATCTCAATGTAGATCTATGATTGTTGTTATGTCACGATGTAAAGTTGCTCGATTGTTAATTATAATAGCATAGCAACAAGGCAACACATGTCTCGATGGACCCGTCACTTTCTATAGTCATCAAATTTTCCAGGAAATGAAATAGTTCCATATGTCTACCGCAATGTACACAACTGGAAGGTGGAACCACACTAAAAATGAAATAAGAGATATTTTCCCAGCCATCAGATCTTAAAAGATCAACAATTGTCATTATGTCTCTTATAAAGGATGCAAGGTAAATAATCTAAGAGACATAAAGATGATTTGACACATGTATCTAGGTGGACCCAAGGAGAAAGTCATAAAGGGAAATGACTGGGTTTTAATTGTGATTATTGGTTTAAGATCAACGGCCAAAATTGAAAATTGTTGTGACTATTGAGATACAAATTATATGCATTTAGCACCAACAATAGAATATGAAGGAAACATAGAGTTTAACAGGGTTTTCTGAAGCTGGATGAAGATGAATGGTTTCTAGGTGTTCTTAGAGGTTCCATGGGATTATCACATCACTAGGAATGATGTCACACATCTATACCATGCTGATGATTAGATATTTTTCATGTATTTTTTATATTTTCTTTCTATTTTGTGACTTTTTCTCTACTAGAACTAAGGGAGACATAAAACTATAAATGTAATTTCTTTTAATAATATAGAGGTCAGAAAACTTGATGGTGAATTTGTCTATAATTCCATTTACCATATTTTCTTGTCATTTTTTGTTGCCTATGCATAGGTTAGTTCTGCATTAAGAGTTGAAATACAATCATATGTGATTATGTGATAATCATATATTCCATTTCATTTTGGTAACTTTAGTAAAGGTGATTCCATTTACTTTCTTAATATATGGTTCTATTTCCTCTCTTGTTGGTTTCATAACATTTTAGATAGTTTCATTGTTAAGTAAAAGATAAAAATGTATGAATCTATTAGTTACTTGTTGGATTCCATTTTATTCAAGGCTGATAGTTAAAACAATTCCACTTGTCTTCATATGTTTTTCTTCTTCCATTCCTCTTCCACATTTAGAAGGTTAATCCGTATTTAGAATAGAAGTAAGAGTAAGACATCTCAAGATAATCTACTATAGTCATTCCATTAGGTGTGATAGGTTGTTCAAATATATTTTGCATGAATTGTTTATATCTACAAACAATTTGGTTATCCTTCACTACTCTCGGGTTAAGAGCTTATACTGTCAAAACTTCTAATCTCATAAAAACATATTCATTACATATCATTGGAAATCATAAGGGAGATGTAACTAGTAATTTAGAGGGTAGTGATAGAATACATACACTGGCCTATTTTTTGGTAAACATCCTTTTGTCTCTCGAAAACATTATGTATCAAAGAGTTAGGTTATAAAATCTAAGAGGAGGACAAACTATTAACCAACACAATGATGATAAATGTATGTTCATATAGTGATTTCAGCTATTTCATGTTGATAGTTAGATAAATGATTTATATTTAGTTTCCATGGTTACTTATCCCATAATTTCATGTTTATGGTGGTCATGTATGTTTTATTTTATGTTTTAGTGTTTCTGATGTGGTTGAGGGAGGGAGTCGTAGTCACCTGATAGTTGGGATCTATACGATGCACCACTTCCCTCAATTTCCTATTTAGTTTAGATTATATGTACATGTTTGGATTTTATGTAGAAAGTAGGTACCATGCATCAACTTTGTTTAATTGCCAAGATGATTGTGCCCTATCATAGTATCTCAAAGGTAAAAGAGGGAAGATAGTTCTTGAGTCCAAATCCTAAAACTTAGCTAAATTTCCTAGAAAGTAGGATAGGTATTTGAGTTATTTACCTTCTAAATTCATCAAGTGACATGAATTCATGATTTTGATCCTTGAATCTGATTTAGTACTATGTCTTTCAAATGAGTTTTTTTCTTATATGGATTTATGGGTCTATTGTGATTTTTAGTTAAAATTAAATCAAATTAAAAGATGATTAAATGATTTAACTTAATGAAAATTTTATAAAGAAAAATCAATATTTAATTATATTTAATTAATCACAAAATTAATTAAATAAAAGGTTTAATAAAAGTTCTAATTTTGGCGAAAAAATATATATTTAATTTAATAACAATTTATTTAGGAGTTTCATTTTTATAATAAACTCTAAATATTATTATTAGTATTTTATTTGGGGTACAATATATTAAGTTGCATGTGGTTTGATTTTTTTAAGTTTTTATTATATATTAATTAATTAATATTAACAGTTAATAATTATTTTATTTTATTTAATATTTATTATTATTAATATATTAATATATACTATTTCAGTAATGGGTTAACAAATGTTATAATAACTAATTTATTATTATTTTTAAATAATAATAATAATAATATTTAAATTCATGATTAAATTCATGTTTTTACTTTATTTAAGTACTACTTATTTATTTTATTTAAAAATAAATATTTATATATTTAAATAAATAGATTCCAATCATATTTAAGAGTAGTTTTTTAATTGAGGGTAATATTTTGTTTTAAAAAATGGAACCAGTTATAAGGAAATGGTTCCTAATATTAGGAAAATTCTATTAGTTTTGTTAATTCAAAAAACTTAGCAAATCTGTATCACTTAAAAAATGAAAATGAAAACTTGGAACCTAATAGTGAAAATTGAACTTTTATGTTTTCAAAAACCTAATGAATTATGAAAGCTACATTTGTTATGTACTTTATGTGATGTGTGATTTATTGGTGTTGGTTTCAAGTTTTGACTTAGGACGTTCATCAATTAGGATGTTTATCAGAGGCTTGGGGGTTTTTGTTCTATGATGATGTTATGTATATGATCTTTTATACCCAACCATTGTGATGTAGTCATGTATTTCTATGATGAGTTTTGATAAGATATCTGTTAATATTTTCTAGTTGCTTATATATAAATGAGGTGATTAATGATACTTTCTTGTTGCAACCTTTAAGTTTTCGATAAATTAATTTTTGGTGCATTTTGGTTGCTTGTATAGGACTTAGGTGATATTTGAAATTTTTCTTTAGGTGCTTTCTAGGTGCTTGTAAAGGACTAAGGTGAATACTATGTTTTATCTATTGGTTATTTTTAGGTTCTTGCAAATGATTGAGGTGAAAATTGTGATTTTATGAGTTGTACATTTCATGAGCTTAGGGTAGGTAATCTATGTGTATGCTGGAAAGTAGCTTGCAATGAATGTTTGAGCCCTAAAGAGGCTTCTTGGGTAACCCATTGTAAGTTTTTTTAATAAGTGATAAAATTTCATTAAATGAGAGTAAAATGACTTAGTAAGAGTCAGTGTTTTTTCATGCCCATTCCTTAAGTGCTAGTATATGCTAAGATGGGAGTAGAGAGGATGCTTGGTTGTGACCTTTCTTTAGTAGTATGCCTTTTCTGTATGAAAGGATACTGATGCCACATAGAGACACTAGGAGGGTGGAGTCTAGAGAGACTGTTAGGGTAACCTTAGAGTTGGCTCATGCGATGACACTTGCTCAATTACATAGTATATTTCCTATGTGTCTTTTTTTCCTCTAGGTTTAGATATTATTTTTTGTTTTAGTAGGTATTTGAGAATAGATTTCTATTAGGTTTTTCTTGACCTATATGTTGATTATGACTTGTGGATTGATATTTTTATGGGATTTGAGAGTATCTCCTCAGCATAGTGGGAGTGGGTCATTTAGGTTCCATTAGGTCAGATGGTAGTGTTTCTTATCATTGAGATCCTATAGATGGATGTCATTGTTGGATATACATGTGTACTTGGTCCTTTCATTCTGATCTTGTATTTCTGTTGGATGGTTATATTCTATTGTATTGTACTTTATTATCAGATATCTTTTGAGATGATGTATCTATTCATGATGTATATTTTTTGAGATTTTCATACCCTTTAACTTGTATAGTGGATGATTTTGCATTCCAATTATGCCAAGTGGCATCTTATGTAATTTTATATTATTTAATTGGATATGCACATGTGGTTATTCCATGATGTGGATTTTGGTTATATATTATATTTAATATGAATAAAATTATACATGTGTCGATGTCATGGAAACCTTAAGAGATGTAATCTTCTTTGGATGGTTGTATGTATGTGAGTTATTGCTTCCACTATGTTATCTATTGATGTTATTATCTTTAAAAAAAATGTTTGGAAAACTTAGTGAAACTTCAGGTTAATTTCATTTGGGTTCTTTGACGGGGTGTTACAATTGGTCTATGCAATGTCTAGTTCACATTAGAGAGTCATCATTCTTAGAGAGATTATGTCTAGTAGCCATAGGCATTGCAACTGGCCTTGAATATTCCATCCCAGAGGTTTTCAATATCTCCTTGATTTATTTTGATTGGATAATATAGATAGCTTTCTTCATCTGATATACTTGTAAAACAAGCAGGAATTTGGTTTCCCCAAATATAGACATTTCAAATTCCTTCTACATCTCATTGGCAAATTATTTTCATAATACATCTCGTCCTCCCAATATGATATCATCCACAAATATTTAGCTAACTATATCTCTTTACCACCTTCATTTTTCAAGTACAGATTACAATTAGTATTGGCCCTTGCAAAACCAATGTTTACCAAATAGTTGTGTAACCTTTCATACCATGCTCTAGGGGCTTGTTTTCAGTCCATATAGTGCTCCATGTAGTTTACATACCATGACCTTCTTTTTGGGCTCAACAAAACCTTATGTTTGTTCAATGTAAATGTGATGTCCCCACTCTGGTATATAATAAATAAGTACTACATATATAAAGTAATATTAATAATAATATTTTATTAAGTAATAATATATTATAATATCATATATCATATTATAATATCATATATCATATTATAATAATAATAATCTAATATAATAAATCATAATATTATGATTAAGATATATTTTAATATAAAAATACTATATTAAAAAAATGTATTACAATATATATACTTGATATATTAAAATAATATTCTTTATGACATTACTATAACTAACCTTATTAATTAATATAAGTATATTATTATTAATATAATAAAATATGTATAGTTGATATAACATAATTATTAATATAACATATCGTGTGATATTAATTAATACAATTAAGGTTATTAATATAAATATATAATTAATATAATTAACATTATTATTATTTAATTAATATTATGAAAGGACATGACCCTTTCAATTTATATATATATATATATATGAATTTATAACCTTTGGTAAGGGGCAGATTGAAAAAATATAATAAAATCTATAAAAATTGGGAAAAATATAATGCAAAGGATACAAATAAGAGATCAAGTCTGAAATAAACAATGGACCCTCAAATCGGGTTCATTACAAATGGTATCAGAGCATAGATCTTGCCATCGTGTGCAGTTTTAAATTGAACTACTCATTGCTTTCGTGCTTGGTGTTACACCAAAATCCTAATATCAACAAGAGCCAAGAGTAACAGCTCAGGTTACATCAAAACACCTAATGGCAGTTACAATTATGCCGCTCTATTTCATTAGTTGTGCGGACTACTTCCTTTCAATTAGACTTTTAATATGAAATGACAATACTAGAAAACAAACACAATACACATGAAGCCAGTGAACATGATTGATTCCACGATGTTATAACCCAATGACACATCAAAAATGACAGTAATTTTCATGAAGGAATTATTTTTGTTCCAATGCTCGACAGTAAACAATAGGAAGTTGTAGGCGAACCAATCAATCGGACATCACAATTGAAGAGTCACTAAGAATAAGAGACCTCCACAATACAGCCCTTGCAGGTCACAGAACATGAGAACATGGTTCAACATAACCTTCTCCGATAACATAGGATTGAAGAGTAGTTAAACAAAATAGTTCTCAAGTCAGTTACAAATAATAGATCCTGAAGCTACTAAAGTATTAACAAGGTGGATATCAAGAGAACAAAAGAATTTCAAATACCAACCATTTGACACATTGATCAATATAGACTCATGTACCCGACAACACTCTCTATAGCATTCAATCATCCATCAAACTTTATGTGAATAATGATTGGAAATACTCCAGTCCACCATTATAACAATGGAACAATGGCTCCACAAGTGACCTTACTTGACTTGAAAATTAGTTTTTGGCTGGACTCAATACTAGGGCAACAGAAAAAAAAACATAGTTTCTTTTGAGGACAACAACCTGCAAAGCATCTATTTCTACTTTGGACGGGCTTTTATAATGGAGATGTAAGCTCAGATTTCATATTTACTTCAAAAATCCACACTTCTATGTCCAATAGGAGCTTTGATCTTGATGCCACAAGTATTGGAGCTATGTTTTTAATCAAAAATAGGATTTTAATAAGTGAATAAATACATAATGACCTTTGCAAATCACATTACAAGCCAAGCACTATTGTTTTTGACTAAAGACTAGTTTTAAACCTCAAATGATGAGTCCAAAATGATGCTATTTCCATAGTCACCGGCTTTTGATGGCCAAAAACACATTGCTGGGGTTTCTTTTGAGTATAGGTGGGCTTTCTAGAAGCCAAAACAAACCAAAATGGTGCCCTTTGAACAATCACAGACCTTGGAAAGCCACGTACAAAGAAAAAAGAGCATTTGGATATGTTTAGTACATAAAAATGATGCCTTCTATAGCCAAGGGTAGGTCTTTGATTGTATATTACATATTAAAGTCTATAGTTTTGCTCTTGCAAGCCAATGATATGTTTTAAAAAAAGACTTCCCAATTCCATACAGGCTTTGTAATTTGTTTTACAAGTTAAAAGAATATCATTTTAGAAAAAATGATGGGCATCACCATTACATATGCAAGTCAAAGATGCTCTCTTAATAGAAGTAGAGTTATTGGTACGTTGAAATTTGATAACTTGCCATGTGTTTAAGAAATTGGACATCCCGTGGAAGGATTAGAGAAGCCATCATACAAAGCCATTTTATAGAAGGCGGAGAACCCTTAAGAGGTGATACCTGATTCTAGAAAAGTAGGTAAGATGTTTAATATGTTATTTAAAATGTGTTATTTAAATTCTTTTGATAGTATCATCATATATATGTTAAGGTTCTCATATCATTAATATGTTAATATATATGATAGATATTTAAATATGAGACATAAGTATATGAAAATCTAATGGAATTTATATATATGTGTGTGTCTAAATTAATATAGATTTAAGGAATTTAGTGATCATAAATATGAAACTATTTAATTCAAAGGAATTATAGCATTTTTATAATAATGAAATAGATATGGAACTCTATATATATTAGAGTACATGGGATGTTAATATCATCTATCTACATATATGTGAATATATAAAGATGATGATAGTTTATGAGGATATTTTTCAAAGAATGCTATTTAATAACTTGATATCATATATCAAATGATACAGGACTATATGGAGGCAAATTTATGATTTGATGCATATGAGATAAGTATTGGTCATTATTGAGTATTACATTTATTTACTCATCACTTGAATTTCATTACTCACTATTAAAGCTATTTGCTTTGATCTATTCCTTAAGGATGTTAATGTGGAATATGAGAGGGAAATTATTGAAAAATTCCACATCATCACCCTATCACACAAGGTATGAGGTAAGTTAGATATTTTCTTTATATTGTTATTTTGAAAAATTATTAATATGAAATATCATTATTAGTAACTTTCTTATTACTGACACATTTTCTATTGTGAAGAATATTGAATAATCTAACAATGATTCTAGTTACAAAGAAATGAAATCAGAACATATGAAAAATGAAATATAAATATGTTGATTTAAGGAAAACATAGTAATTAGAATACATTTCAATTATAGTACAGAGAGTTTATCTCTCATCCAAACTACATAATCTTAGATAGGGAGTTGGTGGGGGGAAAGGTGGAGTAATTTTGAGCACTTGTCAAATACGCTTAGAGCTTGTTTCATGCGCCCTCTGCACCATCATTCTACCATCACGATGATCATAACAAGGAGAGAGAAGGTTGTTTGTGTTCTATAAGAAGAAATCTTTCAAATGAACTAAGTAAATTAAATTTAATACTCATCTTGTCATCCACATTATGATATCCTAAGGTAGGGAGTTGGTGGAGGGAGAGGTGGAGTAATTTCAAGCACTTGTTGGATACGCTTGGAGCTTGTTTCACATGCCCTTTGTACCATAAATCTACCATCTTATGATGATCATAATAAGGAAAGGGAGAAAGATTCCTTCCAAAGGATTATGTAAATAAAAAAAAGGAACCCTACCACTTTCCTATGGAGTCTGCAATCAGGAGAGAACACCCTATTGTAGTGCTAGTTAAGGGAAAGATAGTAATGGCTCCTTTTCACAAGAACCTATCTAGCCAAACAAGTAATCCACTAAGTAGACCACCTCGTGTGGATGCCTAACACCCACCATCGGGGCCAAGGGGGCCAAAGTTCTGCTCTTGGGCTTAGTATGGAACTGGCTTGGATTAACTAATTACTATTCAAATTTCTTTGAAGTTTATATATATTTATATGCATGTACTAATGCTTATTTTGTGGTTGCAGGGTTCATAAGCCTAATGAAGAAGTATAGTCATTGCGCATTGTTAATTCTTGGGATCTAATCAAGGTTATGTATGATGTGTTTGCATTATGTTTGTTCTGTGTCTTCATCTGTCTACATCGTGTCTACTTCGTGTTTTCATCTATCTACATTGTGTATGCTTTGTGTTTTTATTCATGTATATTTCATAAATCTCTTGTCTTTTGAATGCAAATATGTTTTGTATCTATGATAAAGCCTGTGTATGAAAGATTTTGCTTGAGGGCAAGCAAATTCGAGAGGGGAGAACTATGATGTCCCCACTCTGGCATATAATAAATAAGTACTACATATATAAAGTAATATTAATAATAATATTTTATTAAGTAATACTATATTATAATATCATATATCATATAATTATAATTATAATCTAATATAATAAATCATAATATTATGATTAAGATATATTTTAATATAAAAATACTATATTAAAAAATTATATTACAATTTATATACTTGATATATTAAAATAATATTCTTTATGACATTACTATAACTAACCTTATTAATTAATAGAAGTATATTATTATTAATATAATAAAATATGTATAGTTGATATAACATAATTATTAATATAACATATCCTGTGATATTAATTAATACAATTAAGGTTATATATATATATATATATATATATATATATATATATATATATATATATATATATATATATATATATATATATATATATATATATATATATATATATATATATATATATATATATATATATATATATATATATATATATATATATATATATATATATAAGTAATATAATTAACATTATTATTATTTAATTAATATTACGAAAGGACATGACCCTTTCAATTAATATATATATATGAATTTATAACCTTGGTAAGGGGCAAATTGAAAAAAGATAATGAAATATATAAAAATTGGAAAAGATATAATGCAAAGGATATAAATAAGAGATCAAGTTTGAAATAAACAATGGAGCCCCAAATCGAGTTCATTACAGTAAACCTCTTCTTCCAGTATTCCATTCAAAAATGAAGATTTGACATCCATTTGATATACTTTAAATCCTTTGTAAGAAAAATATGCAAGTAGAGTTCTAACTCTTTCCAATCTTGCAACTAGGGAAAATGTTTCTCCATAGTCAATGCCTTCTTCTATACATATCCTTTGCACACCAATCTAGCTTTGTTCCTTGTGACTTCTCCTTTTTCTCATTCAACTTGTTCTTGAATACCCACTTTTCTCTAGTAACATTCTTTTTCATTGATCTAGGTACTAATGACTAGGTATTCTTCTTCTCTATTTGTTCAACTTCTTCATTCATTTCTTGAATCCAATCTTCATTATCCAAGGAATCGTTCACAATTCTAGACACAAACTCACCAAGTAAACATGTGTCACTTATCATTCTTTTCCTTGTCATAATTCTAGAATCTTTTTTTCCAATGATTTTCTCATGTGCATTATGTATTCTCACATATTTTTCTAATGTACGCTCATTTCTTCTTTCTTTTTCTTGAGGATAATCTTGCAGATTTACTTCAGATAGTTCTTCATGTATCTCATCTTATTCTTCTAGTTTCTCGACACTAGCTTCCTAATGCTTGAAAACCTCTTCGTGTATCTCAACATCATTCTATTGTTAATCGACACCTACAGTCTATTTCTCAACAGCTTGTTGCTACAACTCAACATTCATAGTTTGTTTTTTCTAGGTAGATTTCTTCTCTAGCTTAGATAAAATAAAGTGCACACCTTCATTGACAAAAATAAATGTGCTATACCCTTTAGGTTTTGTCTTGAATTTAATTTCATTATTTTCTACATATTCATCAACTTTTACATTTGCACTTTCCACAACTTTGTTAGTGTTAGAATTCAAACACTTATAAGCTTTACTCTTAGTGGAATATCCTAGGAATATGCTAGTGCAGGGGAATCTTGAGACATAGGGCCCTCACCAATAGAAATTTTGTTGTGATAGGCTCTAAGAGAGATTTGTAATTAGAATAAAGGTTTGAGGACCTATTTGTATGTTTTGGCAATACTAGTTAGGAGATGGGAAGTCTTTTAAGACTCCTAGGAAGAGCCTTAGAATTAGTAAGGTACTCCTTTTTAATGAAATAGGATAGGTATCTATCCAAGGGAATGGTCTCTATTATTGAAAAGCTAAGGGATAGCCAATTTGGAAAGAAAATATGTCAAATACATGTAACCATAAAAGTTGCAAAAAGTTGCTATGCAAAAAAAATTGCACTTTTGCAAAATTGTTGATCAACTTGCAAAAACCATTCAAAGAATGGTGGAGGAAAATTGAAGCCCTAAATGTGAGGGGAAAATACCTAAGAGGCAATACATAAAACTGATCCTAAAGTTTCCAGGATGAATGACTTAGTGTATGGACTATATACTGTTATGTGGTTTTTGAATGAAGAAAGGCAAAATAGAGAGCATTGAAAGTGTTTTGTGCTGAATAAGTTGATGTAACCATTTGGCATTGTAAATAGGCCTGTTTAGGATAGTTTTGTTTCATTAGATTAGGTGTGTGTGTTTTCTTTTATTGTTTTGTAAATCTTTTTGTTCTTGCTAGTTTACTATCTTGAACCAGACAATTGGCATTAGAGGAGATGTAACTCACTATCCCATTGTAGAAATAGTACAGAATCTTGGGGATAGTGAGTGTACTATATACTCTCCTTTCTTGTCAAAGGAAGGGCCCTCAGCATTTTTAACCTCTTTCCCTAGGTGAGCCAAAGCATGCCTAGCTAGGGAACATTGATGTAACAGAGCTTGTAATTTGCAGGGTTGTGAAGAACATTAGCAGAGAAGATATGGAGATTGAAGGGGAGTGAGTGAACATTTTTTAGGAAGAAAGAAAGAGTGCTAAAAAATTGTTAAATCACCTAACCAATCCAAACAACAAAATCACCTTGTAAAGGTCAAGAAACCCTCAAAACCCTCAGTTTTTGTAGAGGTGTTGTATGAAATTATTGAGGCCCAAAACTTAGGAAATCTGAGAGTTCCCAAGGAATTAATGGGAGTATCTAAAGTAAGTTTGAATTCCTTAATGGATGAAATTTGAAGAAATACTTGATTTCTAGGAACAATAGGGCTAATTGGGGCTCTTTTCTTGTAGCCCTATTTTAAGGGAAAAGTGTGCAATCAGTAAGAGGTAAGGAATTTGAGTTGCTTTGTGTAATGGAAGAATGATGTTGAGAGGTCTTTCACCATCTCCATAACACTACAAGTGGTGTGTAATAATTAGCCAAGGAAGGCATAGATCAGTTAGAAACCTAGAGTGTTCTACACCCAGTATGAGAAACTAGCAAGTGGCTAGAAGAGGATGTTGTTCAAGATACAAGAGTGGGGCTTCGGATTGAGGGATCTTTGCATAAGAGGGATCCTATAGATCCATTTGGTGAACTTGGAATTCACCTTAGGTCTCAGTAGTAGACTAAGAGCATGAAATAGTGATTAGTTCATCCACTCTCCCTATCAAGTGGTTTCAGAGACTTATAAAGGTGTGGGAAATGAAATCGAAAAGCAAGGTGAATGTTGTCACTTATTGAATCTAGTGGTTCTAGAAAGATGGTGATCAATGTTGAATTGTCCAAGAAGGTAGAAAAAAAAAGAGAATAAGGTAGAAGAACAAGACGAAGACAATCAGTGTTTGAGAGAATGATTAGCACAACTTGAATAGTTGTTAACTGAAGTCCAAGACAGAGAAGATAAAGTTAAGGAAAATATGGAATAGAAAGAAAAGTAGGAAGCCAAAGAGAAGGAGATTGAGTTGGAGGAAGAAGCACCAACATGAGACCTATTATACCGTAGGAGCCTTTCTTGAAGGCACTAAAAGCAATAAATTAAAAAGCCATGGGAGGTGTCCCTTTGTTCAGTGGAAAAATGGAACCAAAACTCATCATGAAATGGATTGAATGAATGAAGAAGCATTTTGATTGTGTGGTGTCTCTGATGCTCAAAAGGTCAAGGTGGCAAAGACAAGGTTAAGAGGCACTACTCTAACCTGGTGGAAGTTTGTTCAAACACAAAGGGAAAAAGAAGGGAAAAAGCCTCATTGTTACTTGGAAATGAATAGTGCCTAGAATTAGGCAAGCTTATATCCCTAAAGACTATGAGATAGAGTTGCATAGGAGAAGGAAGAATCTTAGACAAAGGAGATGGATTTGCACTCCTAAACTAAAGAATTTCATAACCTATGCCTAAGGTCCAAGGTGGTGGAAGATGAAAGCATCAGATTTGCAAGTTATTTGAATACGGTTGAGTGGTCCATCAATGCTACCAAATTTCTCTAAAGGTGGAAGAGAAGGGAAATAGGGAGCAAGACCATACCTCAAAGAATAGAGGAGGAGGTAGAGATAGCAGAGGACATAGGAGAAGCTATGGAGGCAAAAGAAATGATGGTAGGTCCCAACGTGATTCCAAGCTTACCAAACAAAGTAGAGAGACCAGACAAAGAGGTGGATCAAGGTGAGGAAGAGGATTTAGAGGTAGAGTTAGATCACTAGGAGGAAGGGGACCATCATATTTTGCTACAATGAAGTGTTACCACTGTCAAAGATTGGGACACCCTACCTATGGGTGTCCTAAAAATGGGTCAACATCACAAGGTGAAAATAAAGTGGCATACATACATGAAGATGCTTGAATTGTGAAGTCACCTGATATCTAGTTAGATTTAGAGAGTGGTGAGAATTTAATGATAAAGACGATTCTGATTAAAGAACCAGTAAAAGGAGAGCCCAAGAAAAGAAGGTTACTCTTTAGGGTGAGGTGTAAGATTATGGGGAAGGTCTACAAAGTTATCATAGACTCGGGGTCTATTGATAATATAATTTTAGAGGAGTCCATAGCTAAGCTCAAGATTCATAAAATACCTCATAGCACTCGTTACAAAGTCACTTGGTTAAACAAGGAGCAACATGTTTTGGTGAATAAGCAAGCATGGATTGAGTTCACCATATGAGGATATAAAGACAATATTTTATGCAATGTTTTACCCATGGATTCTTGTCACCTATTATTAGGTAGACCATGGCAGTTTGATAGAAAAGACATATACAATGGTGAGCTCAACTTATACACCTTTAAAAATAATGGAGTGAGTTATAAAATCCAATCACTACTTGAATTAGACAGCCAAGGAAGTGGACCTAATGTGTTGATGTTGAAGGGGAAAGAGTTCATGTAAACTCTTGACAAAGAAGAAGGAGTGGGTTATGCTATTGTTCTGAAACCCAAGGAGGAAAGAGAGAATAAGAAGGAAGAAATACCTCATGAAGTGCAATAGATTTTTGAAAAATTCAAGAGCATTATATAAGATGGAGCACATGTAGTCCTGCCACCTTAAAGAACAATCAACCATCAAATAGATTTTTTCCTAGGGGCATCTCTCCCAAACAAGGCATCTTACAAGCTAACTTCTAAATATAATAGGGAAGTTGCAAAGAAATTACAAGAATTGATGAACCAATGGTTAATAAGGAAGACCATCTTCCCATGTGTTGTGCCTACTATTTTGGCACCTAAAAATGGAGTCCTTGAACATGGAGGTTGTGCATAGACTCCAAAACACCATTAACAAGATCACAATCCAGTATAGGTTACCCATACCAAGGATTGAGGACCTAATGCATTGCCTAGAAGGGACAAAGTACTACACCAAGATAGACCTTAAAAGTAGCTATCATTAGGTAAGAATAAAAGACGAAGATTAGTGGGAAACATCTCTTAAAACCACTGAAGGGCTCTATGAATGAGTAGTCATGTCATTTGGCCTCTCCAATGCTCCAAGTACATTCATGAGGCTGATGAATGAGGTGTAGACTTCACATGTAAGTTTGTGGTAGTCTACTTAGATGATATATAAAATTTGCAACATGAGTAAAGAGGACCATTTAGAGCATATTAAGATAGTGTGATCTAAGTTGAAAGAGGAACACCTAACCATCAATCTAGATAAGTGTGATTTCATGAAGCAAGAACTATTCTATTTAGGCTTTGTTCTATCTTAAGGAGATCTTAAAATGGATGAGGATAAATTTGAAAAAATATTGAGTTGGCCAACTCCCAAGAATGCAAGTGAAGTGAGGAGTTTCCATAGCCTAGCTTAGTACTATAGAAAGTTTATCAGGAACTTCAATGGGATATGTGATCCCATGATGGATACTGTCAAGGGTGGAATAAAGACCAAATTTGCATGGACATTAGCAATAGACAAGGGATTTTAGACATTGAAGTAAGCGGTAGCTACTAAGCCTATCCTGAGGTTACCTACTTTTAATAAACCTTTTTGTTGTAGAATTGATGCTAGTAATATAGCACGAGGAGGAGTGTTAAGTCAAAGTAATAGACCAATGGCTTTCTCTAGTGAAAGGATAAATGAAGCAAAGAAAAAATACTCTTCCTATGATTTAGAACTTTATGCACTTGTTCAATTCCTTAGAAAATGGAGGCATTATCTTTTTCTCAAGGAGTTTGTAGTGTTCACTAACAATCAAGATTTGAGTTTTCTCAATTCCCAAGAAAAATTGAACCATAGACATGTCAAGTGGGTGGAGTATTTGCAGTCTTATACTTTCACCATAAACCACAAGAAGGGGTAGCTCAATAAAGCAATAGATGCCATAAGTAGAAGGCTACTCACTATTCAAGAAATCTGAGTAAGGAGCATAGGGTTGGATAACTTCAAGGAAATCTACCAAGCTGATGGAGACTTTGTGGCAGCATACAACGTGTGTCAACAACATCTAAATCACTTTCATGGTGAGTTTGTAGAATATACATTGTAGAATGGGCTACTTTTCAAAGGAGGACAATTGTGCAAACCTAAAGGATCCATGAGGGAGGACCTCATTCAAGAAAAACATAATGAGAGTTTTAGTGGCTGTTTTGGCCTAAACAAGACGTTGAAGTTGGTTCAAAGACACTAGTATTGGCCTAAAATGCAGAGGGATGTTAGAGCTTATGTTGAGCAATGCATCATATGTCAAAGAGAAAAGGACACTTCTACAAATGTAGGACTTTATCAGCCTCTTCCAATACCAAACAAACCATGAGAATGTGTAAGTATAGATTTTGTGGTTGGTTTGCCTAGAATAAAGAGTGGCTTTGATAGCATCTAGGTGGTAGTTGATAGATTTAGAAAAATGATTCATTTCATTCCATGTAAGGTCACTCATGATACAAGTCATATTGCTTATTTTCTTTTCAAGAAACTTGTGAGGATTCATGGCTTGCCAAACAACATTGTATCTAATAGGGATATCAAATTTATGGAACGCTTTTGGAGGTCTTGTAGAAAAGACTAGGTACCAATCTAGAATTTAGTTCAACCCACCATCCTCATACTGATGGTCAGACTGAGGTGGTCAATAGGACACTTGGAAATTTGTTGAGATGCTTAACCAAAGAATATGGTTTGATATGAGATTTAGTCCTTCACCAAGCAAAGTTTTCCTATAATGATAGTATCAATAAAACTACAAGGAAGAGTCCCTTTGAAATTGTCTATGGAATACATCCTAAGTGTGTATGTGAATTATGAAGCCTAGATGGTCAAGTACCTAATAGTGGTAATGTTGAAGATTTCACTCAATCTATGAAGTGCATGATCAAGTAAGATAGTCCCTCATTGACAACACCAACGAGATTAAGGACAAAGCTGATCTCAAGAAAAGAGAGGTATAGTTTGGTGTAGGGGATTTGGTCATGGTTCACCTAAATAGAGCAAGGATGGAAAAAGAAACTTCAATGAAGCTATGGATGAGAAGACTTGGACCATGTCCTATACTAGCCAAGTATGGGTAGAATGCTTACAAAGTTGGGTTGCTAGATGATCTAGCCATTTCCCCCATCTTCAATGTGGCAAATTTAGTTAATTACAAGGACCTCTTATTGAGGTAGATCAGAATGTGGAGGAAACTCAGAGGGATGCTCAGACAATAGCTCTGTCTTGTATGCCCAAGCACCAAGGAGAGAAGATATCAGTCTCTCAGGTTCATACAAAGACTAGGCATGGAACATAGAAAGAACACCTTGTCAAGTGGCAAGGTAAGCAAGACTCAGAGACTACATGGATCCCTAAGAATCAGTTTAAACTTCAAGGCTTAGATCTCCACCTTTTGTCTCCAAAGGGGACATACCTTCTTTGGTGGAGAGTATGGTGCAAGGGCACCATGAGACATAGGGCCCTCACCAATAATTATTTTTTGTGATGCTTTGTAATTAGAATAAAGGTCTAAGGACCTATTTGTGTTTTTTGGCAATACTGGTTAGGGGATGGGGCATCTTTTAAGAGTCCTAGGAAGAGCTTTAGAATGAGTAAGGTACTCCTTGTGAATGAAATAGGATGGGTCTCTAGCCTAGGGAAGGGTCTCTAGCATTAAAAAGCTAAGAGAGCCAATTTGACAAGAAAAGATGTCAAATAGATGTAAACATAAAAGTTGCAAAAAGTTGCTATGCAAAGAAAGTTACAATTTTGCAAACTGCTAATCAACTTTGCAAAATCCCTTCCAAGCATGGTCAAGGCAAATGGAAGCCTTGATTATGAAGGAAAAAGACGTAAGAGGCAATATATGAGCCTACTAAACCTTAAAGTTTCCAGGATGGATGAGTCAATGTATGTATTGTATACTGTTATGTGATTTTTTGAATGAAGAAAGGCAAAATGGAGAGCATTGAAAGTGTTTTGTGCTGAATAAGTTGTTGTAACCATTTGGCATTGTAAATAGGCTTGTTTAGGATAGTTTTGTTTTTGTAGATTTTGTGTGTGTGTGTGTGTGTGTGTGTGTGTGTGTGTGTGTGTGTGTGTGTGTGTGTGTGTGTGTGTGTGTGTGTGTGCGCACAAGCGCGTGTGCGTGCGTGTTTTCTTTTATTGCTTTTTAAATCTTTTTATTCCTGCTAGTTCACTGTCTTCAACTATACAGATGGAATTGGAGGAGATGTAACTCACTATCCTATCGTAGAAATAGTACAACCTCTTGGGGATAGGGATAACTTTAAAGAACCCCCCCCCCCCGTTCCCAAAATTTATAAAATTGTGGCGAATCACATGTCATTTGGGTGAAAAAAAATTAATAGTGTTGGCGAATTATGCATCAATGGATGGATATTTGGTGGTGATTTTTTTAATAATTTAGACAATTTTTATAAAATAATGGCGATTATAATTTTTGTTTTTAATAAAATTATTGATATTGATGGCGAATTATGTTTTGAAATATGGATATTGGTTGGTGAATATTTTAATAACCGATACCTTTTTTATAAAAAGGTGGCAAAATTATTTTCCAAATAATTGAATTAATTTATTTGTTATGGCGAATGGTTTTCAAAAAGTTATAGTTGGTATGGCTATTTTCAAAAGATGGGAAATAAGTAGCCTAACCTAACATACCAACTTACATAAATTATTGGCCACTACCACTGTAATTATGTTAAATGTATTATTTGAGAACTCAGACCATTTGATGATCTAAGATTAATGGTTGAGGTTTAATTTTGGCCAACATTTCTTGAAGGAAGAAGAATTGTCGAGGTAGTCACCGAAATGTTGACACGTATCAAGGTAAGTTGTATACGGAGTATAGTGCACCCGCAAAGAATTAAATACCATCTCATGTCTAGAATGAAGCCTCGACCTTGTTCAAGTGTTTGGAATGGTGACACGTTTCTGTCCAAGGTGTATCACTTAGGTTGCAGGAGATAGTATATTTATGTCTTGTCACTATTAATTACAATTTACAATTGGCCTTTTCCATCGGTGAAGCGGCTTCACACACATTACAGGACATGCCACAGTCCACTAGTAGTAGTACTATAACTATTAGTCTTGATTACAATTGGCCTTTTCCATCGGTTAAGTGGCTTCACATGCATTACAGGAAAATGGACGGTATTAGTGTTTAATTACAATTGGCCTTTTCGGCACGTACTTGCAATTATGTTCAAAATTTGAGAATATTTGCTAATTTAATGTAATTGAAATGGTAGTCGAACGGAAACAAACAAATAATCCCTGGCACCCTGCCCGCCAAGCTTATTTATAGGCAATTGAGCTACTTCTTTCATCATTGCTCATCTCATTTTTGGTAGTCGATAGGTCTGGTTTGTTAATTATTTGGTGTTAGTCTACTAGAATTTAGAGTTTGAACATTGCAGTAAAGATGGACAACCCTATTCACCTGAGATACATTTTGGAAGAGAAGCAGAAGGCCTTTCTAGGTCGCATTCCTGAGGAAAACCTCTTGTCAATTTGCAATGAGGTTGTTCCATGCTCTGGTGTGAAGTTTGTTATTGCTCCTATCAAAATGGTTCTAGGGTGTGAGTTTTTAAATAATGAGAATTGGTATTGTGTCAACAGTGACATTACGTCACAATTTCTAGCCTCCCTGCTTGACCTCGGAGAAGCAAGGGCCAAAATTCTGCTGTTCCTGAGGAAGATTTTTAAAGTAGTATATTTGGGCAATGACATTGAAATTTTCGCTCATGCAGTTTTAGGAGTGGGGATCCCTTGGGCGGGTGAAGTCCACAAGCTTCTGGAACTTGGCCAGAATGTGGTCCTGCAACCATTTTTACTGGGCTTGACTATTGGGTAGTTGCAGCACCATAGGAAATGCGCAAGAATTGGGTTAAATTTTCTTCGAAAATGGTTTTTCCTAGATGAAGTGGAAGATGGCAACAACTGGCTACAAGAATTCGCAACCATGGTCAATTTTGGTGGTTTCTACAACGAATAGTACAGTAGTTCTAGAGTCTAGGGTTTTCCCTTGATTTTGTAAATTTGTAAATTTCAAGAAATATCAATGAAATTTCTTGGTTTCAGTTCCATATAAAATTTTATTTTATTGTTTTAACTTCTTATGCTTACTTATGCAACATTTTAATATTTTACATTTTTTAATTTTCTATTGAATTTTTTATAAAAGCCTATGTGAATATAAAATATTATTAGTTCCTACCTTTGGCAGGAAACTAATGGAATCACCTAGTTCCATATTAATTCTATAATCTAAAAATTTCATTGATATACCAATGTTTGCAAAAAGTTTATTAATTTGCATTTTTATGAAATTGAAAAATATAATTTTTTAAAAACTTTATTGGTTCATGATGAAAAAGGAAATGAAAAAATTCAATTTTCTTCATCAAAAATACAACTATTTTTTTCAACACCTCTATTAATGCAAGCATTAATTGCAACCTTATATTTTCTTGTGACTAGTGGATTAGTTTAAATTAGAATTTAATTATTTTTATTTTTACATATCTAAACCAATGCTTTTAATAAATTTTATTTTATTTTTAATTTATATATATAATTTTATTAGATTATACATTTATTTAACATATATAATTTTTACTATATTGATATTTTTAATTTATACTTTAAAATACATAATATTAATTTTGAATCAATTTTAATAAAGTTTAAATTATTGAGCTTGGTATATTATCAACTTTATTTATTATACGTGTGTTTGGTTTTTTAAAAGCATAAATGTTATTTTAATTTTTTTTTTTTTTATGCATTATATTTAACCTTAAGAATATTTTCTAGCTTCTGCAATTGGATAAATTTATCACTTGCACAAGATATATCAAACAATTTAATAATTGAAATTAATCAATTTAACTCTTTTTAAAAAAAATTATACAATTTTATCTATATCTCATGTATAATTACTTGATAAATATCTTTCGTATGATAAATATTTTTTAGGATGTCATCTAATTTTAATTTAGCATGATACTATAATATTTATTTATATATTCTTTTACTATTTTAATTAATATACATCATTGCAATTATATAATTTAACAAGTGCCACGTCATGGCATGTACTTGCCTAATAGTTATTAGACTAATTAGAAATTAGGATTTAATTTTTTTTTTTAAAATTATTATACAAAAATTAGAAAAATAGAATTAGTATGGAGTTAAATTATAGTTTTTATACTAATTAAAAATTATAATTTAAATAATAAATTTAACACTTTTACTAAAATATT
The DNA here is from genome assembly GCA_028749045.1 of Cupressus sempervirens. NCBI lineage: Eukaryota > Viridiplantae > Streptophyta > Pinopsida > Cupressales > Cupressaceae > Cupressus > Cupressus sempervirens. The sequence goes on along the minus strand of CM053792.1, from coordinate 161,839,156 downwards.
ATGTCTTTATAGTAAATTGAAAAAAATATCTAAATTCGCATTACATTTATGGAGGGTATACAAAAATTCTAATATTGGTTAAAATAAAGACAAGAATTTACAATTTTTAACTTCAATTAAAATAAATTCTAATTAGGTAGAAAATAATTTAAATATTTTATTAGAATATATATAATTATACAAATATACATTTAAAATAGCTTACTAAATTATTTAATTTTAATTTTTAAAAATGAAGTTAGTGAAGAAGGTTCTAACCAATCCTTCTCTAGATTTAAAATTGTATAATTTATAGATTATTGCATATCAAAATGTTATCAGAATCACCTAGCTTAGGATTAACCCAATAAACTCTTTTTTCTTGAATTATTAATTTTTTTAATAATATAATTATTTCTTATTCAATTTACAAATTGTGATATTGAAATCTATGTAAAAGAAAATTTATGTCAAAAAGTATGCGAGAATCTAGCTAAAAATAAATGAACATGGAGGTAGCCTTCGAGAAAAGGGGTCTTATAACACTAAATGAAAAGAACCAATTATCATTCAGATAAATAGTATAGATAATATATGAGAATAATAAATTTATATAAAAACTTTAGAAATATTTGATAAATAGAAAAATAGTTCATTTTCATTGGTTGGTTGATTCTAAACTAATTCACTTATTGTGCAAACTGAATGCAATAGTACTAGGCTACCGGCAAGTACAATAATATACTAACTATACTCGTAATTTAATGGGAGTGGGACCCACGACCCACGGGGCCACCACACCATTCACCGGTTCCATTGGATGTTTATAGATCAATGACCGAAGTTGAGTTTCAGGATGAAAGGAAAAAGAAACCCTATCATTTCAAATGCGTCCTGGAAACATGACATGTGTCACTAAACTCCTCGATCAACCAACAAATAACAATGTAGTTTCAATTTGGTGATGACGTGACACTGACATGTCTAACTCGTGATGTGAGTTATCCTAATACCTGACTAGCTTAGTTAATGGGAGTGGGACCCATGACCCATGGGGCCACCACACCATTCATCGGTGCCATTGGATGTTTATAGATCAACGACCAAAATTGAGTTTTAGGATGAAAGGAAAAAGAAACCATGTCATTTCAAACGTGTCTAGAAAACATGACACGTGTCACTGCTCAGTTAACACATTGACATAATCACATTCCACTTGTAGTTCATAGTGACGTTATGAATGACATTAATACATTATGATGGGTTAGGTAACACTAGTGGTCCACGATTCCACTCACATTTAAACTGAAAGTGTACTGTGTGACAAGTGTGATGACTATAGACTATAGAGTATAGATTGTAAAATTTTGGCTCGTTAAGTTTCTTTAATTTTGCAATTATACGTTGTCTGCAGATTTAGAAATTAGAAAGGGGTTACAAATTACAATTTACAAAGTTACAGTGCAACAAAGTTATGGATTCTTAATTTCTAGGTTGAGGATTGTGGTCTGAGGAAAGCAACAAACTACAGTCTCTAGACTCTCAGCTCTTTGCAAAAATCGAAACTAAGGGCAATGTGAATGTGAACGGGTAAGTGTAACTACTAAAATCCTAAAAATTTATGTCCCGCATTTTAAATTTTACAACTTTACTATTTATATTATATAAAAAAATTTAGTCTATAAGGTTTTAATTTTGAATCACCCCTATAGGCTTGTAGCTATGTTTAAATATTTACCACGATGGGAAAAACAAATACCAAGAATAACATGGGAAAAATAATAGAATTCCATAATATGCTTAAAACACCAGGTTTCAATGATTTATTCCATGGTATATATGATCCTGTTATTCATGGAAATAAGGGTATAATGGAGATAAGATTTGCACTTGAAAACAGTTGGAATGATCCAAATGAGGCTTCAAAATTTTGTTCATTTAACCCTAGTATAATGCAACTGCAAATAAAATTGCACTATAGATAGCTGGGTCAGCACACATGGCGTTACCTCAAGTATTCCCTTGCCCAAAAATTGTTATGCTCTGCACCGAAAATTATGATGAAAATAGAAAAGCAATTGTGAATAAAATTACTCAGGAGGAAATTTTGTCCATAACTGAGAGTGAATTTGCTAGTCTGTTGAACCTAGGGTTTCAACAGCAACAGTCAAACATACATATTGACCTAGGAAAGCTGGCAGATGATTATGAAAAATTAGATGCAGAACAGAGAGATTCTTATATAAGAGGAATAACAAGCGGTTGTAGGCTGAGTCCAAATCACATGCCTCCTTATGATTTTGAATTTTTTGTGCCATAGGCACAGGATAGTATTTCCTTGCTAGCATTTTTTTTGGGATTGGATAGTAACAAACAAGTGGATGCCAAAATTCTTGAAATGCTTTATCGTATTCATTTTTAAAAAGAACCAGTAAGATATCATTTTATTGAGCACATTGTTCGTTGCATGCAAGATCAATTACTAATGATTCAAAGAGGTTCAGAGAAGACATTTAGATTCACAACCTACTTGTGCTATCTTCTCCTAGCAAAGCATCATGCATTATTTGAGGCAAACAAGCTTTGCAGTCAGACTGAAGGCTAAAATCCAATATATGAGTGGACACCTCAGATAAGGATGATTGATAACAGAAGGAACTACAACAATTTTGTAGACTTCTTTTTGGCACCAATGTACCATAAAATTACAGGCACTCTAATGCCTAGATTGCCTGTTACTTGTAGAAATTGCATTCAACTCGGAAGTGAACTACAATTCGCTAACTGGTAGTTAATGGAAGAGTACACTGTGTTAAGGTTTTATGGTTCATGGGTAGAACCCTACAAACTTCCAATACATGTAATAGAGAGGGTATTTGCATTGGAATATGTACGACAAATGGAGAGCATAGATGTACTCTTTCATGGTTAGCCAAAAAAATGATATTTCCCTCCTTGCCATTCTCCTTTGGAGGGTTCACATTTGAGAGAAGAGGATTCAAAGTGGCAGAAGCCTTTTTTTCAATTTTTTGATTTGATGTTGATAGTCACTAGTAGTATGATCCACTGAACATAATTGGAGCAAGGCTTAAGGGCATTGGGACTTTTGCAAGCAAATATCAACATGAAACTATGCCTTTGATTGAAAATTTTAAAAACATGGACTCCTGGGAGGAGGTCAAAAAATAGATGGAGAAATATGCTGCTGAAAATAATATGTCAATATAGGAATTGTCATCACAAATAATGGTATTGCACAAACAGAAAGGAAAAGTGCAGGGCATGACATCATCCAATTTCAACAAGAAAGCTGATAAACCATCTACAAAACCTATTCCAAAAGAGCTAATGAATGATTGTATAGATGTTGGATGGAGTCAAAGCAAAATTTCTCAATTTTGGGAAATGAGGAAGAATCTCGGTGAGCCAAAGACCTCTTTAGATCATGATGAGGCTAAAGAGGATACAATATTTGATGAATTGTGGAATAAGGAGCATCCAACTGAAGCACATCACAGTGACACTGATGATGATTACGATGACCAGGATTCTTTGAATCCCTCATCCAGTACACAAATTCAGAGAGGAGTTGATGCATCCACCAAAATTCTATATAGCAAAGGGGTAGAAATTGTAGAAAAAATGGGCTACCAAGGTATTGGTGGTTTGGGTCCCAGTGGAGAAGGGGTTTGGTTACCACCTCAACCACTAGCAGGAGCACCAAAACATGGTCAGAAACCAGGCCTTGGGTATGGAGATCATGCATCAACTCAGTCAATTCCATCCACATTAGATTCATCTTAGTTAATTAAATTTGTTCCTACTTCATTTACAGTTCCACTTCCAAGCACTCAGATTCAATCTAAATCAACTGTCAGTCCCACAGCTATAGATATCATGGGTACAACTACAACTAGTGGTCCAAAAAAGACATTGTATATAGATGCAAAAAAAATTAGTCCCGGAGATCAAGAAAGTGTAAAGAAGCAAAAGGTTATGACAAGTATTAGTAGTACTACTAGTACAACAACACCAATGGTGACTGTGAGTCCAACAATTGCCCATCCTTCAGGACAAAACCCTCAGAATAGTCCACAAACCTCAGTAATGGGTCTAGGTGTTGGTTATCCTCATGGTATTGGTGGAAGCTCGTACATCAGAGCAAGTGCTACTGCTATTTCACCATTCAAACATTCAATTTTCTCACAAAATCCTGATTTTTGTTACAATGGATTTGTAACTAATTATGAAAAATCTAAAAATAAGAATAGACAAAATAGTAAGACAATGAAGATGGAAGCAATTGCTACAGCTTGTGATGTAGAACCTACAACCAATAGGCTATTTCCCACATATGACCCCGATAAAGATATGATGGAATTCATGGTTGTTATGCCCCCAGCTAGAGATAACAATCCACTAGAGAGTCAATTAGATCCATTTGAATTTCAAGTTAGCACCCTCCAAATGGATTTATCCAAAATTTAAAATGTGGAGAAGATAAATGTGTCCAAAACGACCAACCAAGTGGTCTACAGTTCAGTGATGAAGTTGGAGAGAGAGAAAGGAAAGCTTCAGGGCACAATAGATAAGTTAAAGGAAAACCTGGCAAATGTAAAGGCAAATGAGAAAGCAGTAGTAAACAGATGCAAAGAATTAGAGAAAAGGATAAAAAATTCATCCTCTGGCTCTAAAGAAGCAACTGAACAGCAAGAACAAATGGACGCAGAAATAAAAAATCTAAGGGAAAATTTGGAAAAATGGGAAAAAAACTCCAGGATGAAAAAGAATCTTCAACAAAGTTATACAAAAACTTGGAGAATGCTGCAAATGTAAACAATAAGTTAAATAAAGAATTGGAAAATGAGAGGGTAAAAACAAAAGAGTGGGAAGAGAAAGCAAAAGGGTGGGAAAATAAAATAGAGCAAATAAGAAAACATAGTGAACACCGGTACTCAGAAATGAAAGAAGATCTAAAGAAGGAAAATGATACTATTAAAAAATATGAAAATGACTTGAATGACCATGTAAATAATACAGTAAAGAAAATAAAAAATTACTTCTAGGGGCAAATAAGGACTTCTGCTAATAGGTTGTGTGATTGGTTCGAACTCTACGAAGCTCTTACAGATGTTTTTAGGAAGCTGAAAGAGCAACTTGAGGAGAACAAAAGTTTTGGTCAGAGATAGAAAACTACAAAGCAGATTATGGAAGAAATTAACAACACTACTGACAGGCATTTGGCAAGCAAGGGAATTTAGGACTTCATTGGTTCAATAATAAAGGTGACCTCTGTATTTCATAAATGTCAAAAACTAATAGAAGCAGAAGAAGTTCTTGCTTTATTTGGGCCAAAGCTCGCCAAGATGAACAATAAAACAACAAAATTGATATCTCTTGGTTTACCGAGTCCTGGACCTAATTTTTCAACAACGAGTTTCATTGGAAGAGAAGTTTACAAACAAAAGTTGGAGGACCAAATAACCTTTGATTTAGGCAACCTTCCTCAGGACAGAACTCATGAAGGCATTGCAAAGTGCATCAAAACATTCACAAATTTGCATGCACTAGTGGAACAAACATTGCTTGAAACTCTTTCTTCCAAGTATGGAATGTTGACGAGAATGCAGGTCATTTACCATAACATCAAAAAATTTTCCCTTCCAACTGAAGAAGAATGAAGCATACTACATAAACTTATAGTCTGTATGTGAAAGTACTTTCAGTTTCAATCATCTCTATATCTTTACTATATATGAATATCTTTCATATTATCCTACATACTACAATCTAGACTCTAGAATTGAGTTTAAAGTAACAAGTTTGAACTTTGTTTTTGAACAGGATCAATGTTGTAGCCTTGCAGATGCTATTGCCTATGCTAAAATTGCTAATTTACTAAGTCAGCCTGTCAAATGCAGAAATGTACAACTAAAGTTGTAGAGATGTTTTAGACTTGTAGATGTCTTATTGATTTAGATTTTGAGACTTCACATTAGGCAAATCGACCTGAAGCTATTGTTGCTCCCTTTTTTCTATAAAAGGGAATTCAGGGTCATTGGCTTACAAGAATTGTACCATATTAGCTGAATATTGCAAATGAAAACCATTAATAATTATTAATTGTGGAATTGAATCTATGATTCTATCTAATTTTCATGTTTTCCAATTCAATGTATGTTGAATAAATGAATAAAATAGAAAACAAAATTTAATTCAGGAATTTCAAATTCAAATATAAATGATCATTGATGACATGATATAAACTACACTCTACAGTAATAATACTCTTTGTTCTCAAATTTTAATGATGAAACATAATACATTCTAATTTCTTGCTTTTCTAAAATGAACATTGAATGATAGGATATCATATAGTAGTTAATAATTTCAAAAAATACCTATTGGTTGCCACTGCTAATTTAGCAAAAATTTCCTAAATTTTCCAATTCATCTCTATGTCATCATCATCATCCAATTCTGGTAGTCCAGTTGCTTCATTTTTCTCTTCATTTTCGTTTGTGTCTTCTTCAACTTCAAGTTCACTCTGACCTCCGCTTCTATGACTCCCAATCCCATGGCCAGTGCCACTGCCAACTATACTTGTCCCACTTGGAGTCACTGTAGGAGATTGGTTAATGGTGTTGCCCAGTCCCACCCTTCTTCTTTTGCATCTTTTCTTCTAGATTTCCATTGCTTTTTGAAAAGGAAAAGTATTGACATTATACCTAGATGTGTATACCCTCAAGCATGATTCCAAATTCTTGTCTAGTTTGTTTCTTAGCTTTGATTTTAGGAAGCCCAAAGCACTGAAAACTCTCTCATCCTCTGCTAAACCCAATATCATGGTTTGACATAGATCAGCGACCTTGAAGTACTCTGAAATTTCTTCATGTAAGAATGTGCTCTGTTTTAGTTCTGTTCAAAGCTTTGTTGCCGAGCCCTCTTCATGTGGGTTACACATTAATTGATATTGATGATTCATGGTCCTTGCAAAGGTGCCTGATTGCTATCTAAGAAGACCCTCATCTAATATTCTGTTGATAGTCACTCCATTGAATTCTATAGATTTGCGAAATTCCTTTATCAAGATCAACATCCTTCTACGATAATCTTCCTTATTGTTGAAGGACCAATATTGAGGAAACACAATTGCCATGGCCTCAAGTAGTTGATCATATGGGAATCGTGATATTATTTCAGAGGAAACTCTATAGGCTATGTCCCTTGTAGTAGATTTTATAGACTCGACGATCTTGGTAAACTCTTCCCTTGTAACTCTTGTAGCTCGCTTCTTTGGGGCACTGTAGTACATTGGTATTTGAAATCCCCTTACACAAATGCATAAATCTCCATTTTCAATGATCTTTAAATAATTATCAGGATCATCCAAATTGATTAGTTTTTGCCAATGATTAAATCTATCATTGGATAAATTTAGGTCAGTACAATAGAGACTATCGAGGGCTTGGCATGACATTTTACGCAACTGAGCATATTCTGCAATATACATGGCTCTTTGCTGGGCTTTTTTCATAATTAACCTCATTTCTTCTAGCATGGGAAGAAGAGATGCCAAAGTCAAAAGTGTCTCTATATTGCTTAACCTCTGAAGCAGGTCACCACATCTCTGATTTTCTGCATTGTCCCGATTTTCGTACATCAGTCCAATCAAAGATTGATATTCAAAAAATACTCGATGCCCTGGTCCATCCAAAGAGATCCATCTGGTATCAACATCTTTTAGAAGCTTGTTTCCATCGGTAATTCCATCAGAAAAGTGTTGAAATTCCCTAAAACACTTGGGAATTCGACAAAAATATGCATACAACTCTCTTACTAAATCTTCAACCTTGTTTACTGAAGGAAACTTCTTCACAACTCTAAAAGCAAGATTCATCCTATGGGCCATATAGTGGATGGCAACAACATATGGTGAACAAGAAGCCTGCATCTTTGTGCTAAGACCATTCCTTTGACCTTGCATTATTGAAGCTCCATCCGCTCCAACACAGACCAACTTCTTCGCTATTTTCAATTCAACCATAGCTCCATATTTAATTAAATTTCTCTTTACTAACTGAAATAAAGTTTCTTCTATCACATTGTCTCTCAATTTAGCAACAGATAGTAGATGTGGTTGGCAAACATTATTCTGTACAATATAAACATGCATGCATACCCATGACATATTATCTATTGTCGTAACTTCATCTAAGGACAATGCAATAAAGCTTGATTCTTTTATTTTTCTTTGTACAACCTCTATTTCAACTTGCACAATACAACTTGCCCATTCCCATCCATTGTTTATTGACCAATGACTGATAGGATGGTTAGGAACTTTCAAAAAGTGTAAAAAACCACTCATTTTTGGATAGTCTGTCATTGGACACCCTCTGCTCAAAATATAGAAAACATTACTTAATTGAATAGCTTCTCCACATTCTTCTACTTCACTTGCTTTTGCAAAAATAGCATTAATAGAACCTTGAACTTCACCAGGCTTCGTCTAAAATTTTTGAAATATATAATATATTTCAGCATTCCTTTTTATGTTGATATTGCTCCTTTATTTTATATCTTACCACTTTTATTTCCTTACCATCTACAGTTGAGGTTTCATAAATCTTACCAACATGTTTCTCTATGGTGTCTAGTTTAAGCTACAACCGTTTTTCCTTTTTATACTTCCAACTACAAATTGCACATCTGTATTCTACAAGTGGCTCGCCTACAATTGGATTGTCCACGGGCTCAATGAATGGATACTTTGCTGCCTAATCAAATTTAAATCTCCTAGCCATCTCCCACTGACGATCAATTTTTTCTTTCAATTTTCCTCTCCCTTTAGTGTCACTATTACTGATAATTGCACCATCATCATCACTGAAGTTGATTGATTCATCTTGGTACTGGTTATTTACTGGATATTCCTCTTTAAGGTCATCTTCATTAGAGATATTAGGTTCTGCAACTACGTCACCAGATTTATTAGGCTCCCCAATTTGTTGAATGGACCCCTGTGTAGGTTGAGATTGTATAGACTCCTCTGATGATGTACCTTCCTTACTTTGACCAACACTGTTGCATCTAACCCTTCCAAAGTATGAAGATGTATTTTTGCATTTCGTTGGCCTCTCTTGGACATCTCCACCTTCATTAGTCCTACTCCTCTTCCTATTTAAATTTGACTGTGACATCTCCATCAAATTAAGGTTGCAATAAAATACTATGGACTCATAGTCGTAGTCGTTCCAGTTCTCTACTGATCACAATACTATGAAGAAGGCTCCTTCTTTCAGCATGTTTCAATAATGAAACTCATGTCTTAAATAGACAACTACAAATAAACTGTTTTCATTTTGGCGAATGGGCCAACCGTTACATATGATAAGAACTAATATTTGGTGAAGCTCGCATAATTTCAATTAATCGAGTGGGCGAATAGGGCAGGAATTTGGGACCCCATTGTGTGTGATGCATGGCGAATTGGGTCCTAGGACAAATAAAAATTTCACATAGGAAAATGGGAATTTGGCAAATGATGATCATCGAAAGAGACACTCAATTAATTTCGTGGCGAATAACAGTAAACATTAAAGAGAAATATGGGTGAAGAACTCGACTACCAAACTGAAATTACGTAATAATAGTGGTGAACATTCTAACCACTATATGAGTATTTTATAAAATCTGGGCAAACTAGTCAACTAGTATACAATGTTTTTTTTTGCCAATTTCTATAGCCCGATCGAGACATATTCGCCAATTGGAGACTAATCACCAATTAAAAAATCCCTGCTTGGGGATAGTAAGTGTACTATATGAACTCCTCTCTTGTAGAAAGAAGGGCCTCAAAATCCATGGAGGCATTTTTAAGCTCTTGCCCTAGGCAAGCCAGAGCATGCCCAGCTAGGGAATATTGAAGTAACAAAGCTTGTAATTTGCAAGGTTGTGAAGAACATCAACTGAGTAGATATAGAGAGTGAAGGGAGTAAGTGAAGGTTCCTTGGGAAGAAGGAAAGAGTACTAATGATCTATTAAAGTACCTAACAAATCCAAAAAATAGACAGGCCTTGTAAAGGGGTCAAGAAACCCTTAGAACCCTTAGTTTTTGTAGAGGTGTTGTATGACATTTTTGAGGCCCAAAACCTAGGAAATTTGAGAGTGCTCAAGAAATGAATGGGAGTCTTTGAAGTAAGTTTGAATTTCTTAGAGGAAGAAATTTTAAGAAATACCTAATTTCTAGGAACAAGAGGGCTAATTGGGGCTCTTTTCTTGTTGCCCTATTTTAAGGGAAAAGCATGGAATCGGTAAGAGAGGTAAGGGTTTTAAGTTACTTTTCATAATGAAAGAATGGTGTTGATAGGTATTTCACCATCTTCATAACCCTAGAAATGGTGTGTAAGAATTAGCCAAGGAAGACCTAGATCAGTTAGAAATGTAGAGTGTTCTCCACCTAGTATGAGAACCTAGCAAGTTGCTAGAAGAGAATGTTGTTCAAGATAGAAGAGTGGGGCTTAGGATTGGGGGATCTCTGCATAAGAGGGATCCTATATATCCATTTGGTGAACTTGGAAGTCACCTTAGGTCTCAGTGGTAGACTAGGAGCATGAACTAGTGATTAGTTCATCCTTTCTCCCTATCATATGCCTTCATCACTTTTAGCATCAATGTTTCCATTTCTATTATCCTTTAGTAAATTACATTTACTTCCAAAGATTTTAAAGTTTTTCACATTAGGTGCATAGCCACCCATGAGTCAAAGGGTGTAACATTTATACCTTTCATGAGTTATACTTGATTCAAAGTATAAATTATTGTACTTACAAGTTCTCTCCATTATTTTTGTCATAAATTCTTATGCATTATCAGTGTTCTAGCATAATCCATGTCTGATATGTTCCTTCTTTCAGCTATTCCATTCTATCAAGGGGTTCTGGGTGCTGGCATCTATCTGTTGATTCCTCTATCATTGTAGAATATATTGAAATTATTGGAGATAAACTCTCCTCCTCTGTCAGATCTCAAGTAGTTTCGACTTTTACCTATTTCTTTTTCAACCCTTGCTAAATGTCACTTAAACAATTGAAAAGTATCAAAATTTTCATCAAGCTTTCTAATTTTTCTCTCAAAACATTTGTGTCTCCTCTATAGGTATTATATAGTGTATCTCACATTTTCTTGGTAGTAGTGCTTTCTAATATGTCATGAAACTTAGTATAGATTAGGGTTGATGCAAACTCCAACATTGCTTTATTTTTTTTTCTCGCTTCTCTTTCATCTCTTGAGCTATTAGAGGTCTTGGTATCTCTATGTATGCATGTGAACACCATAACATGTATTTCTCGCTCCAATTCCTACTAGAATCAACTTCGTTAGACTCTACCATGTGGGGGAGTTCTTCTTATTTAGCCTTGGTACCTCCTTTTTGTACATCTTGATCTTTAGCTTCAAGTACCTTCAAACTTGTCTTTACAAGCACTAATGCTTTGATACCAATTGTTAGAATGATTTAGAATAAAGGGGGGGTGGGTGTGAATCATTTATCCCCAGGTCTAGATTTACTAATTCAAATTTTAATTACTTCAAATGCTTAAAATCTAATTATTAAGTAGCTCAGTCCCTATAGCAAATAATCAACAACATAAAGCTTGTAGTTCACTATCCTAATAGTAACAAACTTTGTAGAATGTAATCCATTAATAGTGAAACATCTCAAATAACATCCACACAATTATGACAGCAAGATTTAACATAGAAATGCAATTTGGGATAAACCACCAATAATATGCTACCAATTTTCATTCTTCTAAAGTGACCTCTCGAAAGAGCCAATCCTATAAAAGGTTACAAAACACTTTGTTAAATGTGACCATGTTAGAGGATTTAATCAACTTGTTAGGAGTGGCCTAGTTAGAGGGCTTTATAAAATTCTATTAGAATTTCACCTTGATTAAAGAATTTACAAATGAATAATAGGTCAACATTATTTTAGGATTTCAAATTGATAAAATGGTTAGAAACTAACTATAGGTTGATCTGATAAATACAAGTCACTTTGCAAATACAGATCACAATGTAGCCTATGTGTTGATTCATTGATTGACCTTCATTATCATCTCTGTCTCTGATCTACTAGGTAATCCTTCTTAAGAAATCACACTTTAGCTCTTCATAACTCTTCTTAGCTTCATTCTTAAGTTTTTCATTCAATAGCATTAAAAAAAATCTACTTTTCAACCTTTATTAGGTTACCCTTATGCCTCATTAAATAAGTAGTTCTAATTTTCTAACTCTTAACCATAACTATAGATTTTAAGGTTTCATCAGATTCATCAAAGCCTTGCACCATTTTCTTATCCTTCTCCCCTTCTAGATACTTTTCTAAACTTCTCTTTGAATCCATGCCTAGAAACCCTCAAATAAAGTTTCCCTTGAACATCCATCCTTATCTTCAACATGTTATGCATATTTCAAGAATTCAATTGTGTTGGCTAGAAATTAAGAGTTCTTATAAACTCTTAAATGTTGACACTCAACTACCACCTTCTTTTGACACTCGGTAATGACTAAATTACTCAAACAGTAGTAATTTTTTTTGTTCAGCATACTTTCTAATAATTGTTCGACACTATATTTTTCTATATTTTTCTTAGCCTATATTATTGCTCGATCAACTCTAGCATCACTAGGCATAAACTTCTAGTTTCCTAATCTTCTGCTATTTTGCTTGGTCAAGCCTATGCATTAGGTCTTTCTTTGAACATTCCTTCTAGGATTCAATACAACTGTCTTCCTCAATTTGGTTATGATTAAACAGTCACATTATATTGTGAATGTCTAACAAATCAAGTGCCCATTTATAGTTTCATATAACTAAATATTTTCTCTAGGTCCTTTTGTTATCACTTCTTCTCAAATCCTCTTCAAAAATCATCCTTATGTGGCACTCCACTTAGATAGTAATTACCTTACCAATAAGGTTTGATATCAATGAAAATATAATAATTGTTGTAATTTTATTTCCAATATGTAGGTGCCAATATTACCTCTTTGAAGTGTGCCAATCTAAAACTCTAATTGTTCTTCTAGGAAAACTGTATGATACCTAAACAATTTTTTAAGTATAATTGTTAAAACTATATCTCTATACTTTTCTCACTTCATATTGAGTATATTTTTCCATAAATGAAAACCTCATACTATCTACCCTAGACAATTTTCCAACAATCTTCCCCTTTGGCGTTGATAGAAACATTTCAAAAATTGGCTAAGTCCTAAAAGTCAGAGTGTCAAAAATGCTCAAAAATTGTGAAGTTCTTTACATGGCCATTTCAAAATTCAAAAAATGTGGATCACTTTGTATTTATACAATATTTATGTATCCTTATATCTCCTAATTTCAGTATTACTCCTCCTTTGACTATGCTCTAATACACACATTTTTCCTTACATATCTTTCCCCCTTTGACATCAATAACAAAGGTGAGTGAAAAACTCAAAATACAAATCAAAAATTTGAAGTTCTATGTTTATTGTTGCTAATTGGATATATATGAGATGCAATTAGAAACTAATTTCTTCAAAATTGAGAACTTTATGTCCCATTTATTCTTGACTACATTTGATATGCTTATCAATGAGGACAATCCATATGACATAATCTCTACTACATTTAAGGTTCTGAATGTAAATTTTTCATATTACACCTTGGCTAAAAGGTACTCATCCAATTCACTTTGTACATAAGCTCCCTTAACAATGAAAGTCTTTTCAACATCCTTTCTGTCTTTAGCTCTAACAGTCCAATATCATCATGGACTTTGCTAAATATACTCTCCAAGTCAATAATCTATATATTAGGACTTTGTAGCTCATTGGCAAGAGTGTTCAAATCTTTTGGTTTACTCTTTAGTTCTTTTGAAACATATTTGATGAAATCATGTAAATTAAATAAAGCACTAAAAGAACATACATAGCTACAAGATAAATTAAATTAAAAGGTTTCTGCATATTCACAACTCTACTAACACTTCTCCTTTATCAAACATAGATTAGTTTAAGTCAAAAACATGGGTAGTCATAGCATATGTAATCACTTAGACTCCTTTGATTTTAGGTTTTGACATTAAATCCATGTGAATAATTTTATTTTTATCTCAATTTCTTTTGGAATTATTATTTATTAGTGTTTGTGAATATTATATATATATATATATATATATAATTATATGGGAAGTTAATTTACTTTATTCAAAAGTATTTAATTAATTTGTTAGCAATATGAGGTTTTAGAAAGTAGGCCAAAAGTTATTTTAGTTTATTTATGAATGTTTAAAAAATAATTAATATTAATTAAAAGTACTTCTACATTAACATATTTGAGATTTTTAAAAATATAAATAAGAGAAAATTGTTTTAAATAATTATTGAAAGAGTTTGTAATTTTACTAATTATCTTTCTAACTATCTTTAGATAAAATCTTTAATTGAAAGACAAGTTTATATCTAAAAGTTAGTGGTTAATTTTGTATGAAAGTGTATTGTAAAATATATTATAAATCATTTTAAATTATTTAAGATTATTTAAGAGTTTTTAGTCTTATCTAATCTTTAAACTTTGACGAGTTATTTTTAGATACATACATAACTATATTCTATTTTGACTTAATAAATTATTGTAAGATTTATTTATTTTTAAAAATAGTTTGTATTAATTTTCATTTAACTTTCAGTTGGCATCTTATTAGTCAATAAATTACATTTTATATTTGTAATTTTTATAATTATCTTTTAATTGTAATTTTACATCTTGGAAAAAAATTTAACCTCCATGATCTAAAGCATTTTCTTTCTTTGTTCTTTACTGTTTCTTTTTTTCCAACTATGGAAGATTTTTTCTTCCAACTCTAAAATTATAAGGACTTTGAGTTGACTTGTACTTGCATAATAAATTATTTGTGTTGTCACTTCCAAATAATAAAGTTCAAAACAAGTCAACAAAATTACCATTATTTTTAAAATTCTTAAGTTTGGATATTTGCATTCAAAGAATTATTTTTAAACTTTGTTATTTACAATTTTTGGACAATCTAGTTTTTCTTAATTAGATAGACATCTTTTCTAAATCATTTGTTTAGCATTAAACCTCATCAATTTTATTTTATTTTTAATATACATACAAATATATATACCTACATACATATATATTTGTATACATATATGTAGTTTTATATATTTATTATGCATACAATCCTTAACCTAAAAATATAGTTGGACATGAACTACGAACTAGGATTTGAACCATATTTAACAACTTAGGTTTTGTAAGTAAACATACATTCCCTAGTGTTTCTTATATGGAATTACTAGGACATTCCTTACTTGATTCATTATGTTGTTCATTTTAAATGAAAAATTTCATCTTTTCTTATTTTAGCATTTTCTCGTGTGTTGATTAAAAATATTGGTACACTATTTCCTCCAATGAATGATAGAAACACTTGACCATCAACATTTTACTTGTATAAAAATGATTATCTCTTATACTCCTTTCTTTGGCTCTCTTTGCAATAATTATTTTTCTCCCATATGTTGTACTTGATTTGTTGCCCCTTATGGTGTATTGCAACTTCCATGACACTTGAGAACTATCAACATACAAATACATCAATTTCATTAGTTAAAAATAAGGTATAAAAGACAAGTCACAAATCACGAGGACTAATATTGAATAAAACTACAATTGATATAACTAGAATTAAAAACCAAGGTCTCACTTTTATAGTAGTCTCTAGAATCAAATCTCTAAAAGCTCTTTGTACAAAGTTTACCTTCTCTTTTGACCATTATTATAAAATGAAAAAGAATCCATTCAACAATATTAGAAAGAAGAATAATATCACTTGCAATTTTCTCTAGCAATAAGTCCAAATATGTGAATTTACTTTTACACTCACCTTTTAAGTATTATGCTATAAATTGACATTTTTCTTCACTTCTTATTTTTCAAATTTTGTTTTGTCATTTATTCCTATTTTTTGTTCCTTTCTCTCTATTCTTCAATTTATCTTTGGAGTGAATTTGCAACACACTTCTTGTTATATATCTCTCACTATTCATCCAAATGATGGATAACAGAGTGTGCTCCGATATATTGATGCTAAAAACACACACACAATCCATTCAAGAAATCTTTGATAACAAATGTTCTTGTATTCCTTGCACCTCCTTCAGGTACAAGTTCTAGTTAATGAATAATAGATCTTACTAATTAATATAATGAAAGACACAAGTGACCTATATATTGTGAATTTATTGTCTTGTTTGTCAAATTTGAAAGTGTAAAAGCTTACCCACCCTATCCATATTATACGACACTAAATGAAATTTACGTGGTATTATTATTATTATTGTGTATCTACACACTAAGACATTTAATATTCTAAAGCATGCATGGAATAACATTGAAGAAAATTTAAATGAAAAAGGAAAATTATAAATATATATATATATACGTCATGGCGAGAAACTCGTGATAATCGCAATAGTTAGCCGTACACTTGAAGGCGGGGGAGAAGTACTGTTCAAACGACGCGCTAACCCAACTGTATTTTACAGTTGGATTAACCGATTTCACAGTTGTATTAAACACGCATGGTGGAAAGCACAAGGGCCATTGAGCCCCTCCTACATTGCACACGCTATGAAGCAAACTGCGAATTTGTCTATTGTTTCTTTCCATTATAAAATAGAACAACGAGTAGAAATGTCGATTCTATTAATAGAAAAATTGGTTCAATGCCTCAGCATACGCGTCATCCAGTGGAGCTGATTCACGCTGGTTCACAGTGAAACCACGCATTTCACGCGGAGAGAAGATTGTTGTTCTGTAATCGAATGTTTAGGGGCATATTGTCTCTTAAATGCAAAGGCACACGTGATCGAATTACATTAATCCAACACGTGGGTGAATGATTTGCTCTGTTATATAACGTCACAACTAGCTCTGATCTCTCATCTCGACATTCCGACACACCTAAAACCAGATCAGCTGAGGATCAAGCATTTTCTGCAACGTATCTATGGCAGTTATTATAGTTTAGGCCTGGTGGTGGTGTTAATATGTGGAGCTTACTTACTGAGGCGGCGCAAGTCGTGTGATTCTTATGGACCCGAATCATATCCTTTCATTGGCTGCTTGATTCCCTTCTGGAAAAACCAAAACCGACTGTGTGAATGGTACACGGAGCTTCTCAGAGATTCCCCCACGCAGACCATGACAGTTGAGCGATTGGGCGCCATTTGGACTGTTGTTACGGCTAATCCAGAAAACGTGGAGCATATCTTGAAGACCCGATTCGAGAATTACCCCAAAGGTCGGATCTTTAATGAGATTCTGCATGATCTGCTGGGCAACGGCATCTTCAACGCAGATGGAGAGTCGTGGAGATTGCAGAGGAAGATTGCGAGCTACGAATTCAATAACAAATCGCTGAGAAATTTCATTGTCGATTGCTTGCAGTCCGAGACGACGGATCGTTTGTTGCCATTGCTCGAGCAGGCCTCTCAAAGTGGGAGTTTTCTTGATTTTCAGGACGTTCTGCGGCGGTTTTCGTTCGACAACATCTGCAAAGTGGCGTTCAGGATGGATCCCAACTGTCTCGATCTCACTCTCCCCAAATCTGAGTTTGCAGACGCCATGGACGTCGCCAGTTACCTCAGTTCCAAGAGAGCGCGGTCTGTGATTAGCCCGCAGTGGAAACTCAAGCGGGCTTTGAACTTCGGATCTGAAAAGAGTCTGGCCGAGGCAGTCCGTGTTGTTCACGAATTCGCCAGAGAAATAATTCGGAGGAGAAGCTCTGAGGAAGGATATCTCAAACCAGACTTGCTCTCCAGATTCCTCCAACTCAGTGAAGGAGGCTTTGACGAGGAGTCCTTGCGAGACATTGTGGTGAGTTTCTTGTTGGCAGGCAGAGACACGACGGCGTCTTCTCTGACATGGTTCTTCTGGCTCCTTTCTTCGCATCCCACGGTGGAGGAACGCATTTATGAGGAAGTGAGGAAGATGGCGGCGGTGTTGTATGAGGGGATGAAAGGGCTGGCATATCTTCATGCGGCGCTATACGAGTCAATGCGTTTATATCCGCCTGTTCGCTAGGACTCAAAGCAGGCGTTACATGATGACTGTCTCCCCGACGGGACGTTGGTGAAAAAGGGGAGTTGGGTGACATATTATCCGTTCGCGGTGGAGATTGCACGGAGTTCAAGCCAGAGAGATGGGTTAATAAGGAAGGCGTGTTTCTTCCGCAGAGCCCGTTTAAGTACGCAGTGTTTCAGGCAGGCGCGCGCATGTGTTTGGGGAAAGACATGGCGCTGATTCAGATGAAATACATTGCGGCTCCTGTGATTCGGGGATTTCGGTTGAGAGCTGATCCGGAGCACGAGGGGCTCTGCGTTCCGAGTTTAACAGCGAGTATGAAGAATGGTCTGACGGTGGTTGTGGAGAAACGGAGCTCCTGATTCTCTTTATCATTGTATGTGTCATGTATTATAATATTTATAACCGTGTATTCAAATCTAAGGCCTGTGACGTATGTATGATTACTTGTGCGTGATAGAAAAATGATATAATTATATTATTTTTGGTTTCCATTTTGTCAATGAGAGTGGGTGATTCTAAACATTGATGCAAAAAAAATTAAATAATCAAACTTAAAAACTTGTATTTGTATTTTTGAAGGGTACAAAAATTAGGATAGTTAATTGATGTTGCTATATTATTTATTTAAAACAAAATTTTGTAATTTTTATTTTTGTTATACGCTAAAACATTGGATGGGATAATGTCATCTTTATTTTTGTCTAATATCCAAAAAAATTTAAACATCATTTTTTTTTTTATGAATAGTCCTTTTCTATTAATAAAAATATACAAAGAATACAATTCACAAAAAAGGGGCGGGGGATACAAGATCACCCGCGAAAGAGTTCATCATTTGATTCAAGTGAGATCTCTATTTTCGCAAAATTTTATATGGATTATTTTGATATTTATTTTCTATTATTCCCCATTTCATAGTTTTTAGTATTTGAATCTCTAACTTATATCTCCTTGAATGGATTTGAACAAGACGAATAAAAATAATTACAAATCTCCTTCTATTAAAAAAATCCCTTTGTGTAGAACATTTTCGGTCTTAGTCAGAACTGATTTTATCTAAGGCCCCATTTTCCGATCCCCTTTACAAAAAATGTTAAAATAAATTTATCTTTCCTAATACATTAAATCCAATTCAATTAACATCTTTCAATCTAAAAATATCTCTTAATACAATTGTAGAAAGTAAAGGTGTATGTTTACTAAAATTATCAAAACAAAAGAAGCATTTTTGAAATAACAAAAAATCAATGAACTATTTGCCAACATATGGAATACCTTGAGCTCTAATTTTTATTGGCTTGAGATGTTTGGTTCGCCATCTTTTCAATAAAGAAAGAAATAGATACTATAAAAAATCAACCACAAAAAAAATACTGTAATCAAAATTCAACATGCAATAATTGATGACGGTAAAAAAAATCTCGTAAATTTTTTTGTTATTCACTAGAACCTTTGATGGAATAATGTCATTTTGATTGTTGTTTACATACAAAATACATACAATTTCTATTTTTGAATGAAAATATGATCATACGTATATTTTTTGAGGTATGTTGATGCAATGATGCTAAACAATAGATTTGGATATAAAATTTGGTACATTTATTTATAATTTACTATTATAATTTTTTTACAATTTTTCTTGAATATAATTTATTTTTAATATACCATTAAAAATTAAAAATTTAGTTGCTAGAATTTGGGAACAAATGTCAAATCTATTTGATAATATAAAATTTGATTGTAAATTATGCTGTAAAGTTCATGATATATGTTTTTGTTTTTTGTAGATTCACTCTCCTTAAAAAAAGATATCAAACTTTATAGAATAATAATATATTAATATTATTTTTCAAAAAAAGAACAACATACATAATTTTTTGTATGACTTCATTCAGTTACTTATTTATTTTCCTTAGAATATTGGTATAAATAAAAATTTATTCATCATTACTTATTTAAGCACAAAGTTATAATAAAAATACATATTAAATAGTATGATTGATGTAGGAGTGTCATGAGATAAAGACAAATCTTGCATCACCCAAACTATTTCACTTATGTCTCTCAAATAAGGGTTGTCTTAGTGCATAGTTGTTTGTGGAAGCTCGATATTTAGTACATCAGTCATATGAGCTCAAAATGTTCTAATTTCAAAGGTGGAGGTTCATCTTCGATATATCACCTACTAATTAAGGTTCATTGCAATATTTATGTGTATTTGTTAAGTTATTGTGGGTTTTTGGAACAAAAACTTTGAGGTTAGTTTTGAAGGCCTTAAAATCCTGGATGGGCATGAAACTCAGCTGACTAGAGCTTGTGTGAGTCAAGCATTCTATAATAGTAGATAAATATTCATGAATGGGTATAATAGCCAATTGATCCGACGGTTTGCATGTTATGGTCTTTGGAAGTTGGGCTACTAGCAAATCCTAAAATAACATTTGTAATTATTTTTTGCTAACACTATATATAATTTTAGTGTTGGTTGGCCTCAAGGATTATGGTAAAATGTCTAGAACCTTTGTGAATGGTGAAAAAATACATATATAAATATTTTGAGCAGGTTGTCTAGGATAGTTCTAGATGGTAATCCACAACTTTGTCTTGCAAATTATTGTAAGGCACCCATGAAAACTTTCATATTTTATACCAAAATTATTTGATTCCACATTTGTGGCTCAGTTAATATGAAGCTCATATTTTATTCTTGCAAATGATTGGTGTTTCTCTATTTCTATTATGCATTAATGGTATTAAGGAGATCATTCTTAAATATTGACTTTAAAAACTAATAGGTTATTTGTGGGAACTCCCTGAAAAAGTTTGTTTTTACTCATAACATTGTTATCACTTTACCAAAAAAAATTTTTCCCACTACAAAAAATATTTTGGCTTTATCCCCTAATGTTTTTGTTGTCAAATCATAATTATATTTTGAAAACATTCTAATAAGGTAGATTTTATTAAAAAGAGTCCCTGTTATGTAGATTAGATAAAGAAATAATGTTTCCTCTTTTCAATTGAGTAGATTTATTACTCTTTTTCAATTCTCTCAAATTCTCAAGGCATGTATTTATTTTTTATGCCATAAATTTCATTTTCCTTGTATAGATTTGATTTACATTGAGTAAAGTTTACTTGCATTGTGTAGATTCAATATTTACTTAGTAATTAGTATGTATGTACGTTAAAGTTTGTTGAGCGTAGTGTCAAGATACTAATTCTCAAGTCAATGGCCTCTGTAAGCAACATTCAATTTGTACTAGAATTTACCATTCCACTTTTTTTATTTCCCCTCTCTATCTTCATTGAGGAAACTTTGTAGTTAAGCCTGCTTGAGCTAGAGTAGTATTGGGATGGGTGACCTCTTGCAAAGTCTTAGTGCTTTACCTATGTTAGCATCACCTAGATCCAATGAGTGATAAGTGTTTCACTTATTCTAATTAGATATAGATTCTTGTATGAATCAATACTCATGAAACATGGATTAATGAGTTTGATTCAGAAACTACATAGTAAAATCTTGATAGCAATATCACAATTTGATTTGCTACGAAAATAAATCCTACATATCAATTGATGAACTTAAGGGGATTTCTAATGAATGGCTCATAAGGCACACCACTTGGTGAAGGTTTTTCAAATGGGTTTGCAAGAAGATTGGGTTTCACCATGGAGGAAACTTCATAGTTAAGTGCACTAGAGCTAGAGTAGTTTTGGGATGGGTGGCCTACTAAGAAATCCCAATTCATTACCTCTATGAGCATCACCTGGATCCAATGAGTGCTACATGTTACATTTATTATCATTAGATATAGATTCATGTATGAATCACTACTCATGAAACATGGGTCAATGAGTTTGACTCAAAAAATACATAGTTAATGTTGGAAATATAAGGTAGGTAAGGTTACTGAGAGGGGAGGGGTGAGTCAAGAACCAATAAAACTTTATCTTACTTCACCAATTAATCCTTCATGTAATATTATAATCTAATTACATGCATGAAATAATGAAAGAAAATAAATATTCATAACAATTTGACACAAGATATGGTGACTCAAAAACCTTCCAATTAGAAAGTAAAATTGGAGTCAGGATGATACCCACAAGCTTTAGTACTATAGTATAAAGTTAACCTATAAAGGCTTACAATTGACCACTTGTGGTGATCTGCCCTATTAGGAGCAATAAGGACTATGATGTCCACCTTGTTAAAGGATTTACAAATATACAATGAAGTATGCATTCAATTAAGAGATTTAGCAAAGATTGTTAAGTCTACCTTGTTAAAGGATTTGACTGATGCACCTATTAGGATTTGACTGTTGTCCCTTATACTACTTGTAGCCTTCCTTATTTTACACTTTTTCTCATATTCTTTTCACATACTTATCTTTGGGTATGATACAATGCATTACATATATACCAATCCAACTCATAACTTTTTGGAGTCGGCTACAATACAAATTTCATCATAATTCACAAAGTCAGCCCAACTATTATATCTTGGGTTGTAAGGACAAACTCAGTGATGTTTTAATACATGGAAAACACTATCAATGCTCGGCAATCTTTGGCACTCGGTTGAACTTGAAGCTCGGTCCATATTGATCACTTCCAAGTACCTAGAACTTGGTGAACTCTGAGAAAGTTGGTAGTAACTGGATCATTAGGTTGACACTATATGACTCGGTCAACACTAGATCCACTTCGTTAACCCTATGAGCTAGGTAGACACTATCGGACTTGGTTAACACTACAAATCTTGGTTAATACTATGATCTTCTTCACTTCCACTGACTAGCTCGATAGCCTCTCCTATGCTCAATTTACACTAAACTTTGTCTCTGAAGCTCGATAAATACTATATATCTCATAAAACACTGTAAACTGACTCAGGTGCTTGGTAGAAACTGTAGTCTAACTACTAAGCTCAAGAAAAATTGAATCACTTGGTTAACATTACAAACTGAATGACGAGCTCAGTAGTAACTGTAGAGCTAAGTAGCAATGTAAGCTATTGACTAAGTGTTGAGTCATTGATATAGAAATTGACCTTGATATAAACAATATCCCCCATTGGCATTAGTGACAAATACACTTATCAAAAAAAAAAAATGATTATCCAAAACTATGAGACAAAATTTCCTTTTCCAACATTCTATGTCTTTAACTTGGTTTTGACTTCCATCTGCTGTGGCTTGGTGACATACTCTATTTTTAAATTTTTCAAAATTTCTTTTGTAAAGGTATTTTCTGCTAATCCATAATATACTATACTACTCCCCCATACATATATATCTCCTATATACATACAAATGGAGTATAGTATACTTATCCTCCTTTACATATTACTTCTCCCCCATTCTTATTTATTTAATATACACTTCTCCCCCTTTTTGACATAAATACCAAATTGTGACAAGAATTTAGAATGTCCCTTAAAAATGAGTATTATTGTCTTGTCCCAATTTTATTGTAGTACCTTGGTTTTATGTAATGCAATTTGAACTTCTACTGATAATTGCATCATGTGATCAGCAGAAGTTATTATCATGGATTAGTGTGTTTTCATGTGCAATGTATTTCTGCAATGCATCCATGTTTGGAAGAATCATGCCTTGGATTTCTATAAGCATGGCCTAATCCTAGCTTCTTCCTTCAATAATTCTACCTACAGATTTGTTAGATATTTGATCTTTGAATAATGTGTAGAATAATGGCTTGGGTGAAGTGACAGATGGTGTGTACTTGCCTTCATGTCTAAATCTATCTTGGACAATTTATCCTTAATTTTATTTGTAAAGATAGATGTGTCACTTAACTTGATAAATAGTGATAAAAAATTATTAACAGATGTTTCCAGTGAGCCAAGAATAGTAGCTAATTCTACTTGATCTATTGAAATTCTTTGTGTAACTTGTTCTAACACTTTGCTCTCCAATTTTCTTTCAACTCTTTGAAGTAGCTTCTCCTATCCATTCAAGTCTTCATTGAATTTTTGGATAATTTCTTCTAATTAATCAAGAATAGGTTGAGTACTATCAACCTCAATACTCAAAGAATCAACAAATATGCTCTTTATGTCTTCAAAATTATGATTTTCTTTATTCTTCTATTCTTTGAGCTTTTGTTGCTTAGCTCTTTTCTTCAGTAGTTCATCCATGGTATTCATTTGATTAGGGGTGAGGGTAGATATATCCCAATTTGGAATAACTATATGCTCATCCATATCAATATCTTCTTCTTCTTTTCCCTTTTCCTTCAGAATGGTGGAAACAATTTTCTTTCACTTGTCTAGGACTTCAATACTCAATTGAGACTAGTTCTCAACTATCATTGTACTAGCTATGAATACATTTGGAATAGAAAAAAATGTGGGAATTGATGGACTAGTAACAAATGTTGAAATGACACTAGCAATAGAAATACCTTGTTGCTACTTGGTCAAATTTGATGATGGAGGACCTTGCTGCTCAGCAGATAAAGTGATAGGCACTTTAGTCATTGTAATATTTAGTTGAATAGATTCTAAGCCTAGTTGGGTGTTTGTTATAGAAGTGGTATCCACAACCGACTTAGTAGAAGCTATGTCTAAGATAGATTGCACTATGACTATGCTCAGAGATTGAGGAAATGAGGCCATGACCACTGCTGCAATTTTCTTTGCATCAATTTCCTCAATACCTTGTATCTCTAGAAGGCTTCCTCCAATACCTTCTTGTTCTTCCTCCTCATCATCTAGATTGACATCATCTAGTTCATCATATTTCATTTCTAAATTTTCTTCCTCATCTTCATCATCTTAGTCATCAACATGGACAACAAAGTCAGTAGGTTGATGTAACTTATAAATGTTCTTCCATGTTGTTGTAGTTGCCTTCGCTACATATTCAATATCCTTAAGTAGTATCGTACATGTATTCAACTTGAGAGTGAGCTTATTTTCATTTTTCGTCAAGGATTCCTTTACCTCATTTTTGCTGAAATTTGGCATGAGTTTCTTCAAGGTCTATTCATAGATGTCCTTGGCAGTCTTCTATACATTTTCCCATCTTGGCTTAATTGTCTACATAGGTTCATAACGTATTTTTTGTGAAAGCTCATCTGGAGAGTACTTTCATTTTCCCAACTTGGCCATAATCGTATCCTTAATATGCTTTTTCTTTTCTACATTCCTTGTCTCATACTTAAGAAATTTGAAACATGGCATGCCAATTCCTTCCTCCATCTTCTTTAATCTTTCCTGAAGTGTAGGAGTAGATCTCTTGAAATAATATTCTCGGCTTTGCTTCACCTAACTTGAGTTTCTTCATGGACTTGGCTTCCCTTCTTGTGAATACAACAGGGGATGACTTGGTAGGTCTAGTTATGATAACTTTCCTTTCTTCTTTAGAGGCTCTTCTTCCTTAGATTTGGCTTCTTCTTCGTCTTCCTATGCATCATCATCTTCAATATCATCACCTTTTCTTTTGGTAATCATTAGATGAGAACCTACCTTCTTTGTGCCTTTCAATAGCTTTTCTACTCTTTTCCTTCCTTTATTTACTACTTGAGGTAGCTTAATCTGAATCCTTATTCTTGACTTTGCCTCATCATAAGTTCCAAAGCATGTAGCTTTGTGATCCACAGGCTCATTCAGTAGAGCCTTTATGATATCCTTGGTGTCATCAATATTAACCTCATACTCTAGGGGCTTAACCCATGCCACTCTAGATCTGACTACCTGAATATATACTTTGTCATAGTCCACCATAAAACATATATCATCCTTGTAATCTTCTACAAGCTTCTTAAGGATCCTATATCTATTATTCATCTTCTCCTTAAACATTTCAAAATAACTTTTTCTATGATGCTATCAAAATTTTCACCCATCTCTACTATACACTCATTAAATTTATATAAAATAGTAAAATCTTTCCTCCATACTACTATACCTTTGGAAGAGAAGAATTTCTTAACAAAGAAGAATAAACATTTTAAAAGAGATCCAAACTTATATGGATTATTCTTTGCTCCTCTAATGCTCTCCATGTTTTTGTTGAATTGGTTCAACAGTAACTTAGTAAGGTCGAAGGATAGGTTATTCTTCATAAACTTGTATGCAAGACCAACAACTTTGCATGATACATCATTTTACCATCTAGAGTTGTAAAACTTGTGTGCAATTATATGAATTTCAAACTTAATCTCCATGTCTATTACTCCACTAATCTCCATACCTCTTCCATCCCACTTGACAAGAGTTCTCTTTTCCAATTCGACATAACCTAGGTTTTTGGTTGTCTTAGCTTTGTTTAACTTGGAAGCCCAATGATTATATGAATCATTTTCTTCATTATATAAATGAGTTGGTCCAATCATAACCACCCATTATGTACATAGCTCAGAATATATCTCATCCACTTGACCTAAAAGTCTCTTGGCATATGAGAGATATGTGTCAAGCCCTTGGTTTCCAAATTTTGATGTTCATGATTAAATCCACCATCCATACACAATTCCCTAAATGCTTCATTCACCTCTAAGGTTTTGAGTTCCTGGATAGAATAGTGATAAAAAGAATGGATGTCATGCATGAGTAATACCTTACTCAATATTTGAGATTGTGCACTAGTTGGGTTGAGCACCTCTACAATCACTGGACTCAACTTGGAATTAGGTGCCTTGCAATCAACTCCACGAACCAACATTTTTGAACCTTTATTCACTTTGCTGGTTGAAGATGCCATTCTTGATAGGGTTTCTAAAAACTTCAATAATTCTTCAACAAAATACACTTAAATTTCTTGGTAGCTCTAAATTCACTCTTCACAAATAGCTTTGGAAATTTGTAGTGAAATAATGCTTTTGATTTCTACCTTTTAACAAATTTCCTCCTTACAATCACCATTAATGCTTTATACTTTGTACTCACTCGGTAACATCTTATCCTCCACTTGATATGTTCTTTAATGCTTTGGAGACATCTAGAGCTTGGTAGAGTCACCATCACTCAGTAGGAACTACCAATTGAATTTGCAACAATATGCAACCCAACGTTTCTTGGTAAGCTCTTGCAAACCAACCTTGCTTAGTAAGGTTTCCTAATTTTCATCATGCTTAGTGATCCCTGAGCATTTTGAATGTTGATTGAATCATTCTTCTTGTTGACTGGAACTAGTGTTAGATTCCTTCTTCTAAATCTGTTAGTGAATAGATTTTCTTCCAAGAAAATATATACAAATTAACTCTAAATGCCCAAACAGGAAGATTGAATCAATACTAACAATTGGATAGAATATTATTGGATTAATAACCTTCCTCTAAATTTTATTAGGTATAGCTCCCCATATATGATTTATAGTGAATTTGATTATGGATTCTTTTAACCAAAAAGTGCAAATGTTTTACAAACATCTATTCGTAAACATGAAATAGATGTGAAAACTAAGAGACTGAAAAGAAAAGAATAGAAAATAACACAAAGTCTATTTGCCTAGATGTTGCACCATGAAGTAAACAAACACAAAGAAAGTATCTTCCATCCTCTTGAGGAAATGATGAATCAGAGCTATTAAAGATATCTCCAAATGATAACATAATTAGGAAATAGGGACATTGAAATGTATTTTAGAGAAAACTGAAAATAACACAAAGATCATGATCAGTGGAAGGAAACTGTCGCAAAATGAAAGTTTTGACATGCAATTATCCTCCAGTCTCCCTTCTCTAAAGTGTAAAAGATAACAAAGATCCTACTATACATTTACAATTAAAATCACTATCTAAAAGAAAAACTAAAACTCTTTTCTCTTACATTAGATTAACAAATCAAAATTTCTCCTATCTCTAACACACAGTTCAGGAATAAACTTTTCCCTCTCTTCCTCACAAGAAAATGGAGCAAATCTTGGAAGACTTCCCCTCCCTATAACACATTTTGTAGTCTCTGGGAAAGAGTAGAAGTGGAACCCTTGTCATCGACTTTCTATAACTTATATAAGCTCTCATCTTTTGAAGATATTTGTCAGTTATAATAATTGATTCTCAAAAATGTTCCCCTGATAACTTCTAGTCACATTCCCTTATAACATCATAAATATTATGTCTTAAAATCTATTTTTATTATATTGACATATGACAATAATCAATACTTCTTGTATCATTTAAAGATGAAACATAACTAGCTGACCATATTGTCGTGATGTATGCAAAGACATGACATTCACCAATATATTGCCTTGCATAGTCATTATAAGAACCTAATCACTACCATTTGTGAAATTCATATATTTCTATCTTATCTAAGTCTTATCCATTATGAAGCTTCTTTATTTGCTCGGTAAATATACCCATGGCATGAGTTGTGTCACCTATTTTGACCAAAACTAGATCTGTAGAGTAACTAACTTGTGACTTTGATCAAACTATGTTTTCCATTGCACTTAGTCCTTGAATTCATTGGCTTTACTTCTATCTCTTTTGATTGAGGTTATGAAACCTTATGGTCCTTTCATACACATCATTCCGATTCATGACACTAGACTATGCCAAACTAGCTACATGGTTACTTGATGTAGATATTATTATATTCCCTCTTAATCTTGAGTAATGAGGCTTAGTATTTGGAAAGTTTACGTCGACAAAAAAAACCTTCTGGAGATATTTAATTACCCTCTGAAGTCTATTGATTAATTACCAACTCTTTCACAAATTTTTCATTGATTTATGATTCATGGGCCTACCTTGTAGTATCCAATCTAATTCTATCAATGAAGAGTGGCCATTGCTTCATTTTTCACCTTTGACCATTTTAATGTGCCTCTTCATGTTGTGTTCCTATGAATTCACAAAACATGATTTGGGTTGAGGCCGACCTCCATGAATTTGATGAGGATTTTTGCAAATATTAAACATCCATGTTGAAGCAGTATTTTATCAATTGTTTAGTTCACATTCCCCAAATTAGGCAAGTTTGCGACAACAGAATGAGGAATGTAGATTAAAAATCCTCCATACTCAAGTTTTACATGTGTGGAGATAAAAGTAAATGCTCCATATTCTCCTTGTTAACTAGTTGGCTCCTTTACCTATACTATTTATGCCATGTAAAGAGGCTCGAGTACTAAGTCATATAATTTTCATGTTCCCTACATTTTCACAGTGACTTGATCCTTATCAATGTTTTATTAGCCAATTAGGAAAATTCACACGATTCCAAGTACCCAAGCAAGACATGTGCCCTTTGTGTGATGTGACCAGCATCACGACATTAACTCTCCTTGGATCCTTGCAAGCTCCTCAATGTCATTCTCTCAAATGTAATCAGCATGCAATATTGTTCAGGGTATGTCAAGGTTGAAAGCATGTGATTTGAAAGGAAGTTCATCTCAACAAACTTCTTGTAATATGTGGCTTCAATTCTGACTGCCATGAGTTCAGCTTTGGTGATGGAAAATGTCAAACAACTCCTATCTGTCATCACCTAGATAGTTTCTTTCCTTTTACATAGAAGTTAGGCACATTTCATTTCTGTTACATTTACTTGATAATTTTCTTATGGTGTCATATAGCTGAGGTTCCCGTCTTCATCAAAACTCAAAATTCACCATTGTGGCTTCTTTGTTCCTATCTAGGATAGCTCGAGCTTCCTCTCCATTTTTACATTTGGGCTTGAGTATAGGAAAAGCAAACTTTTCCTCATCCTGGAATATCATCAACATCATGGATTATGAGGATCGATGTAGTGAGATGCTAGGTTCCTTTCATTATTGTGGGAGGTCTGAGAATATGTTATTTCCCTTTGAAGAAAATATTTCACCCATGGGCACTCTTGAGATAGGTAAAATTATGAAGAATAGTTTGGTAATTATGAGCCCATGAGCTAGGATCTGTCACATAATAATGCCTTTATGAACTCTAGTATTTTTCCTGAAGATGCCTTTTCATATCAAGCACTGATTATTTTCAATTTGCCCCACTCATAAAAATCATTTACCACAATCTTAATGCTGATAAGCTTGCTTCAAGATATTATAATCATTACATCTTTGGTATCATTGATATTATACAAGTGGAGTACTATAAATTTAAAACTAAAGGTGCCTTTGATCTACATGATCAACCACCATTATGAGCTTTATGTGCTATAGGGGTTGAACATATGCTTTCGTAGACTTAGTCTGAGCAACATGAACTCAAAATTAGAGAACCCGGAATCCTTCAGCATCTGAATTAGCGTGTTGTGACTTTTGAATGAAAACTAAAACTTGAATGTGGAATAAAATCACTAGAGGTACAACCAGATTAAACTTTTGAATTGGACCATATCTCCACAGTCGTGCTCTGCACTTGTGCACTTTCTTCAAATTGTTGAACTGATAGAGCATGAACTTGTATTATGAACTGAGATCGAATTCGGGCATTGAACTGAACATGGATTTTGAACTTTTCTGAATCAAAAAATCTGTATTTCAAACTGATTTGAACCATCAAACCACTTCAAACTGTTTCAAACCTTAGTTCAAGTAGTTGGAAACCACAAATTGAAAATTTGAAATACTGGGTCCATATTGGGTACCAACAAAATCACAGCTCCAACGATCTCCAAAAGGAACTAAGTAGAAGTGTTTGGACCACCCAATTCTTTGACTTGGGTGTCAATCACCTCATGATTTTGGTTAGCTTTCTCTGTAGATTTTGGTACCCATTGCTGCCTTGTTTCTTTTTTGATATTATCATTTTTGGCTCTCTTTTCATCTTCAATTTTATCTGGGTTCATGTAGTTCTTGGCAAGATGTCCAAGTTCTGTACAAATAGAACACCTTTTTGTAGTATCTCTTTTTCTCATATGATGTTTCACACAATTTTCTCCAATATGCCCAAATTCATCATACTAGTGACATCTACACCATGTATTGTAATCCCATCCAAATATTTCTTTCACAATTTTCTCTACTAGGTTGCATTGCTTGGTTTTTGCACTTTGAAGAATTGTGTCCTTGTTTCTTGCAATTGTGACATTTAGCTTCAAAATTAGGTTTCTCTTCACATACACTTACCCTATGACCATGCTTATTAAAACTGTAACACTTTCGATTGAATTTTTCTTTAACATTACTCCAACATTTGTTTGATGTATGACGTATCTTACTACAATGATTGAAAGTAGGTCTTTTATTCTTTTGAGGTCCTTGCTGAGATGATTTAACTTCTTCTATGTATCATATTCCAACTTTGTCTTTGTTTTTTTATTGAATTTGTTCATTCAATTGATTTATGCTTTCTTGAGATTTCATCATTCTTTCATAGTTTTTCTTTTCAATGTTGAGATCATTCTACACTCTTTCATTCTTTGATCTTAGCTTCATAATCTCTTTATTTTTATTGGTGAACTAATCAATAAAATTTTCTTGATGAAGGGATATTTGTTAAATTTCATTGTTCTTTTCTTCTATCTCTTCTTTGGCTTTGTCTTTTTCTTCCACGACTTCACATAATTTGACTGATTGGATTTCGTGTTCTCTTTTCAACTTTTTGATTTCTTTGTGAAGATTCGAAATCTTTTCTAATAAGTCTTTCACTGCTTCATCTAAATTTATTCTAGATATATATCTTCAATTCTTTCTTCAGTGTAGAGATTGTCATTCATTTGTACTACAAGATCTTTCCTTCTTTTCAATTATTGAGAGAGTTGGTCCAATGGCCAATTCAAGATTCAAATTTTCATTGTCAATAGCCTTATCTAGCTTGTATACCTTCATTGCCTCTGATCTTTTCTCAAGCTGCTAAACTTTTGATGTGAGAACCAAATGATCTCTGATACAAATTGTTGGAAATATAAGGTAGGAAAGTTTACTGAGAAGGGAGGGGTGAATTAGAAACCAATAAAAATTTATCTTACTTCACCAATTAATCCTTTATATAATATTCTGATCTAATTACATGCATGAAAGAATGAAAGAAAATAAACATTCATAACAATTTGACACAAGATATGGTGATCTAGAAACCTTCCAATTAGAAATTCAAATTGAGGTGGGGATGATACCCACAAGCTTTAGTACTGCAGTGTAAAGTTAACCTATTAAGGCTCACAATTGATAACTTGTGGTGATCTGCCATGTTAGGAGCAATAAGGTCTATGAGGTCCATCTTGTTAAATGATTTACAAACATACAATGAAGTATACACTTGGTTAAGATATTTAACAAAGACTGTGAAGTCTATCATGTTAAAGGATTTGACCAATGCAGCTATTAGGATAAACTAGTGGTTGATCTCTAATCTATAGCTCTAATTTGTTGGTTGAGATTCTTTGTATTTCAATGATTAGCTGATTGTGATAGATAAATCTCTATTGTCCCTTATACTTCTTGTATCCTTCTTTAATTCACACTTTTGCTCATCATATTCTTTTTACATACTCATTTTTGGATACGATGCAATGCATTACAAATATATAAATCCAAATCATAACATACTTAGTGATAACTTTAAGAAACCCCTCTCGAAAAAAATGCCTAAAATGTTGGCAAATCCAACATTTTGTGGGCTGAAAAATTTTAATGTCGAGGGCAATTTTTTATTTCCATATAGGGAAATAAAATATTATATGTTGGCAATTTTTTTCTTGCCCTAGCAAAAATATTTTAAATGTGGTGAATTAATGTTTTTACTTGCTAACAGGTAAATAAATGATGGCTATTTTTTCCCTTGCCAAAAATGAATTAATAATGTCAGAGGCAAATTACTTATTTTGTAAGAAAATGAATAATAATGGTTTTGGCTATTCTGCAGTGGTAAACTAAAAAAAAATTTAATCTGAAAGAGAAATTTGCACATGTATTGGCTAATGATTGTATTGACTATTGAGTAGTCACTTGAAGTTTCAACTTGTGTACTATCTTAGGTCTATTATTAATAATGTCTTAATATTGTTATGTTAGTGTCACTATTACCAAGTCAGAAACCGTCACTTTCATATTGTTAATAGTAAATACAATAGTTTTTTTGGCCATTGATTAATTAGAGATCAATGGTAGAAGATACATTTTGGGGCCACTCACTTGAAAAGACCTGGAGTCCCATGAAATTTTCTGGAATGGAGACATATGGAAAGGTTTGCATGGAAATCATTACTCAATGTCAGGCACTATCGATTGTCTAACATTAAATCTAGTAAATTTCAGCATTTCACACACTTAAAAATTAATAGGAATACAAAAAATAAGATATGAAAGATCGTGAATGCCAAAGAATTTAATGCAACTGTTGTTAAATAGCCTCTTCAATTCCTCTTTCATTATCATTTTTCATGTTCTTCAATAAGAATTTGATTTGTAGTTGCACTTTGCAGAATTTCTTGAATCTTAGTCATGGATATGTCAATTCACCTGAAATGCACTATAATGGCTCAACAAAAGCCCTTTGGGCAGCATTCCTAATGATGTCATTGCCATGGTTTGCAAGCCAGATGCCCAATGTCCTTTTATCCACCATGCTATATTTATGGTCCTTGGCCATGAATTCTTGAGAAATCATAAGAGGTATAGTGTGTCCATAGATATTACCTCTTGCTTCCTCACGTCTCTTCTCAACCTTGGAGGTAGTCAAATAGACATTCTGATGCTTCTACATAACATTTTTAGGGAAACATTTTTAGAAGATGATGTCAAAATTCTTGTATTGGCCGAGCAGATACTAGGGCCAGGCATTGGCATCCCTTTTGTAGACATAGCGGACAAGTTCTGAGAGTAAGGCATAAGGTGCATTATACATAAGCATCATTTCCTACTCGACATGAATGAATGACAATTGACTCACCATTGGAAGTGGGCGCGGCTCAAAAGGGATTTTCTATGGAAGTGGTTATTGTTGGACGATGTCAACAAGACCGACTTCACATGGCTAGATGAGTTCAACAACATCATCTTCTCCAATAGATTCCTCATGGAGGGACTTGAAGACCTTTTTGATTGAAGGCTTCAATCCTTTGGCCCCTCAGCCCACTGATGCTTCCAGCCTCCCTAGTTCCCTAGTTCCTTGTAACTTGTTTCCTAAATATTGTTTCCTTAACCATTGCCCTTAGGGTAAAAAAATGTATTTAAGATATCTATATTTTTCTTTTGATTGAGCCTTGCCCTTTTTTGTAAATTATGATATAGTACAACCAGGTTGATTTAATCAGCTATTTGAATATCTATGTTATGAATCAGTACTATGTACATTGTACAGTATAAAATATTATCAATGAAAAAAAGTTTTTGGCTTCTCAAATTGTTGCTCTTGTTAGCCTATGACTTTGTTTTTTGCATCTTAGTTCTCAATGCATTGTTGAAATGTTAGTCTATGACTTTGTTAAAAATAATTAATTATTAATAGTTATAAAGTCAGAACATAAAACTTAGAAACAAAAAAAAGGGTTTCAACAATCCTGATTCCCTTTATGGTTTCATTTAATATATTTGATTAATGATCTATAGTAAAAACTTGTTCAATCAAAAATTATCTAATTAAAAGTTTTGTAATTTGTAAAACCTTTTTTCTTTAATTTGATTGGTTAAAAAAAATGGAGTGATAAGAGTGGATTTCAAGGAAAACTAAAGATTACACCCTTAATAAAGTTAAATATAACTTTGATAATTTATGTGTCACATTTTTATTTCATACCTATCTTGTCACCTATGCCTAACTTTTTTCATTATGAAATCTTTTAAATGATGAAGAATAGTTTATAAACAATTATCACAATTTTCAATATATGTTAATAATTTATAAATAATTAAACTATATTAGATTTTAATTTTGAAAGTAAATATTAAATATGAATAAAAATATAGCATTTGTAATTAAATTTTTAAATTGTAATTATTTTATTTACATTACACTATTTTCATTATTATTTCATATCTTGCACCAATTTTATCTTATAAAATTTAATATATCTTCATTGAATTTTTCATATCATCTTTATTGTTAAAATTTTATGATAGAAAAGAAAATCATTTCTATAATAGAAAAGAAAATCCTTTATTTATATTATATTAAAACTATTATAATAATAATTATGAATTACATTATATATAATATTTTATATAAATAATTAAATTAACATCATGATTTTGACATGCTCAAGCTTAAAAATAAAATAATAATAATTAATAACAATTTCTTTAACAATATTTATTTTAATATTTTTCTCTATATTAATTAATATACTTTGTAAATTTTTTTCATTGACTGCGACTCTATTTCAGGCCAAATTCTATAAGATTGAAGATAAAGTGTATTTCTACCTGAAATTGGGATACGTGTACTCAAAGATTCTACCTGAAATTCTGACCATTATATAAAAGAAAGATCGATAGCCCAAGATGAATTTCG
Organism: Cupressus sempervirens; assembly: GCA_028749045.1. Lineage (NCBI taxonomy): Eukaryota > Viridiplantae > Streptophyta > Pinopsida > Cupressales > Cupressaceae > Cupressus > Cupressus sempervirens. The sequence continues at coordinate 161,803,632 of CM053792.1, read as the reverse complement.
GGCTGATTTGGGGAATGCTTTTTCATATGCCTAGATTCATTCGAAATTGTGACACGTGTTTGCTCATTGAAAGACTAAGTTAATATTATTATAATTATGTTTATAAACAATTATCACAATTATCAGTATATGCTAATAATTTGTTGATAATTAAACTATATTACATATTAATTTTGAAACTAAATAATAAATATGAATACAAATATAAAAATTTTAATTATATTTTTAAATTTTAAATATTTTATTTAAATTAAATTACTCTCATTATAATTTATTATTGGTACTTGACAGTAGGCTTCGGGGTAAGAGCTAAATATTTCATTTTCAATATGATTCATTAACGTTAAATTTTTTTTTTTTTTTATGTAAGTGCATTGGTTTATATTTTATATTTTAATAATGTATTTTTTATAAATTATAATATCTTTTTTGTCATTCATTTAAAAATAATATTACTTATATTATATAATCATTTAAGATTTATTATTATTATAAAATTATTATTGTTTTTATATTATAATTATTTATTATATAATAGAACACACACACACACACACATATATATATATATCTGATTATATTTATAAATAAAATTTAAATTTAAATTAACTTAATTACAAAAAATATAATTATATAACATTTTTATTACTTAAAATATTTTATATATTATAATAAATTGATTAAATTTATATTAGATTTATATAAAAACTAATGGCACTTGTTTCATATCTTGTACCAATTTTATTTTATAAAATTTAATATATCTTCATTGAATTTTTCATATCATCTTTACAATAAAATGTTTATGATAGAAAAGAAAATCATTTCTATAATAGAAAAGAAAATCTTCTTTATTTATAATATATTATAACTATTCTAATTATTATTATTATATATATATATATATATAATTAACCTGAAATCGAAACACCTCTAAGATTCTACACAAAATCTTGACCATTGACTAAAAGAAAGGTTGACGGCTCAAGATGAATTTCAAGCCAATTTGTGGAATGTTTTCTCATGTGCCTAGATTCATCCAAAATCGTGATACATATCTAGTCATTACAAAGCTCAATTAAGTGTTAGGACTCAATTAATTTATTAATAATTATGTTTAGTCTTTTTTAAAAATTATTACTTAATCCTAGCTTGGTGATGCCATGATTGTTAAGTAAAAGGAAGATAAATGCAAATAGGAATAGCTCAGATGAAATTTGAGTAAAATTTGGGTCCGCTATTGCTGTTGTCAAGAAACATCCAAAATTGTGACATGTGTCCTTGACAAGTCTCATGATTGAAAAGTGTCATGATTCACAAATTGACCCAAAAATAATATCGATAATTAAGTTCAATTTTTATTAATTTATTTATTTAAAATGAATTTTTTAATTCCAATGTATATTAATGTAATAAATTTTTACTTTTTTATTATTGTTATGTACATCGCTAAATTATTGAGCCTTGACTCTTTATGTCGTTTACATGTACATTGTACACACTATTAGTAAAGTACCTAAAACAATTAATTACTTATTAATTTCATTTTAACTTTTAACAATTAACTATTTATGTTTTTAGAGTATGAAGTTGAAAGTTCTCCAAGTTGAGTCTGATACGATAGGGTTTTCAAATTTTAAATTTTCAAAGACTGTCAGAATTCCATTTTGTGTTCTGAAGACTGAAATTGTGAAACTTGAGTATTAGACAACAACACCAATTATGCAATCTCGATTCTGGGTATTTAAATTTTTTAATTTTTTTCATTACAATTTGCAACAATAGAAATCTTGATTTTAATTGTCTTAGGTTTACACTTCACAATTATTTTAAATAGGACTTGAAGAAGAATTTTGTGTTATAACCAGTAGTAAGCATGGACAAAACAAAGTCAAAAATATTCCACACGAGTGCAAGCATAAAGGAAAAGAAACACACTATAGAACTCAGGAAAGTGCTATAAACCCTAAGTTTCACCGATGAATGTCATGATATTTTTTATCTTATTATCCATTGAGATTTTGAAATCATGGGAATTAGACATTCATTGTTTAATAAGTGGAAAGATCCAGTAAAGGGGAGAAATTATTACAAATATAACAATAGTATTAGGGCACATACAAATAAACTAGTTGCTTTAGTTCCTAGATTAGCAAACCTTGCTATACTGTAATGCCCCGCCAAGGGATCCAAAGAATTAACCTAGAATTTCACTAAGTTTGGTAGCATCTTTTTTTTTTTTTAACAATAACATAATAGTAAATATCACAAATAACTTATGCCCCATAACAAACGCAATAGCAATATCCATCTAAAAGTAAACATTACATAACAGATTACATTCTTTGAAGATCTCTTAACGTTGAATTACATCTAAATCAACTAACATTATCTAATATAACAACCACATGAAATAATAATGATAAGTCCAATGTTTATACATTACATTTCAAATGCTCAATCATCCATTGTACATGTCATAGGGTATGATAGGCTCAAAAGAATATATATATATAGAATAAGGTACATCATCCTATTCTAATCCATGATACATCAAAGTAAAGATAATCACATGATACACATGATAAATCATCATAGAAGATATATACATCGATCATAAAGATCAAACATAATAAACTAAGTGCACGGTTCCTCCCAATTGTTAATAACATCATTAGACCATTGTGGGCCCTAGCCATCCCTCTGTGCGTAACATCCCAAATCACCGAAGAGATCATCGGTATTAACATAGTAGGAATGTCACTCCTAACATATACTATATCATATGCAGAAAGTAATCTAACATGCAAATGAAAGCATAAGATAACATCATCTAACATATGCTAATCATCAATGAAAGGATACATATCCACCAACATGAAGGATGCATTAGCCACGATGTCTCAATGAATCTCAAATAATAAGAGTGGAAAATACATTACCACCCGACTGCATGGTACCTAAGTGGTCCACTCCCATCGTGTTCAGGAGATAATCTCAAGTCCCAAACAGGCTATCCAAAACACATAGCATAAATCTCCATAAGTCTAGGAATCCTAAAAGTATACTAACTCAAAGGTTCCATCACAAAATCGACATCTAATCCTAGAGGCACACAATGACATGTAGGAACCTACTATGCAAGCAAGAAAGTGTCATCATATTTATCACGTACAAGTTACCCTAGCAGTTAGCTAAACTCTACGGGTCCATACTGATCTCATGCGGCCACTAGTATCCTCTCATACTGACAAGACATACTATGGAATGCAAGGTTGCAACCATGCGTTCTCACTACTCCCATCCTAGCCTGTACAAGAACTCAAGGCATAGGCAAGAAGCAAAATTATTATCTTTTTTGGTTCATTCAGTTAGTATTAGGTGTGAATGTTATCACTTATTAATCCAACTTACAATGAGTTACCCTGGCAGCCTCTTAGGGCCCCGGCCCCCATTGCAAGCCAGTTCCTGACACTACATGCAGATATCCTACCCTAAGCTCATGGAATCATAAAACATCAAAATCACAAAAGATAATCCATAATAAAATCATCAAATATGCATAAAAGCATCAAATCTCCATGAGCAAGCATTAATAGAAAATCATGATCACAACAGCTCTCCATTGGCAACTGAAGTTTCATTGATAATCAAAAGTATCTAATGGTTCTCAATAACCAAAATATATCTCAATCATACTGATCAAAGAATCCAAAATGGTTGAGTCAAACATGTCACAACATGACATCATCAAGAATAAATCCACATTATAGTCCAATAATGGCGACTAGAAAATAACCAAGGATAACTGATCGATGACCAAAAATGGTTAAGTCAATTGTCTCATACATAAGAATCTCAACTATAACAATCAGTAATTACAACCAATACCTAGAGCATTCCATCACATAACCATGGTTGGGTTTATAAATATTGAGATTAAAACATCATCATGACATCACAATCACATAACCCCCAATTCCTTCAAGAGAAGCATCTGTACACACCATGAAATCACCTTCTGGATCTGGTACTGCTAAAATCGGTGCACTCATCAAAAGCTCCTTGAGCTTCTGGAAAGCTTCCTCACATTTCTCTGTCCATATGAACTTCTTTCCTTTCCTCTGAAGAAAAGTGATAGGATGTGCTATCCTAGAGAAGTTCTGGAATAATCTATGATAATAACCAGCTAAACCCATGAAACTATGAATCTTTGACACATTAGTTGGTGTCGGCCAATCTATTATCGCTTGAATCTTTGCAAGATCCACTAAAATACCATCACCCGAAATGACATACCCTAAATACTGAATCTTCGACTTGAAAAATTTGCACTTAGCTAAAAGCTGATTGTCTCTCAAACACTGCAATACCAACCGTAGGTGTTCCTCATGCTCCTTCTGAGTCTTAGAATATATCAATATGTCATCAATAAAAACAAGTACAAACCTGTCCAAATAAGATCGAAACACACCATTCATCAAGTTCATGAAAACTGATGGAGCATTAGTCAACCCAAAAGGTACCACTATGAACTCATAATGCCCATAGCGAGTTCGAAAAGCAGTCTTGTGAATTTTTGCTTCCTTGATGTGAAGCTGGTGGTATCCTGACTTAAGGTCAATCTTGGAGAATACTGTAACTCCCTTGATCTAATCAAATAAGTCATCAATCCTAGGGAGAGGATATTTGTTCTTAATAGTCACCTTATTCAATTGTCTGTAGGTGATACAAAGGTGCAAAGAACCGTCTTTCTTCTTCACAAAGAGCACTGGAGCTCCCCATGGTGATACTCTAGGTTGAATGCTCCCTTTGGCCAAAAGTTCCTCTAGCTGAAGACGTAGCTCACCCAGTTCCTGTGTAGTCATGCGATAAGGACTTTTAGAAATAGGGTCTGCTCCAAGAATCAGATCAATACTAAAGTTAATGTCCCTCTTTTGAGGCATGCCTAGAATCTCACTTGGAAAAACATCTACGTACTCCTGTAAAATCAGGTGATCTAAAGTCTTCCTTAGAGGATCTTCCTCATCAAGATCATTTACCATAACAACAAATATCTGACATCCCTTATGGAAACTCCGCTTCAATTGCATATCAGAAATCATCCGTAGAGATATAGGCCTTGGTATCCCAACTATCATCACATCATTCCCTTGGTCATCTTGGCACAAAATATTCTTCTTCCTGCAATCTATACTAGCTCTATGAGATCCAATCCAGTCCATGAATAAAACTACATCATAGGAACCAAGGGGTATGACTCAAAGATCCACTGCAGTATCAAACCTTCCTAAGCTAAGCTCAAACTTATGAACTACAGAATCTGTGGAAACCTTAATGCCTAAGGCTAGTTCCACTTGCCAACCATGATCTTGCTTCACTAGATCCAGCTTACACTTAGAAACTATAGATGTTGAAATAAATGAATCTGTAGCTCCTGAATCATACAATACTGTAAGAGATATACCTCGAATAGCACCTATAGTCTCAACCATTGTTCCCTGATGATCTGCCTGATGGTGATCTACTGCTACAAAAAAACTCTAAGAGCTCTACCTGTATCACCAACTGTAGGCTCTGAAACTGTAGGTCTAGGTCCTGAAAACTGAGGTGCTCACTGTGGACACTAAGCTGCTTAAGGTCCAATCTGTCCACATGAAAAACATTTTGTATTTCTGACAGATCCTTTACCCATAGGTGGTACATTTGATTACTGATGACTATTCCTGCTAACAAAAGACTGGCTACTCTGAGCTGGTTGATTGGGCTGATTTTGTTTATTGCATTGAGCATTGTGGTTGTTCTTGTAATTAGAACCTTTACCACCACCTTGAGCCTAAGAATTTGATCCCTTCTGTTGCTGCGTCTACTGAGACTGCTACTGATACTGTTTCCCCTTAGAGAAAGAAAATTTCTTGTTACCACCTGAATTATAGTTTCCTTTTGATCCTGATGCTACTAGTGCTCTTACAAGACCTCCTTGACCAAGGTTGACACTATGCTCAACAAGGATAGCTTGACGTACTGCATCCTTGAGGGTTTTTGGCTCAAATACCTTGACACCCCCCAATTATACGGTTATTCAAACCCCTAATAAAGTGTTGTGTCAACTGAGCTGAATTTTCACTGAACCCTGAAAAAGACATGAGCTCATAAAACTTATGCTCATACTCGATCACTGACAAGGTGTACTGTCTGCGATTATGAAATTCATCAGCCCTTTGCTATTTCCATTCCTTTGGTAGGAATTTTTCCTGAAAAATTTCTAAGAATAGTTCCCACGTGACATTGCTTATATCGATTCCCAACTTCTTCTCCTCAATTGTCCACTAAGTGGCCCCAAAATTCTCCAGATTAGTGATCACAAATCTTGACTTAACATTGCTGTCAAAATCTTGCATGGAAAAAATCATGTCGAGGGAAATAAGCCACTGCTCAGCCACATAACCAGAACCTTGCCCATTGAAAGGCTCTACCTTGGATCTTAAAAGATCCTTCATCTGAGTGGACATAATGGACCTCTGACGATCCTTTCGAGGACTCCTAGATCTGGGCCTATGCTCTTGTTCTGTTTGGTGTGCTTTGGGCTATTCTTGAATAGGAGGTATACATTCTAGAATAGTCTGCATCATCTTTCTCAAACATACCTCTTCAGACTCAGCTTGGTCCTCTCTACGACTCTCTTCTTGCTGCCTACTAGTGTGCTCTTCCTTGCTCTCTACATGAGCCGATCCCTCATGGGCATACTCATGAACACTGATAGCTCTGCCAGGACCACGACCTCTTCCACGGCCTCTAACAGAAGACCTATTGCCAGATACCATCCTACAACATTACAAAGTACTATTACAATCACATGTTGCAATAGACTAAGTTCAGTTCTATGTTTAGGTTTAAGTAAAATTTCCAGTTTTGAAAACTAAGTGTTGAAGTATGAAAAATATGCAAGTAACAGTTCAAGTTGAAGAGATAGACTTTAGTTCAAAGTTCTAGTTGTTCCAAAATACCCAGAGCTCCCAATGTAGAAACTCGGGCTCTGAAACCAAATGTAATGCCCCACCAAGCCTCTGGTAGATGTCCTATAATTGGTCAACACTAGTTAACCCAAAATCCAAAACAATAGCATAAAGAATACACAATGCAAACACATGTTTTGGTTTTGCTAAGTTCACAAACTTGAATTTAAATGTAAAAGTCTCAGTTTACGTTTTCCAATTTAAATATCAAGTGGAGAAATTTCACATTTTACCTAACCCATGTATTGTATTGATAGACAAAAATTTCTCCCCAAAAATCATTAGACTCAATTTTCTAAATGTCTTTTTTATACACATTTTGGTGATAATGACCCCCATCATTTTCAAAATAATAATAGAAATTATTTTCATATTCATCTTTCCAAATTAAAAGATTAAATTGAACCTCTATTGCTCAACATTATAAAATAATTTGTTATTAAAGAATTACTCTTTAAATTCCAATCATCTATCAATATATTAATTATTTATTATTAATAATGTATATACATATATATACTTATATATATATTTATACACATATATATATAAATACATATACATATATAATTATCAATTTACAAAATGAATAAAAAAAATTGAATTAATAAAACATATGATAACCGCACATTACACACAGCGAGTTTAATAACCGCTGGTCACAACATATATATATATATATATATATATATGACCTGTAGATCGTAGGGTACACTGTGGTCGCAGGTATACTGCAAATCGTAGGTACTTTGCGGTAGTGCAGTCTGCATAGGCATTGCCATCAGCAAGGGTGGGGAAATATGTCCCCCCCCCCCCCCTCGCCCATTCCAAATTTATTATTATTTTTTTTATATTCCGTTTTAATAAAAACGCTTCCCTCCAATGTAAATCGCGATGCATTTCTTAACATTCGCTCACTGCGAAATATATGTCATTTGACTTTTAATTAAATATATATGTATATATACATATGTATGTATATATATATATAAGTATATATGTATACATGTGTGTGTGTGTGTGTGTGTGTGTGTGTGTGTGTGTGTGTGTGTGTGTGTAGATACACATACAGAGTTTAATCAAATATCATAGCGCACACACACACACACACACACACACACACACACACACACACATATGCATATATGTATGCAGATTTAAAAATATAAACATATATATACACAATATATAAATTCCAATTCTCAAAATTTACTCAATAGTTTATCTAATGGCTTGGCTACAATTTAATCCCTAGCCCTGTGTTCTTTTCAAGTCTATGCATATAAGATTCTCAAATAAATTTAACTACCCATATTGAGAATGCCTACAATAAAAATAGGAAAATCCTCAGAAGACATATGGAAGACATGAAGAAGACAGGGAATGTAAGATTCGGAAATAGCATAAATAAAATCACAAGAATCTACCCAGATTCTGATGCTAATTCATTCTTCTTCAGAAAACCGTAGAGCAAGCTCCCTTCTTCAGAGTTCTCAAATCGTCCAATGCTCCAATTGCTCTCCAAAGACTATGTCTAAGCTTCTAGGAATGCCTAAATATAAAGAGCTCTCAGGAAACATCTAGAATGCCTCTAGAAACTACTAGAAGGTGTCACCAACTAAGCATGGGTCTTTTCCAACCTTCTAGATGAGTCATAGGGTTGTAGACACCATATGCTTAATTGATGCACTAACCCCTGTGTTGTTGACATATGAGAAATAGAAAGGTGCGTTAATTCCCATGCAAGCTTATAACTCAATTTTACTTTTTATATAATTTCTATTTAAATATTTATAAATTTCATTTTAATTTTTATAATTTTTATTATTATTATTTATTTATTACTTTATTATTATTTTATTATTATTAATTTTAATTTCTAATTTTCTTTTATTTAATTCTTTTTTATCAATTAATTCTAATTTAATTAATTAATTAATTAAATCTATTTATTAAGACTTAATTAATAGAAAATTCACGATAGACTTTCAAGATAAAATATGAAAACCCATAATAGAGCAATTCACTCAAAATCAGTCTAAAGGGTTAAAAATCATGAATTATGTCATCCGACACATTCGATGGGTAAAATATGCAAATACTTGTCCTACCTCATTAGGACAAATGGTTTAAGGGTTTGGGATTTGGACTTGAGAATTTATCTCCCTTCTCTTATCATTGAGATAGTATAATAGGGTACGCTCATCCTAGCAATTCAAGGAAGTCAATACCCGGTACCTGCAACCTGCAAAAAAACCATGCATGTACATACAATATATATAATGCTAAGCTAAATAGACAATGAAAGGAAGTGGTGCATCATGTAGATCCTGACTAAGTAGGTGACTATGACTCCCTTCCTTAATCACATCAGAAACACCATACAATAAGAAAAATACGCACACCATACACATGCAAGTATGGGGTAAGTATCCATAATAAAACACATGAGATAATAAACCATGTCACTAATCATCAACAATAACTAAAAGCAATGTAATGATCATCATGCATACATGAAATGTAAAGTCTAAATGATCTCATCATATACCAACTGAATCGATAACATAATATTTGATAGTCTCAAAACAAAACCACTAATCCATCAACATAAAACTAGTCTATCATAGTCTGATAATAACAACAACAATGTGTCCAGAAAAGATGTGAACAAGGGCAGGCACTACATCCACCCTCCCTTGGGTTAGGCTTACTCCTGGAATCCTACAAACAAGTAGGGATATAACTCCCACAATCTGGCTACATCCTCCCATGTAGCTGAGGAATCATCAGTAGGGTCCTACCTGCTCGATGGTTTGACCCCTGAGGGTCAACTTCCACTGCTCCAGAATACGAACTAGCTCCAAAGCCCACTACCCATCCTCTATTTGCAAAGCATTCCAATCAAGAACATGTACAATATCAGGAATATACTGTCAAAGCACTGAAATGTGGAAAACATCATGAATGAGAGCTAGGCTAGGCGGTAGAGCAAGGCGATAAGAAACTGAGCCAATCCTCTCTAAAATCTCAAATGGTCCCACAAAGAGAGGTGCTAGCTTAGAACCCTTTCCGTATCGGATCAGACTCTTTCATGGATGCACTCTCAAGAAAACCTTATCACCCACACCAAACTGCTTATCATTCCTATGTGCATCAGCATACTTCTTCTGCCTATCTTGTGTTGTAGTCAAGTGCTCACAGATACACACTAACTATTGCTCCATATCACGAAGCATCTCAGGACCCAATAGGATGCGATCCTCAAGGCTATCCCAACTCAATGGTTAATGACAAGGATGTCCATATAATGCCTGAAATGGTGGCATGCCAATAGGACTATGATACCCATTGTTGTAAGAAAACTCCACTAGGTAGAGATATTCCTCCCAATGTGTCTGCCTATCCATCACATACATCTGTAACATTTCCTCCAAAACTTAATTCACCCTCTTTTTCTGACCATCAGTCTTTGGATGATATGTCGAACTGAAGTTTAACTACACTCCAAGCTCATGCTGCAATGATGTCTAGAATGCAGATGTGAATACAGGATCCTTGTCAAAAATGATCTTTCTAGGAATACCATGTAATCTTACTATGTCACGCATGAAAACATTAGCTACAGAAGTTGCTATGTAGGAAGACCTGATCGGTGAGAAATGGGCCACCTTGGTCAACTAATCAACGATGACCATGATAGCATCATGATGTCGAATAGTCATATGTAATCCTACTATAAAGTCCATGGAGATGATATCCCACTTTTGAAAAGGAATGAGATTTGGCTGTAAAAGTCTAGTCGGGTGCTGATGTTCTGCCTTAACTCTCTGACAATCAAGACACCTAGCCACAAAATCAGCAATATCTCACTTTATCCCAGACCAAAACAAAAACTATAATACTATTAAAATAGAAATTAATACTATAATACTATTAAAATTAAAATTAATGTATTATTAGTATTATTATTATTAATGCCCCACCAACGGATCTAAAGAATTAACCTAAAATTTCACTAAGTTTGGTAGCATCTTTTTTTTTTTTACAATAACATAATAGTAAATACCACAAATAACTTATGCACCATAACGGAAGCAATAGCAATGTCTATCGAAAAGTAAGAATAACATACATAACAGATTACATTCTTTGAAGATCCCTTAACGTTGAATTACATCTAAATCAACTAACATTATCTAATATAACAACCACCTAAAATAATAATGATAAGTCCAATGTTTATACATTACATTTCAAATGCTCAATCATCCACTATACATGTCACAGGGTATGAAAAGCTCAAAATAATATACATATATAGAATAAGGTACATCATCCCATTCTAATCCATGATACATCAAAGTAAAGATAATCACATGATACACATGATACATCATCATAGAAGATATATACATCCATCATAAAGATTAAACATAATAAACTAAGTGCATAGTTCCTCCCAACCGTTAATAGCATCATTAGACCATTGTGGGCCCTAGCCATCCCTCCATACATAACATCCCAAACCATCGAAGAGATCATCGGTATTAACATAGTAGGAATGTCACTCCTAACATATACTATATCATATGTAGAAAGTAATCTAACATGCAAATGAAATCATAAGATAACATCATCTAACATATGCTAATCATCAATGAAAGGATACATATCCACCAACATGAAGGACGCATTAGCCACGATGTCTCAATGAATCTCAAATGATAAGAGTGAAAAATACACTACCACCCGACCATGTGGTACCTAAGTGGTCCACTCCCACTGTGCTGAGGAGATAATCTCAAGTCCCAAACAGGCTATCCAAAGCACATAGCATAAATCTCTACAAGTGCAGGAATCATAAAAGTATACTAACTCAAAGGTTCCATCACAAAATCAACATCTAATCCCAGAGGCACACAATGACATGTAGGAACCTACTATGCAAGTGGGATAGTGTCATCGCATTTATCACATAAAAATTACCCCGGTAGTTAGCTAAACTCCACGGGTCCATACTAATCTCATGCGGCCACTACTATCCTCTCATACTGACGAGGCATACTATGGAATGCAAGGTCGCAACCATGTGTTCTCACTACTCCCATCCTAGCCTGTACAAGCACTCAAGGCATGGGCGAGAACCAAAACTCTTATCTTTTTAGGTTCATTTAGTTAGTATTAGGTGTGAATGTTATCACTTATTAATCCAACTTACAATGAGTTACCCTGACAGCCTCTTAGGGCCCCGGCCCCAATTGCAAGCCACTTCTTGACACTACATGCAGATATCCTACCCTAAGATCATGGAATCATAAAACATCAAATTCACAAAAGATAATTCATAATAAAATCATCAAATATGCATAAAAGCATCAAATCTCCATGAGCAAGCATCCATAGAAAATCATGATCAGAACAGCTCTCTATTGGCAACTGAAGTTTCACTAATAATCAAAAGTATCCAATGGTTCTCAATAACCAAAATCTATCTCAATCATACTGATCGAAGACTCCAAAATTTTTGAGTCAAAACATGTCACAACATGACATCATCAAGAATAAATCCACATTTTAGTCCCATCATGGCAACTAGAAAATAACCAAGGATAACTTATCAATGACCCAAAAATGGTTAAGTCAAGTGTCTCATACATAAGAATCTCAACTATAACAATCAGTAATTACAACCAATACATATGGCATTCCATCACATATCCATGGTTGAGTTTATAAAGATTGAGATTAAAACATCATCATGACATCACAATCACATAACCCCCAAGCCTCTCGTAGACGTCCTATAACTGGTCAATAGTAGTCAACCCAAAGCAATAGCATAAAGAATACAAAACGCAGACACATGTTTTGGTTTTGCTAAGTTCACAAACTTGAATTTAAATGTAAAAGTCTCAGTTTACATTTTCCATTTTAAATATCAAGTAGAGAAATTTCATGTTTTACCTAACCCATGTATTGTATTGATAGATAAAAGTTTCTCCACAAAAACCATTAGACTCAATTTTCTAAATGTTCTAAATGTCTTTTTTATACACATTTTGATGATAATGACCCCCATCATTTTCAAAATAATAATAGAAATTCTTTTCATATTCATCTTTCCAAATTAAAAGATTAAATTGACCCTATATCGCTCAACATTATAAAATAATTTGTTATTAAAGAATTACTCTTTAAATTCCAATCATCTATCAATATATTAATTATTTATTATTAATAATGTATATACATATATATACTTATATATATATATATATATATATATATATATATATATTTATACATATATATATAAATACATATACATATATAATTATCAATTTACAAAACAAATAAAAAATTGAATTGATAAAATATATGATAACTGCACATTACACACGACGAGTTCAATAACCACCGATCACAACATATATATATATATATATATATATATATATATATATATATATATATATATATGACTTGCAGATCGCAGGGTACACTGCGGTCGCAGGTACACTGCAGACCGCAGGTACTCTGCAGTATCGTAGTCCACATAGGCATTGCCGTCAGTGGGGGTGGGGAAATATGTCCCCCCCGCCGATTCCAAATTTTTTTTTTTTTTATATTGCATTTTAATAAAAATGCTTCCCTCCAATGTAAATCACGATGCATTTTTTTTTAACATTTGCTCACTGCGAAATATATGTCATTCAACTTTTAATTAAATATATATGTATATATACATATGTATGTATATATATATAAGTATATATGTATAAGTATATATGTATATATATATATCAGTGTGTGTGTGTGTATATATATATATATATATATATATATATATACACATACAGAGTTTAATCAAATATCATAGCATATAGACACACACACACAGATATATATATATAATTGTATTTATATGTGTGTGTGTGTGTGTGTGTGTATTCAAATTTAAAAATATAAACATATATATACACAATATATAAACTCCAATTTTTAGAATTTTCCTATAAACCTTTGATCTCAAAATTTACTCAATAGTTTATCTAATGGCTTGGCTACAATTTAATCCCTAGCCCCGTGTTCTTTTCAGATCTATGCGTATAAGATTCTCAAATAAATTTAATTACCCATATTGAGAATGCCTACAATAAAAATAGGAAAATCCTCAAAAGACATATGGAAGACACGAAGAAGAAAGGGAATACAAGATGCAGAAGTAACATAAGTAAAATCACAAAAATCTACCCAAATTCTGATGCTAATTCACTCTTCCTCAAAAAACCCGCAAAGCAAGCTCCCTTCTTCAGAGTTCTCGAATCCTCTAATGCTCCAATTGCTCTCCAAACGCTATGTCTAAGCTTCTAAGAATGCCTGAATATAAAGAGCTCTCAGGAAACATCTAGAATGCCTCTAGAAACAGCTAGAAGGTGTCACCAACTAAGCATGGGTCTTTTCCAACCTTCTAGATGATTCATAGGGTTGTAGACACCATGTGCTTAATTGATGCACTAACCCCCGTGTTGTTGACATATGAGAAATAGAAAGGTGCATTAATTCCCATGCAAGCTTATACTCCAATTTACTTTTTATATAATTTCTATTTAAATATTTATAACTTTCATTTTAATTTTTATAATTATAATTATTATTATTTATTTATTACTTTATTATTATTTTATTATTATTATTAATTTTAATTTCTAATTTTCTTTTATTTAATTCTTTTTCCTCAATTAATTCTCATTTAATTAATTAAAATCAAAATATCAAATATCATGATATTTTATATTAATTTTCTCCAAAATAATTAATTAATTAATTAAATCTATTTATTAAAATTTAATTAATAGAAAATTCACCATAAACTTCCAAGATAAAATATGAAAACCCATCATAGAGCAATTCACACAAAATCAGTCAAAAGGGTTAAAAATCATGAATTATGTATTCCGACACATTCAGTGGGTAAAATATCTGGATACTTGTCCTACTTGACTAGGACAAGTGGTTTAAGGGTTTGGGATTTGGACTTGAGAATTTATCTCCCTTCTCTTATCATTGAGATAGTATAATAGGGTACCCTCATCCTGGCAATTCAGGAAAGTCGATACACGGTACCTACAACCTACAGAAAAACTATGCATGTACATACAATATATATAATGCTAAGCTAAAATGATAATGGCAGGAAGTGGTGCATCATGTAGATCCTGACTAAGTAGGTGACTACGACTCCCTTTCTTAACCACATCAGAAACGCCATACAATAAGAAAAACATGCACACCATACACATGCAAGTCTGGGGTAAGTATCCATAATAAAACACATGAGATAATAAACCATCTAACTAATCATCAACAATAACTGAAAGCAATGTAATGATCATCATGCATACATGAAATGTAAAGTCTAAATGATCTCATCATATACCAACTGAATCCATAACATAATGTCTGATAGTCTCAAAACAAAACCACTAATCCATCAACATAAAACTAGTCTATCATAGTCTGATAATAACAACAACAATATGTCCAGAAAAGATGTGAACAAGAGTGAGCACTACATCCACCCCCCCTTGGGTTAGGCTTACTCCTGGAAGAGTACAAAAAGGTAGGGATATAACTCCCACAAGCTAGCTGCATCCTCCCATGTAGCTGAGGAATCATCAGTAGGGTCCCATTGGTCCCTTACCTGCTCGATGGTTCCACCTCTGAGGGTCAACTTTCGCTGCTCCATAAAATGAACCAGCTCCAAAGCTAGTTTCCCATCCTCTACCTGCAACACATTCCAATCAAGAACATGTACAATATCAGGAATATACTGTCAAAGCACTGAAACATGGAAAACATCATGAATGCGAGGTAGGCTGGGGGTAGAGCAAGGCAGTAAGCAACAAAGCCAATCCTCTCTAAAATCTCGAATGGTCCCACAAAGCGAGGTGCTAGCTTAGAACCCTTTCTATATCAGATCAGACTCATTCGCAGATGCACTCTCAAGAAAACCTTATCACCCACAACAAACTGCTTATCAGTCCTATGTGCATCAGCATACTTCTTCTACCTATCATGTGCCGTAGTCAAGTGCTCATGGATACACACTACCTATTTCTCCATATCACGAAGCATCTCAAGACCCAACAGGATGCGATCCTCAAGGCTATCCCAACTCAATGGTGTATGACAAGGATATCTATATAATGCCTGAAATGGTGCCATGGCAATAGAACTATGATATCCGTTGTTGTAAGAAAACTCCACTAGGTAGAGATAGTCCTCCCAATGTGTCTGCCTATCCATCACATACATCTGTAACATATCCTCCAAAACTTGATTCACCCTCTCTATTTGACCATCAGTCTCTGGATGATATGCCGACCTGAAGTTTAACTGCACTCCAAGCTCATGCTGCAACGATGTCCAAATTGCAAATGTGAATACAGGATCCCTGTCAGAAATGATCTTTCTAGGAATACCATGTAATCTCACTATGTCACGCATGAAGACATTAGCTACAGAAGTTGCTATTTAGGAAGACCTGATCGATGAGAAATGTGCCACCTTGGTCAACCGATCAATGGTGACCATGATAGCATCATGACGTCAAACCGTCATAGGTAATCCTACTATGAAATCCATGGAGATGATATCCCACTTCCAAGAAGGAATGAGATTTGGCTGCAAAAGTCCAGCCGGGTGCTGATGTTCTGCCTTAACTCTCTGACACTCAAGGCACCTAACCACAAAATCAGCAATATCTTGCTTCATCCCAGACCAAAAGAACAAATGTCTCAAATCAACATGCATCTTCTTGACACCTGGATGTGCTGAGTAAGGTGTACGATGGGCTTCTGCTAGAATCAAGGTGCGAAGCTCATCCAGTAATGGCACATAAATCCTGACCAAATGTCTTAAAAGACCATCTGATTCACGAACATAAACTGCAAACCTACCTTCCAAAGGTCTTCCTGAATCCATCACTCTGCACACTTCCTGATACCAAGAATTTGTAGGAAGTGCGTGAAGAATCTAACTCCTCAATTCCACACTAAGAGTCATAGATGATACCACATGTCTCCTGCGACTCAAAGCATCTGCCACCACATTCTCCTTACCCTGAATGTACTTAACCTCAAAATCATACTCGCAAAGAAACTCCATCCATCGCCTTTGGCGAGCAGTTAAATTAGGCTGAGTGAAAATGTATTGAAGACTATGATGATCACTATGTAGCTCAAATATGTGCCCCAACAAGAAATGTCTCCACCTTGTTAAAGCATGAACTATTGCTGCTAACTCAAGATCATGTGTAAGATAATTTAACTCATGATCCTTGAGCTTGCGTGATTCATACACAATCACTCATCCATTCTGCATCAACACTACCCCAATCCCTTCAAGAGAAGCATCTATACACACCATGAAATCACCTTCTGGATCCGAAACTGCTAAAATTGGTGCACTAGTCAAAAGCTCCTTGAGCTTCTGAAAAGCTTCCTCACATTTCTCTATCCATACAAACTTCTTTCCTTTCCTCTGAAGAGAAGTGATAGGATGTGCTATCCTAGAGAAGTTTTGGACAACTCTGCGATAATAACCAGCTAGACCCATGAAAGTATGGATCTCTGACACATTAGTCGGTGTAGGCCAATTTATTATCCCTTGAATCTTTGCCGGATCCACTAAAATACCATCACCTGAAATAACATGCCCTAAATACTGAATCTCTAACTTGAAGAATTCACACTTAGCTACATTGGCACAAAGCTAATTGTCTCTCAAACACTACAATACCAACCACAGGTGTTCCTCATGCTCCTTTTGAGTCTCAGAATATATCAATATGTCATCAAGAAACACAAGTACAAACTTGTCCAGATAAGATCGAAACACACCATTCATTAAACTCATGAAAACTGATGGAGCATTAGTCAACCCAAAAGGTACCACTGTGAACTCACAATGCCCATAGCGAGTTCGAAAAGCGGTCTTGTGAATATCAGCTTCCTTGATGCAAAGCTGGTGGTATCCTGACTTAAGGTCAATCTTGGAGAATATTGTAGCTCCCTTGATCTGATCAAATAAGTCATCAATCCTAGGCAGATGATACCTCTTCTTAATAGTCACCTTATTCAACTGTCTGTAGTTGATACAAAGGCACAAAGAACTGTCTTTCTTCTTCACAAAGAGCACTGGAGCTCTCCATGGTGATACGCTAGGTCGAATGGTCCCTTTGGCTAGAAGTTCCTCTAGCTGAAGACATAGCTCACCCAGTTCCTGTGTAGTCATGCGATAAGGAGCTTTAGAGATAGGCTCCACTCTAGGAATCAGATCAATACTAAAGTCAATGTCCCTCTTCTGAGGCATGCCTGGAATCTCACTTGCAAGAACATCTGTGTACTCCTGTACAATCGGGTGATCTAAAGTCTTCCTCACGGGATCTTCCTCATCAATATCATTTACCATAACAGCAAATATCTGACATCCCTTATGAAAACTCCACTTCAATTGCATAGCGGGAATCATTTGCAGAGATATAGGCCTTCGTATCCCAACTATCTTCACATCATTCCCTTGGTCATCTTGGCACAAAATCGTCTTCTTCTTGCAATCTATACTGGCTCTATGAGATCCAAGCTAATCCATGCCTAAAACCACATCATAGGAACCAAGGGGTATGACTCAAAGATCCATTGCAGTATCAAAGCTTCCTAAGCTAAGCCCACACTTATGAACTATAGAATCTGTGGAGACCTTAATGCCTGAGGCTAGTTCCACTTGCCAACCATGATCTTGCTTCATCGCATCCAGCTTACACTTAAAAACTATAGATGGTGAAATAAATGAATCTTTAGCTCCTAAATCAAACAATACTGAAAGAGATATACCTTGAATAGCACCTGTGGTCTCAACCACTATTCAATGATGATCTACCTGATGGTGATTTACTACTGCAAAAACTCTATGAGCTCTACCTGCATCACCAACTGTAGGCTCTAAAACTCTAGGTCTAGGTCCTAAAAACTAAGGTGCTCGCTGTGGACACTGAGCTGCATAACGTCCAATCTGTCCAAATGAAAAACATTTTGTATTTCTGCCAGATCCTCTACCCATAGGTGGTACATTTGATTGCTGATGACTATTCCTGCTAACAAAAGACTGGGTACTCTAAGCTGGTTGATTGCGCTGATTTTGTTTATTGTGTTGAGCATTGCGGTTGTTCTTGGAATTAGAACCTTTACCACCACCTTGAGCCTTAGAATTCGATCCCTTTTGTTGTTGCTTCTGCTGAGACTGTTGCTGATACTGTTTCCCCTTAGAGAAAGAAAACATCTTGTTACCACCTGAATTGTAGTTGCCTTTAGATCCTGATGCTGCTGGTTGACCAAGGTTGACACTTTTCTCAACAAGGATAGCTCGACATACTGCATCCTTGAGGATTTTTGGCTCAAATACCTTAACACCCCCAATTATATTGTTATTCAAACCCCTAATAAAATGTTGTGTCAACTAAGCTAAATTTTCACAGAACCCTGAAAAAGACATGAGCTCATAAAACTTACACTCATACTCGATCACTGAACAAGTGTACTGTCTAAGATTATGAAATTCATCAGCCCTTTGCTGTTTCCATTCCTCTTGTAGGAATCGTTCTCAGAAACTCTCTAAGAATAGTTCCCACATGACACTGCTCATATCAATTCCCAGCTTCTTCTCCTCAATCGTCCACCAAGTGGCCCCAAAATTCTCCAGATTAGTGATCGCAAATCTTGCCTTAACATTGTTGTAGAAAACTTGTGTGGAAAAAATCCTGTCAAGGGAAATAAGCCACTACTCAGCCACATAACCAGAACCTTGCCCATTGAAAGGCTTAACCTTGGATCTTGAAAGATCCTTCATTTGAGTGGACACAATGGACCTCTAACGATCCTTCCAACGACTTCTAGATCTGGGTCTATGCTCTTGTTCTGTCTAGTGTGCTTTGGGCTATTCTTGAATAGGAGGTAGACATTCTAGAATAGTCTGCATCATCTGTCTCAAACCAACCTCTTCAGACTCAACTTGGTCCTCTCTACGACTCTCTTCTTGTTGCCTACTAGTGTGCTCTTCCCTACTCTCTACATGAGCCGATCCCTCATGGGCAGACTCATGAACACTGCCAGCTCTACCACGACCACGACCTCTTCCACGGCCTCTACCATGACCTCTAACAGAAGACCTAGTCCCAAATACCATCCTATAGTAGTACAAAGTACTATTACAATCACATGTTGCAATAGACTAAGTTCAGTTCTATGTTTAGGTTTAAGTAAAATTTCCAGTTTTGAAAACTAAGTGTTGGAGTATGAAAAATATGCAAGTAACAGTTCAAGTTCTATTTCAGTTCAGCTAGTTTCAAGTTGAAGAGATACACTTTAGTTCAAAGTTCTAGTTGTTCCAAAATACACAGAGCTCCCAATGTAGAAACTCGAGCTCTGATACCAAATGTAATGCCTCACCAAGGGATCCAAAGAATTAACCTAGAATTTCACTAAGTTTGGTAGCATCTTTTTTTTTTTTTTACAATAATATAATAGTAAATACCAAAAATAACTTATGCATTGTAATGAAAGCAATAGCAATGTCTATCTAAAAGTAAACATAACATACATAACATATTACATTCTTTGAAGATCCATTAACGTTGAATTACATCTAAATCAACTAACATTATATAATATAACAACCACATGAAATAATAATGATAAGTCCAATGTTTATACATTACATTTCAAATGCTCAATCATCCACTGCACATGTCATAGGGTATGAAAAGCTCAAAAGAATATACATATATAGAATAAGGTACATCATCCTATTCTAATCCATGATACATCAAAGTAAAGATAATCACATGATACACATGATACATCATCATAGAAGATATATACATCCATCATAAAGATCATACATAATAAACTAAGTGCACGGTTCCTCCCAACTATTAATAGCATCATTAGACCATCATGGGCCCTAGCCATCCCTCCATGCGTAACATCCCAAATCACCGAAGAGATCATTGGTATTAACATAGTAGGAATTTCACTCGTAACATATACTATATCATATGCAGAAAGTAATCTAACATGCAAATGAAAGCATAAGATAACATCATCTAACATATGCTAATCATCAATGAAAGGATACATATCCACCAACATGAAGGACGCATCAGCCATGATGTCTCAATGAATCTCAAATGATAAGAGTGGAAAATACACTACCACCCAACCTCATGGTACCTAAGTGGTCCACTCTCACCATGATAAGGAGATAATCTCAAGTCCCAAATAGGCTATCCAAAACATATAGCATCAATCTCTACAAGTCCAAGAATTCTAAATGTATACTAACTCAAAGGTTCCATCACAAAATTGACATCTAATCCCAGAGGCACACAATGACATGTAGGAACCTACTATGCAAGTAAGAAAGTGTCATCATATTTATCATGTACAAGTTACCCTGGTAGTTAGCTAAATTCCACTGGTCCATACTGATCTCATGCGGCCACTAGTATCCTCTCATACTGACGAGGCATACTATGGAATGCAAGGTCGCAACCATGCGTTTTCACTACTCCCATCCTAGCCTGTACAAGCACTCAAGGCATGGGTGAGAACCAAAAATCTTATCTTTTTAGGTTCATTTAGTTAGTATTAGGTGTGAATGTTATCACTTATTAATCAAACTTACAATGAGTTACCCTGGTAGCCTCTTAGGTCCCTGGCCCCCATTGCAAGCCACTTCTTGACACTACATGCAGATATCCTACCCTAAGCTCATAGAATCATAAAACATAAAAATCACAAAAAAAAATCCATAATAAAATCATCAAATATGCATAAAAGCATCAAATCTCCATGAGCAAGCGTCCATAGAAAATTATGAACACAACAGCTCTCTATTGGCAACTGAAGTTTCACTGATAATTAAAAGTATCCAATGTTTCTCAATAACCAAAATATATCTCAATCATACTGATCGAAGACTCCAAAATGTTTGAGTCAAAACATGTCACAACATGACATCATCAAGAATAAATCCACATTTCAGTCCCATCAAGGCGACTAGAAAATAACCAAGGATAGCTGATCGATGAACCAAAAATGGTTAAGTCAAATGTCTCATACATAAGAATCTCAACTATAACAATTAGTAATTACAACCAATACATAGAGTATTCCATCACATATCCATGGTTGGGTTTATAAAGATCGAGATTAAAACATCATCATGACATCACAATCACATAACCCCCAAGCCTCTGGTAGACGTCCTATAATTGGTCAACACTAGTCAACCCAAAACTCAAAACAATAGCATAAAGAATACACAATGCAGACACATGTTTTGGTTTTGCTAAGTTCACAAACTTGAATTTAAATGTAAAAGTCTCAGTTTACGTTTTCCAATTTAAATATCAAGTGGAGAAATTTCACATTTTACCTAACCCATGTATTGTATTGATAGATAAAAGTTTCTCCCCAAAAACCATTAGACTCAATTTTCTAAATGTTCTAAATGTCTTTTTTATACACATTTTGATGATAATGACCCCCATCATTCTCAAATTAATAATAGAAATTCTTTTCATATTCATCTTGCCAAATTAAAAGATTAAATTGAATCTATATTGCTCAACATTATAAAATAATTTTTTATTAAAGAATTACTCTTTAAATTCCAATCATCTATCAATATATTAATTATTTATTATTAATAATGTATATATATATATATATATATATATATATATATATATATATATATACATATCCATGTATAATTATCAATTTACAAAACAAATAAAAAATTGAATTAATAAAACATATGATAACCGCACATTACACATAGCGAGTTTAATAACCACCAGTCACAACATATATATATATATATGACCTACGGATCGCAGGGTACACTGCAGACTGCAGGTACTCTGCGGTACTACAGTCTGCATTGGAATTGCTGTTAGCAGGGGTGGGGAAATATGTTTGCCCCCCCCATTCCAAATTTATTATTATATTTTTAATATTGTGTTTTAATAAAAATGCTTCCCTCCAATGTAAATCGTGATGCATTTTTTTTAACATTCACTCACTGCGAAATATATGTCATTCAACTTTTAATTAAATATATATATGTATATATACATATGTATGTATATATACATATGTATGTATATATATATATATGTGTGTGTGTGTGTGTGTGTGTGTGTATATATATATATACACATATAGAGTTTAATCAAATATCACATCACACACACACACACACACACACACATATTTATATATATATATATATATATATATATATATGTATGTATTCATATTTAAAAATATAAACATATATATACACAATATATAAATTTCAATTTTCAAAATTTTCTTATAAACCTTTGATCTCAAAATTTACTCAATACTTTATGTAATGGCTTGGCTACAATTTAATCCCTAGCCCCGTGTTCTTTTCAGATCTATGCATATAAGATTCTCAAATAAATTTAACTACCCATATTGAGAATGCATACAATAAAAATATGAAAATTCTCAGAAGACATATGGAAGACACGAAGAAGACAAGGAATGCAAGATGCAGAAGTAGCATAATTAAAATCACAAGAATCTACTCGGATTCTGATGCTAATTCGCTCTTCCTCAGAAAATCCGCAGAGCAAGCTCCCTTCTTCAGAGTTCTCGAATCCTCCAATGCTCCAATTTCTCTCCAAACGCTATGTCTAAGTTTCTAGGAATGCCTGAATATAAAGAGCTCTCAGGAAACATCTAGAATGCCTCTAGAAACAGCTAGAAGGTGTCACCAACTAAGCATGGGTCTTTTCCAACCTTCTAGATGAGTCATAGGGTTGTAGACACTATGTGCTTAATTGATGCACTAACCCTCGTGTTGTTGACATATGAGAAATAGAAAGGTACGTTAATTCCCATGCAAGCTTATAACTCCAATTTACTTTTTATATAATTTCTATTTAAATATTTATAACTTTCCTTTTAATTTTTATAATTTTTATTATTATTATTTATTTATTACTTTTTTATTATTTTATTATTATTATTAATTTTAATTTCCTTTTCCTAAAATTGTAATACTATGCACTCATAATTATGATAAAAATAGAAAGTCAATTGTAAACCAGAATACTCAGGAGGAAATTTTATCCATAACCGGGAGTGCATTTTTCACTCTATTAGACCTAGGGCAAAGGTTTAAACTAGAAAGCTTTAACGAACACATTGACTTGGATAAACTAGCACAATCTTATGACAAACTAGAAAGAGTTTTTCAAGATTCATTTATTAAGAGTTTAAAAAAACTCAGTGTCTTCTACTAGTGTTACACTGGACATAGACCATAAACCTCCTTATTAGTATGATATTTCTGTGCCATAGGTTGATAATACTATTTTTTTGTTATCATTTTTTCTAGGATTGGATAGTAACAAGGAAGTGGGGGCCAGTGTTCTTGAAATGATTTATAATATCCATTTTCAAGGTTAATCATTTGAGAAGGTAGATATAAGATATAATTTTGTTCAACACATTGTTGAATCTATGCAAGAACAATTACTAATGATTAAACAAAGTACAACTACATGCAAGACAAAGACATTTAGGTTCACAAGTTGCTTGTGCTACCTTCTTTTAGCAAAGCATCACCTAATATTTATAGATAGAGAACAACGAGCTTGATATTGAGGTCTATAAGTTTGATGAGACAATCTAGAAGAAATCAGAGACTCCAAGTCCAGTATATGAGTGGACACATAAGATGAGGATGACTGCTACAAATAAAAGCTACAACCATTTTTTGGACTTCTTTTTTGTAACTATTTACCAAAAAATCGTAGGCACTTCGATGCCTAGATTGCCTATGTCTTGTAAAGATTGCATTCAATTGAGAAGTTAGATTCAATTGGCTGACTAATTCTTCATGGAAGAGTACACTGTCTTGAAGTTTTACAGTTCAGTGGTTGAACCCTACAAACTTACAGTGCATATTACATAAAAGATTTTTGCATTGGAATATGTACAACAGATGGAGAGTGCAAATGAACTTTTCAGTGGATAACAAAAGAAATGATATTTCCTTCCTTGCCTTTTGAAATTAGAGGCCTCACATTTGAGAGAAAGGCTTTCAAAGTGGCAAATGAATTGGTAATTTTTTTTTCTTTAATTTTGTGATTCACTGGAATTATGATCCACTCAATTTAATAAAAATGAGACTTATTGCCAATGGGAACTATGCAAGAAAATATCAACATCAGGAGATGCCATTGATAGAAAAGTTTAAAAAATATTTCAATGCAAGAATTGTCATCCCAAATTATAACATTGCACATATCAGAGTCACACAAATTAGAGCCTCTACCATACTTAAATTTTTACGAGAAAGCGTCTAAACCTTCTAAGAGGTCTATGCTTAAAGCAATTAAAGAGGCATGTGCATCTGCTTTGTGGTGTCAAACCAAGATGACTGATTTTTTGAAAATGAGGCAAAATTTGGGTGAACCAAGGACATCAACAAGTTTTGATGAAATTCAGGAGGATGAGCTTTTCAACGATTATTGGAATAAAGAGCATCCAACTGTACTATATGATTTTGGTAGTGACAGTAATAACGAAAGACAGAAGGACCTCAAGTCTAATGTTGACATTCAAGGTATTTAGGATTCTAGGTCATCCAGGGGTAGAGATATTGTTAAACTTCAAATGAGTGATTCTATTAAACAAACATATAGTAAATGGGCAACTATGATACAAAAAATGGGTTATGCAAGTATAGGGCCCATTGGTGCAAGTGTTGAAGGGATTTGGAATCTAGTTTCAGTAATAGACCCACCCAAAAGAGGATGTAAACCAATCATTGGACTCTCTAAGATTGAAGATGATTCATCTAGAAAGGGCAAAAAATATTATACTTCTTCTTTTGAAGGTCATCCCAAGACATTATTTGTTAAATCTTCAAATCCAATTGTAGTTGATCCTAGTACCACTAGCATTAGCACTAGCATGGATGAACCTTGTACAAAAAAAGAAAAAAGTTATGACAATTACACTGCCAACAATGTTAGCAGTTACTTCACCAATGTATGCACTAGTAGCTTCTATACAAAACCCAAAAAATAGTCCTAAAATGCCAGGATTTGGAATGGGCCATCTTCAATCTGTTCGTAATCCTCAAAATACAATTATAGGTGGAGTAAGTTTAATTGGAGTTGGAGAAGCTTACAATGATATAATTGATAATTCACCTTTCAAACACTTAATTGTGTCAGAAAACTCAAATTTTAGTTTGAATGTGTTTGCACCAAAGTTTGAATAGACAAGTGAAAAAATAGGCAAATTATGAAGACTCTGAAAGGTGATGCAATTGCTAAATGTCAAGGATCTACTAACAAAATATTTCCAACATATGATCCAAGCAATGAAATGATGAACTTCATGGTTGTTATGCCCTTGGGTAGAGATAATAATCCACCATAAAATATAATAAATCGTAACGATATACAAGTTACCATCTTCAAATAGATTTGTCAAAAGTGAAAAATATTGACAAAAATAATATATCAAAAGAGAGCAACAAAATGGTCTACTCTACACTCTTGAAAGTAGAGAGGGAAAACAAAAGGCTTACAAAGAAAATAGAAAAGTTGCAAGTAGACCTTGATAATGTGAAAGCCAAGGAGAAGGCAATATAAAATAGGTTCACAGAATTGAAAAATAGGATAAAGAATTCTTCTCCTATAGAGGCAATTCTCTAGCAAGATAATATGAATGAACAAGTGCAAAATTTCACTAAAGAATTAGATGAGTACCAAAAAAGACTTCAGCATGAAAAAGCCTCTACTACACAGTTGTTCAAGTCTGTACAGAGTAGTGCACAGGTCAACAATAAATTGAAAACTAACCTAGACTCTACTATCAAGGAAAATGATAATTTGAAGATTGAATTGGAGAATGAAAAGAAAAAAGAGGAGTCTAAGGCAAGGATGATTTATAATTTGCAAAAAGAATTGGGGAATAAGAAGAAAACGAGGAGTCTAGTGCAAACAAAATCCACAATTTGAATAAGAAATTAAAGAATATGAAAAAAAGGAGTCAACTACAAAAACAATCCTTGATTTGACGAAGGAATTGGAGAATGTGAAGAAAATGGAGTCTAGTGCTATTGCAAGCAGTAACATAATCCACCATATGAGGAGGGAATTAGAGAATGCAAAGAAAAAAGAGGAATTAGTTGCAAGGAAAATTCTTGATTTGACAAAGGAATTGGAGAATGGGAAGAAAGAGGAGTCTACTCAAAGACTCCATGATTTGAAGAAAGAATTGGACAATGTGAAAAAAAAGGAGTCCACTGCATAGACAATCCATGATTTGAAAAGGGAACTCAAGGAAGAGAAGTAAAAATATGTAACTACTCCAAATACAATCCAAGACTTGAAGAAGAAATTGGAGGATGAGGGGAAGAGAGCAACCAATTGGCAAGGGAAACTAGAGGAAATATAAAAAAAAGAGTGAAAAAGAGACGTCTGAAATGAAGAAAAAGATGGAGAATGTAATTGCACAAAATAGAATGACCTCTTCCGAAGACCATCATGTGAAGGATACTATAATAAACATGGTTAAACTTATCAAACAAGAAAATTAGGACAAAATAATGAAGAATAGTGATAGTTTGTTTCAATGGCTTGATTTAAATAGCAATCTCAAACTTCTCTTTGAAAATATAAAAAATGATGTTTAGGGTAAAAGAAGAATCTTCACCAATTTCTTAAAAAATATTACTATCCAAATTTTGAATAAAGTACAGAGATCTAGTGACAATGATTTGACAAACCATGGAATAAACAACCACTTTGATGCCTCTATAATGACCATTGATGTCTATCACAATTGTGAACAAGTAATGGAAATAGAAAAAGCTCTCAAATCTGCTTCTAAAGACTTGATAAAGATAAATCACATCATACTAAACTTGCCAAAAGTTGGATTACCAAATCTAGCTAACTTAAACAGTAGATTCATTGGAATAGAAGATTACATGAAAAATTTGCAAGATAGCATGAATTCTAATTTAGGCAACTTTCCTTAGGGAACCACTCCAAAAGGAATTGCAAGTTGCATCAAACCACTATCAATAATGAATGAAATTATAGATAAATTCCTCAATTCATGTAACATTATCTCTCTGAAGTATTCATTTTGTTACTTTGTTTAATGTTAACTGTTATAGGAATCAAGAGCCAACATATCAAGATATTTGGGTAGCTAGGCACTGGCATACTATTACTACACAGAGCAAATGGAAAAAAATTTCCTATTACTTGAAAAAATTGTGCAATTGGCAATGTGAAAAATTGCCAATGTGATTGTATACACATAATGTATTATGTAGTAATAATCTAATTATATATACAATAAAAAACTAACCTACAACTATTTTTGCTCCCTTATATCTGCAAAAGGGAATTTATGCTCATTTCAATTTGACATCGAGTCATTTGCAAAGGGATGTAATTGTTTGTAATTGTTAAATGTGTTATGGTACAGGCTGATTTATAATTATAAATTATAATACAAATTTTTTTAAATAGAGCTTATTCTATTAAATGCATTATGTTAAAATTTCTTAAAGAAACTAGAATCAATGAAAATTTTAACATGTTAAAAAAATACAATCAATGAAAATCTCAACATGTAAATTTGTAACATCAACATGTTCAAAAAAATCAAGCATCTATAAAAGGACAATGAATGAAGGCTATAAATTGACTTCTACAAATATAATTTATTAGTGGATAGAGTTTTAGATCAGAGTTACTACTACTAGCCTACTACTTGACTCATGCAAAAGTTAGAACTTGAGGCTGAGAAGCTGCTATAGTTGCCAATCTACCTAGACTAGCTTAGCATCACTATCATCAGAATCCTTTGTATTGATTGCATATAACATTTCATTATTCATTTTTTTTTTCTTTAGACTCACTATAAACATCAATATGCATGCCAAAGTCAACATCATCTTCATTTCTTCCAATATCAAGACATGAACCATTGCAACTGCCATTGCCACTTGGGTCTGAAATGTTGGCAATCCCTCTTCTTTGACATTGGTTTATCCAAATGCTGAGAGAGCTATCATAAGGGAAACTATCTACCTCATACCTAGAATTATATAGCCTCAAACAATTATCCAAATTTTTGTCTAATTTGTTTCTAACCTTTGACTTTAGGAAGCCCAAAGTACTGGAAACTTTCTCATCCTTCATTGAACCCAATATAATTGTCAAACATAAATCAATGAGCTTGAAATATTTTGGTATTGAATCTCTCAACTAATTGCTCTCAACAAGGTTTTTCCAAAGCTTTGTTATCGCTCCCTCTTCATTTGGGTTCTCCATAAGATCATATTGTTCCCTCATTATGTTTGCAAAAGAATATGATTGATCTCTCAGTTGAGATTCATCTAAAATTATATTTATAGTTACTCCATTGAATACTTTAGATTTGCAAAAATACTAAATCAAAGTCATCATCCTTCTTTGAAAATTAGTCAGATAGTTTAAAGACCAATACTGTAGAAAAAAAATTGACATTGCTTCGAGTAGTTCCTCTAGGGGGAATCTGAGTCTAATTTCTGACAAAAGATTGTAGCAAACTCGCTTGACAGAGTCAAGCACAGAGTCTTTGATCTTCTTGAAGTCTTCACTTGTAACACGTGAAAGTACCTTCTCTAGTTCTGATTCAACTTCACTTCCTACTTCATTGGGGTTGGAGTTGAGGTTGATGTAGGCATAGTACTGCATTGGTATGTCAACTCCACATACCCTAGCATAAACCTCATCGTTTGCACCAATATATAAAAAGTTCCTAAGATTGTTCAAATCTATGATTTCTATCCACTTTGCAAAATTTGATTCATCTAATGGTAGTAATCGATACAAAGTATCTAGACTATTACATGTCATTTTACATCTAGCTTATTATATTTTGCAATGTACATAGCTCTTTGTTGAGCCATTTGTATAATATTTCTCATGTCCTATCGCATGGGGAGAATAGTTACTAAAGTCAAGAGTGTCTTAACATTAGTTAGACTTGAATATAGCCGAGGGAATCTATCTCGCACAGAGTGGATTAGTCCAAGCAATGATAGATATTCAAGGATTACTCGATGCATTGATCCATCCAAAGAGATCCATCTAGTGTCATTTTCATTAAGAAGCTTCCTCCCATTAGTAATTCCTTGAGAAAAGTGTTGAAATTCTTGAACTCATTTTGGACTTCGACAAAAGTATTGGTAAATCTCTTTGATTAGATATTCCACTTTACTTACACAACCAAAAGTGCTAACAATTCCAAAAGGTAGATTCATTCAATGGGCCGTGCAATGAGTGGAAATAGCGTAGGGTGCCAAATCATTCTTGATCTTTTTGCAAAGACTACCTTTATGACCTTACATAACCAAAGCTTCATCCACTCCAACACACACCAACTTTTTTGCAATCTCCATTTTATCCAAACCTCCACATTCAATTAGAGTACTCTTTAATAAATCATATAAATTTTCAGCTATCACACTATAATTTAATTTAGTAACAAATAGTAGAAAGGGTTGATGACAAAGATTATTTATAGTATAAACATGCACGCACACCTAGGAAGTATTATCAATTGTTGTAACTTCATCTAGAGATAGTGCAATGAAATTTGAGTGTTTTATTTTTTCCTTCATATCTTCTTTTTCAACCTGTGCAAGATATCTAGCCCATTCCCACCCGCTATTTACTAACCAATGATTGTTCAGATAGTTCTAAAGTTTGAAAAAATGCAATAAGATAGTAATTGAAGGGTAGTCTATCACAAGATGTCCTATACTCAAAATATAAAAGACCATAGTTAATTGAACTACTTTTCCAATATTTTGCACTTCCATTGCTTTCCCAATGAAATCTTCAATGGAACCTTTTACTACAAAATGCTTCTCCCATATTTCCTACTATAACTCATATATTTTGGCATTCTTGATATGCAAATAGTTGTCTTTTTTTTTTCCAAGTTAGCACAGATTTTTCAACTCTATCTATAGTTTCCTTTTTGTAAACTTTACCAAAATGCTTTTCTATGGTATCAAGTTTAAGCTAGAATCTCTTCTCCTTCTTTGTTATCTCTATGCTAATCTTACATTTGCATTCTACAAGAGGCTTCACCATCAATTGGATTGGCCATTGGTTCAATGAACCAGTATTTTTCCACCCATTTTAACTAAAAATTTCATTTGGATAGATCCCAACAAGATTGATCTTTCTTTGATTCCAATTTTCTTTTCCCTTTTTGTGCATGAACATGATTTATGGAGTCGCTTTTGGTTTTCTCACCCGAGTGGTCCAAAATCATCTTCAGCTCTATAATATCAGTTTCTAACTCCCTACTCAGGGGAAGTGCCTCCAAATCATGTTCAAGTTCATCCTTGACTGAGATATTAGGTTCACCAATTTAAGCTTCAATATGGTTTGAGTCTCCAACTTGTGATGAATCTCCTTTTTCAAGAGATCTAACTTGTGAATCTTATAGGTTGCCAACATTTTCAATACCAAAATATATTGCTATGCTTCTATGTTTTGGTAATGGTGGTCTCTCTTGAATTTCAGAGATCCTACCAGAACCCCTGTTACCCCTCTTATTTGACATTGCAAACTGATAAAGGCTGCAAAAAATAAATCAACTTAGTTATTGAACAAAAGATTCAAATAGTGATGACTCAAAGATTGTGAACAGTGATAGTAGACTACTTAGACTACATATAATAACAATAATATGATTCATTCTCAAAAAAATGGTACTACTACTATGGTACTATCCAATATAATTCGCAAACCTATAGGCTATCTTAGCATGTTAGATGTCTAGTCACTAGTGGACACTAGATAGTAAAATTAAAAAATAACTAGTACCACTGTACCAGTATGGTAGTACCACTGTTAACATAAAAAAAATTAAAATCACTTGCCTTTTATGAAAACTAGGGTCCATGAGTCAATGGGCAATGCACTCAGCACTCTAAAACTTTGGCGGCAATAATAAATGTTAGTCTTCATAGCAGAAAAGAGTGAATTTTGTAGAATAATATCTTATAGTCCAATCTAGGTTGGTGAATTATGTGGGATTAACAAGTGGGAATGTCAAATATAGATGAAGCACACCTTCCTATGCAAGCCCACAGTAGGAAACAATTGGCTAAATGGGGCTGGTGGTTGACACATGTCAGGAAAATGGTAGACGATACCCAACCCAAGGGAAAATTATTTGGTTGTAGTAATGGTGAAATAACATGGGCCAATAAGAAACAAACATGCAAAGGTTGGTGAAATGTTTAAAATAAATGTATCCAAAATGTATATTGCATTGGTGATTGGACTGATATTTTGACCAATCATGTGATAACTGATAGGTGACTACCACGGGCATTTAACCCAAATATGATAAACATCTGGCGACAAAGTTGGCCTACATTGCATGTTCTATTCACCAAATGATGATCGACCCATGAGATGGGATCACCAAAAGGTGAATATTTTCCACTAAAGTAATCTCTGAACATACTAGACTTGGCTACAATACCAATTTCATCATAATTCACAAAGTCAGCCCAACTGTTGTAACTCAGGTTCTAAAGACAAACTCAGTGATGTTCTGATACATGAAAAACACTATCAATGCTCGATAATCATTGGCACCCTAATGAACTTGAAGCTTGGTCCATACTAATCACTTTGAAGTAGCTTGATCTTGGTTAGCACTATGTGACTTAGTGAACTCTAAGAAAATTGGTAGCAACTAGATCACTAGGTTGACACTATATGACTCGGTCAATGCTAGATCCACTTCGTTAACCCTGTGAGCTTAGTAGACACTGTTGAACTTGGTTAACAGTATAGAGCTCAGTTAGCACTACGATCTTCTTCACTTTCACTTACTAGCTCAATAGACTCTGTTGTGCTTAGTTCACACTAAACTTTGTCTCTAAAGCTCAGTAAACACTGTATAGCTCAATGAACACTACAAACTGACTCAGGTGCTCAGTAGACACTATATTTTGATTACTTAGCTCAAGAACAACTGAATCACTTGGTTAACATTGCAAACTGAATGATAAGCTCAATAGCAACTATAGAGCTTGGTAGCAATGTAACCAATTCACTAAGTGTTGAGTCACTAATAGACAAATTGACCTTAATGTCAATAAGTTAAATCATGATAGCAATATCACAATTTCACTTACTATGGAAATATATCCTTATCAAGGTAAAACATTGTTGTGAATGATGTAGTTTTTTATTTTCTATTACATAATATATTTCATATAAATTATGTGGGATGGTTTTTGACTAAAAAATTTAGATTTTGTTGTATATTATTATTATTAATAAATTGTATTATAGATAAAAAATCTATTTCTTATATATATATATATATATATATATATATATATATATATATATATATATATATATATATATATATATATATATATATATATATATATATATATATATATATATATATATATATATATATATATATATATATATATATATATATATATAGTGAACAAAAATTTAAATAATAATCTAGTAAAAAGATAATTAAAAGTACAATATTTATTCAATGAAAATATTAGAAAAGTACCCAAATATATATATATATTATTTTTCTATTTACCAATAAAAATATTTCTATATTTTTATTTTATTTTTCTACTTAGATGTTTGTATAAATATCTTACCTCTCTCATTGCAATCAAAGATTTTTTTATAGTAATTAGAAAATTTTATTTCTTTTAATGACAATATTATATTTCCTTCACATTTTTAAAACTTTCTATAATATAAATAATGTGTTTTGAGAAGATTAAGTTATGTAGATTATGGCTTTTCTATAAAATTAATATATAATTATATAATTTTATAGCTATGTTTTTTTCTTAAACAAAAGGTGAAAGGCTATTTAATAAAATATCAAAATAAGAAATGTTTACATAATTTAAAGGTGAGAAGCTAGATTTCTCAAAGAAATGTATTATTGAAGATTGATATCACTAATATTTAAAATTTAAATGGAATAATAATTATTATATTAATTATTAAAAAAGTATTGTTTCTTTTATATTCTTACACAAGAAGCAATATTGGAATGGTGGTTTTTCTTATTATAAATAACAATCTTAATCTTTTGATTATTGAAATATGATTATTTCTACTATTTTTTGTTATTTGATTTGTAATCGGAAGGATGAGATGTTACCAAGGAAGGGTTTTCCTAAGACCAAGCAATTGAACCTTTGTCTCAAGATAGGGTAGGGTTTAGTGACCCATGATCCTTTAAAACACGGGTTTGGACTTGTAAACTTTGAGGGAATTCATTGCACATATGATGTCAATGCAACTTGTATAAAATCTACATTATTTGATTCTAAATTCTATAATATCATCATTTGATTCTCAAATGATGAATATGAACATGTTATTGATTTAATAGTCATATATATATATATATATATATATATATATATATATTAATCACATACAATCCTCAACCTAGAACAAATTGTTGTACATGAAATATGAACTAGGATTTGAACCATATTTGACAACATAGCTTGTATAAGTGAATAAGGACTCCTTAGTGTTTCATACATTACATATATAATAAAAGTTAATTTGACATTCTCCTTACTTGTTTCATTATGTTATACATTTGAAACATAAAATTCCATCATTTATTATTTTAGTGTGTTTTGATGTGTTGCTTAAGAAGTATGTGTATCATTTCCTCCAACAAAAGATACAAACACTTCGCCATCAATATTCTACTTGTATAAAAACTATTGTCTCTTGTACTTATTTTTCTCCCATATGTTGTACTTGGTTTATTGCCTCTTACTCATGATGTATTGCTACTTCCATGACACTTGAGAACCATCCTCAATCAGATACATTAATTTCATTAGTCAAAATTAAGTTATAAAAGAAAATTCACAAGTCATGAGGGCTACTTTGAATACAGCCATAGTTAATATAGATAAAATTGAAAGACACGACCTCATTTTTATAGTAATCTCTAAAGTAAAATCTCTAAAAAACCTCTACAAAAGTTTTCCTTCTCTTTTGACAATTATTACAGAATGAAAAAGAATCTATACAACATTATTAGAAAGAAAGAATAATCTCAATTGCAATTTCTCTTGCAATAAGTCCAAATATGTGAAGTTACTTTTACACCCACTTTTTAAGTACTATACTTTAAATTGTCTATTATCTTCAATCATGGTAATGTCACTTATCAATCATAGCATTTTACCTCCTACATGTCTACAATTGATGAACAAGAAGAGGAAAAATAGAGGATTATTAATTACAAATATGACATTCTTTTATGTTTCCATGTATTTGAGTGCTACAAGTTTTTTGAGGAGGGCCTACTAAAAACATAAAAGGATGTTAGTATAACTTTTAACTATTCCAAATGGGTACTAAGATGTAACGATGTTAAGTGAGATGGATTATTTTCTGCAAGTGTACTAACAATGCCAATGTGACTGATGTCTTCCAAATGTAGATTTGAAGACTCCTAAATATGAGAGGAGGAGACATGTCTCTATAGTTAATCATCATTAGTTAACAAATAACTATATCTATAACTCATCTTTAAGCATATATGTAATATTAGATATATTAACTATATAAGTAATGTATTATTATATTAACTATATTCGATTTCTAACTTTTAACAAATTTCTTCCTTACAATTTCCATTAATGCTTTATACTTCATACTCGCTTGGTAACAAGTTGTCCTCCACTCAATTTGTTCTTTAATGCTCGGGAGACATCTATAGCTTGGTAGAGTCACCATCACTCAGTAGGAACTACCAATTTGAATCTACAACAATATGCAACCTGACCTCGCTCAATAAGCTCTTGCAAACCAACCTTGCTTGGTAAGGTCTCCTACTTTTCATCATGCTTGGTGATCCTTGAGCATCTTGAATGTTAATTAGATCATTCTAGTTGTTAGTTGGAACTAGTGTTAGAATCCTTCTTCTGAATCATAGCTCCAATGATCTCCAAAAGGAACTAAGTTGAGGTGTTTGGACCACCCAACTCATTGACTTGGGTGTCAATCACTTTATGATTTTGGTTAGCAATCTCTAGAGATTTTGGTACCCATTGTTACCTCATTTCTTCTTTAATATTGATATTCAGCTCTATAAAATGGTGTTTATATGTTATTAAAAAAGTATCTTAAAAAATAGTAAGAGTTATTGAAATGTTAGTTTTCTGCTTGGATACAAACTAGTATAAAACATGCATTTAATAGACATTTCTTATTGAAAAAGTGTGAGCTCATATAT
Organism: Cupressus sempervirens; assembly: GCA_028749045.1. Classification (NCBI taxonomy): domain Eukaryota; kingdom Viridiplantae; phylum Streptophyta; class Pinopsida; order Cupressales; family Cupressaceae; genus Cupressus; species Cupressus sempervirens. The sequence continues at coordinate 161,767,127 of CM053792.1, read as the reverse complement.
AACTTAGCTAGAATGAATTTTTCTAGATTATATGTTTGAAATAAAATTGATTTTTAGATAGAAATACTCAAATTCAGTTGTTCTAATAAGTCAGCCTAAAAGGTGACACAACTTTGTACTTTTACCCTAATATATAAATAATTTTTTATCAATCGAATGAAAATAAAATTGTAAACAAACACATAAATAATATGGAAAGCATTTTTCAGAAAATAGAATAACAAGATTCCTCTCATACAATTTCTTGAAATGCAACTGTAAAATAAAATATTGGGGAAATGAAATGGAAATTTATGTTGTAATCTCCTCCGGCATATTAGAAAAAGTGAAATAAACATAGTGATTTTCAAAAAATATGATTTTTCCTTTCATATTTATCAAAAAAAACTATGAGATTGTTTAATCAAATTTCATAAGAACCGCCCCTTACTTGCTACCTTGTTTTCTTTGAGTCTTTTGCAAAACAAGAAATTATCTTTAAAATGCTTAATCTTTTTCTTTATCTACAAGCATTGGCATGCCAATGAATAAAGTGAATCGTTATTGATGATATAACTAACATAAGGGAAGATTATAGTAATTAAAATAGGTGAAAATGTTTATTGTTTGTTTCATATGTGAATAATAACAATAATGAAATAGAACTTGAATCTGCTTGTTGTTAAGCCTATATCAATCTTGTTGCATTTTTTTCATTGTGCAATAGATTGGTACATTCAAGGTAAATCAAAATACATTAAGTGGACTAAGTAACTAGTTTGCAATTTAGCATTCACTAAAAATTTAAAATTTTTACATGGTACAAGGTGGAGCATTATGCATAAATTTTATGAAAGAGAATGTAAATGAATATAAGAAAGAAATGGAATTTTGAATATAATTAAAAATATTGCATGAATTAACTACACTTGTTGTGCAAGACATTAACAATATATATGGTGATAATAACATAGATAGTATATTAGAGCTACAGGATTTCCATAATCCATTGGGTTTCATTTGAATTTTTGGGTATGATTGTGTCATTATTTTTCCATCAAATCTTGACACAAGCATACCAATAAATTCAAATGAAATAGATATTGTATGTATTCTAGAGAAATGAGGACATAATATAGTAAACTTTAGAACCTATAATTTTTTAAAGCATGTGCAACATATTGCAAGAAAATAGATTGAACTATTTTTCATTTGGCATCATAAGTAATATGTTCAAACTAGCACTATAGATAGTATATTTGTTCAAAAAAGCATAAAAAATTTATATCATATATGTAGTGCTAAAGATATATAATTTAACATACATCAAATGTTTGTAGCATATTGAACATATTTCTCAGTTAGAAAGTTTTTCTTTCATTTCTATTTGAGAGCAAAATTGTGTAGAGGTGGTTGGAACAAAACAAAGGGATGCCATTTATGCTTCCTTTGTAATTGTCACCATGAGGGCCTTCAGAGAAATATGGTTTTGGTAGGAGCATTAGTAGGATATTAAAACATAAACTAAAGTGGAAACTTGTGAGATAAAAAGTAATAGTATAGGTGTCTTTTTTGAAGAATGTGGTAGCTAATTTTCAAGTGCTATGACATGTATTGTCATGATGTTTTAATTGATACTAAATTTGCCTCTCATCATAAAATTGTGTAGCTTATAAATATAATTGTTGATTTGTCTTTGATGTATTCTTCATAAGTCATGTTTCTAAAGGAAGGCCAAATTTTTTCAATGAGATTCTTTTCTATGAAACATTGGATGGTTTGATTGTTGTATTTTGTTATTATTTCTTTGATATGCATATAGTATATGTAGTTGAGTTCTTCATTGTATTTGATACAATGGGCTAAGCTTCCATCCAATGTGTCGTAGTTGTCAAATCTATAATTGTATTTGGGACAAAATACACAAAATGGGTGTGAATATGCATTTGTGGAGCTCAGAAGTCTAACAACCTACATGAAGAAAAAGAATATTAGTCAATTGTAAGAATAAAGGTAATGAAATAAAGAGTGCAAGATGTTTTAAAATTTTACCTCAATTATCATGTGCAACAACCAATAGACTCTTTGTAGTGTCCTTTTTTCATTGAGTCTACAAATGTATGTTGACAAACTTGTGCGAAGAGGGTGTTTCTAGTCTTTCTTTTTAGTGATGTTTCTAAACAACATGATTGGAGTTTCATTTTTATTAACTATTAGATTCCATTTGGGAATACAATTGAATAAATTTGACATGCATATACAACAATTATTGAAAACTAATGCTAAATTTTTTCGAAGTCATGAGTAAAATTTGAAAATAGAACAGTAAATGAGGATTATAGCAGAGAGTAGGAGCATAATGGTGCTTTATCTATATCAGTATGCCCATCCTTAATATCAACTGTGTATTGATTTCCTCTCTTTTTTGTCCCTACAACTATTACACCTATCGTGTCATTTGGGTATTCACTTGTACTAGTTAGAAAATGTTTTATAGTTGTGTTTGGAATGAACTTATATTCAATTGGGAGTGGACTAATTTTTTTAACTGTGTTGGATTCTTTCAAAATTAAGATGCAATCTAAATCTTTTTGAGCATATTCTATTCTAGGTGCAAGTTGGAATCATGTTATTTCTATTTCACTCGCTAGAATGATCTTGTCCTTGAAGTTCCATTAGATATTTCTACCAACATTAAGCTTTATGGTCATCTCTCCTTTAGAATATTTAAGTTAGAAATAAATATTTTGTGTGATCATAATCCTTTGTTGAGCACAACTTTGTAGATGACTAGCACAACACCTTTGAATGTTGTGTTGATCTTACCAGCATTTAAATCTCTATTTTTAGGGAGCTTTCACTATTTAGCCTTGGTCTATTAGAGATTGAAAAATATTGTGCTAAGATTGTTGATGTACAAGTCTATGTCAAGGATAAAAACAACTTATTTTATTACCTTTTAGGCTCTTTTGCCTCTTTTGTCTTTGGTTGATTTATTGGTTTTTCTCTGTACCACATGAAAAAATGGTATGTTAAGCTTATTGATCCTTAATAATATGTAAAGGATAAGAATAATTTAGATTATTACCTTTTAGGTTCATTTTGGTCTTCTTTATTTGTTGAATCTGTTACTTTTTTTGTATTCATTCTCACTATTGTAAAGGAAAATTTGTGGCAATGTCTATACAATAAGATCATTATGTAATTTGGAAGAATATACATTTGTGCATTAAATTATCATGTTATATAGTGAATATTATTCATAGTTGTAAGGTTCTTTGTCTAATATGCTTCAGATTTAGATGTAGAACAAATATATGGTGTTGAATTTATCCATACATTATCAATTAGTAGTCTTTTCACAACATCTATTTTCTTAAGGACAAAATGTGTGATATGTTGTTGCATGTGTTTTTTTAAGTCTTTTCATTGTTGTGCCCTCTTTAGACATTTCCAAGTTAAATTGACCCACAATAAAAAGGTGTTTCTTTGTCAATGGATGTGCAACTATTTTAATCATAATGAGTATGATTTCAGAAATGGAGTATTGGGTCATATGTAGACATTGAAATCATTGAGTTCAATGTTGTTGTAATGGAGTTTCAATGTTATGGCTTCATGGTTTTGTATTCTATGTTCTCTTCTTTTGGAGACTAGTAAATTATTTGTTGTAAAAGTTGTTGTATTATGTAGATGATACAATGTATGGTTTTTTAGTTACTCAAGGATATTTGTATGTGATGGAGGTAAGTGAGCCTCTTTTAGGTAAAATATATGACATGAAATAAGGTTATAATCATTCTTAATATCATTTGTATGGTTTTTTAAGCTTTGTTTATTCAATGTGCACAATAGTATGTGTGATATTTCAATTGAGCAAGTTATTGGATTATCAAGTTGGCATTATGCATTTGAGTGAAGGCAAGACATTTTGTGGTGGGTATTTTGTTTGACTTTGAAATTTTTTGGTTGCAAAAGTTTTAGTACAAATAATGATTCAATTATCCTTGTTTGGGAAATTTGTGTGTATGTTAACTCATGTTCTATAATTTTGGTTGTGTCAAATGCAAGACTATTTAAAATTAGTCCTTGAGATCAATGTATTGTTCAAGAACATGCAATTTTTATTAGAAATTATTTTCTACTATTTATTTGTCCATTTGTTAGCACTTTTGGAATAGGCCTAATTATACAAAGTATGTGAACCTGATGTGTTTCAATTGATACAAAATAGTATTGAGCTAGTTTATCTTTGTTTATGGGAAATTTTGGGATCATTAAATTAGATCCATATTATATCAATTTTTTTCCTTGTGTAGGCCTTAAATATATCATTTGATCCATTCACAAGGTCATCTTCTATGTTGTATTTTCCTCCAAAAAACTCTATAAGAATGTGTGGTTTGAGGATGATTTGAGTTGGCCGTGTTGCTACATGATTGTGAAGTCATGTTGCATTGTAATTATTGCTAACATTGTCAATTAAATCTAATGCAATATGGTTACCTCAAAACATAGATGATGTATTTTGTTATGTGCATCAATGCCCTTCTTCTTGAAGAACATGTATAGAAATGTTGGATCAAGTAGTGGTGATTGTAAGAAAGTTTGATTGGGGTATTATATGTCATCATTTGTTTGTGATCCTCTATGTATTGTACTGAGTATTCAAATGAATTTCCTGTCCTTTTATTGCATTTTTGTGGTTAGTGTGTTACATTTGACATTGTCTCTCTAGAAATTGTAAGGCATTAATTCTACTAGACTCAGCTTGTTGTCAAAGACATCAAAGTCCAATACTAAGAAAACTTGATATAGGTCACTATAGAAAATTGTGTCAATGTTGCCAAAGTATGTAGAGGAAAATTTCATATATGTCATAGTCATTTGTCTACATATTGCAAGAAAGTGGATCCTACTAATAAAATTTTGTCTATGAGAATTACATGTAGTTGGTCACCTAAAATTATATAATATCCCATAGTCATTTTGTGGTGTATGACATAGGAGAAAGGGAGCTCCTTTTATTTGGAAATGGCAAGAGCTACCTAAAGTTAGTTTCCATCTAATGATTAAAACATGAAGGGTCATGCATTCACCATAGATCCTATTAGTGAGGAATTCAAGAAGGCTCTAGAACACGATGTGGAGATTAGAATGAGAAGCTCAAGAGAATAATTAGGATAGAATGTTGAGCCTGTGGTTGAATCTTTGTTTGTCTCTTAATATCCAGAGAAAGAACAAATAATGATTTTCTAGTCCTAGAGTTTGAAGGTCTGCATTAATTATTTTCAAAGGATTTTAGACTCTCACTTTGAATTTCTCATGAGTGGAAATAGTAATGCAAAAGATTTGGCTTGGTGTCCAATTTTTGAAGGGTTATTGAGTGCTAGGAGTAGTAATCAATCTAGAACTATGAAATTTTGGGGTATGTGGAGCATTATAAAAAAAAAATAGAATATCAATATAATATTGGTTCTATGTCAATTGGGTTATTGATCTTCTATTATTTTCAGAGTGTGTATTGTTAAATAATAAAAAGAGAAAGAAAGAAGGAAAAATTCCCCAAACAATTAAAAAAAAAACATATGGAAAGCTAGAGGACCAAAAACTAATAGAACTCAGGTATATTATTCATAATAGAGAAAAAATTTACACACAACAAATAAACTAAATGACCATGTTAGGTCAAAAAGTTATTTTTGTGAGAGTTGAGAACTAAATGTCGTAAGGGCTGAATTTTCAACTATGGGCAATGTTTTGAAGGCTCTGAAATATGGGTATGTCAAGGAAACATGGGTACATAAGGTTATTATGGAGAGAAACTTTGGAGACTTCCAATGAAATGTCAAAGACCCAAAATGGTTTTTTTATTCTACACTAACATATCTACAAAGTTAGGAATTATTGTAAGTAGAAATTATATGTGCATTTCCTTTCAAAATAGCCCACGAAATTTTTATTTTCATTTGTTTGTGTTTTCAAGTTCTCCATGGGGTCTTACCAAATTTTCCATATTTTTGAGTTTAGAATCTCTACCTGAGTAATAATGAAGTGAATTGTCTATGTTGATCTTTTACAGTAACAATAAAGAGTATGCATGCTAAAAGTAGTTGAGTGTTGAATGCTAACGTTAGGTTTGAAAAAAAGTATTCAAAGTTTTATCACCAATATAATCAAGAATTAGGATTAAAATCTATGGATGCAAATGAAACAAATGCATTAAGGATTTTTCCAACCTAAAAAATGAGAGAGAGGGCTTTTCTCAACCTCCAAAATGAGAGTAAAAATCTAAAACAATATTGATGGCCATAGGATTCAGATGCAAAATAGACAAATAAAGATGAATAATGAACAAAGAAGGATTGAATTATTTAATTATCAATAAATGGATGCGTTGGAGAAATCTTGGAAAATATGAAGTTTTTATTATCATTTATTGAAGCCAGTGTATTTTATAAAAATGCACTCTACATGGTAGAGGTGTAGACACTCTTATCTGGATTATTTTTATGATTTTCAAGAATAATTTTTCATAACTAAACTTTAGTTTATACAAACAATGTGAAAAAATCTTAAATTTCATTAGTGCATTCAAAAAAACTTTGAGTTAAAGGAAACCATTAGTATTCTGCCCATGACAGGAACTATTGAGGAAATCATACTTGCCTCTATAGTCAAACATATGCAACTTTATATTCTCATGTTTTCACAAATTATACAAAATATGTTAGAGAAACAAGTAACATAGACTATTTGTTGACTATAGTAATGACTATAATTATACAATTTTTAAAAAAATAAAAATAAAAATTAAGTCTAATTTTAATAATAAAAATTAATAAATTATAGCAAAAATACAATGCACAAGGCCTGGGGTCCCTTACTAGGGGCTTACTAAAAAATAGAAGAGGTGACTATTGAGAATTTTCAAGGATATTCAAAGGTGAGAGATCTTGGTGGTCCCATGAATTGTACATTGTAGATCTATATATTTATTCACTGCTCCCCTCAAAATTCATGACAAGGGCTTAACTACCTCTTGTATACTATAAGTTGAGTTGTTGTATCAGGCATTGATAGATTGTTCTTTTGGTGCAACAATAATCCCACTCTAACAATTTGTATAAGATCTTGGTCACAGGTTTGAATTCCTCAAACCCTCAAGTGACACTAAGGGGGAGATTGTTGGAAATTTTTTTAGTGCTCCCATTCAGATTCGTGAAAAGGGCTTAACTACCTTTTTTGTACTATAAGTTGAGTGGGTATATTAGGCATTGATAGATAGATCTTTTGGTACAATGACAACTCCACTCTAACAAGATCAACCAAATATTTTAAATTTATGGTCTCATGATTTATAGTAGGCTTTATTTTATTTTGGTGGAGAAAAAAGAGAAGAGATCAATTGTTGACATGTGGCACAATTTTTTCTAAGGTGGTGGGGTTATTCTCAATCCCACCCCATTTTCATCAACTCAATTTGAGAGGGATATGAAGTAGGAGCTCCTAATTTATAAGGAAAATATTCCAAATAAACCATTTTATCCTAAAAAGTGGAGTCCAAGCCCCCTCCATGGGACCTCTACCTAACACTAATAAATTTTATATTTTTAAATTTTTAATTTAAAAAAATCAGCAAGTAATATTTAGAAATACCTTAAGTGTCATGTCTTTGCTAACATGTCATGTGCAATATTTGTAACTATAGTAACCAATTTCCTTGTTTACCATTTGTTTGTTTAGCTCTATTGCAATGTACAAGAAAATATTTGGTTCATGCTATTTGTAGGAAACTAGAGAAAGATGAGTAGATGTGCCTCATAATAAGAAAACTCTATTAAAATAGTTTAAAATATTTTCTTGGTTTATCTATAGGAATGTCCATTGGATAACTTACTTTAAAATGTTCTTAGATAATACAAAGTCCAAAACTATAAATTAGTGCTATTAGCACTAGCTAATACCACATGTATCAGACATTTTATGAAAGAAAAAATAAGTATGAAATATTGTTATAGAGAAAGAAAGAAAAGTGTTAACATTTTTGTTTGAAGATGAAAATTTGATTGAAGACATGTGTTACATAGTAAAAAAATACAATGATAATTACAAAATCAATAACATATTTTTTGATAATATGTTCAAGAGCTATTTGAATTTGGATCTTTACTATGAAATTATATGTATTAATAGAATATCACACAATATCATATAAATATAATATAGGTAACTATTTTATATTGTTGTAACCAGATCCTAAATATGTGAGATCGAGAAAAAATAAAACAAGGAAGTCAATATTCATACATATATCCAAATATATGAAATCTAATCTCCATTCAAACCATAGTACCATATATTTCTATGTACATGTCATACATCTACACATATTATATAGAATGTGCTAGCAAAGACAAGCTTGTTGGAGTACAGTGGGCGAGGGGGGGTGTGTTAAAATGAATATGTGTATGAGAAATACATGCTAGGTATTGGGTGGGGTCAAAAATAAAAGTTTTGAAATTTTTTTTTGGAAATAGGTTGATTCTTAAGTATGTCACAACTACAAGTTCTATGATTTAGGTTCACTAAGTGAAGCCACCATGACAAAGTATCATCTCTCTATTTCTCTCTTCAACATCTTACAATCTCTTATCAGAAGTAAAGTTAAAATAGTTTCACATACTTAAATAATGAAGTATCTACACTAAGCTTAAATTTGATGTGGTTCATTTCAAGTCTCGTGACTTGTAATATAGTTTGAGCAAGGGCTAAGAAAGAGATAACAAAAGGAACATTAATGTAAAAGCTATATTTTTCGTTATGGTGTGACTTGATATTCAAACTATTCATTTTTATTGCTTGACTGTGAAAATGATTTACACTTTGTTCTTGGTCTAACTATAACTATTGAACATGATCATCTACGTTAAAAAGTTTTCTCTAGTAGGAAGAAAATTGTGAAAGAGTCTTTTGCACAGTAGTTGAGATGACTTGTAGACATACCATCAAATGTGAAAGTAGTCAAGGTATCTCACAAAGAATAATCTAAGCATATTTAAAGGAATGAAAAGAAGATGCATCCATAATTTATTGTGGCAATATTTCGTCAATAGTACTTATGAGAAATCTTAATTTTTTCATGGAAGAAGCTAGCACATTGAAATTACTTATCATTTCAATAGTAATCTAGTTGAGAATGATGAAATAAAATGTATTTTTGTCGGTCTAAAAGTAATCTAGCTGATATTTTCATTCAGTCCTTGAGCAAAGACACTTTTGAGTGCTCAAGAAAAAAATTGAGCATAATTCATTTGGATTAGAAATAATCTTGTTCGTGAACAAGTGCCATTTTCAATAACTTCCTTGTACATAATTTGTTTTAAGTGTATCATTTTTGAAGTGGTCATTTTATGCATTGTAGTGTCTTGTATAATTATTCATGTTCAAGATAAATATATTATTTTATTTTGAAACATTATTATATTGCTAGAATTATCTAAAACCTTGTTCAAAGTCATAGACTATATAGCATAGGCTATTGTGTTTATAGATAATTCATTCAAATGTAGTGTGCGAGGTAGAATTTTTGTTTCATAATAATTTTTCCCATTTGTATAATATATTACGTATTAAAACCTTTTAAAAGTTTCTTTACTATTAATTTATGAAAAATTTGTTATATTATATATTACAATTTTCAACTTGGATAAGAACATTCAACATTTGCTTAACAAATTTCATTAATTTCTCAGTCCAAAACTTGACACCGGTGTTGCTGCGTCGAAACTGCTGTAGAGATGCCCTGTTGGAATATTTGTTTTGATGGAGCCGCCCTCTCCTCGTCGGCTTCTCTTATGACAGTTGTTACCTTGGAAACGCCTTCCACGTTCTTGTTCTCAACGTTGGCAAATGCCCAAATTTCTTGTGACGAAGCCTCTGATCCTCTTCCATTATAAGGATAAAGCAAGGAAAGCCTTTCTGCCACCGCTGTATATTTCTCTGCGATGGCACGCACCAATGGTCTCACATCAATCCTGCTGGGGATGCTAATGGTGCTGAACGCTCAAGTGAAAGTAAAAGCCTTGCGTGTAGATATGCAGCGCGTGTGGAGCAGTACAAACATGACTCATGTTGTGAACAGAAGTAACGCCAGGCTCAAAAGATTAGAAACTGCAGTTATAATAGGAGATTTGTCTCATGCCCCCGACTTGAGCGCGCCTGTGAAGATTGGGGACACCGTAGGAGAGTTCAGGATGACAATGGGCATCGGAACCCCGCCACGCAAAATGATTGGCATCGTTGACACTGGAAGCGATCTCATCTGGACGCAGTGTAAGCCCTGCACGAGCTGCTTCTCTAAGCCAGAACCCACCTTCGATCCGGCCAAATCAAGCACCTACAACAAGATCTCCTGCCCCTCTTCCCTCTGCTCTTCCCTCCCCACCAAAACCTGCACGCAAGACTGCGAGTACTCCTACACCTACGGAGACGGCTCCAAAACCAAGGGCGTCTTGTCAAACGAGACATTTACGCTGTGGGATAGCAGCGGAAACCCGCAATCAATCCAAGGGGTCGCCTTTGGTTGCAGCCATGACACGAAGGGAGACGGATATTCTGAATTGGACGGTCTCGTGGGACTTGGACGAGGAAGCCTTTCCTCTGTTGGGTCGAAATTCTCCTACTGTCTCACCTCTTATGCCTCTACATCGACATCCGAAACGAGCCCTCTTTTCTTGGGCAGCGCAGCCGAGTTAAAAGGATCCAATGTCAAGTCTACGCCAATGGTGAAGAACTCCGCCCGTCCTGAGCTGGACACATTCTATTACGTGTCTGTGAAAGGAATCAGCGTGGGCACAACCGTGGCGGACATTCCAGCGGGAGCCTTGGATATTGAGAGCGATGGAGAGCATTCTGCTAGCTATTGCTCAGACTTGCAAAATTCCATCTTGATATTCTCATTCTCCACCAACTCTCTGATGAAGTGATATCTAATCTCTATGTGCTTGCTTCTCCCATGGAAGATTGGATTCTTGGACAATGCAATTGAGGAAACATTGTCACAATAAATTGTGGTTCCATCCTCTTGCCTTTCATTCAAATCTATCAAGATCCTTCTTAACCAAATAGCTTGACATGCTGCTACATTTGCTGCTATATATTTAGCCTTTGCTATAGATTGAGCAACAATTGGTTGCTTCTTGGATGCCCATGAAATTGCACCCAATCCCATGTGGAATACATAATTGGAAGTGCTTTTCCTATCATCTATACTTCCAGCCCAATCACTATCAGTATAACCTATCAACTTAAATTCATTTTTTGCAATATACAAAATTTCAAATTCTTTGGTACCTTTCACATACCTTAGGATCCTCTTTCCCACTTGCCAATGGGAATCTTTTAGTGTTTCCATAAATCTAGAAATTAGACTTACTACATGCATTAAGTTTGGCCGAGTTGCAGTGAAATATATTAAGCTTCTAACCATACTCTTGTATAGTGTTGGATCCACTCTCTTGCTATAGTCTTTCTTGCTCAACTTCAGACCTACTGATGTTGGTGTGGGGGCTGCCTTACTATTCTACATTTTGAATCTCTCCAAGATCTGCCCTGCATATTTTTCTTGAGAGATAAAGATGCCATCATGCATTTGTTTTACTTCTATGCCTAGAAAGTACTTCAAGAGACCAAGGTCTATCATCTCAAATTCATTTTTCATGGTCTCTTTTAACTCACATGTTAGAGCTTTGTTATTACCAGTAAAAATCAAATCATCTACATACAAGACAACAACCAACACATTTCCATTTTCTGCCTTGATGTAGAGAGTAGGCTCACCATTGCTTTTGCTAAAGCCATTGCTCATCAAATATGAGTCAATCCTACCATATCATGCCCTTGGAGCTTTCTTGAGCCTAGAAAGAGCTCTCTTCAATCTATATACTTTATTCTCTTCACCTGCAACTTTAGAACTAGGTGATTGCTCCACATACACTTCTCTTTTCAATACACCATTTAGGAAGGCAGACTTCACATCCATTTGATATACCTTCCATTTGTGCTGAGCTACAATTGCTATGATAGCACGCATGGTTTCCATTCTTGCAACTATGGCATATGTCTCATCATAATCTCTACCATACTGCTATTTGTAGCCCTTGACTACCAACTTTTCCTTATGCCTATCAATCTTGCTTTCAGCATTGCATTTGGTTTTGTAGACCCATTTCACTCCAATCACTTGCTTTTTGGGAGGCAAATCAATTAGCTCCCATGTCTCATTCCTTTCTATAGCATCTATATCCTCATCCATGGCCTTACACCATTTCTTCTCTTTAATAGCTTCTTCAAAATATATTGGGCAATGCAAAATTAACACTCTCATCATAATCTTCATACCTTTCATTTTGGTATATCTCCCTAGGACTCTTGGTCTTTCTTGGTAATAGGGAGGAGAGTGTGGGATTAGAATCTTCACTGATGTTGCTTTGTCGACTAGCTCGCTCTTCACTATTACTCAGCATTGACACTCGGTCATGCCTAAAGGAGCTTGGCAATGACTGAGGCTACTTGCCTTTTCTTCTATCTGCTCCTTCTTATTGTTGTTCATTAGCATCTTCTTCATTCATAATTGGCACTTTACTTGAGGTGCTCAGTGATTCATTAGTTGGTCCATACCATGAGTGATTTTCAAAAAATTCCACATCTCTTGAGAGAATCATCTTATTATTCAATGGGTCATACAATCTATATGCCTTTGATTCTAAGTTGTACCCTATGAAGATGCACTTCACACCTTTGTCATCCAATTTTTGTTTTTTCTCTTTAGGCACATGTGCATATGCAACACATCCAAACACCCTTAGGTGTTCAACTTTCCATCTTCCTTGTGACCATGCTTCCATTAGAATTCTATCACAGACTTCCTTTGTAAGACACCTATTAATTAGGTAAACTATTGTTGCCACATTCTCTCCCCAAAATTCAATTGAGAGACCTTTCTCTTTCATTATGCTCCTTGTCATTTCTACAATGGTCCAGTTCTTTCTTTCAACCACTCCATTCTGTTGTGGTGTATAGCTGGCTATGAGCTCTTTCTTTATGCCATGTTTCCTACAAAAAATTACAAAAGAATTGGAGATATACTCCCCTTCTCTATCTGATCTTAGGACCTTGATATAGTGTCCACATTCTCTTTCACCCTAGGCTTTGAACTCAAGAAACTTATCAAATGCTTCAAATTTAGATTTCAGAAAATAAATTCATGTCCTACGACTAAAATTATCAATAAATGTCATGAAATAAGTACTCCCCCCACTGGAAGTAACTTGCATAGGACTGAATAGGTCAGTATGCACTAACTCTAATGGATATCTAGCCCTCTAGAATTTTCAAAATTAAAGAGAAGCCTATATTGCTTACCCAAAATACAAGCATCACACTTGTCACATGAATTTTCTATTCATAGAAAACCTTCTACCATTCTTTTATTTGACAACAAATTTAACCATTCCTGAGGTGCCATAGCCATGAAGGGTCTTCAATCACACTCCTCAGAGTTGATTGTGTGTGAGGTGCAACATCAACTTGAGATGAGAAACATGTCTCTATCCTCAAGAGAAATATTATGTTCTTTGTCATTTGAAATGCTACAAGTAGGTTCTTGCTCCAATCATTTTCATGAATGACATGTGTGTCATTCTCCATTAGCACTTTGTATCCATTTTGAATGAGCTGACCAATACTCATCAAATTTTGTTTCATACCAGGGGCAAAATACACATTTTGTATTTATGTTCTTTGTCATTTGAAATGCTACAAGTAGGTTCTTGCTCCCATCATTTTCATGAATGACACAGGTGTCATTCTCCATTAGCACTTTGTATCCATTTTGAATGAGCTGACCAATACTCATCAAATTTTGTTTCATACCAGGGGCAAAATACACATTTTGTATTTCCTTCTTCTCACCTTGCTTGTTGTGGACCATAATAGATCATTTGCCCACTACTGGTAGGGTTCCATTGTTACCCATTTTAATCTAAGATTTGAAACTCTTGTCAATGAATGAAAACAAGGTTTCATTACCACTCATGTCGTTGCTACATCCACTATCGAGGTACCAAACTTCAGGGCTTTCTTCTTCACCAACGTTACACATGATGAAGGCAGTGGCATTGTTTCCACTTCCCATGTTCACATCAGCCACATTTTCTTGTCCTAACTGATCATTTTTCTTCTTCCATCATTCACTTGCATAATGCCCATATTTATGATAGTAGTAGCATTCTACATTACTCTTATTTGAGTGGTAGTTTTTCTTACCTCCTCTTGAAGTATTTTGTGAGCTACTTGCTCGATCTGCTCTTCCTGAGCTTTCTACTACAACATTTCTTTGTCCTCCATTACCTCAGCCTCTACCTTTGGAGTTTCTACTTGAGCCATTTCTTCCTCTCCCCTTCCTCTTGGATTTGATTGAGCCTTGAATGCTTGCTGTTGGGAAGAAGAAGATGTAGATCTATTGATCCTATGCTCATGGATTTGAAGAATACCCATCAACTCATTCATTGTCAAAATAGTGAGGTCTTTTGCCTCTTCTATGGTCATGACCAAATTGTCATATTTATGAGGTAAACTCCTCAATATCTTTTCCACTATCCTCTACTCTTGATAGTCTTCTCCATTTCACTTCAGTTGGTTAACCACATTAGAGGTCCTTGAACTAAAATCTGTAACTGACTCATTTTCCTTCATCTGAAGGTTCCCAAACTCCCTCCTTATGTTTTGTAGCTTTACTATATGGACTTTATCAGTCCCCTTGAAGTTTGTCTCAAGGATGTCCCATGCTTTCTTTGCATAATCTGCTGCTGCAATCTTCGGAAATATTGCCTCTGTCATTGCTGCTTCAATAAGACTTAATGCCTTAGCATCCTGCCTCCTTGACTCTTTCAACTGAGTCTTTTGATTATTGGTAAGAGCAATATACTAAGCTAGGTCTGTCATATCGTTGAACCCATTAATCACAAACTCTCATAAATCATTTGCAACCATAATGGTTTTCATTTTCTTTGACCATGTATCATAATTTTGTCCATTGAATGGTGGTGGCTATTGCCATATCTTTCCTGCATCCCCTGCCATATCAATTATGACCAGAAATTTTTTTCCCTAACTCACTATTGATGTGGGGCCTTAAAGCTCTGATACCATGTGAGAAATATTAAGAATAAATTCACACCTTTTAAAATTTTCACTCAGCGCTAACTATTGCCGAGTGCTAGTTTACTCGGCACCTTAATAAACCGAGTGGCAGGAGTGTACCGAGTAATCTCAATAGAAGAAGAAAAACTTGACAACAATGGATGCTGAGTGAACTTGGTAGCCACTGTAGGGTAGAGCTCAATAGTGTGATTACTGAGTGAACTTAGTATCCACTGGAGAGAGGAGCTTGGAAGAAGAAAATGCTGAGTGAACTCGGTAATAACTATAAAGTTAAAAACTCAAATAAAGAGCAAACCGAGTGATAGCCTTTCAATGCGAGTATTACCACCATTAAAACCAGAGAACCCAAGGCTTAAAATATTCAACAAAAAACTTCACAAATACAATGAACAAGAAACAATAGATTCACGTATGCTTGCTTGCTTGCTATTCAACTTTGATTGAAACTATTACAAAGTCTTGGAGCATATTGCTTCTACCAAAAAACTCTAAAATAACCCTAAAACTGGTAAAACTTTAAACTTGTAGCTCTAATGGTTGCATAAAATGGTGCTTGGAGCAAACACTGCTTCACAGGACGAACTCAAAAAAACAATAAACTTATAGAATGACCAAAGAAGAAACACGTGCAACTGCAGGCACAAAATGAACTTCCTTTTCTCTGCACTCTGATGACTGGATTTGCTAATCAACTTCTTTCTTCTTCCTTCTCCACAAATTTTGAGCTCTTCAACTTCAACTTCTTCTACTCTTCCTCTGAACTCATCTGCTGAATAATGGTCAAATAGAATAGAACATTCCTTTTTTCATGCTTCCAAAAAACATTTCCCCCTCTTTTCAGATTTCAAAACTCACTTATCACATTCATTGTTTATGACTGTTGTGCAGGTCATCAGGGATGGTAGGTGGGTGTTGGGCTCCAGGGACAAACGTCAATATGCATTTAATATTTCAACATTCTCGACACGGCATTTCACTTGGATGGGGGTGCGGATTACGTTGTGGAAGGGAAATATAATTTTGTGATCGTGGATTCAAACAGTGGTTTGTTGTGTCTAATGATTTTTGAAATGACCCCAAAATTCTACAGCGAAGGTTCCCTTTATACTTGGAAATTTTCACCAGCAAAATATGCATATCCTCTATGAAAATGATATTGAGACAATCTATTTTGCTCTTGCTAGTTGTGTCGAGTTATCTCAACCGAAATTTGATCAATAGTTCGACTATATTTTAGGTTCTCCTATCTCATCTCTAGGGCTATTGACATTTATCATTTCCTTTATATGTGCTTTAATTATTTTAAAATTTTCACTCTAGTGCATGAGCATTGCAATGGAGTAGATGTGATTAGTAGAGCAATGCCCTACCTAATATCTTTTCTTTGATTCTAATAATGCAATCAATGCTATGATAAGTGTGTGTATGTATATTTTGTTTTTAGATTTTATTGTAGCTTCTTTTTTTTCGTCTTCTCTCTTTTTCTTTCTTTATTTCTTTTTTAACCAGGCCTTGGAAAGCAGATATTCAATACTTCAATTACAATGGATTTATATAGTCAGTTTTTCATACATGTAAATAATATAATATTTTTAGTTTATATTGTAAGGCATGAAACTATAGCATGCAGGGTACTTTAAAGCATTAGTTCTTATTTCACGAACTAAACAAACTGCAAATAATTCCTACTTACACAATGGGTGAAACTTAATATTTTATATTACAATGAAAATTTTAATTTTAACTATTTTTTTCTATTGGATCTTTTCTTTTTCCTTGAAGTCGTTTTATTATCAGTGTCAATTATTTTTAGAGAAAATAGGGCTGCTTGAAGACATGACAAACTTAAAATACGTATTTATTGCCAAGAATTTACGTGGCATTTTGCATAGTACTAGATGTGCTAGAGAAAATTGGAGGCATGACAATCTTGAAATACGTGTTTGTTCCCAAGAGTTTCGCATGAAATTTTGCATAGTACTACATGTGTCATCCTTTAACGTCATGTCATCCAATTATTTTTTGGTGATTCTTTATTAGCTCTCGCCACTACTAATTCTCAAAAGGACAATGCTAATAAGAGCAAGAATAGAACTCTTGAGAAGGCATCCAACTTCATCATAATTTCATGTCAAATAATAAACTGTACAAGATTTATTGTTCTTACTATTTTTCACTCCTCATTGTCGATGAAATACATTGAAGATACAAGCATTTTATGAAGAAAATTATATCTCCACACTGAATCGTAAGTAGATTTGCCAATATGGGTTACCAAGTAAAGGAATGATACCATGACCATGGCCATACAATCTTTGTTGCAAATTCAAGGTGATTTTTAAAATTTGCATAAAATATTTAGAATTGAATTAATTTGGCAAGAAAGATATTTCCATTTTGTGTATTGTTAAGAGTTTCATTTGTATAAAGTTTTAGAGTCCCTTTAAAACATGATTAACTATTAAAAAGCTAAGATTTCATACTAGTCTATGGGTAGACTATCCATTAATTATATACTAATTGAGTTCATATAAATTTTTATTTACATGTCAACTCAAAGATTTGTCTTTTGGCATGGCATCAATATTGTATTACATTGTAATATCTTTTAAAAAATTGAGGCTCTAATATTTATAGACATTGAAAGCTTCCCTACCATGTAAACAATATTTTCATTACTTGTTTCTCTAATTAGTTAAGTAATTTTATTATGTAATTATTTAAACTAATTAGCTATCATATTAATTATTTTTTATGCAATTAATTAATATTTTTATTCTACTATTTAATTAATTCTATAGTTCCTCTAATTAATAAAAATAATTTATAATTAATCTAACTTTTCTTCAAAAAATTACTTAGTTTTTACATTATTTAATTCTTCATAAAATTAAGCTCCACTTTTTAAAATTTATTTTAAAAATTAAATAATTTCAATTGTCATTTTCTTCTAGACAATTGAATAAATTTTATTATTTATACATGTGCTAATTAAATAAATCTTTAAATTATTTAATTAAAAGATAATACTCACATTTGAAAATACGAATAAATAATTTTATCTATCTATCCTCAAATTCAAAAATAGAAATAACTAGCTTTATTTATTTTATTAATTTTCACAAAAAGACCGACTTATTAATTTAATTTTCTTCCAAACTTGAAAAATACCCTTTTGGGTTTGTCAGAATTTTTAGTAATTACTTTGAAAACTTATTGAGAGCATAAAGAAGAAATGTAAAATGTTAACTTTATGTATGATTGATGATTCTACATGAGCATTAATAAGTACAAGATCTCTAGCAGAGCTAACATTATTTTAGGTAGTAAATATTAATAGTGATTGTTCGTTTTCTAAATTTAAAATATAAATGTACAATTTTATAAAATCACAGCCTATATGGCATATTGTTAGAGAAAATAAATATTATAATATGCAAAAAAATTCCTTTAAAGAAAAAATATTAAGTCTATAAGTGAAAAGTTTTACGAGAATGGAGAAATTACTTAGTTGTACTAGAAATTTTTTCTACTAATTGAAAATTGGTCTTTTATTGTGTAATATTTCATTAATTATTTAAAAATTAAAAAAATTATTGGTGATATTTTTCAATCCCTTGAAATTAACATTCTACTTATACTTCCACTTTTAAGCATTGTGACTTGTCATATTGGGCCAAAATCAAATGATCAAAGATCTAATTAGTGCAACATCAAATCCAGATTAAAATGTCTTTATTTGTTGTCAACTTATTTGTAGACTCTACGCATTGGTGTTGATAAGGGAAAATGCATTGATATATACCCAATATCAACTATTTCACCATTTCAAATGAATTACTTATGATTTTTGGATGATCATAGATCAATGGCTTAAGTTATATTTCATCTGAAAAAGTTGAAGGACACATAGTTATCTAGAAAATCTCTAGAATATAGCCTCATATCAAATCTTAACACCACACTTAATGTTGAACATCGATTACATTTGTTTGGTAGGTTTTATGAATGGTTGATAATGTCGTGTTGTCTTACTAGAAACTAAATAATAATAAAATGTCTTTTCACTGACATTATTTAACTATGATCCACTCAACACATGTGACTTCCTAGTGTAGTACAAGTTAGGTGTGTCCCAAAATGAGATGACCAAGCCCCCAAAAAATAAAAACACAATAGAAAGATAACAAGATACATTTGAAACAAACTCTCTTTATTAACAAAAGATCTTGAATTACAAAAAATAAATCATATACATGTCAGGTTGTAAGGCCTTCCTAATTACAACCATTCCATTCTAGGTTATAGACCAAATGTGCAACTCTCGAGCTATCCTCTTTCTCTACCTCGCCTATTGATGATACACATCTATTTAAAACTCACAATACTCTTTGACATTACATATATAGCCATCATGATAGATAATTTATCTTTTAGTTCACAATATCCAATAGAGGAAACATCTTATATAATATAGGAATGATCCTTAATGAATTAATGATCAAATACATAATTCACTGTAATATCTTTAGTGGCCTTACATATAGGTCCACATGTTATTTTCTTATCTAGATCCAAGAACACAAAAGCTATCTCTTAAATGTAGAACCTTGCCTAAATAAATACCAAGCATCGTATGAAGAACAATATAGGAAATATGTCCACAATTAGAAGCCAAACTCACAGAATTTAGAAAGCACAAACATGCACTTTCTTAATCAAACTATCAGATAGATAACTGGAAACAAAAAATATACAAATATATTTATAGGGATGCAATATTGCTAACAGCCCAAGGATTCTCTTGCATCAGAAACCCATGCTAACAAAAGATATTCCATAAGGACTTATGAACCTCTGAAAGTATTCAAAACATATATCCAATGCTCATGCTTAACCCATAAACCCTCTTCATCAATCAATTTAGAAGTCATTTCAAATTTATTACTCAAAAGGCCTTATAGACCTATACTAAACCAAGCCATAGGTTGGCCTAGAAAGATACATTAAATAAAAACTCACACTAAATAAACACCCAAGCTACAAGTTGGCCTAGAAAATTGCATAACACTTTAGACAAGCCCCAAGTTTATAGTGCATAACTAACTTATAAGGTAAAATAACATTAAGCTATCTTAGCCATAGACCCATACACCATCTAATGATCCTCATCGAAGAGTGCACAAGCCAACTCCCACAAAAAGAAGTGCAGAAACAATCCACAAAGCTCACCAAGATAATAAGGAACATATTACCAATAGCCACCAAAAGAGTTCCAGCTCAAGCATAGTCTACCTAATCATTATGTGCACATAGGATAAGGTCCATATATATTCCTCAAACATAAAACTAACTGTGCAAAACATAGGGCTCACAAAATATAACCTTGGTGGTTTTGCATAGACTCACAAGGTAAATAATGTAATACCCCAAAATTGGCTCATTGCCATGATACCAATTCTGGTCTATTCTAATAAATCCTAAGACCTATCCTAATAGGAAATTCTTATTCTGCTACTCACTACTTGACTTAATTGTCAGATACAGGAAACCCTAATCTATATTCATCATACTCATTATTTAATCTCTATAGTACGCACTCATATTAGCCATATTAAACCTATTTGATTTCAATTTAATTTAATCTAAAGTATTCATACTTTATTAAATTAAATGATCTCTTAAGGCTAATGTACTATGGAATTAAATTTATTTAATTTAATAAATATGCCTATTTTAATTAATTAAACAAAATTATTTAATTAAATGGAGAACTTACTTCTAATTAATTAAACAAAGTTATTTAATTAAATGGGAAGTTATTCCTAATTAATTAAATGAAGTTATTTAATTAAATAAGAAAAGTGTCTCTAATTAATTAAATAGAATTATTTAATTAAATGAAAAAGTTAATTATGAGAGCATATCTCATTTTATTAAATTAAATATCTTTCCAAAATCTCTCTTCAGTTCAAAAAGGGAAATTCCCAGTTCAATGTTGATCAAATTAGAAGTGACCCAGATCACTTGCTTTTACACTAAAGTCTATCTAAGTTGACTGACTCTCACACTTAGATTTAAGTTAGTTAACCCCCTTTAATTTGGAAATCTTCCACTTTAACTAAACCTCACCTTTAATCCTGACCGTTGATTGAAATCGATCTCAACCGTTGATGGATTTCAGAAAAGTCTATTTAAGAGACCCCCACCTCTTCATTTAAAAGGAGGAATTAGAATTTGCATCGAATTGCTGCCAAATTGCATACTTATTCAAGCTTATTGCATTTTCAATTGATTCTCATCTAGCTTAATTTTCATATAGAAGTAATATGCATACATTTTAGCATAGTTTTCTTTTACATGTTCTTAGATTAAACATGCATACTCCATTCTAGATTAATATGCATTCTCATATAGATTAACTTCACATTTTCTTTTATATCCTTCGTTCATAGAGGGTCTGGTTGCTTAACACCTCAAATCTAAGGATATCTAACAAGCAATTCCATTTAGATAGAAGGTAACAGGTCGCCTTGCCGGCTGATTTTTGAATGAACAATCCAATGTTCATTATGGAATGAATCCGCAAATAAGGACCATGTTGAAGTGTGTGTTAGCATAGGCCACATTTTCACACATACAAATAAAAAATCAGCAAGTAATATTTAGAAATACTTTTTGTATTCAAGATTCACTTGGTGTTGGACACATGTTAAAGGAATGTTTGTTGATGAAGAAATGCCTTTGTCATTTCTTCCTTTTTTTGGGGTTATTTGTTGTGGTTTCACAATGCACAACCCATTTCACCTAGAATTGGGGACCCCCTACTTATTTTTTCAATTTTTTAAATCCCTAGTTTGGGGTCCAAGTCTCTTTAGGGTTTTATCTAGTGTTTTTTGGTCAAATCTAGGTCACAATTTGAAAACCTAGATTCTAAAAATCATCATTAGGAAGCATAAATCATTTTGAAAAGAAAAATGGTGCACCAATGCACCTCCCTAGGTGTGCTAGTGCACCAAATTTCAAAGGAAAGCAAACAAAGTGAAAGCATCAGTCATTGGTGATGCACATCAATGCAACTGCACAACACCAAGGGATGCACTCGGTCCTAGGTCTATAAAACTCGAGGACCCCCTACCTTTTCACTTGTCATTTCTTTTTTTCACTCTATTTTTGGTCTTCCACACTTGCATAGCTACCTAGGTGTGTTGTTGCACTCCTCACCATTTTCACCTGCACTCGGGTATGTATAGGATCATGGTCAACCAAACTATGCTCTTAAGTGGCAATAAAAAATTAGAAAATCAGGGTTATGTCAACTTGACGTGCAATTTTCTACTTGTTATTAACTTTATATCAATAATTTGACAGAAAAGAATCTCTATCAAATTGAATCTAGTTTCTAAACTACTAGGACTTATCTCAAAAAAATAAAAATTGATTGGTCAAAATTTTTAATTTTAATGTAATATTACAAAAAATTCAGAACAAAAATAAGAAGTAGACGTATGTCTGACCAACTTAATCAAAATGAAATGATAATATTCTAGATATAAGTAGTAGACTCATGCTTGGATGTGATACACATTTTTGGGTATTTTTATTCTAAATAGATAATTAATAATTAATTTTTGACTTTAATATTTTTGGAATAAAAAAACTGTCATGTCTAACCACCTTAACTAATTCAAAACTCTACAAAATTCAATTTTTCATTTTTTTTCTTTATAGTAGAACAAACATAGAATGTGATGTATCTTTTGGATTTAAAAAATGTTGTACCATTTGAAAGTTATAGCTATTTTTCAAGTAGTGTATCAGTCAACACTTTATACATAACTTCATTAGAAAATAAGTAATAATTACTTACTAAACTCATAATTATAAAAACCTTACATTTATGGAAAGATAAGAATATTCTTAAGAAACCTTTTTCATTTCATCAAATTTTGGTCAAAAAAAAGTCGTCAGCTATATGTTTGAAATAAAAATCACATAAAAATAGGCCAAAAGCACATTTTTAGGATTTTTTTTAAGTTGACCATATAGGTTTGGTATCAAAAGATATAATAGACCTTATAAAGATATCAATTATTTTCATTTAGTATCAGGGTGGGTGGAAAAAAAGTTGGAATAGATTTTGAAATGGTTTGAGATATTTTAGAACTACGAAATTTTTAGATCGCTACTTTTTGGCATACCATGATCCTACACATACCCACCCACCAAACACAACAAACATTTAAAAAACCAAGTTAAGGTGCACAACTGTGCATCTTGATAGGTGTGCAGTTGTGCACCTTTTACAAATGCAAAAGCTTTAAGACTTTAAAAATAAATGAACACCTTAGTAATGGTGCGTAAAGTTTACCTACCTAGGAGTGCTATTGCACACCATATCCAAAGGATAAAGGTTGTTAGAAGGATAAACGTAAAGGGTGTGCACTTGGTGCACCCCAAAAGGTGAACCAAATGTGCACCCTTTCTAACTTAACTTTGATCAAGGTGCACACTTAGTGCACCTTAGAGGTGTGAAAAATGTGCAATCTAATATTTCAAGGTTAGACACACCTAGTGCACCTTTGAAGTGCACCAAGTGCACCCTTTTTTTGCATACAAAGGTTTAAAAATTAGGTCTTTAGTTGTTTTCATCAATTATGGTTTTTAGGTTTTGTTCGCATCATTAATAGGGTTTAATTTAATTGATATTTTCAACTCCAAACTAATAGGCATTATTTTTATGCAGATTCAATGGCTTCATCATCATCCTCCCTTATTGCAAAGATGGTCACAAAAACCTAAGTGTTCAAGTTTCAAGGTGTTCAACAAGTGATGCTTTCAAGATGATTATTTAGAGATCTAGGACAATAAACTTGGTCGCATAGACTTGAGTGCATTCCTAGAATTGTGTAACAAACCCACTAAAAGATCCTGAGTGATGATATCCACTTTGATCATATCAGAACTTGTTAACATAGCATCCCATCCAGTATTAGTGCAATCTTTAGAATTGATCATGGCACTAGCAGAAAATGATGTTTTTGAAGAAAGGCTTTTGAAGAGTATAACTAGAGATATCATCCTAGATCTCTAACCTAAGAACATAGAAAAGGTGTTCCATCTTCCAAGAGTAGATCAGTTCATTAGATTGACCTATCACTAAGCGAAAAGATGGTACAGGGAACATGTAGAAGAAGCTTCCGAAATCATCTAGTCCTCATACCTCATTGAGAAGACTCCTTTAGGGTATAAAGCATATGAAGTGGATATGATGAGAGGATACATGAGGGAAGATATTGGATATTTTATCATACTCTTGAGTAGAGTCATGGGGTTTTGAGTGTCAGGACACCTAAATATATGGATGGTGCATTTTATTGAGACTATCAAGATGAAAAAGTTGTCGATTGATTGGGCTTCCATTCTTAGTGAGAACTTGGATGAGTAGCTGATGACAACTAAGAATAACTAGAAGTTCTATATGAGATCATATTTGGTATACTTGTTAGCTACAAGGGTGATAGATTATCTAATGCCCTACAAAAAGGGTAGCATACAAGATTCAAACACATGACCTTATATATTATATCCTTAGCTGGTGAAGAAGAAGCTTCTAGAGCATACCAAGGAATATACGATAGTAAATGATACATTTATATTCACAATAATCTAATTTATTGAATGGGATTATGTGAAGAGAATGTCAAAGGAGGCAACTTGCAAAGATTTCAAAAGTTGGAGCCTACTACATTCAATATCGAACATTCACCTATTTGAGGGTAATGCATACCACTATGAATCCTAAGAAGCTCTCTAGCTACCCTAGTGATAGACTCATTCTACTAGAGATCACTCGACAACTCTTGTTTGCATATGACAGAGTAAGGAAACAACATAAAATAACATAGGTGTGGCTTATTATGATAGGACTATTTAGTGTGGTTTGGAGACAAGATATTCCAGCTTTTGAGCCTGAATGGGATCAGTATCCCTTGAAGGAATATAACTCTCCTTGCCTTTATTTTAATAACATTAGA
Source organism: Cupressus sempervirens (assembly GCA_028749045.1). Lineage (NCBI taxonomy): Eukaryota > Viridiplantae > Streptophyta > Pinopsida > Cupressales > Cupressaceae > Cupressus > Cupressus sempervirens. The sequence goes on along the minus strand of CM053792.1, from coordinate 161,741,886 downwards.
AGAGTACAATATTTGGCTAGCAAGACATTTTAGTATGAAGATGCAATTGAGGATCACTAGATGAATGTAGTAGACAACTACAATATCTATATAAGGGATTATTATAGGATGGTTCTCTATCTAGCAAGTAGTGCCTTGAAACTAAAGATCCCTTTAAAGGTTATGCAATAGGATACAAAGAATGTTCTTGATCTGTTCTTCTATAGGGATAAGGTTGGTGATTGACCTATCATGAATGCTAAGATTAAAAAAGAAGAAAACTCGGACATCAATCATAGGGATAGGAATCTCATCAAATTGACAAAGGATTGGATCAAAAGACCTTTCAAGTTGGATCCAATTCCTCAAATGATAGTCTTCAACACTCAAGACCACCCAACTAAAGGTCAAGTAGTTAAGGTCATAATGCCTACTTTTATAGCTCAGTCCCTAGTGAAGCCGAAAATAGTACACCAACTTGGTAGAGAAGTTGGATATTATAGGGCTCAAAAGGGTAAATACAAGAGGAAGAGGACTTCTCCTCAATAAGCCAAGCCAAAAGAGGAAGCAACTCAAGCACCTCCATAGCCAGGGGTAGAAAATGTATATGGGTCGAAGAATGTTGAAGCTATATAGACCCAAGATAACCCTATGGTACCACCAACTAAACAAGGGCAAGAAGGAGCTGAAATTAAAGTACAAGAGTGTCTCCACCTTAACAAGAGGTACATGCCTCCCCATTTTCTATTAAAAGATGAAATATTGAGACTCTATTCAAGAGGAGATAGAAGGTGATTAGGAGAGTGATTCCTTTCCCATTAGTTTGGGAAGTTATCCTAGAAGGAGAAGAAGAAGAGGATAATGAGGATGAAGAGGATAACCTTCCTTTAAACTAGATGACTCATATTGCAAGAGCTATGGAGTTATAAGGGAGAAGAAGCTCCAAACTTACACCACCATCTGTTCTTGAGAAGCCTATTTAGTCTACTATATCAGAAGATGAGCTGCAACAATGGATTGATGAGTAGGAGGGTGAAGGTACTGATGTCTTTCAAATGTCATATTTTGATTTTATGCCACTCAGTACTAAATTTGTGGTAGAAAAAATAGGGACACTCTAACTAATCAACCTCAATAGGAGGATCATAGTCAGTTTCAACCTAAGCCATAAGAACCTGAAGTAGCTCCACCATCACCCATTCATGTTAAATTTTGTGTAGATAAGGGATTAGCTACCTTACTTCCTCCAAACACTGAAGAAGAACTAGTTCAAGTAGAACAAGAGGAAGATCCACAACAAGTATCCTTCAATGAAGTGTCAGAGGAAGCGCAAGTAAGTGAGAAACCTCAAAAAACTTCCCAAGAGACAGAGGTGAGAACTATGGACTCCATAGATATAGAGGCTCCTGGGGTGGATCTCTCATAGAAAGAGAAGACTCCAAAGATGAGGGATAAAGGAAAAAGAATAGCAGAGCAAATTCCTTCATCTTCAAAAGGAAAATCTATGATAGAGCATGTTCCAAGATGGTTGGGGAAAGAAGTTATTAGAGAAAAAGAGTAGCAATTCACTACTGAGGGAGAGGATAGGATGGAATTGATTGAAGTCACCAACAAAAGATGCATTGGCATTAGCCTTTATCATGAGTGATCAGAACCAAGACTTAATTTCTCATGTGGATATCCCTACTTTGCATGTAGATGTTGAAGAATTGACTCCAAGAGATTATCAAATCAAGGAGGTCATGCTTGGGAAATCTAAATTGGACATGGCTAAGTTGATGGTGACAAAAGGAATTAAAGAAGTGTTTAGGCACTTAGAACAGGATGGGGTAGAATTGATAACACTTCAAAGATAAAATGATATCCTAAAAGGATATCTAAATGAAGTTGTTGGTCCTTTAGATCCTTCAAATCCAAAGGAAACTTTGAGCACAACATTGGAGAGAAGGGATAATGGGATAGTACAACTAGACCCATTTTTGGAAGCTTGTCAACAATGGAAAAATCCTTTTGAAGAGAAGGTGTACATATTATACAGGGAAATCTTAAGTTGCTCCACCATATACAAGATAATGCAGATAGGCTAGTGGCCATTTTGAATCAAGATTTTGGTTTGATGTTAAAGTACATACCTGGGGCAAGGACTTGTAGGCACTATAGGCAATCAAAGGCCAAATGTATTAGACGTTAATGGAGGTGTATACAGTGGAAGAGTTAGATATGATTGATGATTAGATAGAGAAGATTATAGATGGCAATAAAGTAACGGAAAAATTACATGTAGAGATTCACAAGCACAAGGATCAAACCAATAGAAAATTTTGGTGGCAGAGAAATATTATACTGATGCATGTTTAGACATTTTTGAAGATGATTCTAGGGAAAAATTAATAGTTGTAGAGGTAGTAGTTGAGCAATTTTGGAAGACTTTTGAAGAAGTTGCCAATGTTGATGACATCAAACAAGCATTCAGAATGGAGGAATCATTATTAGAGTTGGATGCAAAACTTAGAGATTTTGTAGAGATTCGCATTGAAGTTGGAAACTATAGGCAGAAAGTGAAGGATAAGTATGAAGCCTTAGACTTTCTAGATGTAGTTGAAGTCACTAAAATCATCAAGAAATTCAATGGAAAATACCTAGCTATAGCTCTAGTATAAAGAGGAACAAAACCTAGAAGCCAAAATTTTAGTTTTGACACTTGGTGAAATTTTACATTCTTTGAATCTACTTTCAAGGTGCACAGGTGCACTAGGTTCATAGGTGCGCCAGTTCTGAGGTGCACTTTTTTCGAAGTTTGCTAAAAGATTTTGAAGAATTGAAAGTTGTGCCGACAATTAACTACCAATTCTAAATTTGGGGCTTTCCATGCATCATAAACACATTCTGATGACAATTTAACTCCTATAGACAACTAGTAAAGATGGAGCTTCTATTTTTGGCACTTTCACACACTCTTACATCATATAAAGGCTTTGTTCTTCTTATTTTCTCATTCTTTCTTTGTTTTAAGATATATATAGGCTCATGCATCCATTAAATGATGTAAATATGGATGGAGTCCTACTAAGCACCAATTAGAGAGTTAGTTTGTATATAAACAGATTTTTTTTATTAATTTAGAAGCATATGTTTTCATAATGATATCTCTCACTCTCAACACAAATTGAGAATAAGATTTCTAATAAATTCAGGAATGTAATGTGTACTCTAGGCCACCATTATTTTGAAGCAATAATATATGCTATTGGTGCTCGCATTTGGAGTGTAGTGATAATTGCCTAAGTGTGTTATATTTTGTGAATTTATGATCATGAAGTGTAATTGAGCCAATATTTTTATTGCATTGTTCTAGTTGTGTGATCTTTTAATTTTGGTGTTTGCTATGGTTCTACAAATTTTGCTAACACTATAATGTTCATGCATAACTTTTCCTCTCGCGTGAGCGCACTTTCCATGGCCTTGCAATTTGATGAAAAGTGAAACATTTTATGGTTACTGAATTCCTATTGATGATTGCATTAGTGGAATTAAGGAAGCATTGTGTTGGAATTATAGATGGAGTAACTAAGAGAGGGGGTGAATCAGTTACCACAAAAACAAATCCACAGATCCCTTAGATGTCTTAAAACTTAATTGATGTCACTTAGTAGCTATACAAAAAAATGCTATAACTCAGTAGATTAACTTGTTACTGATCTTTAAGCATTCACAATTATTAGCATGCATGCAAAAGTAAATAACATAAATACAAGAGACACCAAATTTAACCTGGAAACCCAATATGTAAAAAAACACCAAGTAACTAACTACCAATTTTTCACTCTTTTGAAGTGAGCCCTATTAGGAGCCAACCCTATTAAAAGTTACAAAACACACTATTAGGTGTGACCTGGTTAGAGGATTTAATCACCCTATTAGCAGTGGCCTTGCTAGAGGACTTTAGAACAATTCAGTTGAACTGTCCACCTTGTTAGAGGATTTACAATATGGCTATTAGACCAACTTTGTTAAGAGATTTAGGAATTACTACTACAATGGTGAGAAAGTAACAATAAGTGACCTAAATGAGACACAACTGAACTTTGCTAATACAAATCTCTTCTCTACTTCAAGAGATCCTCATAGATCAAATACAACTCTACTGCTCCTCAAGGATAGCTGATCCTTCTTCAAAAATTGCTCACACTTATTCTTCACAATCAACTCACTTGCATACTTTCTCATTCATACATCCATTCATACATTTGAAAACACAACTTGACCTTTTATTTATACATTATAGATTGTTAAGTCGGCTCAATTACAAGTTAAATTTACCAATAAACCATACATCAGTCAGCTACAAACATTACATTAAACAAATAAATTGTATTTCCTAAAATAGTGAAATCCTTTATTGGTCGACTCGGCTCGGTAAACACTGCTATAAAAATGATTTCTAGTGTTAACCAAGTGAAGCTCGGTAAACATTATGAATTCTACAAAATCCTTTGGATACCAAGTGAACTCAGTAAGAATTGATTTTCCTTTGTTGACCTTGTGAGCTCGGTAGAAATTGATTTCTACCACAGAAGCCTTTAGTGCCTGAGTGAGCTTGGTAGAGACTGACTTTATAGTGTAACCTCCAGAAATGCTCAGTAGACTCTGTAATTCTCTTTGCTAACCTTTTGAGCTCAGTAGACTCTGACTGATAACTAATATGACATTTGTGTAACATCAAAGACAACAGACAATTGAATAATTGTATCCAACAATCTCCCTCTTTGCCATTGATGGCAACACAACATGTCATAGCAGAATGAAATTTTAAAACAAGTCTTTTCTGATAGAATGTTTCTCCCTCTTACATTTCATTCCTCAAACACCTCAAATACAACAATCTCCCTTTGTGAAGGAATTACATAACTTCATTACAAACATCAAATTTTAGAAAGATACGATAGTATACTCTCCCTCTTTGACAACACATGCCAAAGACAACACAAACCAGATGAATAGAAATTTACCTTATGTATTGATTCATATGCAATGTTTCCATGATTATTCTGCATCAACTGAAAGATCTTCAACTTGATACCTATTGATGCAGCACTAAATCTTCATTTTAGTGAACTTCAAATAGGGAAATGACCCCTAACTTACCTCTTAGATACAAAAATTCATCCTTAGGTAAAGGCTTTGTGAATATGTCAGCAATTTGTTCCTTTGTATAGACATATTTCAATCTGATCTCTTTATCCTGTACCAATTCTCTGACAAAGTGATACTTTATTGCAATGTGTTTGGTTTTTGAATGCATCACTAGATTTTTGGATATGTTAATTGCACTTGTATTATCACAAAACATAACAACGGGTTCTTTGATTTCTTCCTTCATACCTTCCAATAATTGTTTGAACCAAACAATATTAGAATAGTTTACTGTTGTTGTAACATACTCTACTTCTACTATGGACTGGGATTTACGATTGTTATTTTTACTTGTCCAAGAAATAAAGCTCCTCCACTTGTACTTTTTCTATCATCAATATTTCTTGCCCAATTTGCATCAGTAAACACTTTCAAATCCATATTACCTCCAAATTTGTACCATAATCCATAATCTTCAATTCCTTTCAAGTATCTCATGATCCTTTTGATTGCCATCATGTGATTTTCTCTTGGTTTTGCTTAAAATCTTGCTACAATACCAACTACAAGGGCGATATTTGGCCTTGTATGCACTACACATTGCAACTTTCCAATCATAGATTTATACAATGTCCGATCCACTTCCTTTGATTCATCATCTTTGGTAAGTTTCAATTTAGTACACATAGGAGTCCCAACTAGTTTACAATCTTCCATGCCAAACTTTTTTAGTATTTCCTTGATATATTTAGATTGAGTGATATAGATGCCATTTTTACTTTGCTAAATTTGAAGACCAACAAAGAATTTGATCTCACCAAACATTGACATTTCAAATTCCTTGTTCATTTGCTCTAAAAATTCTTTGCAAAGATCATCATTTCTTGTGAACAAAGTATCATCCACAAATATTTCTACCAAAACAATCTTATTGTCTAGTGTTTCCTTGATACACAAGCTACTATTATCATTAGTTCTCTGAAAACCAATATGAATAATATAGTTATGTAGTCTTTCACACCATGCTCTAAGGGCTTGTTTTAGACCATACAATGCTTTGTGTAATTTGCAGACCATGTCCTTCTTGTTTGGATCAACAAAACCTTCAAGCTACTCAATGTACACCTCCTCATCCAATATACCATTGAGAAATGCTGACTTGACATCCATCTAATAAACCTTAAATCCTTTGTATGCAACATATGCAAGTAAAGTCGTGACACCTTCCAATCTTGCAATAGGAGCAAAAGTCTCTCCATAATCTATTCCTTCTTCTTGAGAGTATCTGTCACATACCAGTCTAGCTTTTTTCTATGACACCTTACCATCTTCATTCAACTTATTTCTGAATACCCACTTAGTTCCAATCACATTTTTGTCTTTACGCCTAGGTACAAGAGTCCATATTTTGTTTTTCTTTATATGCTATATCTCTTCATTTATAGCCTCAATCCAAGTTTCATTTTCTAATGCATCTTTTACACTTATAGGTTCAAAATCAGTAAGTAAACAAGTCCCTTTCAACTTACTTCTTGTCATAGTACCTTCAGATTTATCACTAATGATCTGATCTGGTGCATGATGTCTCCTGACATACTTAGCTAATATAGGTTCCTTGCCTTTTGAACACTTTGCATTCTCATCCTCTTATACTTTAGCTTTAGGTTTTGGCTTTTTTGTCTGCTACTTGGGTCCTTTAGACTCGATAGGCATTGGCTTGGTAGCATCAAAATGTGACTTGGGTTCCTTTAGCTTGGTTTGAACTTCCTACAACTCGGTTACTAAAGATTAGGGATTAGAAGATTTCTAACTGATAGGTGTATCTGGCACCGTATCAAGTTTAATGAAAACAAATCTCTTATAATCTTCTAGTTCCCTTTTGCTTTCTTCTTCAATTCTTTCTGTAAACTCATCAACTTTCACATGTACACTTTCTTTGATTTTGTGAGTAGACAAGTTCAAACATCTATATGCTTTACTTCTGCAAGAATATTCCAAAAATATTCCTTCATCACCTTTCACATCAAATTTACCTTTTCTAGATTCTTTCAAAATGTAACATTTGCTTCCAAATACTTTTATGTAACTTACATTGGGTTTATAACCATACCATAACTCATAAGGGGTTTTGAATGAATCCTTCTTCAGTTATACTCGATTCAAGGTATGAACTGCAATGCTGATAGCTTCCTTCTAGTATTTGATAGAAATGTTCTTTTCAATCATTAAGGTTCTTGCATAGTCCATGATAGATCTTTTCCTTCTTTTAGCTGTTCCATTTTTCTCAAGAGTTCCAAGGGCTGATACCTATTTTTTGATCCCTCTTTCAATGCAAAAGTTATTGAACTCATGTGAAATGAATTCACCACCTCTATCTAACCTCAACCATTTTATTCTTTTTCCTATTTCCTTTTGAACTTTGGCCAAATACCATTTGAACTTCTCAAATACTTTTGATTTCTCTCTCACGTACATGACACTCATCATTCTTGAGTAATCATCAACAAAAAGATTGAAGAACTTTTCACCAGTATAGCTTTCAATTCCAATAGGTCCACACAAATTAGTATCTACAATTTCTAAAACTTCTTTAAAATGATAGTTTTTACTTTTGAAGTTAGTCTTTCCCATCTTACCAATTTGACAATTCTTGCATAGAACAACCTTAGGTTTCTTTATATTAGGAATGCCTTTTACTTTCCTGAATTTACTTATTTTCACCAAGTTATCAAAGTTCACATGACACAACCTCCTATTCCATAACCAACTTTCTTCAACTTGAGCAATAAAACATGAACATTCACCAAGTTCAAGATAGAACATATTACCTTTTGTTTGAGTGCCTGATTCAATCAGCTTTCCTTTGTCATCTAGCAATCTTACTTTTCCATGCATGAATTTCACTTTGAACTCATTATTGAGTAGTTGTGCCACACTCAACATATTTTGTTTTAGTCCTTCTACCTAATATGCATCATCACATACAAGTTCTTTAGTTAGTGAGATTATTTCTCTTCCTTTTATGCAACAAGGTTCATTATTACCAAATCTCACACTACCACCATTATAGTCTTCAAAATATTCAAACTTATTTTTATCACTAGTCATATGATGAGAGAAACCACTATCTACAATTCATGTATCATTTTTTCTCACATGAGAAATAAGTGTCATTTCCTCATCATTGTCACATTCATCTTTCATAGCAATGTACACAATTTCATCTTCTTCATCATCAGAATCATTAGACTCCTTAGCCATGAAACATGTTTTCTTATCTTTGTCCTTGAATAATTTGAAGTCTTTCTTACCATTACACTTGTGACCTTTCTTATCATCCTTGTTTTCCTTATTTGGGCACCTGGCAGCAATATGTCCAATTTCCTCACATGAAAAACATATTAGAGGAACCTTACCTTTGTATTTCCCTTTGCCTCCTGAGTATTTCCTTACTAGTAGAGCTTCAACCACCTCAAGATCACTGTCATAACTCTATTCTAATTCTTCTTCACTTTTTGACTGACAATCCTTTATCTTCTTTCCTTTTGCTTTGAGTGAAAGCTTGGCTTCAAATGCTGATTCAATGTTCTTGGTAGCTGAAACATAGTTATCATAGTTGTCTAGCTCAAATGTAGTTAATCTTCCAACCATGGCCTCTAAATTTATCTTACAATTATCTTCACATCTTCTTTCTTGAATTGCAAAAACTCTAATTGCATAAATGGGAAGCAATGTTCTAAAAACTCTACTTATAATTGTTTCCTCCTTGATATCTCGTCTAGAAGCTTTGATTGCACTAACACTTGCTTTGACTCTTTCAACATATTTTGTAATGTTTTCATCCTCTCTCATCCTCATCTGATCAAATTGTCCTCTTAAACTTTTTGCTTTGGCTCTTCTTACATTATCATCTCCTCCATAGATTTCTTTCAGTTTGTTCCACATTTCAAAGGTAGTTTTGCAATCCTTAACATCATCAAATTCTTCATAACTTAGGGCAAAAGTAATGTTTATCATCATGATGTTATGAGTCTTTTTCTTAGTAATGTCATTAGTAGAGAATCTACTAGAAGGAGTTACATATGCCCCATCCAGATATTTGAATCCTGTATCTCCAATGGAAGCCAGATGGAGTCTCATGAGACCTTGCCATGCTAAAAAGTTATCCCTATTAAGCCTTGGAATTTGCCTCTTGTAAGACATCCTAATCTTTAGCTTAGATACTTGAAATTCTTCTTGCAAGCACCACAAGCTCTGATACCAATTGTTGGAATTATAGATGGAGTAACTAAGAGGGGAGGGTGAATTAGTTACCACAAAAACAAATCCACGGATCCATTAGATGTCTTGAAACTTAATTGCTGTCACTCGATAGCTACACAGAAAAATGTTGTAACTTGGTAGATTAACTTGATATTGATCTTTAAGCATTCAAATTTATTAACATGCATGCAAAATTAAATAACATAAATACAAGGGACACCAGATTTAACATGGAAACCCAATATGGAAAAAACCACCAAGTAACTAGCTACCGATTTTTCACTCTTTTGAAGTGAGCCCTATTAGGAGCCAACCCTATTAAAGTTTACAAAACACACTGTTAGGTGTGACCTAGTTAGAGGATTTAATCACCATGTTAGGAGTGTCCTTGCTAGAGGACTTTAGAACAATTTAGTTGAACTATACACCTTGTTAGAGGACTTACAAAATGGCTATTAGACCAACTCTATTAAGAGATTTAGGAATTACTACTACAATGGTGAGAAAGTAACAATAAGTGACCTAAATGAGATGCAACTGAACTTTGTTGATACAGCTCTCTTCTCTACTTCAATAGATCCTCACAGATCGAATACAACTCTGATGCTCCTCAAGGATATCTGATCATTCTTCAAAATTCGCTCACACTTATTCTTCACAATCAACTCACTTGCATACTTTCTCATTCATACATCCATTCATACATTTGAGAACACAACTTGAATTTTTATTTATACATTACAGACTGTCAAGTCATCTCAATTACAAGTTACATTTACCAATAAACTATACATCAGTCAACTACAAGCATTACATTAAACAAATAAACTTTATTTCCTAAATTAGTGAAATCCTTCATTGGTTGACCTAGCTTGATAAAAACTGCTCTAGAAATTATTTCCAGTGTTAACCAAGTGAAGCTTGGTAAACATTGTAAATTCTGTAAAATCTTTTGGAGACAGAGTGAACTTGGTAAGAACTAATTTTCCTTTGCTGATCTTATGAGCTCAGTAGAAACTAATTTCTGCCACAGAAGCCTTCAGTGCCCAAGTGAGTTCAATAGAGATTGACTTCATAGTGTAACCTCTAGAAATACTTAGTAGACTCTGTAATTCTCTTTGCTAACCTTCAGAGCTTGGTAGACACTGACTGATAACGAATATGATATTTGTGTAACATCAAAGACAACACACAATGAAATAATTGTATCCAACACATTGCTCCTATTTTCATTGGTTATCCACTGATCTTTTCAAGACTTAACTCGCAGATGCATTGTTTCCATGGCTTATGTCCATTAGGATTTTAATTTCATGTTAATTACTTAAACTTTTGTTACCCTACCTTCGTTATTCGCCTTTACAAACACTTGGTTAATTTAGAAATTCATATAGTTGCATTATTAGATTGCATTCATTACAAAATAGAAAAATAGAAAAATATATTTCTTTTTGTGTTTTATTCTTTTGAAATAGCAAGTGGGTGATCCCACAATAATGGGTTCCACTTTTTGACCAATTTTGACATTTAAATCAATATTTTTGCAACAAACATCATGTTCAACTGACTATATCTCGAAAACTATAAATAATTTCAAGATGACATAAACTAATGATTTTGAGTACTCTATTACTACTTTGTAACCATATTCTTTAATCTGAAAAAAAAATATTTAGGTCAATTTTTTCATCTCTTTCGAAAAGTGGTACATAATAAAATTTAATATTTTAAAAGAGTGACACTCTGTTTGACACACATAACTTTTTTTCTAGAAATGATAATGATGTAATTCTTTTGGTGTTAGATTCATAACATCAATATCTAGACGATGCATTTGGTTTGATTCATTTTGGTTGAATATTGTATAGTTTATGAAGTTTTGAAGTGACACGAATCATAACTCAGACATACGTTCCATTTGACATAGATAATTTGAAGTCAATTTATCAAAAACGTTTTTTTTTTAATAGAAAGGTATCTCAATAAGCTAGTTCCTACATATTTTTCAAAAAATATTTGACCTAATTTACTAATTTTTCCAAGGTGTCGAAGTCGGTTGATGCTCAATCGGTAATGAACCTATAATGAGTTAAACTCATATTTGAAAGTCTTAATGAATATAATATGTATTACAATTATAGTTGTTGGAAAGCTTACTTTGAGTAGCACAAATTGGCATTTTTTATTTTATAGTAGGAGATCATTCAATCTCAATTTTAGGGGTCAAAAGAGCCAATTTCATTTTTTCTCTAGAAAACAACACCAAAAATTTGTAATTTGAGATGTTTGCACGAACACAATGTTTGTACGAACATGTCTAATATGTTCGTATGAACACATGTTTGCACGCAAGTATGAGAAAAATAATTTGGCAGTCAAAAATTTAATTTAACATGTTCACACGAACACGTAAAAAATTTGTGTTTGCACGAACATGCAAAAAAGAAAAATTTATCAAGATCTCAAATGGAAAAGTGGAATTTTAATCGCAAAATTACCATTAAAATATGTTCGCATGAACATATTAACAAGGTATGTTCAGGAAAACATACCTTGTTTAAACTCAATATGTTCGTGCGAAGATATAATTATTTTATGTTCGCATGAACATAGTTAGCATGTTCGGGCTAACATACGTAAAATTCAATATGCGAATTTTTCATCATTTCAAAATTTCTTTCATCCCCCAAAAGTGGCACCTAGTATTGTGGGTTCACCCATGTGGATTCTACATTTTATCTGAATTGTTCGGACAAGCAAAGGCCTCCCTGTGAAAAAATACATTTATCTTCAACTAAGCAAATTTTAGTAGGTTGCAAGATCAACCAAAACCTTGGAGTTGATCCTCAATTAGCTTTTCAAGAGAGGATTTTGAAAGGGTTTCTGCTATTAAGCATCGCGCAAAATGATAGCTCAATAGTTCCCAAAACTACAAATTGAAATCTGAGAGCTTTCCACTTTTTTGATAGGAATTCTCAATTAGTTTTGGCCAATGAATGGGAATACTTTTTTATTCCCCTACACTTCAGGCTCTGCTAGACCTTGGTGAGTAAAGCTTCACCACAAATGTTGATTGTGTCATTCAAGGCTTTTCTATAGAAAATTTAAACTTTTGGAGTTCTTGTGCTAGCAAGGTCCTTGAACTCAATTAAAATAAAAATGGATGTTGGATAATAGTTGAATGTTCTGTATAATTTAATAATAATTAATTTGATGCTTGTATGAAGGAAATTATAGATTTTCTATCTTCAATAATAAAAAGACCAGTGCCTTTTCTCATCTGGGTAATAGAGTCAACTTCAATGAATTTCCACGTACAAATTTATAATGTTTTACACACTTTACTAGCAATAATAAAATAATCAAGATGTGATAGATCAAATATATACACAATCTTAAATTAGTCTAGATTGAACTTTAACTCCTCTAGTAGGGAGACAAACTAGACACAAAAATGGAAACAACTATATATTTTACAATATTTGTGATTATCCAATTTAAAATGCTAAATGACCATGTCCACTTATCTGACATTTAAATTGTTTACCAAATTTTGAAAAATAATTACAAAGGATGATTCATCTATAGTTTTAAATCCTCATGCCATTTAAAAATTAAAAAAGAGATATTTTATTTTATTATAAAAATAAAATAATAGAATTTATATTACAAAGTCATAATGCTGCTACTTATTCTTCCATAGAATAAATATTTTTGTCCTTATAAAAGATGTCAAATATATCATCATTTGCATCTTATATTTGTATGCAAATGAAAAGTCCTAACTTTAAACAACATGCCTTTTCACCCTAATTATCATAGGTTTATGATATCATATCTTTAATATGTGATAATCTCCATTATTATAACCATAGCTCTTTGAATCAAATGACCTTAATCAATAATATGAAGCTCTTATTCACTTTGGTGATATGGTTACTGCCAATATTTATATCTTTTTTATGAGGCCCTTCAAAGCTACAAGACTCCTGATGATGTTGAAACCTCAAAAAATTCCACTTTGTCCACTCATGTGGCTCCTTGTGTACTTTCTAATGATATTTCTCTATTTGCTCCAACCATCGTTTCTTCTGCATTGTGTTTGGTTATTCTATATAGGTCTCTTTCAATTCTTCAAGGCACAAAAATATGACATGGGTGGTCATTTCTAATCATTTGAGCCTTTAATTTATCAATTCCTGCCATACAATATTCCTATGACATCTATATTCCCGTGACATCTATATTTGATAGGGTTTCAATTTCAATTTCGTTAATCTTTGTATGGTGTCACCACTAACCAATATTTTCATTGAACATTTTAGATGCCACTATCCCTCGATGTGTGCAAGGAATCACATTTGCAATATGTGTCTTGCTATTTACTTTTTCATCCATACTCGATACCTTATGCCATATTGTCTACTTCTATTAGAGCGTTGATCTCAGACTCTTCCATTGAATCCTTTTTAAATACGACATCTATTTTTGTGTTAGGCCTAGTCTCGGTAGATAATAACCATGCTTTCTCATCCTCATCTGTAGACTAGAATAGAATTTCTTATTAATATTAATAGTGATTTTTTGGTCTTTATTTGTAAATCTCTAGTATGCTATTAATGATTTTGATGTTTCTTAGAGTATATGTCTCTTCAAAATAATCTATGTTAGTGCTACAGTAGGGAAATGTTCAGGCAAATAAGCAAGAACCGATACCAATTGTTAAGACTTTGATGTTTTGATCATGTTGCTTCCATAGCAAAGATATAGTTGTAGCATATCCCCCAAAGTCTCCAATAGCTCCTTTTCAATGAATTTCACCAATTGATGTATATATTTTTTCTACTACATACAATATTATAAGGAACTCTACAAAATGTTACACACTAGACATGATAGGTGATTTGGATTGTTATCTAAGATCTTCATATGCATGTTCATGTCTTTGTCAACTTATAATCATTCAAACTTTATTCATCTTTTATTTCAAGGATTCCATTATTTACATTTTTTTGGGTACAATCATCTAAAAGTGGGATATAAATGGAAGCCTTTGGTTGTAAAATCTTAGAGCTCCATCTTTAGGTACCCTAAACCAAGATAGTTATACACAAAAGATATCAAAGAAAAAATGCAACAAGTATAGCTATAGGAATCATAAAAAGAGCATATATAATGTGTTTCCATGAATGAAGCTCTCGAAGAGCCATATGGATAAGAAATTAATATTGATATCAATTTCCATGAATAAATTAAAAACTTTATTTCAAGTCTTCTCATGTTCTAAAGATAAAGCATATATAAACTCTTGAAATGTTTATGATGACACTAATATTCAAGCTTAGACATTTACATAATGGAGTCAACTCAAGAGTCAAAATTCAATTTTGATTGTACTCCAAATAGTCCAAATAAGTTACTCATTCTCAAAAACTCCTAATAACTTACTCATAATCAGAAGTATTCATAACTTGTACAATTTAAATATAAAATAATTTCATAGCCTTATTCACATGTTAAAAGATACTATCAAAGCTTATTATAATGATTCCTACCCTTATTTTGGATGCAAGTTACATTAAAATGAAATATATGAAATACTTAAAACGTAAACAAGAAAAACAAGATATATATTATGATAACCAAGAATGTCATACATGATCAAACTAATGCATCCAAGTTGTAAGTTTAATAATCTCATGCATCAAATATATGTCAAATATGTCCACTAACTTAAAATCCAAGATATATGTCCACTAATGCCTGTGCATGGGTCTATCCCTATATCTTCTCTTTCCCACGAGGGGAAGGAAAAAAATCCCTAGAGGTCTTCGGTCATTGCATGTAGGGAGATAATGGGGGAGTTGGTGTCTTCCTCACATGCTCCTTCGTCCTCTTGTTTAGGCTCCTCTCTAACTAGAGCTGATACAAACAAAATATATATGAATCAATAATTATTATACATATGCACAACATTAATTATTTTCTTGCTGCCATCAAATAAGCACCCTATACATCCACCTCAAAGACTCGTAGATGATCGGGAATAACAAGACCCTACAACAATTCAATCAATATAATCACTTGATCATGCTGATAAATAACATTTGAAAATTCAATACTAACTATTATAAATAACAACTAAAACTATGAAAACTCTTTCATACCTCAGTCAATGGCTCTAAACTAGCCATCCTGATAGCAACTTCATAATCAATGAACTAGCGAAGATGAGGAGGAGTCACAGATGTTAGCAACTAAAAATCATATAATATAATTTACATGTTTTTTATAGAATATAATATAATCAAATGAATTAAATTAATATGAAACAAATCTACCTCTACAAAGCTCATATCATGTTTAGGTTTAGAGTTCCCTGTGAATGTTTATGGTATAGTAGAGAACTAATGTACATGGATAAATAAAATTTATCAATCCTTCATATGATTACTTAATAAATATATGTATTAATTTAAATGACTAAATTGATATGTATGTTTCAACTCATCGATGAGACATAAAATGGGGTCTAGGAATCTGTACTAGGGCCATCAACACTCTTACCTTCAATTTTGAATAATGTCAAGACATTCTAATTAATTAATCATTCACTATACATATGAAATGTGATCAAATTAGTTTATTATAATTATAATTTTACATTTGTGTCAATTCCAAATGTGTCACTTAGGAAGTTGCCAGTGGCTAGCACAACATCTATAGTATCTCTAACGTGACTACCAACTTGCATAAGGATCCACATGATGTGCACATGTGACTGTGGCATAAAGAAGGATCCTCCTCAACTGATTTACTAGCACAATAAATGAGGGTCTGCATCAAAAAATTGATACTCCCTAGAGTATTGGTCTCTACATGTTCCTTCACAACTGAAGGAATAATGAAATGCTCACCCTGTGGCTTGACAATAGGCTATCTGACTAAATTAGAGTCATGATGTGCCCTCAGTGTCTCAAATGATGACCCCCCACCTCTATCCTAAGAATCTAACATGTCAAAATAATTAGGGATCTCTCCGAGGACAAATTCACATTATAATTATTTAAAGAAATATATTGGAAGCTCGTGATTATTGCATGGAGGGGCATCAAAGACCATCCACCATCTATCCCAAAAGTTATTTCTAATATGATCATGTATGCATCAGTTGATGGAGAACCTTTTAGTTGTATATTTAATAGTGTCTTGTTCTCTTAGCTTTTTAAATAATGTACATATGTTACCTTTTGTTATGTCCTTTTTTCTTACATCATTATAAGATAATTTGTTTGCATAATATCCTCTATGTTCTTCTCTCTTAACATGCTAATTATCTAACTAACCACTAACTAAAGCTACATGGCTTATAGTAGACTCAAGGGAGGATGCTAATTGTGCTCTCATAGGAGTAGCTTTCCCGCAAGCTATCAACCTAACAGTTATTGCTTCTAATTCATTTTTCTCTCTTTATATTTCATTGATTATATTGTCTTGGGTGTCAAGAGGAGGCCTTTCAATTGGTGGAGGTTGTGAAAGTTCTTGCTCTTCCTCATAAGGATTTTCATTTTGATCTTGCGGAGGGTTTTCAATTTGAATTTTTGATCAGGTTGGGAATTTGGCTGTTCATTATTCACATTTTCTAATAAGAAAATAATTTCATTTTAAATAAATAAATAAACTTGAATAAAAACTAAAAAACATACAAAAAATGTTAAATCATACAAAACAATGCAAAAAAGAGAGTAGAAAACATAATTAATGATCCTAATCCTGATCTTGGGTGACTAGGAGGAATTTTTACAAGGAGGCTGAGAAAAAAAAAACACCTTCTACAAAACATTTTTGCATTGTTGGGGGTAGGGAAGGAAACTAGCAAAAGGAAACAAAATAATGAGATGGGCGGTGCACATGCTATAGTGCATACACGCTATGTCTTGGTCTCCATAAGCCTTAGGCTTGTGGAGCATGAGACATAGTGCATGCGCACTATTGCAAATTTGAAAAAAAATTGTGTCATCTTTTTGACACCACAACTTGGTGCATCCACCAACAATAATTTTAGACAAATCATCCCTAGAATAACCCATAAGGGAAAAACTAGTTCTATAGATGAGGAATTATATTAAGTTGAGAAAATCAAGAGATACAAAATTCCTTATGTCTCACTGGAAAAACTCTGACAACCTTCCAATTTCTCTTACTAACATTCATCCACTGTTATCCCTAATGCTAACACTATGCCCTTACTAACATTGCAAGATAATTCTATATAACTACAAACTCATATCCTAACACTACAAATGCTTCTATGGCTTGTTCTTTAAAATCTCGCTTGATCCCCTTTTATAATACTCCTATTGGAAAACTAATGACTGAGATTGATTCTCAATCAATAGTCAAGACTAAAAATAACTTAACAACCCTAACCAAGTTATTTTCTAGTTGCTTCTAAAATTGGTCAATTAATTAACAAATATTTGTCTCAACTCTAACTAATTAGTTAGTAAAACAATTACTTGTTAACTAATAGCATATGGATGAACAAATATCCAAGCTACCAAATCTAACATGCCTCATTATACATGTCATCCAATGGAGGTAATTCATGTTAGTTCATAGTGTAACCACACATTTTATGTGGAGAGAAGATTGGTGCTTTGTAATCAATATTTAAGGATATATTGTCTCTCAACTTTAAAGGCACATGTGATCAAATTAAATTAATCTAACATGGGGGTGAATAATTTATTGTGTTATATAACATTGCAAACTCTAATATATCATCTTGATATTCTGACACAATTAAAATATGATCTGCTTAAGATCAAGTATTTTCTACAACACATCTATGGTAGTTATTATAGTTTTAGGCCTAGTGGTGGTGTTAATATGTGGATTTTTTAATAAGGTACCACAATTCATGTGATTCTTATGCACTTGAATCATATCCTTTCATTGTTTTCTTAATTTCCTTTTGGAAAAACCAAAGTGAGCAATGTTAATGGTACACAGAGTTTCTCAGAGATTCCCCATTGCAGACCATGACAATTCATAGATTGGTTGCCATTACAACTGTTGTGATGGTTAAGCTAAAGAATATAGAGCATATCTTAAAGACACAATTTGAGAATTACCCCAAAGGTTAGATCTTTAATGATATTCTAATAATTTTTTGGGCAATGACATCTTCAGTGTAGATGGAGAGTCGTGGAGATTGTAGAAGAAAATTGCAAGCTACAAGTTCAACATGAAATTGCTAAGAAATTTTATTCTTGACTACATGCATACGGCGACCACAGATCATTTAAGTCTCCTAGAAAAATCCCACTAAAGAGTTCAATCCAGGAAATAGAAAAAGACCCCAAGACATCAAGCATACCTCTAGCCAAACATAGCCAACACCCTTCAACACCTAACACCACATGTAAAGAGTTATACTAAAATACACTATAGCCATCACCAATAGGATGGAACCTTCCTCATTGAAACTATAATGGCTAGACCCATGATGTTCTACACAACACTGGAACAAGAAAAATACCACTATTGGAAGCTAAATCAATTTTTACCCACAAAAAATTCCCCCCAACAAGGTAGTCATTATTATCAAAGGAAGACAACCAATCAGTCCTTCTTTAGAGAGGAAATATCTTTAGCTTTAGGAACATCTCCATATTTTTATCTTTAGGAACATATCCATATTTACAAAAATCCTAACCCTAACAAGAGGAAACTGGGAGGAAAACTTAGAAAAAGACATAAATGTCCTTCTAGAAAAGCTACACCTATTTAAGAACAAAAGAGAGACAATGATACTTGTCTCCCACCTCTAATGAATCCAAGAGTAAGCATTCCATATCAAGATTTCTCCAAATTATCACTAAAGTAGTGGGGTAAAAGCACAAACCTGTGTCACCTTTTATAAAGAAACGGGATATCAGAATGTGACAGTTCAACATTAATGACAAAAAAAATGGTATTTGTGTTTAAAATATGAAGATGATGTAAACTAATGAAATATGTACAATTGTATAATTTTTGTGCCTATAATTTTTATAATTTTTTTGAGTAAGAATTTATTGATTTTATTTTATTTTGAAGTTCCTTTTTATACTGTAAAAAATATAGGGTGTAGTTCCCGTCAAACAAGTATATGCAAATCATGTTTTTTTGTTCTAATTTGAAAATATCTTATAGATGACATGTATAGGTAGTGAAAAAAAAAAAGAAATAATTATTTTTTATGCATGTTTTCTTTGTTATAAGTACACGAATTTGACCTTATTAGAATCCAATAGTTTTTTCCTCCCGTCAAAACTTCCCTATCAAATCTATACCTTCTTGAGAAAAAATTACATATTTGTGAAGAGGATTCTCTCCTCTAGAGATAAATATAATTTTTTTATTTTTTTGATATGATTTACTATTTTGTTTCCTTTTTTGAGGGAGCATCTTCTGAAATGTTGAAATATCGACTTATAATATTTTGAGATTATAACATATTATAACTAATCAAAACACTCAAAAATTTATATAATGATGATAGTCAATCTAAGATCTATAAAAGGATATTTTTAGTTTTTGAAAAAAAATTGAGTTTTGATAGAGAAATGAGGTTTGACCAGAATAGGTTTTGGTATCATAAATGGTGACATAGATCTATGCTTTTACCAAGGGGTAACAACCAAGAACTATAGAGACAGACATCCTCCATCGACAACATCCATGAAATTGCCCTCTAAAAAAATGACCAACAAGGAAGAAAAGGTCCAATTGGTTTCTCATCCTCATTAGAATCCTTCTCTAGATCCCCTTCCAGACTTAAAACCCTAGCTCAAGAGCCACATCGAGATCCACACACTCCATTCATTTGTGTTGAACAAATTAGGTATAAAATCAAAATAAGTGTGAAGAATGTAATTGTTCAACAATATTAGCTGTATAATGTCGATCTTGTTTTTTCTTAGTTTCCTTTTAAAATTGTAGCAAAATAAAATTATTTTTCTCAGTTACCTTTTCTCATTTACTATTAAAAAATTATTAGAAAATTATGTGTTCATAAAATGGTCTATAATAACATGAAAATATCGATATAGGAAAATGAAGTATAATAGTATAATCAAATCTTCAATAGATGAGACATTCATGAATAAAAACAAGGGGAACAAGTGCCAAAGTTCTTACCTTTAATGATGTTGTTGGCATGAGGACATTGAAACATTTTTTAGGTGTTGGTCTTTTCTTTGTAAGGACATTGGAATAGTAGTGCATAAATGCCTAATTTGTGAGTTGATAGGAAAAGATGAATAATTTAGCAATGATCAAACATCAAATTTTAAAACAAATTGATTGATGGCAAAAAATCTATAATGGTAAAGAAATTTTTTCTTTGATAAAATATAAATAATAAATAAATAAACTCATTCAAAATTAATTCAAAGAAATTTCATATATAATATTGTTTGATCCCTTTTTTGTCACATATTTTATTATATAGATTGTAGAAAGAAATATTGATGGCTCACATTCATAGCTTAAATTTTTCGAATACATAGATATAAAAATCTATGTGGAATTCAAAAATTGAGTACTGTAAAAAAAGTTTGAAGCACATAGCCCATTACTATTTGATATTAGTGTAGATATTATGATGAAAATTCAGCAACAAGTTGATTGTTCTGGTCAATGAGTTTAAATGGGTTGCAAGAAAGGAAGAAATTATGTGTTGATTTTCTGAATGTCATCCTTCTTCAAATAATACAATGTAAATGTGTGTCTGGATGTACATATATATTATTGCTTTGTTTTAAGAGCTATGAAAAATACATATTAGGAATGTAAGTTTCCTTGTAAAATCGAACCCATATAGAAATTTTAGAGAAATATAAGAATGAGAACTACATTAAAACTCATTTAGAAAGTTTAGGGGAAAAAAAAAAAAAACTACAAACACATTAGATAGTTAGAATTTTATTCCATTGGTTAGTTTGAGAAATAATTTTTTGAACTTACTCAAAAAGATATTTTTTCATATATAATGTTAACTATGATTAACTTTACTTGCACTATTGTACAAACCCTTCTCTTTCACCTTGCATCTTAACTTTAGGATATTGTATAAACCCTTCCCTTTCACCTTGTCCATACTAAAGTTTATCTTCCTTTTCTCTTTCCTTTTCTATGATATACAAAGATGAAACTAAAAATGTTAGAAAACTAAACTAAAAACAATGACAACTCTTAATTGGATAATTTACAATAATAAAATGTTGAATGGGTGCACATTTTTAAAAAAATGAATGTCTTTCATCGTTAGAAAATCTTCCATCTTAAATAAATTAGATTTAGAGAAGATGGTTATACATAAATAAATTTGCATCAATTGAATGAAAATCAAATTGTGAACAAACATTTAAAGACTACGGAAAGCATTTTCTAGAAACTACAATAACAAGATTTCTCCCATACAATTTCTAGAAATGCAATTGTAGAATAAAATATAGGGGAGCTAAAATGAAAATTTATTTTGTAATCTCCTCCAACATGTTAGACCAAGTGAAATAAACAAAGTGATTTTCCAAAAATATGAATTTTTCTTTTCATATTTATCAAGAAAAAAAACAGTGAGATTTTTAATCAAATTCAATAAGAATTGCCCCTCACCTGCTACCTTGTTTTCTTTGGGTCTTTTGCAGAACAATTAATTATCTTGAAAATGCATAGTATTTTTCTTTACCTATCAGCATTGGCTTGTCAATGAATAGAGGAATCATTATTGATGATTGCACTAATAGTTTAGAAAATTATAGTAATTAAAATAGGTAAAAATGTTGACTGTTTGTTTCATATGTGAATAGTAACAATAATGAAAAAGTACTTGAATCTTCTTGTTGTTAAGCCTATATCATCTTGTTGCATTTTTTTTAGTTATGCAATAGATTGATACATTCAAGGTAAATCAAAATACATGAAGTGGGCTAAGAAACTAGTTTGCAACTTAGTATTCTCTAGAAAATTAATCTTTTTACATGGTACTAGGTGGAGCATTATACATATATTTTATGAAAGAGCATGTAAATTAATATAAGAAAGAAATGGAATTTTGAATATAATTAGAAATATTGCATGAATTGACTAAACTTGTTGTGCAATACATTAACAATATATATGGTAAAAATAATATAGATAATTTATTAGAGCTATAAGATTTTCATAATCTATTAGATTTCATTTGAATTTACGGGTACGTTGTGTCAATATTTTTTCATGACATCTTGACACAAGCATACTGGTGCAAGGCACCAAGGACAATCAATCAAAATGAAAATGACATTCAAAACCAACATGAATATCATAAAGGCCAATGAAGATCAATGGATAAAGAAACACCATAAAGACTCTAAGGAGGTCAATTGGACCATATTGAAGCCTATAATGGCTTTTGATAGTATCTAATAAGAAAATGTTCTATAAGTTGGCAAAGTGTCCTTCAAAGAATAAACATGATTTGCAATGGATCAATAGCATCCAATTGATAACTTTGAGCATTTAAAAGGTCTAGGAGTCTTTTGAGAAAGTCAATGGGTTATTAGATCAATAAAATAACATAAGGGGTTATTGAATTAATAAATTGTAAGGTTGCAAATTCAAATATTTGAAAAGCCACAGTTAGATTATAAATTTGGAATGAGTTAGATTTGTTAGTGTCTAAAGTCTTAAATAAACTTTCCATTAGAAAATGAAGGCATTGTATGGTAGAATGTTGGAGTGTACGAATTGTGCAAGGAAAACATCAATAAAGATTAGTTCTTCAAGGCATTTTATTTTGTTTGATTTCTAGACTTGGGTATTTCATTGAGGAGTATTCAAAATTTATTGAGAAGAGTTTGAATCTTATTGTAATACTATCCTAATGCATTGAAGATCTTTTAGTTACTCTCGTTTTGTTCATTCATACTGTACAATTGCAGTTTTCTTTGGATTTTAGTAATTATTTTGAAGTTTCAATGAGGGATTGATTGTTCCATGGGATCAAAGACCTAGAACCCATGGAATAATGTTCACTAACATTGTATTATACATGTCTAACAAGTGATGTGCAAAAATAATAAGAAAAAGTGATCACAGTTTAAAAAAGGGGGTAAAAGTGCAGAAATGAAAGTTTCAAAAAATGCAATTTGATGTGGGGGAAATATCTTGGGATTGAACTGTTAGATTTTGATGTGCTTTGGATAGAATGAAGATAACCTAATTACAGTAAAACTCACCAAAGGGATTGAAGAAATTCAATCTGGTTAAAAATTTATTACAATTGTCCACAGGTCTATCCAGAGGGCAGCAAGGTGGTGTATCTTGTCTTTTTTTCCTTTCTAACATTGAGTTAATGAATCAAAAGGGTATGAGAGGCTGTAGGTTGTTGTGTTTGGTTATTCAAAGGTTAAATTAGATCATTTGTGGAGGGATTAAAAGTATTTGTGGTTGTTCTTAATAAAGAGCAAGAGTTTGAGGAAAACTGCTCCAGATTGAAGTGTTGGGTGTTGTTGTAAACCCATTAACCATATGAATATTTTATAATACAATATAAAAAGATCTATTTTGTCATCATTTTCCATTGGGGAGGGTGAAATCATATTTTGAGTTTCTTGAAGCATAGTTGAAGCATCGAGTTTCTTGGGTTGTATCATTCACTTATTGAAAACCTTGTCCACCACACTTACCCTCTACATCACATACCCATAAATTCAAATGAAATAGATATTGTATGTATTCTAGAAAAATGAGAACATAATAGAGTAAAAAACCCAGTAGTTGTTTAAAGCATATGCAACATATTTCAAGAAAATAGATTGGACTATTTTTCATTTGGCATCATAAATAAGATGTTCAAACTAACATTATAGATAGTATATTTGTTAAAAAGAGCATTAACAATTTATTTTATATATGTAGTGTTGAAGATATATAATTTAAGATACATCAAGTGTTTTTAGCATATTGAACATATTGCTTAGAATTTATTTTTTTCACTTCTATTTGACACCAAAATTATGTATAGGTGGTTGAAACAAAACAAAGGGATGGCATTTATGCTTCCTTTACAGTTGTCATTGTGAGGGCCTATAGAGAAATATAGTTTTGGCAGGGTCCTTAGTAGCACATTAAAAAATAAAATAATGTGGAAATTTGTGAGATAAAAAGTAATAGTATAGGTACCTTTGTGAGAAGAATGTTGTACCTAATTTTCAAGTGCTCTGACAAGTGTTACCACGATGTTTTGATTGAGACTGAATTTTCCTCTCATCATAAAATCTCATAGTATAAATATTATTGTTGATTGGTTGTTGATGTATTGTTCATAAGTCATGTTTCTAAAGGAAGGCCAATTTTTTTCAATGATATTCTTTTCTGTGAAAGATTGGATGGTTTGATTGTTATCTTTTTTTATTATTGCTTTGATATACAAATAGTATATGTAGTTGAGTTCATTTTATTTAATACAATAGGCTATGCTTCCATCCAATGTGTTGTAGTTGTTAAATTTATAATTGCATTTGGGGCGAAATACATAGAATGGGTGTGAATATGTATTTGTCGAGCTCAATAGTCTAACAACATAGGTGAAGCAAAATAATATTAGTAGAATTTAAGAACAAAGGTAATGAAATAAAGAGTCCAAGATGTTTAAAAAATAAACCTCGATTATTGTTTGTAACAACCAATGGAGTCTTTGCAATGTCCTTTTTTTATTGAGTCTGCAAACGTATGTTGATAAACTTGTGTGAAGAGTGTGCTTTTAGTCTTTCTTTCTAGTGATATTTCTAAACAACATAATTGGAGTTTAATTTTCATTAACTTTTAGATTCTATTTGGAAATAATGTTGGATGAATTTGGCATGCATGTAGAACAATTATTGAAAAATAATGCTAATTTTTTTAGAAGTCATGAGTAAGATTTGAAAATAAAATGGTAAATGAGGATTATAGCCAAGAGTAGGAGTATAATTGTACTTTATCCATATCAATATGCCCATCCTTAATATCAAGTATGTATTGATTTCCTTTTTTGTTTGTCCCTACAACTATAACACCTATTGTGCCATTTGGGTATTTTCTTGTAATACTTAGAAAATGTTATATAGTTGTGCCTGGAATGAGCTTATATTCAATTGGGAGTGGACTAATTATTTTAACTGTGTTGGATTCTTTCAAAATTAAGATGTACTATGAATCTTTGTAGCCATTTTCTATTCTCGGTGTAGTTTGGAATCATGTTATTACTATTCCACTTGCTGGAATGATTTTTTCCTTGAAGTTCAATTAGATATTTCTACCAACATTAAATATTATGGTCATCTCTCCTTTAGAATCTTTAAGTTAGAAAGAAAGACTTTGCGTGATCTTATTCCTTTGTTGAGCACAACTTTGTAGATGACTAGCACATCACCTTTGAATGTTGTACCTATCTTTATAGAATTTAAATCTCTATTGTTATGGAGCTTTGGCTATTTAGCCTTGGTCTATTAGAGATAGGAAAATATTATGTTAAGATTGTTGATCTATAAGTCTATGTCAAGGATAAAAACAACTTATTTTATTACCTTTTAGGCACTTTTGACTCTTTTATATTGGGTTGATTTATTGGTTTTTCTTTGTAACACATGGAAAGATGGTATGTTAAGCTTATTGATCCTTTAGAGTATGTAAAGAATATGAACAAATTTGGTTATTACCTTTTAGGTTCATTTTGGTCTTGTCTATTTGTTGAATATGTTACTTTTGTTGTATTCATTATCATTGTTGTAAAGAAAATTTTCGGTCAGTGTATGTACAATAAGACCATTATGTAATTTGGAATCATTATATACATTGGTGCAATGAATTATCATGTTCTACAGTAAATATTCATCATAGTTGTAATGTGGTTTGCCTAATATGCTTCAAATTTAGATGTAGAACAAATATATGTTGTTAAATTTCTCCATACATTATCGATTAATGGTTTGTTTGTAAAATGCGAGTTGATTTTTTGCATGTATTTTTTGAAGTCTTTTGGTTGTTGTGCTCTCTTTAGAAATTTCCAAGTTAAATTCACCCACAATAAAAAGATGTTTCTTTGTCAACAGATGTGTAACTATTTCAGTCATAATGACTACAATTTCAGCGATGGAGCATTGGCTCATATGTAGACATTGCAATCATTGAGTTCAGTGTTGTTGTTATGGAGTTTCATTGTTATGGCTTTATAGTTGTTTGTTTTGTGTTCTCTTCCTTTAGAGACTAGTAAATTATTTGTTGTAAAAGTTATTATACCATGTAGATGATACAATGTATGAATTTTTAATTATTCAAGGATATTTGCATGTGATGGAGGTAAGTGCACCTCTTGTAGGCAAAAGATATGACATGAAATAAGGTCATAGTCATTCTTAATATCATTAGAATGGCTTTTTAAGCTTCGATCATTCAATGTACACAATAATATGTGTGATATTTCAATTGAGCAAGTTATTGGATTCTCAAGATGTCATTGTGCATTTGAGTGAAGGCAAGACATTTTGTGGTGGGTATTTTGTTTGACTTTGAAATGTTTTGGTTGCTAAATTTTTAGTAGAAATAGTGATTCAATTATCCTTTTTTGGGAAATTTGTGTGTATGTTAAGTCATGTTGTGTAATTTTCATTATGTCAAGTGCAAGACCATTTAACATTAGTCCTTGAGATCAATATATGGTTTAAGCACATGCAATTTGTATTGGAAATTATTTTGTAATTTTTGTTTGTCCATTTGTTAGCACTTTTTGAATAGACATAATTACGCAAAGTATGGGAACTTGATGTGTTTCACATTTTACTTTTCTTGTGTAGGTCTTTAATATACCATCTGATACATTCACAAGGCCATCTTTTATGTTGTATTTTCCTCCGAAAAAATCTATAAGAATGTTTGATTTGAGGATTATTTGAGTTGGCATTGTTGCTACATGAATGTAAAGTCATGTTGCATTGTAATTATTGTCAACATTGTGAATTGCATCTAATACAATATGGTACCTAGAATTATCGATGATGTATTTTTGTTATGTGCATCAATGCCCTTCCTCTTGAAGAACATGTATGGAAATGTTGGATCAAGTAGTGGTGGTTGTAACCAAGTTTGATTGGGGTATTGTATGTCATCATTTATCTATGATCCTCTACACATTGTATTGAGTATGCAAATGAATTGCTCATCATTTTATAACATTGTTGTGGTTAGTATGTCACATGTGAAATTGTCTCTCTAGAAATTGTAAGGCATTAATTCTATTAGACTTGGTTTTTTTTCAAAGACATCGGAGTCTAATACTGGGAGAACTTGGTATTGGTCAACACAAAAAATTGTGTCAATGTTGCTAAAGTATGTAGAGGAAGATTTCATGTATCATATAGTCATTTGTCTATGTATCACAAGAAAGTGGATCCTTCTAATGAAATATTATGTATGAGAAATACATGTAGTTGGTCATAGGAAATTGCATAATATCCCATAGTCATTTTATGGTGTATGACATAGGATAAAGGGAGCTCTTTTTATTTAGAAATTGCAAGAGCTACCTAAAGTTAGTTTCCACCTCATGTTCAAAGCATGAAAGATCACACATTCACCATAGATCCTATTAGTGAGAATTTCATGAAGGCTTTGTAACCCTATCTGGAGATCAGAATGAGGATCTCAAGGGATTAATTATGATAGAATGATGAGCCTATGGCTGACTCTTTGTTTGTCTGTTAATGTCTAGAGAAAGAACAAATAGTGTCCCAATCCTAGAATTTGGGCATCTACATCAATTATTTTCCAAGGATTATAGATGATAACTTTGAATTTCTCATGAGTTGATATGTAATGCCAAATATCTAGCCTAGTGCCAAGGTTTTGAAGGGTTATTGGGCGCTAGTAGTAGTAATCAACAGAACTAGAATTTTGGGGTATTTGGAGCAATATTAAAAAAAATCATAGAAAATTATTGTAATATTGGTTTTGTGTGGGTCAGTTTATTGATCTTCTATTATTTTTAGGCCATGTATTATTAAGTAATAAAAAGAGAAAGAAAGAAGGTAATATTCCCCAAACAATTAGAAAAGAAAACATCTGGAAAGCTAAAGGACCAAAAACCAATAGAACTTAGGTATGTTATTCATAATAGAGCACAATTTTATACACACAAAAAAACTAAATAACCATGTTAGGTCAAAGAATTATTTTTATGAGAGTTGAGAAATATATGTCGTAAGGGTTGGATTTTCAACTGTGGGAAATGCTTTGAAGGCCATGAAATATGGATTTGTCAAAGAAATATGGGTACATAAGGTTATCGTGTAGAGAAACTTTAAAAATTTCCAATGAAATGTCAAAGACCCAAAATAGTTATTTTATTCTACACTAACATGTCTACAAAGTTAGGAATTATTGTAAGTAGAGATTATATGTGTATTTTCTTTCAAAATAGCCCATGAAATTTTTATTTTCATCTGTTTGTGTTTTCAAGTTCACAATGGGGCCTTACCAAAATTTTCCATATTTTTAAGTTTAGAAGCCTTACTGAAGTAATAATAAAGTGAGTTGTCTATGTTGATCTTTTACAGGAACAATAAAGAGTATGAATGCTAAAAGTAGTTGAGTATTGAATGTTAACTTTAGGTCTGCAGAAAAAGTATTCAAAGTTTTATCACTAGTAAAATCAAGAATTAGGATTAAAATCTATGGATGCAAATGAAACAGATGCATCAAGGCTTTTTCCAAACTACAAAATGAGAGAGATGACTTTTTTCAATGTCCAAAGTGAGTGTAAAAATATGAAACAATATTGAT
Organism: Cupressus sempervirens; assembly: GCA_028749045.1. Lineage (NCBI taxonomy): Eukaryota > Viridiplantae > Streptophyta > Pinopsida > Cupressales > Cupressaceae > Cupressus > Cupressus sempervirens. Next base: position 161,712,660 of record CM053792.1, on the reverse strand, counting down.
GGCCATAGGATTTAGATGCAAAATTGACAAATGCAAATGAATAATAGACATAGCAGGACTGAATTTTTCAATTATCAATAAATGGATGGGTTGGAGAAATCTAGCAAAATAAGAAGTTTTTATATCAATTATTGAAGCCCATGTATTTTATAAAAATGCACTGTACATGGTAGAATTATAGTAAATAAAAAATAATAACATGTCCAATATGTTAATTTTAATGTTGATTCAATATTAAATAACTTAATACATCTATCATTTTATTTTTATTTTATTTTATTTTTGAAATCTAATTTTTTCCATTGGCTTTTATTATCATAGCTAATATGGGTGCATATAAACAATATTATCTCAATTATTTTAATGATTTTCAAGAACAAGTTTTCATAACTAAACTTTAGTTTATACAAACAATGAGAAAAATCTTAAATTCCATTGGTCCATTGAAAAAACTTTGAACTAAAGGAAACCATTAGTATCCTGCCTATGATGGGAACTATTGAGGAAGTCATAATTGCCTCTATAGTTGAACATACACAAAATAAATAAATTATTTGAACCAATATATTATATATTGTCATGTTTGCACAAACAATACAAAATATGTTGGAGAAACAAGTAACATAGACTATTCATCGATTGTAGTAATCACTATAATTATATAGTTTTTAAAAATAATTAAAATAATTCAGTCTAATTTCAATAATAAAAATTAATAAATTGTAGAAAAAATATAGTGCACAAAGCCTCTGGTCCCATACTGCGGGGCTTACTAAAAAATAGAAGAGGTGACTATTGAGATTTTTGAAGGATATTCAAAGGTGAGCAATCTTGGTAGATTTGTAAATTTATTCAGTGCTCCCCTTGGGATTTATGAAAAGATCTTAACTTGTGTACTATAAGTTGAGTGGTTGTAATAACAACCCCACTCTAACAAGTGGTATAAGAGCTTGGTCATAAGATTGAATTCCTTAGACCATTAACTAATGCCAAGGGGGAGATTTTTGGAAATTTGTTCAGTGCTCCAATTGGGATTTTTGACAAAAGTTTAACCACTTTTGTGTACTATAAGATAAGTGGGTATATTGGGCATTGATAGATCGGTCTTTTGATGCAACGACAACCCCACTCCAACAAGATCAACTAAATTTTTTAAATTTTGGTGTCATGATTTAGGGTGGGATTAATTGTTTTTTGGTGAGTAAAAAAGAGAGAAAAGATCAATTCTTGACATGTGGCACAAATTTGTTCTAAGGTGGTGCAGTTATTCTCAATTCTACCTAATTTTCATCAGCTCAAATTGAGAGGGATATGAAGTAAGAGCTCCTATTTTATAGGAAAATATTCCTAATAAACTATAATCATGTGCAATATTTGTAACTATAGTTAAAATTTTCCTTGTTTACCATTTATTTGCTTAGCTATATTGCAATGTACAATAGAATATTTGGTTCATGCTATTTGTAGGCAGGTAGAGCAAGATGAGTGGATGTGCCTCATAATAAGAAAATTCTCAAGAAAACTCTATTTAAAAGGTTTAAACTTTTGTCTTAGTTTATCTATAAGAATATCCATTAGTTAACTTGCTTTAAAATGTCCTTTTAATACAAAGTCCAAAACTATAAATTGGTGCTATTAACACTAATTGATACCACATGTATCAGATGCCTTATGAAAGAAAAAATAAGTATGAAGTATTGTCATAGAGAAACAAAGAAAAGTATTAACATGTTTGTCTCAAGAGAAAAAAATAGATTGAAGACATGTGTCTACATAGTAAAAAATAGAATGATAATTAGAAAATTAATAACATAATTTATTGATAATATGTTCAAAATCTATTTGAATTTGAATATTTACTATGAAATTATATGTATTAATAGAATATTGCACAATGCCATATAAATATAATATAGATATATATTTCAAATTGTTGTAGCTAGATCCTAAATAGGTGAGATCAACAAAAATAAAAACAAGGAAGTCAATATTCATACATATAGCCAGATATATGAAATCTAATCTTCCATTTAGACCATAGTACCATATATTTCTATGTATATCTTATACATGTACACATATTATATAGAATATGCTAGCAAAGACAAGCTTGTTGGAGTACAATGGGGGGTGAGTTAAATGAACAATAATTTTGATTTACATACAAAGTACATAGGGTCTTCATTTGATAGGCAATTCAATGCCATATGCATTCATATTGGGGGGTTTTAAGGGGGTAAATAATGGGGGTAGTATATTGCCTAAATAATAAGGAGGGGTTATCTTGTGGTGGCAGTGAGAATTTATGAAGGAAAATGTGTATGAGGAGTACTCGGTGGCTATTGGATGGGGTCAAAAATAATTTTTTGAATTTTTTTTTGGAAATAGGTTGATTCTTGGGTATGTCACAACTAGATGTTCTATGATTTAGGTTCACTAAGTGAAGCCACCATGACAAAGTATCATCTCTCTATTTCTCTCTTCAACGTCTTACAATCTCTTATTAGAATTAAAGTAAAAATAGTTTCATATACTTAAGTAGTGATGTATCCACACTAAGCTTAAATTTGACATGATTCATTTCAAGTCCTATGATTTGGAATATAGTTTGAGCAAGGGCTTAGAAAGAGATAACAAAAGGTTGTTAAAAGCTATAGTTTAAGTTGTGGCATGACTTGATGTTCAAACCATTTATTTTTATTTTTGGACTCTGAAAACTATTTACACTTTGTTCTTGGTCTAACTATAACTATTAGAACATGATCATCTACCTTATATGTACTTTTCTAGTAGAAAGCAAATTATGGAGGAGTCTTTTCCACAGTAGTTGAAATGACTTGTACACATACCATCAAATGTAAAAGTAGTCAAGCTAACTCACTAAAAAGAACCTTTCCATGTTTGAAAGGAGGAAAAGAAGATGCATCCATAATTTATTGTGACCATATTTCATCAATAGTATTTATGAGAAATCTTAATTTTTTCATGGAAGAAGCTTTTTTTTATGGAAGAAGCTAGCACATTGAAATTACTTATCATTTCGATAGTAATCTAGTTGAGAATGATGAAATAAAAAGGATTTTTGTAGGTCTAAGAATCATCTAGCTGATATTTTCATCAAGTCGTTGAGCAAAGGCACTTTTGAGTGCTTAAGTAAAAATTTGAGCATAATTCATTTGGATTAGGGATAATCTTGTTTATCAACAAGTGCCATTTTCAATAACTTCCTTGTACATAATTTGTCCTAGGTGTGTCATTTTTTAAGTGGTCATTTTATGCATTGTAGTATCTTGTATCAATTACTTATGTTCTGGATAAATATATTATTTTATTTTGAAACATTATTATATCACAGAAATTATCTAAAGCCTTGTAAGTTCATAGACTTGAATATACCATAGGCCTGCAAATAATATGTTTATGGATAATCCATCGAAATGTAGTTTGCGAGGTAGAATTTTTGTTTGATACGAATTTTCTTGATTTGTATAATATATACGTATCAAAACCTTTTAAAAGTTTCTTTATTATTAATTTATTAAAAACTTGTTATATTATACATTACAATTTTCAACTTGGACAAGAACATTCATCATTTGCTTGATAAATTTCATTAATTTCTCAGTCCAAAACTTGACACCGGGTGTTGCTGCGTCGAAACTGCTGTAGAGATGCCCTGTTGGAATATTTGTTTTGATGGAGCCCCCTTCTCCTCGTCGGCTTCTCTTATGACAGTTGTTGCCTTGGAAACGCCTTCCTCGTTCTTGTTCCCAACGTTGGCAAATGCCCAAATTTCTTGTCACGAAGCCTCTGATCCTCTTCCATTAAAAGGATAAAGCAACGAAAGCCTTTCTGCCACAGCTGTATATTTCTCTACGATGGTACGCATCAATGGTGTCACGACAATCCTGCTGGGGATGCTAATGGTGCTGAACGCTCAAGTGAAAGTAAAAGCCTTGCATGTCGATATGCAGCGCGTGTGGAGCAGTACAAACATGACTCATGTTGTGAACAGAAGTAACGCCAGGCTCAAAAGATTAGAAACTGCAGTCATAATAGGAGATTTGTCTCACGCCCCCCACTTGAGCGCGCCTGTGAAGATTGGGGACACCGTAGGAGAGTTCATGATGACAATGGGCATCGGAACCCCGCCACGCAAAATGATTGGCATCGTTGACACTAGAAGCGATCTCATCTGGACGCAGTGTAAACCCTGCCCGAGCTGCTTCTCTCAGCCATACCCAATCTTCGATCCGGCCAAATCAAGCACCTACAACAAGATCTCCTGCCCCTGTTTCCTCTGCTCTTCCCTCCCCACCAAAACCTGCACGCAAGATTGCGAGAACTCCTACACCTACGGAGACGGCTCCAAAACCCAGGGCGTCTTGTCAAACGAGACATTTATACTGTGGGATAGCTGCGGAAACCCACAATCAATCGAAGGGGTCGCCTTTGGTTGCAGCCATGACACGCAAGGAGACGGATATTCTGAATTGGATGGTCTCGTCGGACTCGGACGAGGAAGCCTCTCCTTCATTTCTCAGCTTGGTTCCTCGGTTGGGTCGAAATTCCCTACTGTCTCACCTCTTATGCCTCTACATCGACATCCGAAACAAGCCCTCTTTTCTTCCGCAGCGCAGCCGAGTTAAAAGGATCCAATGTCAAGTCTACGCAAATGGTGAAGAACTCTGCCCGTCCTGAGCTGGACACATTCTATTACGTCTCTGTGAAAGGAATCAGCGTGGGGACAACCGTGGCGGACATTCCAGCGGGAACGTTGGATATTGGGAGGGATGGAAATGGAGGGTTCATCGTCGACTCGGGCAGCACGCTCACTTATTTATTACCCGATGGCTTCGATGGAGTTGCCCGGGCTTTGGACTCGGCACTCGGATGGGAGGTGGCCCACGGGTTTGGTGGCCATGAATATAGTCTCTGCTATTGGGCTCTTTCCGGAGCAACGGATACTGATCTTCCCGACATGACATTTCACTTGGACGGGGGTGCGGATTACGTTGTGGAAGGGAAATACAATTTTGCGATCGTGGATTCAAACAGTGGTTTGTTGTGTCTGATGATTTTGTAAATGACCCCAGAATCCGCAGCGAAAGTTCCTTCCATACTTGGAAATTTTCAGCAGCAGAATATGCATATTCTCTACGACAATGATATTGAGAGGATCTCTTCTGCTCCTGTTAGTTGTGCCGAGTTATCTTAACCGAAATTCGATCAACAGTTCAACTCTATTTCAGGTTCGCCTATCTCATCTCTAGGGCTGTTGACCTTCATCGTTTCCTTTATATGTCCTTTCATTATTTTAACAGTTTCACTCTAGTGCATGAGCATTGCAATAGAGTAGATGTGATTCGTAGAGCAATGCCCTGCCTGGCATTTCTTCTTTAATTCTAATAATGCAATCAACGCTATGATAAGCGCGTGTATGTATATTTAGTTTTTAAATTTTGTTCGAGCTCTTCTTCTCTTTTTTCCTCTTTTCTCTTTTTCTTTCTTTCTATTCTTTTACCGGACCTTGGAAAGCAGATCAATACTTCAATTACAATGGATGTATATAGTCAGTTTTTCATACATGCAAATAATATAATATTTTTAGTTTCTATTGTAAGGCATGAAATTATAGCATTCAGATTACTTTAAAGCATTAGTTCTTATTTTGCGAACTGAACAAACAGCAAATAATTCCTACTTACACAATGGTTGAAGTAATATTTGATATTACAATAAAATTTTTAATTTTAACTGTTTTTTTTATTAGATCTTTTCTTTTTCCTTGTAGTCTTTTTATTATTTGTGTCAATTATTTTTAGAGAAAATAAGGCTGCTTGGAGACATGACACTTCAAATACATGTTTATTGCCAAGAATTTTACATGGCATTTTGCATAGTACTAGATGTGCCAGAGAAAATTGGAGGCATGACAATCTTGAAATATGTGTTTGTTCCCAAGAGTTTCGCATGACATTTTTCATAGTACTAAATGTGTCATCCTCTAAGATAATGTCATTGTGATTCTTTATTAGCTCTTGCCACTACTAATTCTCAAAAGGACAGTGCTAATAAGAGCAAGAATAGAACTCTTGAGAAGGTATCCAACTTCATAATAATTTTATGTCAAATAATAAACTGTACAGGATTTATTGTTCTTACTATTTTTCACACCTCATTGTCGATGAAATACATTGAAGATACAAGCATTTTATGAAGAAAATTATATCTCCACACTAAATCGTAAGTAGATTTGCCAATACGGGTTACCAAGTAAACAAATGATATCATGACCATGGCCAGACAATCTTTGTTGCAAATTCAAGGTGATTTTTAAAATTTTCATAAAATATTTACAATTGAATGAATTTGGCAAGAAAGATATTTTAATTTTGTGTATTGTTAAGAGTTTCATTTGTAAAAAGTTTTGGAGTTATTTTAAAACATGCTTAACTATTAAAAAGCTAAGATTGCATACTAGTCTACATGTAGACTATCAATTAATTATATATCAATTGAGTTCATATAAATTTTTATTTACATGTCAACTCAAAGATTTGTCTTTTAACATGGCATGAACATTGTAATAAATTTTAAAAAATTGAGGCTCTAATATTTATAGACATTGAAAGCTACCCTTTCATGTAAACAATATTTTTCATTACTTGTTTCTCTAATTAATTAAGTAATTTTATTATGTAATTATTTAAATTAATTGAATGTCATATTAATTATTTTTTATGCAATTAATTAATGTTTTTATTCTACTATTTAATTAATTCTATATTTCCTCTAATTAATCAAAAAAAATTTAATTAATCTAATTTTTCTTCAATAAAATTTATTAGGTTTTACACTATTTAATTTTTCATAAAATTAAGCTCCACTTTTTAAAATTTATTTTAATGATTTAATAATTTCAATTATTATTTTCCTCTAGATAATTGAATAAATTTAATTATTTTTATATGTGTTAATTAAATAAATCTTTAAATTATTTAATCAAAAGACAATGCTCAAATTTGAAAATACAAATAAATAATTTTATCCATCTATCCTCAAATTCCAAAATAGAAATAACTAACTATATTTATTTTATTAATTTTCACAAAAAGATCAACTTATTAATTTAATTTTCTTCCAATCTTGAAAAATGCTTTTTTGGGTTTGTCACAATTTTTAGTAATTACTTTGAAAACTTATTGAGACCATAAATAAGAAATGTAAAATATTAACTTTACATATGATTGATGATTCTACATAAACATTAATAAGCACAAGATCTCTAATAGACCTAACAATATTTTAGGGAGTAAATTTTAATAGTGATTGTTAGTTTTTTAAATTTAAAATATAAATGTACAATTTTAGAAAATCATTAGAAAATCACAACCTATATGGCATTATTGTTACAGAAAATAAATATTATAATAGGAAAAAAAAATTCTTTTATGGAAAAAATATGAAGTCTATAAGTGAAAAGTTTTATGAGAATGGAGAAATTACTTAGTTGTATTAGAAATTTTTTCTACTAATTGAAAATTGGTCTTTTATTGTGTAATATTTCATTGGCTATTAAAAAATTAAAAAATTTATTGGTGATATTTTTCAATCCCTTTAAAATTAAAATTCTACTTATACTTCCACTTTTCAAGCATTGTGACTTGTCATATTGGACCACTATCAAATGATCAAAGATCTAATTAGTGCAACATCAAATCAAGATAAAAATGCCTTTATTTGTTGCCAACTTCTTTGCAGACTCCACACATTGGTATTGATAACGGAAAATGCATCGATATATACCTAATATGAACTATTTCACCATTTTAAATGAACTAATTATGATTTTTTGATGATCATAGATGAATGGCTTAAGTTTTATTTAATCCCAAAAAGTTGAAGGAAACATAGTTATCTAGAAAATCTCTAGAATATAGCCTCATATCAAATCCTAACACCATACTTACTATTGAACATCGATTGCATTTATTTGGTAGGTTTTATGAATGGTTGATAATGTCACATTGTCTTACTAGAAACAAAATAATAATAAAATGTCTTTTTAGTAACATTATTTAACTATGATCCACTCAACACATGTGACTTCCTAGTGTAGTACATGTTTGGTGTGCCCCAAAACAAGATGACCAAGCCCCCAACAAATAAAAACACAATAGAAAGATAACAAGATACAATTGAAACAAACTCTCTTTATTAACACAAGATCTTGAATTACAAAAAATAAATCATATACATGTTGGGTTGTAAGGCCTTCCCAATTACTACCAATACATTCCAAGTTATAGACCAAATGCACAACTCTTGAGCTATCCTCTTTCTCCACCTCACCTACTAATGAAACTTGACTATTTAAAACTCACAACACTCATTGACATTACACATATAGCCATCATGATACACAATTTCGCTTTGAGTTCACAATCTCCAATAAAGGAAACATGTTATATAATATAGGAATAATCCTTAATGAATTAATGATCAAATACATTATACATTGTAAAATATTTAGTGACCTTAGATATAAGTCCACACATTATTTGCCTCTCTAGATCCAAGAACACACAAGCTATCTCTTAAATATAGAACCTTGCCTAAATAAATACCAAGCATCATATGAAGAACAATATAGGAAATCAACACCCAAGAAGATGAACAATAAATTTCACCAAATGCAATATTATATTCTATGCACTTAGGATAATGATCCATGATATGTCCACAATAAGGAGCCAAACTCACAGAATTTAGAAAGCACAAACATGTATTTTCTTAATCAAACTGTCAGATAGATAACTAGAAACACAAAATACACAAATATATTTATAGGGATACAATATTGCCAATAGCCCAAGTATTATCTTGCATCAGAAACCCATTCTAACAAAAAATATTCTGTAAGGACTTGTGAATGTCTGAAAGAATTCAAAACATATATCCCATGCTCATTCTTAACCCATAAACCCTCTTCATCAATCAATATAGAAGTTTGTTGAAATTTATTGCTCCAACCAACTATTTCATCAGATATCTCATATCTGACATTGCTACTACTTCTAGGATCAAATGAATCATACATGTTGCATGCCTTCATCTAATTAGAATATTTATTTCCTTTGCATATGTTCTTAATGACACATTTAGATCATTTTATCAAGTTAGACTATCCTCTAGTAATAACCTTAACCATAGGTTCTATTATTCTCAAATTGAAATTCTTGAAAACACTAAGGTTATTTTCTTTCAATCCTTCTTAATCATTCAAAGGAATAAAAAAAAATTATTTCCACTCATCTTAACTATAACATAAGGATGTAGTGTGAGGTAGGGTGATTCTTCAAAGGAGATGACCTAACCCCTATCAAGGAACCACAGAATGGAAATAAACCACAAAATACAAAATTTGATAGGTAATTCAACTTTTTATTCATCAAATAGTTGATTACATCCAATGTGTCAAGATGTAAGGCGTTCTTGATTATGGCCAAATATAAAGCAATTCTAGTAATAATTTTCCAATATCTCACAAGAAATAACTCCTAGCTAGTCCAAGTCTACAACAATACAACAATCTACTAGAAATCAAAATGATGATCTAAACTTGAGTTTGCAAGATATGAATAAATCTTCTTGTTTCCTAAGCACACACTCACCTACTAGCTTTGATAACTCTTCTCCTCTTGGCTACCCTTTCTCACCTATGTCATCAATAATAACTCTAGACATCAAAATAATTTATAGGTCTATAGTAAACCAAGCCAGAGGTTGACCTAGCAAGATACATTTTAAATAAAAACTCACAATAATAAACACCCAAGCTACAATTTGGCCTAGAAAATTGCATAACAATTAATACAAGCCCCAAATTTATAGTGCATAACTAACTTATAAGGTAAGATAACATTAAGTGGTTTTAGCCATAGACCCATACACCATCCAATGATCCTCATCAAAGAGCGCACAAGCCAACTTCCACAAATTGAAAATTGTAGAAACAATCCCCAAAGCTCACCAAGATAATAAGGAACATATTACCAGTAGTGACCAAAAGTGTTCCAGCTCAAACACAGTCTACCCAATCATTATGTGCACATAGGATAAGGTCCATAGATATTCCTCAAACATAACCCTAACTATGCAAAACATAGGGCTTACAAAATATAACCTTGGTGGTTCTGCATTAGACTCACAAGGTAAATAAAAAAATTTGTCCCACACTTTGATGCCTAAAGAAATATCTGCACTCATCTTCATCTTCTTTAAAAGCTTCCATTCCATCAAGGATAAGAGAATAAATATGCAAATCTACCAGCTCTGCTCCATCTATTCAAACATCAAAATCTTTCATACCACAGTTAACCCATCAACATGCTTGCTCCTAGGAAAAAATAAACAACAGAGTACTTCACCAATAATTTATGTAATTGATCATAACCAGCAATAGTAACATCATCAAACATGAAATCTAAGTCACCAACATCACAAAACTCCAAAACCAAATCAGAACCATGTAAATCCAAAACTATATCCACATTAGCAACAATATGAAAATCCAAATCAACAATGTCGATAATATTTTATACATCCTCAATAATTTGAGAAATAACATATGAGTTGAGATCCATCTCAAAAATTGTATAAAAATATGTATCCATATATAAATCCTCATTATCACAAATGAAAATCTCACAATCAAAGATCTCATTTCTCAATATAATATTCTCTACAATTTTCATGATAAATCCATCTATCTACTCATGAAAACCAACACATGCCTCATCATTTTAAGTATAATCATAATGTGTTGGCATTATGTTGCATTTTTCATTAGTGGCAACACTTATTTGATTCTGAATGCTTACCAAGATCATCACTCAGTCTATAGTTTATACCAAGCATTCAGTAGTTACATTGTAAGCTTAACGGTTAAGCAGTTCACACCGAGCATTCTTAAAGTTGCTAAGTGAGTGTGTAGTTTAACAATGTTTGTCGAGCTTATAGTATTCACTAAACAAATAGTGGTTACCAAGCTTCATAGTATCTATCGAGTTATCAATTTGCATGACATGAAGTTAGTTTCTACTGAGTGATGGATGTATAGTGTTTACCCAGTGAAGCAAGGTAAACTCGGTGTGCAGTATCTACCAAGTGACACTACATCTATTGATTCACCAGTTGTCACCGAGTTTATAACTACTTCAAGTGATTAGTATGGATCGAGCCTTTGCTTCTACTGAGTGCATGAAGATGCCATGTAATGTAGTGGACATCGAGTATCACAAGGTCACCAAGTCAGTTCAGTGAACTCGAGTTATTTACTATTGGGCCAACTTTGTAATGAGTTGTTCACTTGTGTTTTCACTGACCTTGCAATTTTGTAAATTTGAAAGGTATATATGTAAGGTGTATTGTAAGATATCATTTATATTAAGTAATTGAGAAGTAATATGAAGTATTTTTGAATAGTACATGTGAATAAGGAATACAGCAAGGTCAATACAGAGGCAGAAAAGTTATATTCATCACATAAGGTGATCATTGCATAATGGATCTTATCAACAATTAGTTGTAAGTAGATCCACTGCTTCATCTTAACAGGTGAATCAATTTCTAAATCTTTTAACAAGGTAGACTTAACAGTCTTTGTATAAATCTCTTAACCGAGTGCATACTTCATTGTATGTTTATAAATCCTCTAACAAGGTGGACCTAGCAGTCCTTTGTGCTCCTAACAAGGTAGATCACTAGAAGTGGTCAATGTAAGCCTTAATAGGCCAACTTTACATTGCAGTAGTGAAGTTTTGTGGGTATCATCCCCACCCCAGTTTTACCTTCTATTTGGAAGGTTTCTGGGTCACCAAAATATTGTGTTCTTTTGTGTGATGAATGCTTTATCTTTCAGTATTAATGCATGCAGTAGCATAGATTGATTTGTGGTAAATTTAAAAGAAATAATTTTAAAGTTACTGATTCACCCCTCCCCTCTTAATAGCTTGTCATTTCTTGTATATTTCCAACAATTGGTATCAGAGCTTTGTGGTTCTTAGGATAAAAGTTTGATAGCTTGAGCAAAGATCTAAGGAAAAAAGGAGATATTCAGACTTGACAAGGCAATTGAAAATGAAAAGATAGATCTGGAGATGGCCATAGCTCAACTCAAAGAAGAAAAGGGGCATCTTTCCCAATCCCTGAAAAGAAGAAAGAAACTTGCAAGACAAATGGATGACCATCAGTATGTTGAAGAAAAGACTGAAGACTTTTTCCCATCAAGTAGCTCAGATGAAGCTAATGAGGCAATCAAAGAACTCCTAGCAAAGAATGGATCTCTGCAAGAAGAAGTAAGGAAACTCAAAAGTTAACAAGAAATTCAATCAATCAGGTTATGTGAAATTTTGGAGCAAAGGAATGAGGAAAATGAAGACTTAGAGGCAAGAAAAAATGAACAAAAAAATCAATCCAATTAGCATGAAGACCTCATTGATCAAATCACTGGAACAAATGAAGAAATCAAGATTCTCAAAGCACAAAATGAAAGAATAAGAAGTGATCTAAATTATGAAAAGGAAATTAATAAAAGAATAACGAGAGAGCTGAGATGTGAAAAGCAAATCATTGAAAAATTGAAGAATGACCTAAATGCTGAAAAAAAAATCAATGAGAGAATGTTGAAATCACAAGAAGACATGAATCAATTGAATTAGCAAAATGAGCAGAATCTTCATAGGCAAAAAGGTAAAGCAGGACTTGGATACAATTAAGAACAAGGTGAATCTTCCAAGCAAGGTGCAAAAAGGAATAAAAAACCCTCATGCAATCATTGTGGGAAAATTGGTCATACATCAAAAAAATGTTGGAGCAATGGAAAAGAAAAATTCAATGGAAAGTGCTACAACTGCAATCAGCATGGTCACAAAGCTAACGAATGCAAAGAGAAATCAAAGTTTGAAGGTAAATATCACAAATGCAAAAAGCATGGTCACAAGGCATCTCAATGTAGATCCAAATCATTCAATCTAGCTGAACAACTTGTAAAGGCAATATTTGGATCGGACTACAATACCTGGTGCAGATGTCATTATTGTGGAGAATATGAACACACTAGCATAAATTATGCAAGGCATCACCTAAGAAAGAAGCATACTACTATAAGTTGTTACACATGCACTAAACTCAGTCATATAGCTAAAAGCTGCAAGAATATAGGCAAAGTTGAAGATGAAAAGAAAGCAAGGGCTGATAACATAAGGAAACAAATGAGGCAGCAATGGATTCCTAAATCTACTGAGGATACAAGCTCAAATCATGAAAGTGAAGTCACTCAAGAAGTGGGTGACTCCATCCTCTCAAACTAGATTCCTAAGAATGTGTTTGAGTTGTACTCAGTAAGAAAATCATAAGCAGTTCCAACAAATATCAGGAATGAAAATGATCTAATCAATATTCTAGATACACAAGGATCATATAAAGCTTATCCTTCACCAAGTTGCATCAAAATCCACCCAGAAAAGTTGGTTGAAGGCCTTACCGAGCGAGGTCACGAGTAAAAGGAATTTGGTTTTTCTACTAAGTTGATACTCTTTCCAAGTTAGGTTAGCGGATGATAGTCTATCATGCACTACGTCAATATGGTATCTAGCATTAATGGCAAATTTTCATCAAAAGGGTAGAATTTGACTTCATTTTTCACCGCATCTTTAGTATTCTTAGAGCAAAGATATTTCCAAGTGCACTTAAGCGATTCCAATCAATTTTGAGCGAATTTGTAGCTAAGGAATTTGTTCAAAAATTTCCATCACTTACCGAGCAGCAATGGCATCCAGAAGCACTAGTAGCAGCAAGATGAAAAGGGGATCAGAGATGTTGATCAAGGGTGTAGAGTGGAAAGCACCAAAATTCAAGATAGTTCTAGCAATGGCGGAGGCACTCAACCCTAATGGTGCACAATCATAGATTCCACCAAAGGTACTTTTGATTAACAATATCTGCACTCATTATAAGTGTTCATTTCTAGAGATAAGAACCCTAGAAATGGATAGTGCTTTAGAAGAAATGTGTGTTGATGGCTCATTGAAACCCGAGCACAAGCACTTGGAAACAGAAGGGTTGACACATATATTACACCTACCAAGAAGCTTTCAGATAAAATGGATTAGGTATATTCTTAGCCGTGTACATAATGGTCAGTTATGGGCTGAGCAGTCTATATTGATCACCAAAAAGATGATTCACAAGATTACTGGCCTTCCCATTCTAACCAAAGCAAAAACCACCAAAATCCTAGGTCAAGATGAACTCTAGAAGAAAACCCTAGCCAAGTGGGATGGTAGAGGTTTGAAAATTAGCACTATTACTGATGTGGAGTTCAAGTTTGAAATTCATGTAATTGCCCACAAAATTTATAGTTCCAGTTGTTTAAACAGTGTACCATGTGAGACAGTGGACTTAGCATTCAAAGTCATGAAGAAAAACATGGAATTTGACCTGTCAGAGCTACTATTGAAGCAACTAAACAAGAATATGAATAGCATCAGGTCATCAAAGAACAATCCCTAAAAATTTGGTTCTTTGTTGACGTGTCTTTTCTTTTATGTGCAAAAAATATTTCCATCCATAGGTTCTATCATATGGAGAAAGGATGTTCCCATTTTGTATCAGATAAATGAGTTTATTGCAAAAATGGGTGTAAAATTTGACAGTATAATGGAAAATTATTTTGAAGACTTCAAAGAAAGAATGAACAATAGGTTCAGGATTCCTCCTAAACTTGTTGAGGATTATATAGATGATGTATGTTTCATGGTAGACAGTGATAGAGTATACATTCAGGTAGTCAGGCCTCGAGTTGCATGGTGAAACCTCTCCCTTATGAGGTCAATATTGATGAAACCAAGGACATCATTGAAGCACTAGTAAATGAGCTTGTAATTGCAAGCAACTAGTCTTTGGCACATATGATGAGGCAAAAGCCAGAATTGAATTGGAAATCAAGCTACCTCAAGCAATTAGTAAAGGAAAGAGGAAGATTGCTAAGATGAAAACTGCCACTGGTCCCTTAATTCTTACCGAGGGAAAAGGAGAGGATGAAGAAGAGGATCAAGAAGAAGATGATGAAGAGCAAGAATCAAAAAATGAGGTAAAGCTAGCTAAGAAGAAAGGGAGGTTTATCATTACTAAACTTCCAAAGGCCTCCATAGTTGTTTTCACTAGGAGAGGCAAAGGCAAAGATAAAGGTGAATTAATGTTTAGCAAGCCCCAACTTAACTTCCAAGAAAGGCAAAAACAGATGGAAGAGGGAGCTGGCATCACAAAATTCAAGGCTTTAAAGTTTGAAACTAGAACTAATGCCAAGAAGATGCAAATTTAGGAGCTAGTACTCTCCAAAATGGGAAAGTGGAAGTATTCCCTAGACCAGATTGCTCCTTGATCTCAAAAGAATTGTTAGTAAGATTACAGCCAAGGTGGGAGTTAGTCACACAGATAGCCAAGGACATCTATGAACAATCCTTGAGGAAACTATTTCCAAATCTTACTGAGGTAGAAATAAAGGTAGCCATGAGGAATAATGAAGGTAAAATGATGATTAGATTCCACACATGTTTGATTTTAATTAAAGACATTGAGCATGTTGTAAGAGATGCAACAAACATGTGGAAGAATATATATCATCTATGTATGTCTAGTGATGATCTAGTTGAGATCAAGGATGATGATGGTGATAGTGATGATGAAGAAGATGATAGCACTCCATGTGCTACTATTGATGTTGAAGACTATCAGGAACTAAGGGTTGATGTTGAAGAGAAAAAGGAAGAAGCTAAAGAGGAAGTGGATGAAGAAGATGATCCAATGAAGATTGTAGCAGAAGTCATTGCTTCCCTTCCTCACTCTCCACCTAAGCCAACAACATCATCAAGATTGGAGTCAGCTTCAACAGGATTGATTGCATCTACATCAGAAATATCATCTGCTCCTGCCACCTCACAACTCCAAGTATCTTCAATGGAAGTATCAGTTACTCCATCTACTGAGCTGCAGCCCTCTTCATCAACACTCGAGCAATCCATCACAACAATGTGCATAGCTATCAGTTCCACGTTTGTATCAATTTCTTCTGCACCATGTATAATAAGTCTTCCAATTCATTCTACAATTTTGTCTACCACAGCTCTAACTACACCAATTTTTGTTCCAGTTAGTTCTTCAATTGTAAATATTCCATCTTGTACATTACCTATTGGTACATCAATTTTGGGAGGCACATCAATTTTGGATATAGTTGGTACTTCTCTCAGTTTTCCTCTAGTTGGACCAATTCAAGTCTTTTCTGCTAGTCCAACTACATCAACTATTGTTTATATTTCTAAATCCAATGAAGTAAGCACTAAAGTAAAACCAAAGACTCCTCTAAAAAAATTTCTTACTGGTAAGGCAATTGATAAAGATATAGACTTGGATAAAGAAATTAGTATCCCCAAGATAGATTTGGACACTGCCTCAGCCAACAAAATGAGATTGGTCAGTTAGCTTTTAGAGAAAAATGTAAGGAAAAAGTAGCTAAGAGAAGAGAGGGATAGAGAATTCACAATAATTGAGAATGCCAAAAACATAATTACTAAAGCTATAGGTGTTGATGTTGATCCATCTCAACACATTTTGTTACAATTAGAAGAGGTTATAAATAAGTTCAATGAGGACACTTCTGGCCAAGAGAAGCTCATTGAAAAGGCAGAGAAGAAATTTGACAATAAGGTGCTTGAGCACATTGCTCAGCACATTGCAATAAAGTAGGTAGAATTATCCACAATTTTGAGCAACCTTGAACAATCCTTTACAAATGTAACATTACTTTTTGGCAAGCTTTGTGATGTTATCAAGTATACCAAGGATATTAAGGAAAAATTAAATAAGATTGATATGGACATGAAGGCTAGTGCTCAAAAGTTACAACTTGACCTGAGTTCAACGTCATCACATCACATGAAGGTGAATTTTTTGTCAGAAATGTAGGCAAAGCTACTTAGAGAGGAAGCCAGGATCAGGTCTACACTAATTAACATCTAGAATATGATCCTTCCAGTTATGGACCAAATGCATAAACGTATTTCTTATTCAAAAACATTGGTCCAAGACAACAATTTTTCAATAGAAAATCATATGATTGAACTTTTTGTAGAAGTTCAAGTGGCACTCTCCACCTACAAAATTTTGCAAGATAATTGGGATAAGAAATTGGCTCTTATTCTCAAGGTACACTCTGAGTTTCTCTCACATTTTAGTGTCTCTATTTGAATTTATTGTATATACTCTTTGGCATTATTGTCAAAAAGTGGAAGTATGAGATGAACAAGGGAAGAGAATAGGGGGAGTAAAGAGACTTGTGGAGAAATAAGGAAGAAAATAAATTGATATATGTACAGATAAAACCTAGGTATATATTATGCCATATGTATGGGGGAGATATGTAAGATATATAGTATATACAACACCTTTACAAAGATCAATTTTGAAAAATCAAAATCAAAATGTTAGTGAACATAAGTTTTGGCTCATAAGTGTCTTTGTCACTAATGCTAAAGGGGGAGATTGTTGGCATTATGTTGCATTTGTCATTAGTGACAACACTTATTTGATTATGAATGCTTACTAAGCTCATCACTCAGTTTACAATTTATATCGAGAATTCAGTGGTTACCTTGTAAGCTTAGCAGTTAAGCAATTCACACCGAGCATTCCTAAAGCTACCTAGTGAATGTGCAATTCAACTATGTTTACCAAGCTTATAGTGTTCACCGAACAAATAATAGTTACCAAGCTTCACAGTATCTACCAACTTATTATTTTGCATGACATAAAGTCAATTTCTACCGAGTGATGGATGTGTAGTGTTTACCCAGTGAAGCAAGGTAAACTCAGCATGCATTATCTATCAAGTGACACTACATCTACCAAGTCACTAGTGGTCACCGAGTTCAGAACTACTCCAAGTGATTAGTATGAACCAAGCTTTCATTTCTTCTGAGTGCATGATGATGCCATGTAATGCAGTGGATGTCAAGTATCAAAAGGTCACCAAGTCAGTTCAGTGAACCCGAGTTATTTACTATCAGGCCAACTTTGTAATGAGTTGTTCACTTGTGTTTTGGCCAACCTTGCAGTTTCATAAATTTGAAAGGTATATATGTAAGATGTTTTGTAAGATATCATTTGTATTAAGTAATTAAGAAGTAATATGAAGTATTTTTGAGTAGTACATGTGAAGGATTATCAACAGTAGTTCAAGGAATACATCAAGGTCAATACAGACGCAAAAAAATTATATCCATCACATAAGGCGATCAATGCATAATGGATCTTATCAGCAATTAGTTGTAAGTAGATCCACTACTTCATCTTACTAGGTGAATCAGTTTCTAAATTCTTTAACAAGTTAGACTTAACAGTCTTTGTATAAATCTTTTATCTGAGCACATACTTCATTATATGTTTGTAAATCCCCTAACAAGGTGGACCTAGTAGTCCTTTGTGCTCCTAACAAGGTAGATCACCAGAAGTGGTCAATGTAAGCCTTAATAGGCCAACTTTATGTTGTAGTAGTGAAGTTTTGTGGGTATCATCCCCACCATAGTTTTACTTTCTATTTGGAAGGTTTTTGGGTCACCAAAATATTGTGTTCTTTTGTGTGATGAATGTTTTATCTTTCAGTATTAATGCATGCAATAGCATAGATTGATTTGTGGTAAATTTTAAAGGAAGAATTTTAAAGTTACTGATTCACCCCTACCCTCTAAATAACTTGTCATATCTTGAATATTTCGAACATAACGTACTTCCATGATCTATCTTCTTGTTTGCACAATCATCTTAACTATCCAAAAAAAAAATCTTTTTGATACACAAATGTCAACCCATATAACATTGACTTAAATCCATGTTATTTTCTTAATAAATCCAACCCAAGCTAGATCATGAGGTCTTCCTTCCATCTTCAAAACCATCTTGTCACATCCAACTATCAAATGGTTTATCAAAAAATCCCTTGCAAGTGTAGGTTAGAGTGCAACCTACCACCCCACACCAAAATCACCAACTAGGACTCTCAAAATAATCGATTCTCAACATGAACATCACCCTAAGATCAAAACCTACTACTTGATACAACATGAGCCAAGTGAGTCTACATAGGTGATTATCTAGCCCCCAAAAAGTAACCACACAATGTAAATATACCATATAATACAATATTTAATTAATAATTCAACTCTTTATTCATTAGATAATTGATTACATGGAATGTGCTAGGCTATAAGGCCTTCTCGATTATGGCCAAATACAAAGAAATTATAGTAATAGTTCTGCAAGATCTCACAAGACCCAAATAACTCATAGCTAATCTAGATCTACAACAATGTAACAATCTAATACCCCAAGAAATATCTAACCTGATCTCACACGTCACCAAGTAATCATCTTATTTCCTAAGCCCACACTCAACTAACTAGCTTTTCTAAAGTTGGTTCTTCTCAACTAACCTTGCTCAACTCTATCATCAATAATGACTCTATACATCCCAAGACCCTCTACTAATACTAAACTAAAGCACAAGTTATCCTATCAAGTTACATTAAATAAACACTCACATTAAATAAACACTCAAGCCACAAGTTAGCCTGGGAGATTATATAAAACTTAGGAAAACCACTAAGTTTTCAATGCATAACTAGCTCATAAGGTAAAATAACATTAATAAGCCTTAGCCATTGATCCATATGCTATCCAATTATCCTCATTGTGCACAAACCACCTCCCATAGATCAAAGCTCATGGAAATAATCTCCAAAGTCCACCCAGGAAATAAGGAACACATTACTAGCAGCCACCAAAAGAGCTCAAACTCCAAAACCATCCATCCAATCACTATGCACACATAGAAAAAGGTCCATAGACATTCCTTGAACACAACCCTAACCATACAAAACATAGTGCTCACAAAATCCAAGCTCGATGCTCCTACATCACATAATTTTTTCTACAATCATAAATAGCTCCTCTATCAAATTGCCAAGGTTTTCAAAGTAAAACATGACAAGCACAAATGTCTAGAACATCACATAAAAATTCATCCTTAAAAGGTCTAATAATAAAATTAACAAAGAATGATTCTCTAACTTACACCCAATGATTAGATTAAAACCAATTAATTCAATATGGAGTAGGATGTTTTAGTTTCTTCATGAATAAGATTATTAGTACTACCTTCATCCATAATAACTTTACAACATTTACCTTGAGACTTCCAAGTAGTTATTAATAAGTTCCTTCTTTGCACTAGTTCCAAAACTTTCTTAGCCTACACAATTCTTCTCATCAAAAGAGATTCTCCAACTTTAGGTGAAGCCAAATCCACATAAGAAGTTTCTACTTTCTTCTCTTCATGTATTACCAAGTTTTATTTGTTAATCTTCATATCAGGATATTCAAAATCTTGATATCCATTCTTACCACATTTATAACAAGTACCTTTGAACACATATTTCTTATCAAAGATTACTTGCTTATCCTTATCAACTTTTTGTTTACTTTTCCTTCTTCCCAACTTATCTTCTACCTTCAATGCACAAGTTATAGGAATAGTTATGGAAATGTTTATAATTAATCATTAGAGCCAAGACATAGGTTAGAACTATGATTACTGTTAGGCTTGGTATTAGGATCTCGGCCTAGATGTGTAGATATATCATACACATATAGGTTCTAATCATAAAATAGACATACACAAGTAAGTCCTAAACATGAAATGACTACACACATGTATAAACAAGATAAACATGAAATGAACATATACATATCATTTATACATTAAATGGACATGTGTACATATAAGTCCAATATACATGTACATGAAATGAACATATGTCCATATAAATACTAAAATTAAATGAACATAAACATGAAAGGGGTCAATAAAGAATGACTTAAGGGGAAATACTAAAATCAAACATCAATCTACATGATGGCAGAACCTAAAATCAAACCTTAATTCATCATAATTTTCTAAACTAGATCATCTAGATATTTCATACATGTGTACATATATAAGGGGGCACTAATAGGAATAATTTAAAATTGAACATCAATCTATATTGAATAAATTATTTTTGTCAGGTGTTGGTGTCTAGGACATATTACATGTTTATAGGTTGGTCCTAATTTAGGATGTATTAAGGAAAATCCTAAAATTAAACAGAAATCTATCATGAAGTTGAAAAGGACCCTAAGAGAATGGCTTTGTGTGGTGGTGGGGTATATATAAAATCAAACATCATTCTAGATCACAACTTTCTTGATGATGTTATCTAGTTCATACATGTATCCATGAAAGAACTAAATAACATTATTGCTCCCAAATTAGGAACACATGTGCAAGCTCAAAATCAAACATCAATCCATCATGAATTTCTAAACTTCATGTCATGATCTCTTATTCATGCATGCATAGAATTAAAGTGGTACTATAGGATAACTTAAAGCAAGTATCTAATTATGCATATGAATGTATCACATATTACCCTAGGACATGATAGATAGAGATCTACTAAACATGTGTGCATGTTTTAATGATTCTAAATAGAAATTTTTGGTTTTAATAGATATTTCTTGTTGAAAACAATTATTCAATTGTATATTTTCATTGATGTTACACAAATATCACACTCCAACTAAGCATAGTTAGTGTAAGCCAAGCTCACTTGGGCACCAAAGAAGATTCCAATGTCAATTAATTAGAAATCTATGCTAACCAAGTTTGGTCAGTCTGCAAAGAAATTAGTATTAACTGAGCTTGTTCAATCAACAAAGTAGAAGTTAGTGTTAACTGATTTGGTTTGGTCATCAAAGGAAGTTCAGCATGAACTTAATGTTCATTCTAATGTTACTCGACTGACAACATATTACTTTTGTTTTAAATTATTTGGTTTATACAAGCCAATTGAATGGATGTTTATTGATGTTTTGAAAGAGTTTACAAGCCAACTTCTCCCAGCTTATGATATATAAGAAAGGTCAATTTGTGGGATAAAAGAGAGTATAAAGTTGAATAAAAAGATGGATATGTGAGCAAATTCAAGGCAATATAGAAAGTGTGAAGGTTAAGCTGAAAGGAAACATCTAATCAGGAAGGATCTAAAGATTAAACCTAAATAGTGATCTAAATTTGCAAAGTCATCCACTTCATCAATCAAGTCAAACTATTGTTTCTTTCTAACCATTGCAGCAATAAAGAAATATCTTAACAACCATTTTGTAAATCCTCTAACAAGGTAGAGTTTCTATATTGAAGTGTCTAGAGACCTCAAACAAGGCTACTCCAAATAAAGTAATTCAAATCCTCTAAAAGGGTCACACTTAATCATGTTCTTTGTAACCTTTAATAGGGTTGGCTCCTAACAAGGCTCACTTTAGAGAGGTGAAAGATTATACCTAGTTGCATTGATGGTTTTCTCCAAATTGGGTTTTCACATTAAATCTTGGTGTCTCATGTATTCATGTTATGTGCTTAATGCTCTATATTTCTACAACTAAGTTACTAAAGGTTAATACATATTAATATCTTAATATTGCTTTGTTGACCAAGTTATGATTAATATTTAGTTCTAACTAAGAAGTACAACTATTTGGTTTAAGATATAAAAGTTTGTATTGACATCTAAGGGACTTGGATTTGTTTATGTGGTAACCAATTTACTCCTCCACTCTCAGATAATCCTCTTACATTTCCAACAACTGGTATCAAAGCATTGCTTCTTGCAAGGGAAGGGTTTTAAAGTACCTAAGCTAAAGATTAGGATGTCTTATACAAGGGAAATTCCTAAACTTAATAGAGAAAACTTTTTACCATGGCCAAAGTTAATGAAGCTTCATATAGAAAGCATTAGTAATGATGGTGTATTCTCTCTAGAGAAAAAATATGTGGCACCACCCAAGCCTATGTCTATGGTGCAAATCAAAGAAGAAAAGGACCACAACATTATGATGATTGATATTGCATCCTATTTGAAATATTCTGAATTTGATGAAGTCAAGGATTGTCCTACTATAATTGACATGTGCAAAAAATTGAAGAAAGTCTTTGGAGGTGACCAAAATGTGCAAATAGTTAAGGAAAAAATCTTAAGAGGAAAATTTGATCCACCAAAAATGGAAGAAGGTGAGAACATCACCCAATATAGTGAAAGGTTCAAAGAAAGTGCTAGTGTAATCAGAGCCTTAGATGGAACAATTGATGATAAAATAGTAGTCAACAATGTACTAAGAACTCTTCTTCCTATTTATGCAATTAGAGTTTCAGCTATTCAAGAGATGAGATGCAATCCTGCACATGATCTAACCCTAGATACTCTTTTGGGAAGATTGGTTGCTTTTGATTCAGAACATTTTGATAATTATACTCCTACTTCTAGTAATCTTGAATCTACAATCAAAGCTAGACTAACCCTCAGTAGAAAAAGAGGTAACTCAAAAGGAAAACAAGTTGACAGTGAAAACGAAGAGGATTCAAATGAGAACCTTAAAGTTATATTTGAGGTTCTCCTAGCAAAAAGGGTAGCAAAGTGAAAAGGAAAATTTAGGAAAAATATTCCATTTATTTGTTTCTCACGTGAGCAAGTTGGCCACATTACAGCTAAATGTCGAAATAAGAAAGATAAGAAGAAAATAAGTTTAACAAATTCAAAGGCAAGAGAGAATTGAAAAGCTACAAGGACTTCAAAGGCAAAGGTAAGAAATCATGTTACATTGAAAAATATTCTGATAGTGATAATGATGAAGATGAACTAGTTTATATTGTTTTCAAAGATGAATCTAATGATGAGGAAAATGAAAAGATGGCACTTATCTCTCATGTTAGCAAAAATGATACATGGATGGTTAATCTCATCACATGATTAGTGATTAAAAAAATTGAACATTTGGAACACTATGATGGTGAAAGTGTTAGATTTGGGAACAATGAACCATGTTATGTAAAAGGAAAAGGAATCATTGAATTAACTAATGAAATCAAATGTGAGAATGCCTATTGGGTTGAAGGATTAAGACATAATCTACTTAGTGTAGATCAGCTAAATAATATTGGATACAAAGTTGAATTCATGAATGGGAAAACCAAACTATCAAATGGAAAGGGAAAACTAGTTGGAATTGGAAATTAGGCTAAAGGTAAAATTTGTTTTATCTAGATCTTAATGAAAAATCTTGTTTATTAGCTCAAGTTGAAGAAAGTTGACCAAAGAGGAAGGTTTTTGAAAAAAAAAATTCAATTGTATATTGTCATTGATGTTACATAAATGTCATACTCTAACTAAGAGGAGTTAGTGCAAGTTGAGCTCAGTCAAGCACCAAAGAAGATTCTAGTGCTAGCCAAGAAGAAATTAGTGTTAGCCAAGTTTGGTTAGTCTACAAAGAAATTAGTGTTCACTGAGCTTGTTTAGTCAGCAAACCAAAAGTTAGTATTAAGCAAGATTGGTTGCTCATCAAAGGAAGTTCAGTATTAACTGAGTGTTCAGTCCAGTCTTAGGTGACTAATAATAGATTACTTTTATTAATTATTTCCTTAATAAAAACTAACTAAATGGATGTTTATTGATATTTTGAAAGGTTTACAAGTGGACTTTTCCTAGCATATGATATATAAGAAAGGTCAAGTTGTGGGGATAAAAGAGAGTATAGAGTTGAATAAAAAGATGGATATGTTAGTGAAGTTAAGGCAAAGAAAAAAATGTGAAGGTTAAGCTACAAGAAAACTGTTGTCACTTAGGTTTGCACCCTTGTCCAAGGCCTATGCGCGAGGACAACCTAGTGAAACATGGAAACAACCTCCAAGCTATGGGACTTGAACTGCGAGGTTGAGTCTCCAGAGAAGGCCAGCTTCCTCTTACTATCAGGGCACACCTATCTACTCTTGGAGAGGAAAAGGGAGAAGAAGAGAATGAAAGAAAATCTACCTAGTCTAATCTAAGGAGGTGATGCACCAAAATAGAGTGTTCAGACTAATTCTCTGCCCATACATACGCTACTGAACCAGAATGAAACTAAGGATATACACATCCAGATTTGCTTTCATCAAATAACCACATACAGATCAGAGAACCAAGATGAATGACACATGGAAGAAGTTCACTTATATATCATTCACAGGCCAACAGAGATACAGTCATGTGATTTACAAATTTCCACAAAACAATGGCACAGACAAAGAATTCTTGCACTTAGTACCAATGGCCGAAGGAGATAAATAGAGAATTAGACAATTCAGAGGTACAAGGGAGTTCACACTAGAATTGTGGAGCAAAAGAAGAGGAAAATCAGAGAGAAAAGTCCCCTCTCATAACTACAAAATTTTCCTTTATAGTTCAGGCATAACTGAGATCTTTTTGCTACTGAAGTGATCCTGCAGCTACCTGTCATTAAGTCCCGCGGAGGACAATCATGGGGATCTGGAGAAAATCTTATCTTTGTTGCAACAGGTGTCCTGAGATGACAAAAAATGGCACCATCGATGTTCTGAATGGGTAGATCGATCGACTAAGACGGTGGAGTGTCTCCTTATATTTTTCATTCATTTCTGGTAGGTCAGGATTGATCATGAAGATCAGATCGCACAACAAAATCAATTACCTTAATTTCTTGGTTCATGAATCGGCGAGGGTCAGAGAGTCAACCTAGTTTCACAAGCCAACTAGGCCACACGAGCCAAATGCTTCTTTTCATTCTGCCACCTAGGAAGTCCTTTGTGGTTGACCTCCTTTTATTGGACTAACCGGGCCACCCTTCAAACTATTATTATTAACTATAATGATGCCACTAACCATCAATCGCTAACTGCCAACCTTGGCCGAGCCAGCGAGACATGTGTTACCAAGACGCTATGTCGCTATGGTAAGGATCGCACAACTTTACCATAGCGAGACAATGCCTTCTGTTGATCTGCCCTGATCTGACGATCGTGAAGACTCGTCATGTTACTATGCTGCTTTACCTCGGGCCCATCATATCTGGCACCACCTCAACAATGCACCATGAATGACACCTGGCATACTTTGGTGAGATCTGGCCCTCCTGATCCACGTGGCGGATGGGCATCATGTCGCTATGGTAAAGATTGCACAACTTCACCATAGCGACATAGCGTCATCCATCGATCTGAACTGATCTGGCGGTTATGAGTGACCCCAACCCTTTATTGTGTTGGCTACATGAAAATATGGTCCCACCAAGACACGTGGCACCCTGGCGCTATGTCGTTGTTGATATTTCTTGAGCAGTTCCTCATAGCGTGATGGCGCCTACCGTAGATCAATCTCAATCTGACGGTCAGAACCACCTCGTACTCTGCACATCCCCTAAAAATTGTTGGGCCCGTGAACCACATATGCTCTAACTCATACACTTGGCACCTCCCTATTGGCCTTCAAAACATCAACCTGGCAGACCCAAGACTTGACCCCACAGAGTGTCCACGTGTCAACAAGGCGCTATGTCGCTATGAGGAAATCGAGGCCAATTCCCCATAGCGCCATAGCACC
The DNA here is from genome assembly GCA_028749045.1 of Cupressus sempervirens. Classification (NCBI taxonomy): domain Eukaryota; kingdom Viridiplantae; phylum Streptophyta; class Pinopsida; order Cupressales; family Cupressaceae; genus Cupressus; species Cupressus sempervirens. Next base: position 161,686,057 of record CM053792.1, on the reverse strand, counting down.
TAACTGATGACATGTCTTCTGATTTGCATGTGTCTTCCAATGATTCGCCACCATGGCATTGGACTCCACCAACTAGGCAGATGAGGTACAAAATGGGCCCCAACCACTTGCCTAAAGCTCTTACTGTTGATCTTTTCCATTGCCGCGAACCTTATTTCCGACACTGGGACTCACCGTAGAAACAACCTCCGGCTGCTCAAGCGCTATGTTGCTATGAAGATTTTTCAGCCAACACACGATAGCGACATAGCGCCCACGGTGTTGTGGAACCTTTCCGACCTATCGTGAAACTTTTTTGACCTGCCAAAGAGTCTTGGACAACCTATAAACTGGACCCACCAGACATGCATCAACAGGGCACGATGGTGATAACATAAATCTCGCACAACTTCACCATAGCAAGACAGTGCCCTCCATAGATCTTCATCAGATCTAACGATTACGAACTTACATGCTGCAAAATATATCATAAGGCTTGACATTAAAATAGTATTATCTTTGTGAATTAGCCATTAGATAGGCTGGACGTTTGAAATTTGAATCTTGGCGGGGTGAACAAATGATAACATTTATGGCGACTCGCAGGGGACACAAGCTTGCTATGTGTATGACCAGTGGCCTCATGTATCCATTGGGCTATGGAGTTTAAAAAGTATGAATCTGAGAATTACAAAACCCTAACCCTTCTGTGAGGAGATCAAAACATTGAAAACCCTAGCTTTACAACTGCAACTAAAACAAAAACAAAAATTCCTCTGTAACCTAAGACACCTCAAAATTTGCTACCTCACAGGGAGACGGCTATGCCCACGCACTTCTTGAAAAGAAGGAAAAAATAGAAAAGAAACTAAACTACCTATATACAAGAATTCCCAAATTTTTAGAAACAGGGTTTCAGATAGATCCCATTGACTGGAATGGGCAAAATCTCTCCATTGGGCTGGCTTAGCTAGAATGCATTAGCCTATTTGCAACTAGCAATCAGATAGGGGCCACTCCATAGTTCATCAAACTTGGAATGTCTTCCTAGTTTTGCTCTGTCTGAATCCCACTTTAGAACTAAATCTCCCTCTCTGAAGGTTTTGACCCTAGTTTTCTTATCAAAACTCCTCTTCATCTATTGTTGATGTGTCTCTAGGGTTTGCATAGCTTTAATTCTCTTTTCTTCTAGTTCAATCAGCTTTGCCATTCTTACTGACATGGCACTATCCTCCATCAATTCAAGCTGATGAGCCAACTCCAAGGATGGGAATTCCAATGAAATTGGGAGTCTTGCCTCTCTACCATATACCAGCACAAAAGGTAAATTCCCAATAGATATCTTGGGTGTTATCCTATCAGCCCACAGAGTAGTTCTTAATTTCTTATGCCAGACCCTCTGATTGTCTTCTATTGTCCTCTTCATGATTCTGATCAGATTCTTGTTGGAAGACTCAGCCAAACCATTGCCCTAGGGATAGTAATTTGATGATTTTCTTAGGTAGATATTGTGATTCATTGCCCATGCACAAATTTGGGTTCCAACAAAAGACTTAGCATTGTCCGAGATGATAGTAGAAGGAGCACCAAACCTAGATACAATCCCATCAAGGAACTCAACAACTGATGGTTCTGTGGCATCCTTCAAGGCAACTGCCTCTATCAACCTCATGAAATAATTAGTAGCATCCAAAATCCATTTATGACTTGCACTAGATGGAGGATTAATGGGGCCTATAAAATCCAACCCCCACTGGGTAAAGGGTTGATCCACCTAAATAGGACGAAGGGGGAGAGCTACAAGCCTCTGTTTGCCCAAGAAGAAAGCACATTTCTCACATTTTCTCACATATCCATGACAATCATGGAACAGAGATGACCAATAATAACCATCCCTCATTATCTTCATAGCAGTTGTTCTTGCAGAGAAATGGCCACCATCAGGGCCATCATGAAGTTCCTTTATCATCCTCTCAGCCTGATCCTCTTCAATGCATCTCAACAGGGTCCCATTAAAATCCCTCCTGAATAGGATACTATCAATTACAACATAGGGAATGGACTGCAGTCTATATTGTCTTCTTTTAGTTCTGTCCAATCCCTGAGGGTATCCATTCCCTGATAAGAAGCTCTTCATGTCATTTATCCAGCTCCTTGGAGCATTAACATTTCCTTCCTCCTACTGCTCTGTTATTACCATAGTAGCCTCTTCATCTGAATCCTGGCCTAATAACATTTCTTTGCACAATCCTCTTCCCCTTGCCAGCTTGGTAATCTAAATATCAACATCATATTCCATTACCCTAGTTATCCATCCAGCTCTCTTTTCATTGATATCTTTTCTTAACAAGAAGTCTTTTACACTGGCATGGGGCACCAACAAATGGATCTTATTGTGGGACAAGAGGTGCTTGAATTTCTTCAAGGCTCTGATGACCACAAGGGCCTACTTCTCAACAAAGTTCTACTTATCTTCATATTCCTTGAGCCCTTCACTAAAGAAGGCTATGGGCTGCTCCTCATCCTTGTCATTTGTTTGAGTCAAGATAGTAGAGATACTTGACTCACCACCTAGAGTGTAGAGGATGAAATCTTTCTCAAAATTTGGGTTCATGAGAGTAGGGGCTGGGGCTATGGCTATTTTGATCTCTTCAAAACTCTCCTTTCCTTCCTTGGTCCATGAGAAGACCATACCTTTCTTCAGCATAGCTGTAAGAGTTTTCACCATGGTAGCAAGATTAGGAATAAATCTTCTTACAAAATTTATTCTACCAAGGAAACTTTGCAGCCCCTTCTTGTGTTTAGGAAGAGGAAGGGCAAGTATTGCCTTTGTTCTTTCTGGATCAATGGTTAGCCCATCCTTAGATACAATGTGTCCCAATAATTTTCCTTGGCTTGTAGTAAAGACACACTTGGCTAGGTTGAGGGAGACCCCAAACTCTCTACATCTTAGAAATACCTGTCTTAGATGATCAAAATGATCTTCTACATTTTTTGAATATACAGTTATATCATCAAGGTATACTAAGACAAATTTTTCAATTAATCTTTTGAAGGCCATCTCCATTGCCTTCTGAAATGTGGCACCTGCATTTGTTAGTCCAAATGGCATCTTGTGATAAGCATATGTGCCCCATTTAGTGGTAAATGCTATTTTATGTCTGTCAGATTCTTTAACCAGCACTTGATTATAACCAAAGAATCCATCAAGAAAAGAGAATCTCCTTAAACCACTGACTCTGGACAGGATTTTCTCCATGGAAGGGAGAGGATGGTGATCTTTAAGAGAAGCCTGATTAAGATCCCTAAAGTCCACACACAGTCTAATTTCTCCATTCTTCTTCCTTACAGGGACAAGGTTAGCTACCCATGATGAGTGTTTGATAGGAAATATTATATTAGCCTCTATCAACTTGGATAGCTCTTTTCTCATTAGAGGTTCAATCTTAGGATTCACTGGCCTCTGTTTTTGCCTTACTGGTTTGGCCTTATCAATTAAATCTATGGTATACTGAAACAAACTAGGGTCAAACCCTTTTAAGCCATCATATGTCCAGGAAAATACATCATTAAATTCTTGACATAAATGAATGAAGTTTTCTTGCTCAGTTTCAGAACATACCTTCCCCATATTCAGAGATTTTCCATTAGCAATTGTAATTGGGGCATAATCATCCTTTTCTTTAGCTAGATTTATTCCTTTGCCTCTTGTTTGATCATCAAGATTAAAGACACTCTCCAAGGTAATGAGACCCTTGGGAAACTTGTTAGAACTGAGATGAATGATCTAATCACCATACTGGTCTTGCAGTCTTGACTGGTTTCTATCTGAGAATTCTGCCTCATTCTGCAAGAAACTCACAATTTTCTCATCAGAATCAAACACCTGCCAATGAGTGTTGTTGTCAGGGATGGCAAGCCTCACCACCACCTTTATTTGTTTCTTCTTCTTCTCCTCAAGATTCCCTGGTACATCATAAGCTGCACCCACTACTGCAAGCCTATCAACATGTCTATTTTCTTTCCTAGGAATGCTCTAAATATTAAATGCAGTGAAGCCCTCAAGCAAATCCCAGACTCTATGTTTGTAAGACTTGAGCAGGCCATTTTTGGTGATATTCTAGTTTCTCACTTGGTTAACTACCAACTCACTATCCCCATATACTTTCAAGGCTTGAATTCCTCTCTTTTGGGCAAGTAAGAGACCTTGAATTAAAGATTCATACTCAGTCACATTATTGGTGCAACTGAATTGGAGCCTAAAGGAGAAGTAGTATCTTATTTGTGTAGGAGAGATCAACATAACACCAGCCCCTGATCCATTTCTATTCCTTGAGCCATCAAAGTACATACTCCATGTTCCATTTATATCATCATTAGTCCCAACAAGATCAGGAACTTGAGCATCTTTCTCTATTATGCAATATGTACTAAGACCTATCTCAAGAGTTTCTGACATAGGCTCAAACTGATATGCATTTGCCCACTCATCTAAGCAAAAATTAGGAATCTCCACTATAGAAGTGGCAAGCTCATTTACTATGTCATTTTCATCCATCTCTAAAATAGGGCAATTCATGTTGATGGGATTGGGGGTGTAAGATTCAATGTGATGAAGGGCTTGAGGTTCTGCTCTAATTGAAGCATTGGCTCCATATCTGGTCTTAAATGACATATATGACCAATTAGCAGATATGAATCCACCAATTTGAGTAGTGAAGTCTCTTTAGAGACAGATAGCAAAATAGGGCTTGACTTCAACAACAGATATGTCTTGAATCATAGTGCAACCAAGGCATGCATGTAGGGCCATCTCCACATTCCTAAGGATACCTACAGTCTTGACAGTACTACCATCTAATTGTAACACATCCCTAACAATGGGCTCATATTTCATTCTTAAAGCATTAGCAACACACTTAGGCATTACTGAGCTACTAGCCCCTGAATCTATCATGCAATTGTGGACTAATTTTCCCCCTATAATCAGAGACACATAGAATGGAGGAGGTCTAACCTTTTTATTTGTCTCCACATCCCCTGCTGGTTGTACTAGACTTGTGGCACTCTCTATGATAGATGGTTGATCCTTGGGTTCAATCTTCTCTAATTCTTGCTGCAGCATCCTCTTCTGCATTGGTACGGTAGCAACAGCATCCCACATAGAAATGTTCACATTTGTCTTCTTCATTTGATCTACCACACTGAATGGTGTATTAGGAACTTTGGTAGAAACTTTGGGAGCTGTATTTATAAGATGTTGAGATGGAGCAACATAAGGATCACTTCCATCTTTCTTTCTAGAATCTTGCTTTTGCTGTTGTGAAGTACTTGTTTGTTCATTTGCTGCATGTGCATGAGGTGCAACACTTGAAGTTGAGGCCTGCTTAGGAGAAGGAGGGGCATCATGTTCCATAGCTCTCTTCTTACTTCTTGTGTTATGAGCAACAAAATCCTGGTTTACATTACAATGCTCCCCAGTCTGATGATTCATTAAAGAGCAATCATCATGTCCTTGAATATATGAGGCCTCCTTGGAATGATCCTCCTTGTACAATTGCTTTGTTGCAGGTTCTTGGGCAGTTAGGGCCAAATAAGATTCTACCTTCTGGCACATGCAATAGGCATAAGAATAGTTACAAGAAGGACAAAAATCTTGATCTTGGGCCAAGTTATTTTGAGGGACTATAGCTCTATTCTAATTTGAGCTTGAAGCAGAAGCATGACTATTTTTCCTACCCTAATCAAAAGAGCTATTCCACTTATTAGGAGGCCTACCACCATATGGAGCTTGATATTGCAGTTGGGGAGGCTTGCCACCTTGAGCTTGTTTCCTTTCTAAGGCCACCACCTTGTTACTCATTTTTTGTATAATAGAAAAACTATCCTCTAATCTCTTCCCTTGGTCCTTCAACTCCCTCCCCTACTCTTGCAATTTTTTATCTAGGGTCTTCTCTCTCTTATTTGTATTCAGCACTAGACCTTGGAGCATCTCTTTGAGTTCATCTATCCCATTTGAGGATGTGGAAGCTTGGGGAACTGGAGTAAGGGCTTGTGATGTAGAAGTTGTAGGAAGAGGGGCCATTGCTGGTTGGTGGTTGGGAACATCAAGAAAGAAAGGCATAGGGGGCCTTGGAGCCAACTTTCCTCCTTGTATTAGGATGTTCTCAGCTTTTATGGCTATCTCATAGGCATTAGGCAAGGTATCTCCTCCCATAGTTTGGATTGTTGTGGCAATATCACTATTAAAAGCTCTAAGGTAATGCAAGAAGGCATTACTAGGGGTAGGTTTCACTGTAGTAGGTATTCTATCCCATGTCTTTTGAAATCTATAGTTAAAATCAGTCATACACTCATGGGGGGCTCTTTTTATAGTAGTCAACTACTCTAAAAGTGACAGATGGTCACTTCTATCCTCAAAATGTTTGCATAATCCTGCTCCTAGTCCCATCCCAATCAGTTATAGAACCATGAGCTAAGCCTCTATACCACTATAATGCTTTTCCTTTTAAAGATGAGGCTATAAGTCTAATAGCAACATCATCCTCTATGATACCATGAATATTACAAACATTTGCTACTTCTTGGATATGCTCTAAAGGAGAGATGGAAGTTTCACCAGTTAATCAGGTATACTTTTTAGTGCAAATACTGGTATATCATGTCTTTGGGCTAATAATAGAGGACTTCCACCATTAAAGGTGGCAAAAGCATGAACTCTCGGTTGTGCCATGTAAACAAGTGTTCTATTAATGAGTGTTGATGGCAATCTAGGTTGAGTTCAAACAACAGGAGGAGTAGAGACAGACCTTATAGGTATATTGACTGTTATTACACCCCTAACTGGTGATAATGAAGTTCTAGTCCTCCTTCTTCTAATATTTGAAAGAGAAAGCTCTTGATATTGAAATTTACCTCTAGAAGACGCCCTTGTTCTAGCTCTAGGCATGAATCACTGCAACTTTGGCCTGGAACTAGATTTGTTGATGTTCAAAGTCGCCAAGTACTTTGAAGAATCAGCCTCTTAAAGGCTTGAATACTGAAGCCAGCACTACCTCTTCAGCATTAATCTCTGAAACTCTTTCTTCTTGACACTAGTAGACTTTAGATCTTTAATATGAAAGGTCCCATCAGGCATGCCAAAAATTGTTGTCACTTAGGTTTGCACCCTTGTCCAAGGCCTATGCACGAGGACAACCTAGTCAAACATGGAAACAACCTCCAAGCTGTGGGACTTGAACTATGAGGTTGAGTCTCTGGAGAAGGCCAGCTTCCTCTTACTATCAGGGCGCACCTATCTACTCTTAGAGAGGAAAAGGGAGAAGAAGAGCATGAAAGCATATCTACCTAGTCTAATCTAAGGAGGTGATGCACCAAAATAGAGTGTTCGGACCAATTCTCTGCCCATACATACACTACTGAACCAGAATGAAAGTAAGGATATACACATCTAGACTTGCTTTCATCAAATAACCACATACAGATTAGAGAACCAAGATGAATGACACAAGGAAGAAGTTCACTTATATATCATTCATAGGCCAGTAGAGATACAGTCATGCAAATTACAAATTTCCACAAAATAATGGCACTGACAAAGAATTCTTGCACTTAGTACCAATTGCCAAAGGAGATAAATAGAGAATCAGACAATTCAAAGGCACAGGGGATTTCACACTAGAATTGCAGAGCAAAAGTAGAGGAAAATCAAAGAGAAAAGTCCCCTCTCAAAACTACAAAATCTGCCTTTATAGTTTAGGCATAACTGAGATCTTTTTGCTGCTGAAGTGACCCTGCAGCTACGTACCATTAAGTCCCACAGAGGAAAATCATGGGGATCTGGAGAAAATTTGATCTTTTTTGCAATAGGTGTCCTGAGATGACAAAAAATGGCACCATCGATGTTCTGACTGGGTAGATGGATCGACTGAGATGGTGGAGTGTCTCCCTATGTTTTGCATTCATTTTTGGTAGGTCGGGATTGATCATGAAGATCAAATCACACAACAAAATCAATTACCTTCATTTCTTGGTTCATGAATCAACGGGGGTCAGAGAGTCAACCTAGTTTCACAAGCCAACTGGACCATGCAGTCCAATTGCTTCTTTTCGTTTTGCCACCTGGGAAGTCCTCTGTGGTTGACCTCCTTTTAATGGACTAACCACACCACCCATCAAACTATCATTATTAATTGTAATGATGCCACTAACCGTCAACCGCTAACCGCCAACCTTGACTAAGCCAGCGAGACACGTGTCAGCAAGAGGCTATGTCACTATGGTAAAGATTGCACAACTTTACCATAGCAAGATAGCGCCTTCTGTTGATCTGCCCTAATCTGATGATCATGAAGACTCGTCATGTTACTGTGCTGCTTTACCCCGGGCCCATCATATCTGGCACCACCTCAACAACGCACCATGAATGACACCTGTCATACTTTGGTGAGATTTGGCCTTGCTGATCCATGTGGCAGATGGGCATCATGTCACTATGGTAAAGATCGCACAACTTCACCATAGCGACATAGCGTCATCCATCGATCTGAACTGATCTGGCGGTTATGAGCAACCCCAACCCTTTACTATGATGGCTACATGAAAATATGGTCCCACCAGGACACATGGTGCCCCGACGCTATGTCATTGTTGATATTTCTCAAGCAGTTCCTCATAGCACGATGGCGCCTACCGTAGATCAATCTCAATCTGACGGTCAGAACCACCTCGTACTCTACACATCCCTTGAAAATTGTTGGGCCTGTAAACCACATATGCTCAAACTTATACACTTGGCACCTCCCTACTGGCCTTTGAAACATCAACCTGGTAGACCCAAGACTTGACCCCACAGAGCAGCCACATGTCAACAAGGTGCTATGTCGCTATGAGGAAATTGAGGCCAATTCCCCATAGTGCCATAGTGCCCAACTGATGACATGTCTTCTGATTTGCACATGTCTTCCAATGATTTGCCACCATGGCACTAGACTCCACCAACTAGGTAGATGAGGTACAAAATGGGCCCCAACCACTTGCCTGAAGCTCTTGCCATTGATCTTTTCCGTTGCCGCTGACACTGGGACTCACCGTAGAAACAACCTCTGGCCGGTCGGGCGCTATGTCACTATGAATATTTTTTGGCCAACACACGATAGCGACATAGCACCCACAGTGTCGTGGAACCTTTCCGACCCACCGTGAAACTTTTTTGACCCGCCAAAGAGTCTTGGATGACTTGCAAATTGGACCCACTAGACATGCGTCAAAAGGGCGTGATGTCGCTAACATAAATCTCGCACAACTTCACCATAGAGAAACAGCACCCTCCGTAGATCTTCATCGGATCTGACGATTAGAAACTTGTGGGCCGCAAAATATATCATAAGGCTTGGCATTAAAATAGTATTATCTTTGGGAATTAGCCATTGGACAAGCTAGATGTTTGAAATTTGAATCTTGGCAGGGTGAACAAATGATAACAAAAACATCTGATCAAGAAGGATCTAGAGATTAAGCTAGAATAGTGATCTAAATTTTCAAATTAGTTTCTTCATCAATCAAGTCAAACTATTGTTTCTTTCTAATCATTCTAGCAGTAAAGAAATCTCTTAACAAAGTTTACTTAATAGTCATTTTGTAAATCCTCTAAAAAGGTCATTTCTTGAAAGAAGTTTGTAAAGACCTCTAACAAGGCCACTCCTAACAAGGTTATTCAAATCCTTTGATAGGGTCAAACTTAACTGTGTGTTTTGTAACCTTTAACAAGGTTGGCTCCAAAAAGGGCTCACTTCAGAAGAGTGGAAAATTGTAACTAGTTGCATTGGTATTTTTCTCAAATTGGGTTTCCACATTAAATCTTGGTTTCTCATGTGTTCATGTTATGTGCTTAATGCTTTATGTTTCTACAACTAAGTTGCTAAATTTTAATACACATTAATATTTTAAGATTGCTTTTTTGAGCGAGTTATAGTGAATATCGAGTTCTAATGGAGTAGTGTAGGTATTTGGTTTAATAAGTAAAAGTTTGTATTAGAATCTAAGAGACTTGGATTTTTTTGTGATAACTGATTCACCCCTCCCCTCTCTGTTACTCCTCTTACATTTCCAAAAATTTCTATGTTTAAACATAAAATTAAACATCAATAGATATCAATCTTATTATATATGTGCATGTGCATTTAAATCATGTGTGTGTCTAACTATATATGACATATATAAGTTCTAGGCTTAAATCATGTAAAGGGTTTAGGTTTGGGTAACTAGGACAATGCTCAAAATTTGGACATAGGTTAGAAATTTGTTTATTGTGTTAGGCTTAGGATCAAAATATTGGTCTAGATTATTTTTAGGGATAGTGTAAATATGATTATTACTATTAGGGTTATTGAGGTTTAGGTAAATAAAGAGTTATGATTAGGGTTTAAGGATAAGATTTTTCTTAGGACAAAGGTTCACAATATTCATATATTATGATACATGCATATATACATTAAAAAAAGTATGTGTACACATGTTTAAATACACATACATGTGTGTGTGTGTGTGTGTGTGTGTGTGCATGTGGAATTAAACATGTGGATATAAACATGTGTAGAAATATGTATTCATTCGATATATGTGTGTACATATATGCATATAAGTGCATGCATATATATATATATATACATGATATATACACACATACATGTATATGTATGTATTTATATGCATGCATATATATTCATGCATATATGTAGATACATGCACACACACACACACATATAAAACATTACACTAAATATATATATATATATATATATATATATATATATATATATATATATATATATATATATATATATATATATATATATATATATATATATATATATATATATATATATATATATATATATATATATATATATATATATATACATTTAAAAAGAGCAAATTTATAAATTTGTATGTGTGTGTGTGTGTGTGTGTGTGTGTGTGTGTGTGTGTATGTACATATATAGATGTATATGTATATATATGTATATGTATGTATATGTATAGTATATGTATACATATACATATATACATATACATATATTGTTGACATTACAGTCAAGTTTGTTTATTAGTGACACACACACTTAATTAGACAACTAGTAGCTACTGAGCTTATTGTATAGTTAATAGTGTTAATCAAGTAATTCAATCTCTACCAAGTTTCAAGAACATGATTTAGTTTGTCTTGAGCAGTTTCTACCAAGTTGGTGATTATCAGTGCAAACTGAGCTTCATAGTGTTTACCAAGTTTCTTAGTGCAAATTGAGTTCTACAGTGCTTACAGAGTTTGTAGCTTGTGTTGATTGAGCTATGTAGTGTCAACCAAATGATTTAGTTTATATCAAGCTCATAGTGATAGTGTTAACCGAGGTATGCAATGTCAACCAAGTGATTTAGTTTATATGTCAAGTTTCACAGTATTCACCAAGTCCCTAGTGTAGACCGAGTTCAAACTACTTGGAAGTGACTAGTATGAGTCAAGATTCTACGTCTACCAAGTGCATCATGATGTTGAGTGTTGACAATGGTTGTCAATTATCAAAGCCTCACTGAGTTTTTCTTTAGAACCCAAGTACCTACAATTACACTAACTTTGTGTATTTTGGTGAAACTTGTATTGTAGTTGACATTGTTGAATTGTAAATTGGATTGGTATACATGTAATGTATTGAATCATATCCAAAGAGGTATCATCAAAGTATAAAAGTGTAGAAGTGTGAAGTAAAAGGCTACAATAGTATAAGGAGAAAAAAAGATTTATCTATCATGGGAAGGTGATCATTGCACTCAAAGGAATCTCATTTAGTAAATCAAGTTGTAGATCAAATATCAACCACTAGCTCATCCTAATAGGTGGAATAGTTAAATCCTTTCACAAGGTAGACTTAACAATATTTTATAAATCTCTTTATTGACTGCATACTTCATTGTATGATTATAAATCCTTTTGCAAGGTGGACCTAGCAATCCTTATTGCTCCCAACAGGGTAGATCATCAGAAGTGATCATTGTAAGCCTTAATAGGCCAACTTTATACTACAGTACTAAAGCTTATAGGTATCATCCCTGCCCTAGTTTTACTTTCTATTTGGAAGGTTTCTAGGTTACCATATTGTGTGTCAAAGTGTTATAAATATTTTAATGCTTTTATTTTTTCATGCATGCAATTAGATCAGAATACACATGAAGGATTAATTGGTAAATAAAGATTAAGTTTTATTAGTTACTAATTCACTCCTCCCCTCTTAGTAAATTAGTGTATCATATATATTTCTGACAATTGATATTAGAGCATTATGGTTCTTAGAGAAGAAGTTTAATAGCTTAAGAAAAGCTTAGAGGCTATGGAGGTATTCAAAGTTGATATGGCTATTGACAATGAAAAGTTGGATTTGGAATTGGCTATTGGAAAACTTAAGAAAGAAAAGGAGCAACTCTCTCAATCCTTGAAAAGATCTTGTAATACAGATGAATGAAAAACTCTACATTGAAGAAAGAATTGAAGATATCCATTAAGAAAGTAATTTGGATGAAGCTAATGAATCAATCAAATAACTACTAGAAAAGAATGGTACACTGCAAGAAGAAATCATAAAGCTAAAAAAGAGAACAAGAAATTTAGTCAATAAGATTGTTGGAAGTCATGGAAGAGAAAAATAAGATAAAATAAGAGTTAGAAGGAAAGAATAATGAAATTTAGCATATGTCCCTTCAATAGGTAGACTTCATTAATTATCTTACTAATGTAAATGAAGAAATCATGAATTTATGATCAAAAGATGAAAGATTGTAGAATGATCTAAGCACTAAAAAAAAAACCAATGAGAGGATGATGAAATCTCAAGTAGATATGAATCAATTAAATGAGCAAAGTCGATATAGACAATAGGGCAAAGCAGGAATTGGATATTCAAAAGAAGGTAAATCATCCAAGCAAGGAGCTCAAAAGAATCAAAGACCTACTTGCAATCACTGTGGTAAGCTAGGTAATATGTCAAACAAATATTGGAGTAATGGTAAAGCTAAATTCAATGGGAAACACTACAATATGCATGGTCATAGAGGTAATGAATGCAAAGAAAAATCTAAATTTGAAGGCAAATGTCACAAATGCAAGAAGAATGGGCACAAATCCTCTGAATGCAAAACTAAGATATTGAATCCAATAGAAAATTGTAAAAGCTATATTTGGTTGGGACTACAACACTTGGTGTAGATTTCACTATTGTGGAGAATTTGCACACATTGCAATAAAGTATGTAAGACATCACATGAGGACAAAAGACACCACTAGAAGATGTTTCATTTGTACAAAACTTGGTCATATTGCCAAGAACTATATGAACACTAGAAGAATTGAAGATGAAAAGAAAGCTAAGAATGATAACATTAGAAGATAAATGAGACAATACTGGATTCTAAAATCTTCTGAAAATGCAAGTCTGAGAAATGAAGCACATGTCACTCAAGAATTGGTTGACTCGAGAATTTATATTTGATCTACCACAAGGATAATTAGAACTATGATTCTAAAGTAGACATCCTACATTAGTTCTAGTAAGATAAGAGGAAAGATCCATATCAGCATTCAAGATGCAAAGGGATCACCAAGTATCTAAGAAAATTCTAGACCTTATCGAGCTAGGTCATGTTACAAGACTCAACTGAGAAAGGTCAAGAGTAACTGAGTCATTGTGTGGACACTGAGTCATTAATGTTCCTACCAAGAAATTAATTCAAGCCAAGTGGAAGATAGTCTATCATCAACCAAGCAATCTTACCAAGCATTTATGGTGATTGAAAGGTGGAATTTGATAAAAAGGGTGAAATTGAATTCATTTGTCACTCTAAATTTTCAAGAGCTATTTGTGAAGAGCGATTCTTGTGCATCCAAGTGATCTATGTGAATTATTGTTGAAGTCTTTCATGTTTTCTCAAACCCTACCAAGTGATGGCATCCTCCAATAGCAAGACAAAGAAAGGGTATGTGATGTTAGTTCGAGGAGTAGAATGGAAAGCACCAGATTTCAGGTTGAGTCTAGCTATTGCAGAAACTCTTTATCCAATTAGAGCTTAGTCTCAAATTCCATCTAAGGTACTTCTGGTAAATTATATTCTCTCACATTTTCATTGTTCAATTCAGGATATAAGAACCCTAGAAATGGATGAAACTTTGGAAAAGTTGTGTGTGAATGGTGTGTTAAAACCAGATTATCAACACTTGGAAGCCAAGGGTTTAACCCACATTCCACACATGCCCTGAGAATTTCAAATAAAATGGATAAGGTTTAGCCTTAGGGCCATGGGCACAATGGGTAGTTATGTTGGAGTAGCCCATCTTGATAATGAAGAAAATGACTCATCCGATCATAGGACTTCCAATGTTGACAAAGCCAAAAACCACCAAAACCCTAAGTTGGGTGGAACTGGAAAAGAAAACCCTTATTGAATGCGATAGAAAAGGTATGAAGATCAGTTGCGTTACTGATATGGAGCTGAAATTTTGAATTCATGTAATTGAACACAAGATATATAGCTCTAGTATACTCAATAGTTGTTGGTGTAAATAGGTATTTACTATTTACACTTTACTTAAGTTTACTTAGGTTAGTGCATTATTTTATTATTTCTCTTTATGAGACACTTAGGAGTTTGCGCATCTTCTAGAGTTGTCATGTAGACAACACAGAAGTACACAACTCTAATTATGCACATGGTGTCTATAGCACATGAGTTTGCATCATTCACTGAGTTGTCATGTAGACAACACAGTTTTTCACACTCCTAATTTTGCACATGTTGTCTACAACACTGATGTGCGTGTTTCACCTTTGTAGGCTTATCCTCTCATCATCGCACTTAATTTTGTGCATAATGGAGGATAACCCATATTTGGTGGACATGTGCCTAGTTGTTGAACTTATCATGATGCTGATTTCGAGGCATTCTAGATGCATCTCAGAGGCCTTTTATATTGAGGCACTCCTAGTGTACTTGTACATAGAATTGAATACTATACAGTTATTCTGATCATACTCTAGTCTAATTTGTGCTTGTGTTTTGAGTTCCTTGGTCTTGTGTAAATTCTGCCCTAAGGCAGATTCTTACATAGTATTAGAGCATAGGGAGATACTCTTCACATAGCCATTGGAGACCTTGTTGCTTCATCTCTTTAAGGGACCCAATTCAGATCTAGAGCATTAGCTATAATTGGGAGTTTCTAGAGCCAAAGTGGACCTGGCCATTGTGTTTAGAGCGACAATTTGATGAAGATTGACTATAAATTTTCCTATTTTAGGCCATAGTCAACCAAGAGGCAATTTTTTTGCAAATCGAAACCTGAAGGCCCAATTTGCAAATCTGGGTATGGTCTTATTTGATTTGCAATTCATTTTATAGATCTAATTTATTCTCTGCTTTTTCAAAAAAAATTCAAAATTATTTTCATGGCTGTACAGAGAAAATTTTTTAGGCTCAGGTACCAAGCAATCAAACCTCGACCCTGAACTTGTGCGAAATATTTCATAGTCCATAGAATATTTTGTTCATTCATAGGTGGATCTGGACAATGAACGACATATTGGATTTGAGAAGCACAGAGAATATTTTCCTGTCCCACAGGTAGTAATTGCCACTCTGGCTACACAATCCACCAACGGCCAAAGAAAACACAGGCTACTCATTTTATTTAACATTTCTTGCACCTTGGTTTTAAAAACCATTCAAACCCCATGCATAGGGAATGTGGAACTAAACCCACGAGATCTTGACGATCAAAAACTAAGATCCAACATCGAAACTTGGTCGTTGCAGCCGCAGAGTTTGTGACATGCGTCGTAAGGAGAACTTGCCACACAACTTAAAGCATTTGACCATGCAAATCTTGCAACAACTAGCACTAGACATGTGGAAACATCTTAGCCTGCCATGTGGAAAGATTTGTCACCTCCTCCGCTAACACGATAGTCTGCCTTAGTGACATGACACCTACTAATAAGTATGCCCTATTAGTCGAAGGTATAGATACGTCAGCTCCAGTTAGCACATACGTGGA
Source organism: Cupressus sempervirens (assembly GCA_028749045.1). Lineage (NCBI taxonomy): Eukaryota > Viridiplantae > Streptophyta > Pinopsida > Cupressales > Cupressaceae > Cupressus > Cupressus sempervirens. The sequence continues at coordinate 161,669,985 of CM053792.1, read as the reverse complement.
TGCCAGATTAGCAGCCAAACTAGGGCATGTTTGATTTTTTTGTACCACTCTATACATGCCACATCATTGATCGTACAAAGTGACATCATCACAACCTTGTGTAGACGTTGACATTAGCAAACCTGTAGCCTAAAATTGATGACCATATGACTATCACTCTAGGTCATTTTTAAACTACTAAGACGGCCATTTGACCATCAAATTTAGCACAGTTTTTTCCTCTGCAGACCCCTCTTCATAAGGGGTTTTGATTTGGCAGCCCAATTCCAAATAGCCATAACTCGGTCACCCAGACTCCAAATTAGGTGCATTTTTTTTTATTTTGGGTAAAAGTTCCTAAATTTTTCAGTGGTGTGGCTAGTTTCTAGTTTTGGTGAATGAATTTGTTAGAATTAGCATTTTTTGGTGACTGTTCCTGTCTAATCCTAATTTTTGAAATTTCAAATGCATCGTATGGGCTCATCTGAACACCTTTTTAGGTTCCATTTTTTTTGAAAGTGTATATTTTTTCATCTAGTTTTCAGATCTATAGTCAGATTGTAGTCTTATTTGGACAAAAGTATCACTTTCAAATCTAGGTCTTGTTTTGAATTGTAATGCTTCATAATTGATGTAATTTTGAGCTACATTGTAAAAGTCCAAATTTGTACTCTATATAGAGGTTATTATCAAAAAAATTAGAAAGTCCACATTCTCCATTTTGGAAAGTGGCCCATTGTAAATGCACTATATATAAAGTGCCAAAATCATTTATTTGGGTGGGATTTTTTGATTGAGTGAAAAGGAAGGGTGTGTACTATGTACTGTCTCTCCTTTATCTTGTGTTCTTGCATTATAGGTTCTTTTTAAAAGTTAACTCTACATAATTATTCTACTTGGAATGAAAACATTAAAGAGCCATTGGTAGAAAAAGGTTTATGGTGTTATGTCACTCGTGCAGCCAAGAAACCTCCTGCTGATGCTGATGAAGCTCGTAAAGAAGACTGGGAATCCAAACAAGAGATGCCCTTAGGAACCTTGTTGAAAAATATCTCTGATCCTGTCAAATTTCACATTAGGAAGCTTACAGATCTAATAGACATTTGGGATAAACTAGAAGCTTTGTATGGGACAGTAGATGAAGACATGGCTTACACAATAGAGGATAAACTTCTCAAGTTGGATCTTAGAAATTTTGACACAATTAAAGACTATCTTACCCAAGTAGAAATGTATAGGACATAGCTGAAGGATTGTGGTGAATCCATTAAAGATGGAAAGATGATCAAACACATCATGACTCATCTTCCACCTGAATATGATCCTTTTGTTTCTAGCTTTAATACACACAAATTAACAATGGGTAGTGCCTATGTTAAGCCTTCATTTGAGAAATTCTCAAAAATGTTGATCCTTGAACATCACAATCTAGTAGGTATGGGAATTCTCAAGTCTTCTAAAACCAAAGCCTTGGTAGCAAATGAAGGTAATTCATGTGGTAAAAACTCAAACAAGAAGCAGAAGCAATGGAAGGCCAAGCCACAAGATGACACACAATAGTCCTCCTCAAAACAATAATCTTCCACAAGTCAATCTTCTTCAACTCAAAATTCTTCTTCACAACAAGGAAAGTCTTCTTCCAAGAACAATCCAACAATTCCAACAAGAAGGAGAAGAAAACATGTTCCTATTGTAAGAAGAATGGACATGAAGAGCATGAGTGCAAAGATAAATAGATTGATGAATTGATAAACATTATGAGGGAAAAAAAAATTGATGTTCCTAATGCATACAAAGACAAGGGTTCTTCATCCACTTCAAAGGGCAAGGGCCAAGTTTTAGTTGCAAGTACTAATAATGCGGAGGAATGGATTCTAGATTCAAGAGCAACTCATCATATGGGTGCTTTAAGGAAGCAATTTTCCTCTTTAAAAACTTCAAATGTACCTTACATTTATGTGGGCAATGATACTCAAATTGAAGTAGAAGGTAAAGGGAATGTTGAGTTAGAGAATGGCATCTTCAAGGATGTACTTCATGTTCCTAGCCTTAGCACCAACCTTCTCTCCATTTATCAAATCACTTAGTATGGATGTGGCAACAAAGTCAAGTTCCTTCCCAGCACAGTAGTGGTGAAGAATCTCAAAGATGATTCAATGGTGGCAATTGGAAAGGCAAACTATGAGACTAGACTTTATTCTTTCTCACATTTTGTGCCTAAGTCCACATCTCTTGCCTTGTTGACTCATTCAAACACTCAAACTAAACTATGGCATGAAAGATTTGGACACCTTAATTATCGCTACCTTCAGCAATTAAGCAACAAGGAAATGGTCATTGGTCTACCTCAAGTCAAGTTTTTAGAGGGAGTATGTCCAGGTTGTGAAGCAGGTAAACATCTCGAAGAGAAATATGACAAGGGGAAGTCTTGGAAGGCAACTATTGTTCTAGAATTGGTTCATAGTGATGTAGCTGGCCCTTTTCCAGTACCTTCTTTCGGTAAGGCCCGCTATGTTCTCACATTTATTGATGACTTTGCAAGGTACACTTGGGTCTTTTTCCTTGCTCATAAGAGTGAAGTCTAACTTTATCACATTCAAAGCTCAAGTTGAGAAGAAATCTAGGAAAGCCATCAAGATACTAAGCATAGATAATGGCAGAGAGTATGTCAACTTTAGAATTATAAACTATTGCACACGTGAGGGGATAGGTCTTCAACATTTAGTTGCATACACACCACAACAGAATGGTGTAGTTGAAAGAAAGAATAGAACCCTTAAGGAAATGACTACTTGCATGCTTCAACACAAGTCTCTTGATTAAGTGTTTTGGGATAAAGCCATGTGTTGTGCCAACTACATTCAAAACAAAAGTCTGCATAAGGCCTTAGATGGAATAACACCTTTTGAGGCATGGTGTGGAAGGAAACCAAGTGTTAAGCACTTCAAAGTTTTTGGTTGTCCAGCATGGGCTAGGATACCTCCACAAAAGTGAAAGGCATTAGAACCACAAAGCAAACCATGCATATTTTTTGGATATCCTGATCATCTTAAGGCATATAAATTAATGGATCCAGAGACTCATGAAATATTTTATGAGAGGAGTTTTCATTTTGAAGAGACATGTCCAAGTTTGGCTTCTTCAACTCTTTCTTCTTCCTCCTATGTGGATAGTGATCATAGTGATGAAAGTGAATCAGAGGATGAAATTCCTCCAACTTTGACTCATAGGACACCACCTTCGCAAGGTCAACAAATAGCTGAGGATATTCCTTCATCTTCCTCCACTAAACCTTTTTGGGCACAGCAAACCCTTGATGCAGTAGGTTCATTAGTGGGAAACCCTTCAAATACTTAGAGAACAAGGTCACAACACAAGTCATTTCCACATGCATATATAGCCATTGCTTCTGATCCATAGTCTTTTAAGGAAGCATTAGGAATTCTAGAATGGGATAAAGCTATGGAGGAAGAATACAATTCATTGATGAAAAATAACACATGGGACTTAGTTCCCCTTCCTAATGGAAGAAAAGTGGTTCGACGCAAGTGGATCTATTTAACCAAATTTTCAATGGATGGAAGTGTTGATAAACATAAGGCTAGACTAGTTGCCAAAGGTTTCTTGCAAGTTTCAGGTATTGACTATACAGAGACTTTTGCACCAATTGCCAAGATAAACTCCATTCACCTGACACTAGCAATTTTTGTAGCTCGAGGATGGGTTGTACACCAGATGGATGTTAATAGTGCATTTTTGAACAATGACCTTCATGAGGAAATTTATATGGAGCAACCATAGGGGTTCATATAGGATTCTACTATGGTTTGTAGATTAAAGAAGTCTATTTATGGTTTAAAGTAGGCTCCTCAGGCTTGGTATGCCAAAATGGATTCATTTCTCCTCTTAGTAAGTTTCACAAGATGTCATTCTAATTCAAATGTTTACATTCTTCAAAAGGATGATTCTCACTTGATCTTAGTGCTTTATGTCAATGACTTGATCATTACAGGGAGCACTACATCCATCATAGCTAGTGTCAAGACTTCTCTTCAGGACATATTTGCCATGACAGACTTGGGTTTGCTACACTACTTTCTTGGCATTGAGATCGTATAGTCTTTAGTAGGGATTTCACTTTCATAGCCCAAGTATGCTCCTGACTTGCTTTATTGGTTTCACATGAGTGACCACAAGCCTACTCCTACTCCCTTTCTATTAGGTGTTAAGCTAGAGGCTAAGTGTACCACTCCACTTGTTGATGCAACATTATACAGATAGTTAGTTGGGAGCCTTATCTACTTGACACACACACACACCCTGGTATTGCCTTTACAGTTGGTATGGTTTCACACTTTATGCAAGAACCTCATGAGCTTCATTGGAAGGCTGCCAAACACATTTTGTACTATATCAAGGGAACATATACACATGGGATTCATTATGTAGTAGATATAGGGCTTCAGTTGATTGGGTACATAGATTCAGACTATGCACGAGACTTAGATTCTTGAAAGTCTACTTCAGGGTACATATTTTACCTTGGTTTTGGTCCTATTTTTTGGCAAAGTAAGAAGCAGAAAAATGTTGCTCTTTCTTCCACAGAGGCTGAGTATCAAGGGGCCATCAATGCAACTATAGAGGCTCTTTGGTTACAACACATCCTGGAGGATTTTGGATTCGATCTACCTAAGCCAACAATTATTCATTGTGACAATCAAAGTGCCATTAAAATCTCTAAGCATCCAGTTTAGCATCAGTGGACAAAGAACACTAAGGTTCACATGCACTATATCAAAGAGCTAATACATGAGTAGATCATTGCACTTTAGTACTGTCCTACAGTAGACCAAGTCATTGATATTTTCACCAAACCCTTCACTAAGGTCAAGTATACTCATTTGCAGAATCTCTTGGGGGTGCGAGATGTTGCAGATAGGGGAGTCCCTTAACTTCTCTCTTCTTCTTCTTCTGGGAGGGATTTTTTCATCTTATGAGGTCTTCTTCTCTCTCTTTCTCTATTGTACTTATCTCTCTTTTTGGAGGAGGGTTTTTCCCATGAGGTTTTCCCTCTTTCTCTGCTTTATGAGAGATTTCATTGCATCATTTTAGCATTACTTTTGTACATGGGTACCTAACATGGCCTAGTAGCTAGGACCCATTATGCATTACTGAGCTTAAGTGTATTCCCCTAAGTTGCACTTAAGGGGGGATGTTGGTGTAAATAGGTATTTACTATTTACACTTTACTTAAGTTTACTTAAGTTAGTGCATTATTTTATTATTTCTCTTTATGAGACACTTAGGAGTTTGCGCATCTTCTAGAGTTGTCATGTAGACAACACAAAATATGCAACTCTAATTATGCACATGGTGTGTACACCACAGGAGTTTGCATCATGCACTAATTTTTCATGTAGACAACATAGTTTGTTGCACTCCTAATTTTTCACATGTTGTCTACAATACAAATGTGCATGTTTCACCTTTGTAGGCTTATCCTCTCATCATTGCACTTACTTTCATGCATAATGGAGGATAACCCATATCTGGTGGACATGTGCCTAGTTGTTGGACTTATCATGATGCTAACTTTGAGGCATTCTAGATGCATCTCAAAGGCCTTTATATTGAGGCACTCCTAGTGTACTTGTACATAGAATTGAATACTATACAGTTATTCTAATCATATTCTGGTCTAATTTGTGCTTGTGTTTTGAGTTCCTTGGTCTTGGGTAAATTCTACCCTAAGGCAGATTCTTACAATAGTGTATCATGTGAAGTTGTGGATATCGCTTTCAAAGTAGTCAAGAACAACATGTCCTTTGACCTTGCTGAGTTGATGTTGAACCAATTCAAAAAAAAATATGGAAAGTATAAGAACTTCAAAGAATCACCCTTATAAGTTTAGTTCACTTTTAACCTATTTATTTTTCTTTGTACAAAAGATTTTCCCCTCAGAAGGTACAATTATATGGAGAAAAGATGTACATGTTCTTTATGAAATTAATAAGTATATAGAAGAAATGGTTGAAAATTATGTCAGTATCATGGACAACTATTTTGATGCATTCAAGGATAAGATGAATAACAAATTTAGAATACCAAAGAAACTTGTAGAGGACTAGAAGGATGATATTTGATTTATAGTAGATTGTGATAAGTGTATATACAAGCAGTAAAATTGAGAATTGTATGGGTCAAGCCTCTAGGTTATGAGGTCAATATTGATGACACCAGGGATATTATTGGGGCATTTTTTTATGAGCCTGTTGATCCAAAGGCTACATATTTTGGAACATATGATGAAGCTAAAGCCAAAATTGAATTAGAGATAAAATTTCCTCAAGTTGTCAACAAAGTAAAGAAAAGGATAGCTAAACTAAGACAAATGAGCTCTACTCTCCTATTGATAGAAGGTAAAGGAGATGATATTATGAGGAAACTTGCAAGAAAATATATAACCATTTCCACATAACCCATAATAGATTTGAAATTAATATATAACTAAAATCCACATGCAAGAGAATAGACAACATACCCACAAAATTGTGACACAAGGTATACCCTTGGAAACCCTCATTGAGGGAAAAAACCCAGCCTCAAAAAGCATCCATCACCATGCATTATTTAGCAAAAACACCATTTCAATACAACCATGGACACCTTCAAAGCCATAAACACCACCAAGCAATCCATGTGAACAAGCATGAATCCACACATCCCATGCCATGCTTCCAACCTTCACAAATGCTCCCTTGGCTAACCTGTCAAGCCATGTCCCACTCAACTCTTTCCCTTTTTCCCTTCTCCTTGTCAGACCAACAACTACCCTTTTGGTTGCTTATATAGTAGCAAGTCCACAAAACCACCAAGTGGTATTACATAAACCATGTACTACCTAACCCATTGAAACCACATTTAACATTGGGAATTTATTTCTTTTCCCCAATATTAAATAATTGCATGAAATATTATCGCAATGTTAGAACACAACTCATCAAGTATATCCCATAGGAATCTTTCCATGTTGCACATCCATCTAAGTGCTCCTAGATACAATATTATGTAATAAAATAAAATAATACAATATAATAATATTATGTAATGTGTGCAACATCCATTAACTCAACAATCTCCCACTTGTTGTATATGTTGCATAGGGTCAATTCGTAGCCACATAAATGAACAATGGAATAATCCCTCCCAACACATCCACCATCATGGATCAAAGTACATTGTGTGCTTCGTCCTAGTACCCACAACAAAATCAAAGTATCCAATATCTCAAACATGAATGATCTCACCTCCTATTTTTCCACTACCACTGGACATACATAGAAGCCACCCAAAGAGAAAGCCATCCAACCTATCATATTAGAAGATCATAAAATCCAATACCAACTAAAATGCCAAGCATAAAAAACCTGATCCAAAGGTAATCACATGTATCTATAGTTGTCAAAATGTCCATAGCTAAAATAGCACCCACAGCAAGTGCCAAAACTATCCAACTATCCATACCTCCAAAGGTATACCTAGTGAATCTCACATCACCAACATATCCAATCTATAACCTGCAATCACAAGCGTCAAGAGAAATACCTACCAAATATATACCAAGAAGCTCCCACTACTAAAAGTAATGTTAAATCTATAACCAATTCACTCACAACATCTCAAAGAAGTAAATCCATGTAGTCTCAAGGACATCCACAACACATAAACTGATATCCTACAAGAATAACTCTCATAACAAGTCTCCAACACTCTCTTAAGTTCTCCACAACCAACAAAGGAAAGAGATAAATGAATAACCATGTCATCTCTCACATTACATGCATGAGCACAAACCAGTGATCACAATCTCTAACCAATCTCAAATCCAATGTAAGTGAAACTGAACATCTAAGAAGATAACCAAGACCAAAGAGAAACCATGCAAATCATAACCTATATCATTTCCTTCTACACACACCTCTAGATGTAAATTGTGCAAGTATGATATCCTCCATAAAAATCCAACAAGAAGCCACAATAACACCCAAACCATACCATATAACTCATCATGGATGTAAGCCTCTCACAAGAAGATCAAACTCATAAACCATTCCTAATCTAAGGACTATGCCCAATATAAAATCATCTCCCAAAATCAACTAGCATAACAACACATGCACATGGAGATAACCAATGCTAAACCATCTCTCAAATGAACCCTCTAGAACTAACTTATGTACCATAGCTCAAGATCCATATCCATGAAACATAATGTAACTGAGAGAAAAAATGGGCTATACCTCTCAAGTAGCAAACCACTGAGTAGACCAAGAGTGGGGAATGAGAATGTTCATCAAGATATCCAAGTCTTCAACCAAGACTCATCTAAGAACAATCTCCTCTCAAGTCCATATCAGGTGACTGCCTCTTAGACTTCCTGCTGAAACCATCAATTGTCCCAAAAAATACTTCTCTAATCCAAGAGAAATCAGCATCACCACCATCTCTAGATATCCTTGAGAACCTATAACCAATCAATCCATGCCAATTCCAAATACAACATAGCAATATCATAAAGTATCTAGCTTATGATAAGTGTACTCAATACTAAGAAACTAAACCAAAATCAATCTTAAAGTTCCAACCATGGCCTCAGGAACATAAACATGACAACATGATTTAACCCATCTCAACCAAAAAGATAACATGCTCCATATGAACATACTATAACATGTCACAACTCTAAATGTGTATCAAGAGTATACCATGACATAATAATGAAACTATCCTCACACCAAGGATAACATGTCAATAAACCACACATTTACCAAAAACCCTATGAGTCCTCAAGATGCAACCATCTCCACACAGCATGAAGAAAAATCATCTCCATATACCATGAAGAACCATCTCCACACACCATGAAGATAACAAGTGCACCATGCAAATGTCAAAGATTCTTTTGTAGCAATAGGATCTAAGACAAACCTCCAACATTTGCAAATAGTCAATAAGTATACCAATGCCAAAAAATCTCACTCAACCATGGTACCAAGTTACTTATGCCATCATAAAATCCATCTCCTACATGAAGATCCTCCAGGTCTACACTCACACAACCAAATTGTTGGTACTAAGTGAAACCAAGATCTTTAAACCCAAGAAGATACAAACCAAACTAGGAAATAACCTTGCACTATCACAAGCCCTAGCTAAACTATGTATCCAAGCTATCCATGAAATCATGATAAAAAATCCATCCTCTAACCATGAGAATCAACCAAAGAATTAAACCATCAAAGAACTCAAAGTGCACATCATGAACTCCTCAAAAGAAACCAAATAACCATGATCCTGAACCAAGAAGATATACCACCATAACCAAATCAAGAATCTAAACTAATGAACATCAAAGATGTACCTATATATTCAATCATGTCATGCCAAAATCCATGGCACCATGATCACATCCATGAATTGAGCAACTAACACTCAATATGTCCAACTTATCAACATAAAATAGTCAACCACAATCATCTACCATGATTGTACCTAGTAACAACATCTCATCCCTTTTACATGAAGAAAACTTAGAAAATCATGTGACTTAGGGCATAGGCAACCCAAATTCAAGCCACCAATCTAAATATGCATCAATAATGAAAAATCAATGGGTAAAGACAACCCATAACCAAGCTATAAATGCAACCTATAAGTATAGACCACTTACAATACTGCATAACTTGTAGACCTAACAAGTCATCATATATATCCAAAATAAAAGATTGATAACCATATCATCGTGAGGCAAATCTAAAATATGAACTGAGTATACAATGACATCAAATCTTAAATCTCCAAACATACGGTACCATAAACTCACAATGTTACCATAGTCAAAATATATCATAAATTGTTTAGATCAATATATCACCAAATAAATCATGTAAAACGTGCACTAGATCTAAACCAATATGTAGAGCTCTCCAAGAGCTTTTCATTGACTACTCGAAGTCCAAGATCTGACTCTATATGCCCAGGTTATGCCCTAATTTGTGCTCAAAATAAATAACATCTAACTTTTGGGCTTTAAAACCTGACAAAATGTCAAAATCACAAGGTCAAACCTACACCAAGTTGTAACGCTTTGAATTAACTTTCAAACGCCTGTAAGAAGTTTGAAATTTGATATCCTGAGAGAATGTTATGGCTATTTTACTAAGACATTCTTTTTACCATTTTCACTGCGATTTTTGTTTTGGGACGAAAATTTAGATGGCACTAAATTTGACGGCCATCATAGGTTGAAACTAAAAAATTCTTTGCATTTTCACTAAACATGGCCAAACTAGGGCATATTATATATCAAAATTTATGGAAACATCAACCCGAATCCAATGGTGAGGTCTATTTTTGTCCAAGAGGTTATTTCTACAAGCTGCCCCCTAGAACCCTCATTTAAATGAAAGATCCAAAAAACTCTTTTGTCCAACAATTTCACATGTCCAAAATCTACCAACATCCCATCATAACAACAAACCCAAAACCCTTAAATCTATAATAAAAAACTCATATATCTTGCCCTTTCTTTTATCCTCTCATGCATTCTCATGAATTCAATCTAGAGTTACAATAATGAAACCATAGCCTTGATACCACTTGTGAGGAAACTTGCAAAAAAGAATATAACCATTTTCACATAACCTATAATAGATCTGAAATAAATATGTAATTAAAATCCACATGCAAGAGAATAGACAACATACCTACAAAACTAGAAAACCCTCATTGAGGAAAAAACCCAACCTCCAAAAGCATCCATCACCATGTATTATTCAACAAAAACACCATTGCAATACAACCATGGAATACTTCAAAGCCATAACCACCACCAAGCAATCCATGTGAACAAACATGAATCCGCACATCCCATGTCATGCTTCCAATCTTTACAAATGCTCCCTTGGCTAACCTGTCAAGCCTTGTCCCACTCAACTCTTTCCCTTTTATTAGAAATGTTTTAGAATAACTGAGAGGGGAGGGGGATGAATCAATTATTCAAGGTCAAAAGGTCCTATTCAAACTTTTCACTAAGTGTAGTGAACCCATTCAACCATTCATTCATTCAAACTTTAACTTATATAATCAGCAAGTTGTTGTAAATCAACATGCAAGCATTAACACATAAGAAATCAACACATGACATAGTGATTTACATAGAAATCTAATTTGGGAAAAACCCTTCTGAAGTGATGCCTTGTAAAAGGCCTGTCCTATTAAAGGTTTACAATACACTGTTAAATGTGACCTTGTTAGAGGATTTAAGCACCTTATTAGAAGTGGGCCTAGTTAAAGGACTTTAGAACATTCACTTGGAATGCCACCCTATTAAAGGATTTAAAAATGGCTATTCGGCCAACCTAATTCCATAGGATTTTCAAATCTAATACAATTGCTAGATAGTATTATAAAATCTTGACCTAACTACAACATACAACTTATCTTGTAGATCTCAGATAGCTTCTCAGCTCATACCCTTGCCTAGCCTTTAATCTCTGCAACTCTTGATAGCTTTCCCTCGTTTCAAGCTTATTCCTCTTGAGTTTCCATGCTTAATATACCAGTGCAATCATCTCTTCATGACCACTTGTCTAAGTAGAGACACTATGCTCTTCCTTCTTCTAGATGTCCCTCCTTGACACCCTTCTAACTACTTCACAGATTTGGCACTTCAGCAGCAACAGTATCAGCAGCTCTTTGCTTCTTGGTCTATGACTTCTAAAATAAAAATCTTGGAGTACCTTTTCTCTCTTGATTCTTTCATCTGTCAATTTCAATTTGCATGGATTAGGTACGATTCATTGCATCTAACCCATATTCTATTTCTTCGAGAAACTTTTTGAATAATCCTTTAGAATTTGCCCAAAAATAGTTTACATAGGATTCTGTGCCAACAACTCATCATCCTTATTCTCCAAATCATTCACAAAATTGAATGTAACCACTATGTTAGCTTAGATTTGGTGAATCTTTATCTTTTGAAATAATACAGCAGCTCAACACTATTGAAATACTGGTGCTTGACACATACTGTGTTACTCGGTATCAACTGTGTTTTTTCCTAATGCTTGACACCTGAAGATCACTTGGCCCCAACTAAATTTTTGTTTGATGCTTGGCACCTAATCTTCACTCAGCACACACTAGAAATGTCTATTACTCAACTTCTACTAAAAATTTTCTCAACTTCAACTAACTTGCTTGGCACCCACTAATGATCTTAGTTTAATCTTTGCAATCAATCTTATTACAACTTCTTCCTCCTCTATTTCTAAGTGTGACCAACCTCTGTATCTTTGAGTATGTCATCAATACATTACTTGACCATTGTCTTAACTGATCATTACAACATCATAACTCAACCTTTCCCTTAGGTGCTCTTGTTACATCTTGTTGATTAAATCCTCTTCATCAATCAACTAAGTGATAGAACTTGAATCTTATAAGTAAATATCATCCCTACAAATAGCAGGTTTGACATCAATGACAAAACAATGATTGAATATATTCTTTTACAATAATCTCCCTCTTTAATCTTCAATAACAATGAGCTTTTCAATCAGATTTCCAACACCTTTTGTCTTTCTCCTTGTCACACCAACAACTACCCTTGTGATGCTTATATAGTAGCAAGTCTTACAAAACCACCAAGTGGTATTATGTAAACCATGTGCTACCTAACCCATTTACCCCACATTTAATATTGGAAATTTATTTCTTTTCCCCAATATTAAATAATTACATGAAATATTATCACAAGAGAAATTACTACAAAGAGTAGAGAAGAAATTTGAAAATAAAGTATTAGAGCTAGTTGTACAAAAGATTGTCATATAACAAGTAGACTCAAGTTTACTATTCTAAGCTCATTGGAAACCTTTTCCAACAATGTCACTTATTTATTCAATAAAGTCTATGATACATCTATCTTCACATAGGAAATTAAAGAGAAATTCTCCAAAATAGATGAAGATTTGAAGACAAGTGCACACCAATTGTCACTTGATTTGAGCTACAGTTCTTCTCATTACACAAAAGATTTCCATATACCAAGTAGATTTGTCAAATATTCTAAGCTCATTGGAAACCTTTTCCAACAATGTCACTTCTTTATCACTTCTTTATTCAATAAAGTCTGTGATACATCTATCTTCACACAGGAAATCAAACAGAAACTCTCCAAAATAGATGAAGATCTGAAGAAAAGTGCACACTAGTTGTCACTTGATTTCAGCTACAGCTATTATCATTACACAAAGATCATATTTTTGACTGATATGCAAGCAGAATTGCTAAGAGAAGAAGCCAAGATAAGGGCTACACTTTTAGATATACATGGCATGATTCTTCCAAACATTTATGCATTGCAGAAACATATTACACATGGTAAAACTCTCATCCATGATAACAACTTCCTCATTTCTAATCATATGATGGAATTATTAGTAGAAGTTTAGATTGCATTACATGCAAGCAAGGTGATGCAAGAAAATTAGGACAAGACAATGTCACAGATTCTAAAGGTGCATTTTTATTTTTTGTCACATTTTGACATTACCACATAGCATACACCTTTGGCATTTATGTCAAAAAGGTGGAGAAGATGTAAAATAAGATGTGATATAAAAAGGGAGAAGATGAGAAGATGTATATAACATGTAAAAGTATATTGAGTATATGCATGTATGGATATTTTGGTAAACATCTCTTACAAAAGAAATTTTGAAAAATCTCAAAAACATAGTATGTCACCAAGTTGAAGGCACAAGATGGAGACTAAAGATTGTTTTAAACTTTTTGAGAATTTAGTTTTGATTGATATGTGTTTTTCTCACTAATGCCAAAGGGGGAGATTGTTGACATTAAAGTCAAGTTTGTTTATTAGTGACACACACACTTAATCAGATAGCTAGGAGCTACTAAGCTTGTCGTATAGTTAACAATGTTAATCAATTAATTTAGGCTCTATTTGGTTCTATGAATGCTACCAACTTCTAGGAACATCATTTAGTTTGCATCGAGAAGCTTCTACCAAGTTGGTGATTATCAGTGTAAATTGAGCTTCATAGTATTTACTAAGTTTCTTAGTGCAAACTAAGTTCTATAGTACTTACCAAGTTCATTGCTTCCGTGATGTGAATCTAGTGTTGACTGAGCTATGTAGTGTTGACCAAGTGATTCAGTTTATTAGCTCATAGTGATAGTGTTGATCGAGCTATGTAATGTCAACCAAGTGATTCGGTTTATATGCCAAGTTTTTTAGTATTCACTGAGTGATTGATGTAGACCAAGTTTAGACTACTTGGAAGTGATTAGTATGAGCTGAGCTTTTACATCTACTAAGTGCATGACAATGTCGAGCATTGACAATGGTTTTTGAGTATCAATACCTCACCAAATTTGTCTTTAGAACCCGAGTACCTGTAATTGGGCCAACTTTGTATATTTTGGTGAAACTTGTATTGTAGTTGACTTTGTTGAATTATAAATTGGATTGGTAGATATGTAACATATTGAATCACATCCAAAAAGGTATCATCAAAGTATAAAAGTACAGAAGTGCAAACTAAAAGGCTATAGTAATATAAAGAGCAACAAAGATTTATCTATCATAGCAAGGTGATCATTACACTCAAAGGAATCTTATTCAACAAATCAAGTTGTAGATCAAAGATCAACCACTAGTTCATCCTAATAGGTGGAATAGTTAAATCCTTTCACAAGGTAGACTTAATAGTCTTTGTAAATCTCTTTACTTAGTGCATACTTCATTGTATGTTTGTAAATCCTTTTGAAAGGTGGATCTAGCAGTCCTTATTGCTCCTATCAGGGAAGATCATCAAAAGTGATCATTGTAAGCCTTAATAGGCCAACTTTACACTAAATTACTAAAGCTTGTGGGTATCATCCTCACCCTAGATTTACTTTATATTTGAAAGGTTTATGGGTTACCATATTTTGTGTCAATGTGTTATGAATGTTTTGATGCTTTTAGTTTTTATGCATGCAATTAGATCATATACACATGAAGGATTAATTGGTAAATAAAGATTTGGTTTTATTAGTTACTGATTCACTACTCCCCTCTCAATAATTTTGCCTCTCATATATATTTCCAACATATACATATTTATACATATGTGTATATGTGTGTGTGTGTGTGTGTGTGTGTGTGTGTGTGTGTGTGTGTGTGTGTGTGTGTGTGTGTTCACATACACACACACATATATATGTATATAAACATACAATATAGATGTGTTTATAGATATATATACATTAAAATACTTTAAAACTTGACAAAACCAAAATATATATAAAATACCAACATGGAAGGATGGTTGATGAGTCAAATGCCTTGTCCACTACACTTTCGGTTGAAACTCCAAATTGTGTTAGTGATAATGAAGGGTCTAGGGTATAAAAAAACTTTTATTTTAACCTTGCTTACTTTGATCAAAAGTGCTTTCCTACTTTCAATCAAAAGTAGGAAATTAATTTTGATTGAAATTAACTTATTTGATTACTTTTGATCAAAAGTAAGGGAATAAGGACTTTTGATCAAAAGTAGTATACTTTCTATCAAAAGTATCCCAAACTAAAAATAAGTGGGTTGTCTTTTTTTGAGGAATTTCTTTCTCAAAGAAAGTGTAACTTAGTATTGTAGGTTCACCTAGAGAGTGGTTGCATCTCTTAGGGATCATTTTTGAATAATTATTGATGAATCTATGATCAAAGAGTTTGGGACTAAAATCTTAATAACATAGCTAGAAGCTACGATATTTTGAGGGTCCTTAGACAAGTTGACATTCAGCCATCTTTGGTTCAAAATTACATCTTTAGGTATATATTTTCTTAAAATGTGTTTTCACTATATGTAATCAACATTTTTTAATTTAATCTATGAGGGTAGTCCCTAAGGAAAGGTGAATGATTAAAGCATCAAAGTTTCAATCTATTATTTTTTAGTCCAACAGTTTTGCCTCCCACAAAAATTTAGACCAAACCACCTCCTTTTTTTTTATCATAAAGAATTAGTTCTAATATATTATAATTATCTCCCATATTAATTTCACAATAAATGCCCATAATCTCACTATTCTAAATGTAAGAAACCCAAATTAGGACTTTTTGAACTTAAAACACTTACAAAAAAATGAGGATCCCTTACAAACACCCATTCACAAATAGGATGCCATCATTTCAAAGGCAAGGAGAAAAATATCACTTTCCAACATCATGTTGCAGTAGTATCTCAACTTGCATTGGGATACTATTGTTACATCCCAAAATTTTGACCTAATTTTAAACTTGTTTATAACCATTGATTTAACAAATTATCCTTTCATGATCATATGAAATAAGTAGTTATTTATACATTATATTAATTGTTAATAAGGATGGTAAGTAACCATTAACTATTATTAGATTATTAGTAGTTGCTTGATTTAAAATAATTATTATTATGTTTGTGTGAAATATTTTAGAATAATTATTATGGAAAAAGTATTTTCATGGGTGATTGCAAGAGAAAATGAAGAGGAGGGAAGCATTGATAAATCGGATCATTAGAATGGGATGTTTTCTTTGTCCAATCATCAGGACTGGCAGGTATGACCTTAAACTCTTTTGGAAAGGATGTGACGACTTGATCATAGGATACATTTATGGGACTTGCATGAGCTATTAAGAAAATAATCTAGGAAAACTTAAAATAATCTAATTAAAATATAAATCATACCTCAAGAGACTTTTAATTGATCTTTCATCATATTATTTTAATAAATATTTATATGCATACATATAAATATAAAAATGAAGTGGCACAATTAAATTATAATAATTTCATATAATGATGTCACACCATTGATATACTTACATGAACATATGTAAGTATATATTATAATAATAGTGAAACTATAATCTTTCCATCTTTCTCTTCCAACCTTTTTATCTTCTTTTTCATTTTTCTTTTCCAATCAATTTAATATTTGGAATTTCAAAATAGTTTATAATCTTTTGAAATGGAGGGAGCCAAAAAGTCATAGCTCATTCTTTTATAGGAAGCCAAGAGAGGAGTCTAAAATTCACCATTCTCTTATGTTCTCCACATTTTTTGAATTCCTTTTGGCATTGTTGTCTCGAAACTCCATAACCTGACTTCATCATAGTATTCTACTAAACAAAATCTTTTCAAATATCAACTAGTGATTTGATAAAAAAAAATGATATATGTTCCTTGCCAAGGAAGTAATTTCTAACTAAGTTTTAGAGGTTGAGAGTACTGTAGGTGATGTCTCAAATTGTTGGATAAAAACTAATCGAAAGTTCAAGATCATCAAGTAGTACCAACTCCTTAGCAGGTCATGTGATTTCCATTTCAAATATGTCCATTTTCTATAGCAACCAAACCTCTTCCTTTGTCTATGATTGTGTTATATCTTTTTAAAAACTTGCTGAATAAACACTACAACTCATAATGAATTTTCTTTCTACTTTTATTGTAACCAAAATCATCATAGAAGAAGTTGATTTGTATCGCTTTAAGAAATTTTCTAAATGTATTAGGAACCTGTATGATTGTTATTGATCTCAAGAACAAGTTTACAATGTTGCAATTCATGATAAAAGATATCAAGAGAAAAATGCTCATAAAACTACTAGTACATTTGGGCTTCACTAGCAAAGAAGCCATGAAATGGTGAAGAGTTGTAACAAAGGGCAGAATGCTCATAAACTTTTAATACACTTGGGACTTACTGGAAAGTTATCCATGTATGGTGAAGAGGTGCAATAATCTACAAGAAAGAAAAAGAGAAATCATAAATGAATAACTTAAATGATAATATATTTAATAGCTCATTATCATCCTTGTAATGAAACCTGTTGTCTATTGAAATCTGATTGAAAAGATCATTGTTAAGAGAGATTATTGAAAGAAGGAGATAGTTGAAAAAGATTATGTGTTTCAATCATTATTTTTTCATTGATGTCAAACCTACTATTTGTTGGTAAGACAACTATTTATAAGATTCATGTAATATCTCTTAGTTGATTGATTAAGAGGATTTGATCAATAAGAGGTAGCAATAGCACCTAGAGGAAAGGTTGAGTTCTACTTATGTAATAAGGTGCAAGGATCAATTAAGATAGTGACAACATAATATATTGATAACCTACTTAAGGTTACAAAATTCTTGCTACAGTTAAAATGTTTAGAAGAATAAGTTACACAAAGTTTTTCTACCAAAGTTTTTCTACCAAAGTTTATCTACCAAGCTTGACCAAGTAAGTAGTAGGTGCTAAGCAAAGTCAATGGAAGCCAAGTAGAAAGTTAGTTGGAGCTGAGTAAAAGAAAATTCTAATGAATGCCAAGCAAGATAGTTGATGCCAAGTAAATTTTAATTGATGTCAAACATCAGTAAACTTTAGTTGATGCTAAACAATTTTATAGTTGATCCCGAGCAATGTAGTTGTTAAGTTTCGGGATTTGCAACCTTTACTAAATTGGAAAACATTTAGTAACCCCTACTTAACATGGGATTCACTTCACTATATGGGACTGGATAGTGAGATGAAACCTTCAGATTCTAGGCTGGCTCCTATTGAATCTCTCAGTGATACCTCTTAAAACTTAAAGAAAACTTGAGGGAAAAGGGGAAGAAGTTACTGAAAACCAAAACCTAAACCTTAAGTCTAAACTAAGGAAGTGATACAGCAAAGAAAGATATGGAAATGTAGCCCACATGTAATAGAGAGGATAATATAGCTTTATGAAACACAGATGAAGCACAACTTCCTGCAAAGGCTTGCACAAATTATTTATAATAAGGTTTTCCTCTGAAACCACGAAGAGAAAGATAAACTAATACCTCCCTTTGACCAATTTCACCTAAAAACACATGTTATAACCTACAAACATACTTATTGTTCTACACAAAGGTGCTGAAATGAAACAAAAAACAAGGAATAATGAAACATTCATAGGTTAACCTATCCAATCATTTAAAATGCACACAGAAATTGTAGAAAGGAAAAGGGCTTGCCGATAACTTCACCAAGCATAATCACACTGTTGTAACCTATATTATATCTCCAAAAATAAATTACAGACTCTGTAGAATGAAGTCCAGGACTCAAAGAATAGCCACAAAACCTCTATCCACACAAATCAAAACCCTTTAAATGAATTGAAAAACTCATACTTAACATCTTTTTCCAACTGCATTTTACCAAAAGCCATAAATGCAGGGTCAGATTCAACCCCAAAGGCCAACTTGATTCCTTGACAAGACTTCAAAAAGGGGTACAAAATAGCCTAAAAGGCATGGTCTAATAATATCACTAATTGGCCCTCATAAATGTAGCCCCAAAACTCCTGCCAGACTCCAAAAGCAATAATTTATTGTCCTCAAGTCTTATCATACATGACTCAACACTTAATCATAATGATCTGCAAAATATATGTCTCTCAACCCTTTTAAAAGGAAAATAAATATTTATCTCCTATTATGATACTTATTAAATGATATTTATTAAATGATTTATATTTTTAAAAAATAAAATATAAAGCATCTAACAAATATTATTTAATAACTTTTATAATATGATTCACATTTCTTATTTTAATGAATATTAGTTATTTTTACTTATATAAAATATTAAGTAATAAAATTCAATTACTTAATACTTCAATAGAATAACTAATATTTATTAAAATAACAAAATGAATAAACCATATTATAAAAGGGAACCAATGAAGGAAATAAATTTAAATTTAAAACCTTTTAAAAGAATTAAACCAAACAAACTTTGTAAAAGAAATACAATAAGTGTTGATCCTGAGTAAGAAAAGACTTGGGAAAAAAAAAACTTTCAACTATTGAGAAATGCAAACAATGTAAAAATGCCTCCTCCTTATCCTAGACTTCAAATTTTTATGTAGAATAAAAAAGGGAGGATTAAAATGGTGAAACCCCTAACTTTTATTTCATTCATACATCTGGAGTTTTCGCATATGGGAGAGGAGTAAGGGTTTGAACAAGACAGAGCTTTGCTGGCATGAAAGGAGCCACCATATTTGAAGATGCATCCTTCACCTGTAGAAATGTCACCATGTGAAAGTTTTATTGGCTTTTCTGAAGCTGCCATGGAGGTATGTTTTGTTGGAGTCCCTCTTTACACACCATTATGTATTCGCTCATTTTGGAAATACTGGGTAAGACTGATATATATCATTTTTGTTCATTTCATGATCACAAAATGTTGTTTGAATGATGTATGCTGCCAATATAAGGGATCTATTGCTGTTGTATCATTGTTATGTATTCCAATGGTCAAATGTGCAATTTTAATGCCACCTGTAGGGTTTTCTATATTTGGATCTGCCATGGGTGTTGTTGGAAGTTGTTTCTTGAAGGGATATGGACCTTGCAATACCTCCTTTTTTGTAACAAAACCCAAGTCAGGTTTCTCATGTAGATCATAACATACAAATCTTTTCCTTTTAACATACGAGTGTCAGCTTTGGTTGATATCTGTAGGAAAACGTTTGGGGTATCCAAAGATGATGCCTTTTTATAACTCTTTTTATGGAGTTGTTTGATAAGGGTTCTTTCTATGTTTCATAGTCCCCATTCCATGAACAATTTTAAAAGGCAGGTGTGTGTCTCCTAAAATGCTTAAATCTCTTACACCAACATCCTCTTTCTTTGTTATTTTTTCCCCATTTGTAGGACTATCCTTAGATCTGACAAGCATAGTCTTTGGTTCTCTTTCATCCTTAACTGTAGAGTTCTTCTGCGATACATCTACTATATGAGATGTCTCTTCTTTGTTCATAATTCCTTTATATTTGTCAATTTTACATGGCCCAAAACCCAAAGGTAGAACCGTAACTTAGGATGACTTCAACATCTTGATCATCATTGGGCTTATGAACTGAAGTGTCACCACCTGTGAATAATCCTTTATCCCTTACAGATTTTTTAGTATTTAATCTTGCTAAAGGTACACTTCTTGTTGCTTTCTTCATGCAAAAACTATCAATCTTTAGCAGTTTATTTGGCATACTCTTTATGCATCTGTCATTAGCTGTCTTCTTAATATATTTCTTTTTAAATTTCTTGGGAGAATGCTCAAGCAAGGGAGCATGTTTATTCCTAAGTGTTTTCACTTTGTCTTTTGGAGTCTTCCTCTTCTTATAGTTGTAGTGTCCCATTTTGTCATTATGGTTCATATATTCATGATGGAAAATTTGTAATTTATTACTGACTATAGCTTCATAGTCTCCACGCTCTGCTCCTGTTCCAGCTATACAAATCTAAGGAGTCTTCCCATCTTCTTATCCAATTTTGGATGCTGAAGTTCCTGACTTTCATATTGGAGTGCATGATTATAACAGTGATAAGCTTCATTTTTATTTTTATTTTTTGGATAATGTATTCATACTTCCAGTGCTGCCACTTCCCACATCCCCATGATGACTATCAAGAGTACTATTATTATCAACCATGCTAGACAAACCATTCCTAGGAGTTTCACTAATTGCTAAATTATTCAAGCTTGGTTCATCTTGTTTTGCCTACTGATTTGGACATTGATCTTTGATACAAATTTGAAGCTTGCTCTTTTGCATTGATGTGTTCTCTATTAAAATTTTGTCATTGTATTTTCAGAATAAGGAAACATGGCTTTTAGATATTCTTTGAACCAGTACTTGCTATGGCTACCCTGCTTACCCAAGCACAACTTCCTATCACACAGCCTCTAGATGTAAACTTTGCACTACTACTTACAAGTATCTACTTCAATTGACATTAAATCATTTGCTGGAAGTTGTTTCTTGATGTTGGCTTTGCTGGTATCTTTATTACTGTGTTACTGTAGCCATTCTTTTTCTAAATAACAACACCATGACTTCTTCAAACATATGTAAGGAACACTCCTCTCACTGTGCATGAGTAGTTCCTTTATAATTACTAAAGGTGAAGCCATCATTGTTGCCTTTTAAATGCAGCCATAGATATAAACTTGTTGGAGCTTTATGTGATGTTTGGAACTTTCTGAAATGATTGATTTGCTAAGAAATTTTACCAAGTTACAGTGCCTCTATTTTATTATTATTATTATTATTACCACACTTTTTCCCTTCTGACTTAGAGCTGTAGTTACATAACCAAGCCGCATATCAGCGCCATGTTTTGATTGATATTTTCCCTCCATATTTCTTTTGTTGAATTAAAATCCAAAACTTGGATTCCCATTTGCATGTTGTGCATGTTCATAATAACTTCATAATGCAAATTTTTTAGTCTATTCATATTTTCTGTTCTATTACATATTTTATGAGGTTCGAGCATGGGTTTGTAACACTCACAATAGTTTTATTCCTTTTAGCATTGAATGCCAGAATCATTGCTTGTTTTCTTTCATGACGGAATGCATTAACAAATAGAATATGTAGTCGTAGATGTAGGTAGTCATTGCTTAGATCCCTCAGGATCTAACATCAGTTGCCTTATGTTTTTTGCAATTGTTGGAGACCATGGAGCTCAGAGCTAGACAAGTGCGGCAGGAAAAGAAACCATAACCGGTCAAAGCAATAGGCAATGACTAGTTATCTCTATTCCTATTTCTTTCATGTATATATTTATCTGTTAGTGTATTTCTTGATGAAAGAAAAGTTAATCAGTTATCCTCACAGCTTGTGTGAGATTTTCTCCATTTAGCACATTAATTCATTTCATTTTGTAAAATTGAAAATTGTACATATCAGTGATGATCTATACAATGAACATTGTATCTCTTTTGCGCATGGTTTCATAAATGATTGCAAAAAGATGGAATAGTAATGAATAGAACATGTACGCTTCTTTTTGCAATGTTCTTTCAATGATGTTACTTAAAGTAAAATTCAGCATGTGTGAAATTTTGGTAACATTTTTGGTGACTTCTACTGTATGTCTACCTACTTGACATTTGACCAGTTTGCTCTTATTCACAAGCATAGAGTCTGATTATGCATTCCTAGCACCTAGACCTGACAAAAAGTGACTTCTAAAGTTTCTGGTTCAGTTTTGAATGCATGCACGTGAGTTCAGTAAGATCAAAAAATCTTATTGGATTGACGGGTATGCAGGGTCAAAACTCAAGTATCAACTTTAGGAGTCAAAACCGTCATAGTCGACCATTTGGTTGATGTATGGGCGGATGTGTGGGCTTGAATGGATGCATGTATGCAGTGTATGCATGGGTATGCAGATATGTATGGCTGGCAGCCAAACATTTATTTGTAGTGATATATGTGTGCGTATGTATGTGTATGTTGGATATGTGTGTATGTTTGAGTACACATATTTATGCATGCATGAATGAAATGAGCAAGTATGACGGCTCCACACCATAAACCAACAACTTAATCGAACTAAACTACAAACAAAATAGGAAACTAACCTAGAACAGAAACTAAACTAAACTAAAATGCATACACACTTATTGAAAACAATGGAAACTAACTTATTATGTACAAGGCAGGACTAAAAATCATACCTCAAAACATGGTTTGAGGTGGATCCCATTCATAGGGATTGGTAGGATGTCTCCTTCCATGGTAGCCAACTAGTAAGCATTGTGTTGTTTACACTCAGCAATTTGAAATGGTCGGGCCCACATGTGATCAAATTTATTGTGCTGGTTGGGTCTGCTCTTGAGAACATCCCACTTCAGTACCATGTTGCCAACATGGAATTCTTGAGCTCTCTTATCAAAGCTCCTCTTTATCTATAGTTGCTGATATTCCATGGTTTCCATGGCCCTTTTCCTAGTTTCTTCCAACTCTATCAACTGGGCACACCGCACTAGCATAGGGTCACCTTCCTCAAATAAAACCAGTTGTGTAGCAAGATCAAGCGCTAGTAATTCTATCTCAATTGACAATCTGGCCTCTTTCCCATAAACAAGCCTTCAAGGCGAGTTTCTAATGATTTTCTTTGGAGTGATCCTGTCAACCCATAAGGCGGCCCTCAATTTCGAATGCCAATCTCTCTGATTCTCTTGCAAGTTGCACTTGATGATCCTTATCAGGTCCTTATTGGAAGATTTCGCTAATCCATTACCTTGTGAGTAATAATTAGAGCTCGTACTAAGATATATTCCATGATGAAAAGCCCAAGTAGTAACCTTCATTCCAATGAAAGAAAGTGCATTACCAAAGATAATGGAATCCGGTACTCCAAATTTGTTCACAATGTCATCATAAAAGCTTAGGACTATTGTTTCATTTGCATCCTTTAATGTTGCTACCTCAGTCCAACGTGTGAAATAATCAGTGGCCATAATGATCCACTTGTGACTTGCACTTGATGGGGGGTTGATGGCCCCTGTAAAATCAATGCTCCACTTCTGAAAGGGTTGTTCGGCCTTAATTGGTTGCAAGGGCAAAGCTGGCAGCCTCTCTTTTCCTGCAAACATGGTGCATTTAGCTCATTTTCTAACATGTGCATGATAGTCTTTAAATAAATCAGGCCAATAATAGCCAACTCAAAGAATCTTATAGGCTGTTGTTCTAGGAGAAAAATGCCCTCCTGAATGCCCATCATGAAATTCATGCAACATTTGAGTAGCCTAATCTGAATTTATGCATCTGAGAAGGACTCCATTAAAATCTTTCTGGTGTAAAATGTCGTTAATTAACACAAAAGGGGCTGATTGCAAGCGATAATACCTTCACTTTGCTTGATCTAAGGTGATTGGACATTGACTGGTTTTCAAAAAATGGATCATATCCTGTAACCAGCTTGTTATTCCTTCATTGTTTCCAGCCGCACCAATTAGAAAAATAGCATTTGCTTGCTCCTCAAGCTCTGAAATATCTTTATCAGCAATTTGTTCACACAATCCCTTTCCTCGAACTAGCTTGGTTATCTGGATCTCTACGTCATACTCCATGACACGAGTGATCCAACCAGTGTGCTTCTCATTCAAGTCTTTACTCAAGAGGAACTCTTTGACACTTGGATGTGTGACACGCAAAATGACCTTGTTATGTGTCAACAAGTGCCTAAATTTTTTAAGGCTTTTCAAAACAACAAGGACATGTTTTTCAACAAAACTATACCTTTGCTCATATTCATCTAGTCCTTTGCTAAAGAATGCGATTGGCTATTCCAATCCCTCTACATTTTTCTGTACTAACATAGCTAAAATCACATCATGACCACCGTATGCATAAAGAATGAAATTCTTACCAAAATTAGGATTGATTAGAATGGGTGCTGCTGCCAATGCATCTTTAATGGCCTAAAAATTCTCTTTGGCTTGCTTTTTCCATGCAAAAACTGCATTCTTTTTAAGCATGGCCATTAATGGCTTGAGAAGAGTTGCAATGTCAAGCAAAAATCTCTGTACAAAATTAATGCGGCCAATGAAACTTTGAAGGCCTTTCTTGTGTTGTGGTAGAGGCAGCTCTAGAATTGCTGCAACTTGTTCAGGGTCTACTATGATGCCTGACTTAGATACAATGTATCCAAGTAATTTACCCTCATGCACAAAAAAACTACTCTTTTTGAGATTTAATGAGATGCCAAACTTTCTACAGTGCTCAAAAATCTATCTCAGGTGATCAATATGATCTATTGTTTTCTGTGAATAAACAATGACATCGTCTAGATAAACTAAGAAAAATCTATACATTAGATTATTAAACACCATTTCCATGGCTCTCTGAAAGGTTTCTCTAGCATTGGATAATCCCAATGGTATTCTTTTGTACACCATTGTTCCCCACTTTGTTGTAAATGTTGTCTTGAATTGATCTTCCTCCTTCACCAAGATTTGATTATAACCCGAGTATCCATCTAGCAAAGAAAACCTTTTAGCCCCTGATACACACTGTAATATTTGCTCCATGGATGGAAGTGGGTGTCTATCCTTCAACGAGACTCTATTCAAGTCTCTGAAATCCATGCACAGCCATAACTCCCCATTTTTCTTCCTTAACAAGACCAAGTTAGCAACCCAACTCATGTGTTTGATAGGGAAAATTATCTTAATTTCAATCAACCTGAACACTTACTTTTGCATCAAATGTTCCAACTTAGGATTGATCTGCCTTTGCTTTTGCTGAACTGGTTTAGCTACTAGTTCTAGCTCTATTGTATGTTGTGCAAGCCCTAGATCAAATCCTTTTAAGTCGTTGTATTGCCAAGAGAAGACATCACAAAATTCTTGGAACAAATGAAGAAAAACCTCCTTTTCTTCGACTGAATCACTTTGCAAAATTTTAGGCATTTACCCGGTGCAATTTACAGATCTACATACTGGTTCTCTTTGACCAGCAAGTTGGCTTTTCCAAGTTTCAGCTGATCATCTGAATTAAAAATGCTTTCCAGCGTTACTAAACCCTTTGGTAACTTGTTTTTTTTTAGTTGTATCACCTGATCACCATACTGATCTTTATATCTCTGCTGGTTAGAACTGGCAAAAATGTCTTCTTCCAGCAAAAATTGCAAAAAAATTTCATGGCTATCAAAAACTTGCCAACTAACATCATTATCAGGAATTGAAGGCCTGGTAATAATCCTAATACGTTGTTGATCAGTATGCACTGAAACACTTTTAACAATATCATACTAAGCTCCTACAGCTATCAATCTGTCAGCATGCTGGTTTTCTTTTCTAGGCACAGCAAGTATATTAAATGCATCAAAATTTTCAAGTAAATCCCAAACACGATGTCTATAAGATTTTAAAATATCATTTTTTGCAGCATCTAGACATCTGATTTGATTTACTACCAATTCACTATCACCATACACCCTCAATCACTTAATACTGTGTTTCCTTGCCCATTCTAATCCCTGAATTAACCCTTCATACTCTGCTGTATTATTGGTACAAGAAAAACTGAATCTAAAAGCAGCATAGTACCTATCATTGTCAAGTGAAACCAGCATGACGCCTCCACTAGCACCTTGTTTACCTCTTGAACCATCGAAAAACATGCTCCATAGCTGATCTTGGGATTCTCCCAATTGATTCATTGGTTTGACTAGATTGGGAATAACTTCATTTTGTTCATGTATAATATAGGTCCCTAAGTCAGCATTTTTCATATGGTAAAATTGGTCGTCATAGGTTTGACTCAATGCCCATTCATCAAGAAGAATATCTGGGACATCATCTAGCCAGGTTCAATTTTCTGCAGCTGTATGACATTATACTTGGTCAAATGCGAGCAGGTTCACATTGATAGCACTAGGAACATAAGGCGCTATGTGGTTTTTTGCAAGTAACTCAGATTTAATCATCACTTTTGTGCCATATCTAGTCCTAAAAAGAATGTGGGACCAATCGAATGATAGGTAACCACCAATCTTTGCTATGAAATCTCTAAACAAATAGATGGCAAAGTATGGAGGTAAATCTATAACATAGATATCCTATTGAATGAAAAAATTAGGATAGACATGAAGGGTGACACTTGCGTCTCTAATCACACCTATAGTACCAACAGGTGTCCCATCAAGCTGAACAACACCCCTTTCAATGGGTTGGTATTTTAGTCCTAACTAGTCAGCTATCTTTTTTGGCATGACTGAGCTTGTAGCTCCACTATCTACCATACAGTTATGGACTAGTTTATCACCAATGATCAAGGAAAGATAGAAAGGAGGCAGTTTTATTACCTTATTTGGCTCCTCGGCAATTTTATCGCTATCCTCCTCCTTTTTGTCAATGCTAGTTAACACCGCTCTTGTTGGTTCATCCATCACCCTTGCAAGATTTTCTTCATCCAAGAGAGCCTTTTGCAAGATATCTGCTTGACTAGGGATGGCCAAAGTCTCCCACATTGAAATGGACAGGTTCATCTTCTTCATGTTCTCCATGATATTAAATGGCACAGCAAAGTGTTATTTTTGATGTGCTTTAACAACACTATGCTCTACTGGCCTATGAACAGTTTCCTTGGCAATAGGAACGTGAGTGTCTCCCACTACATTTGTGGCACTTGATGATGGCTCAGTAGTATTAGGTAGTCTACCATTATTTGATGTTTGCTCTATTCCAAGGGCTCTTTTCTTAGCTTGGGTATTTTTTGATATTGATGAGTCATTATTAACTACACAAAACTCATCTTTCTGCCAGTTAAGGAAATCGGTTTCAGGAGTAGGTGCATCATGTTGTTATTTAGGTGCATCATAAGTGACATCTTTTTGTCCTACCACTATATTTTGTACCATCAATGCCTGATTTATAACCCCATTGGTACATGTGGCCTAATTATGTGGTTCATTACAGGGGTAACACCACTCAAAATCCATTGCAAGGTTATTTTGCATGGGGACTATGTCTCTTACTGGATTTGCAGCATTAAGAGGGGCCAGGTTATATGGTCGAAAAGGCCTTTGATTGATATTTTTCCTATAACCCATTGCATTACCTTGAAACGGTTGTCTATTTCCTTGGGCCTGACCTTGATTTTGCTACTAGTAAGGCGAGTTTGCAACTAGATTCTACTATTGGTAAGGCGGCCTAGGTTGGAATTGTTGTTTTTTAAGATTAACCAGCTCATTACTAAAAGTTTGCATCATGTTTTCGATCTTGAGCTGACTATTTTTTATCTCCTGCAGCTCTTGTCAAGGGCCTGCAGTACCTGAAGGGCCTGCCATGGTAATTTCTTGGCTGGAAATAGTAGGTAATTGGTTAAATGGTGGAATTGTCAATGGTATATTTGGGTGTATGTCCAAAAAAATGGGCATTGGAGGCCTAAGGGCTATTTTACTAGCCTAGATAAGACTATTTTCAACTCTAATGGTGATATCATAAGCTTGAGGTAGCGAAACACCTCCCATAGATTGAATCATTACTGATATATTGCTATTTAAGCTTCTCAAATAATAAAGAAAAGAATGATCAACTGAAGGTCTTACCGTAATGGGTATTCTAGTCTAGGTCCTTTGAAACCGATTGTTAAAATCCATCATTTTCTCTTGTGGTGCCCACTTTATAGTTGTGAGATGCTCTACCAGTGACAAGAAGTTGGACTTGTCCTCAAAATGTTTTGTCAAAGCATCCCATGAGCCTATGGAGCCAACAGTTAGACTTCTGAACCATTGTAGTGCTTTCCCCTTTAAAGATGTTGCCAATAGCTTAGTAGCCACATCCTCTTCTGTAACATGATGTACGTTGCACAAAGTAGCAACATCTCTTATGTTCTCATAAGCTGTAGTCTAGTTTTCTCTAGTAAAATCTGGCACACTCTTCATTGCTGCAAGTGGTATGTCATGATGTTGGGTGAAATTCAAGGGGCTCCCTTGATTAAAAGGAACAAAAGCAAACTGTCTCGCCATTGGTGGAGGTTGTTGTATAGGCTGTTGAACTGGTTGTCAGTGTACAGGTTGTTGTTGAGTAGGAACACTCTGTTGAAAGCTTGTATTTTTTGTACTAGCTGGTATCAAACCAGTGTTTGCTGAATTTTCAGCAGAGTTAGCAGGTATGTCAAATGATTCAGCACTAATTGATGGACTTGTTGAATGCCTAACTTTCCCTTGACGTGTTCTATTGTATACATGAAGACCAGGGGCTGAAAGTTTCCTTCTTGATGCTGGTTTCATTCTAGCAAGACTCCTTCCATGTCTTTTAGGAGTTTCTAGTTGTAGATATTCAAAAGAACTAGAACTTTGTGTTTGTATCTTTCTCATAAATTCATCTTCCCTATTGGCTGGTTGAAAAATGGCTTTCAGCTATACCACCACAGTTGGAAAATGTATTCGAGTCCCACTGGGCATGCCAAAACTGTTAAGTTTTAGGATTTGCACCCTTTACTAAACTGGAAAATGTTTAGTAACCCCTAATTAACATGGGATTCACCTCACTATATGGGACTGGACAGTGAGATCAAACCTTCGGATTCTATGCCGGCTCCTATTGAATCTCTCAGTGATAACCTCTTAAAACTTAAAGAAAACTTGAGGGAAAAGGGGAAGAAGTTACTGAAAACCAAAACCTAAACCTTAAGTCTAAACTAAGGAAGTGATACACCAAAGAGGGATATGGAAATGTAACCCACATGTAACAGAGAGGATAATATAGCTTAATGAAACACAAATGAAGCATAACTTTCTACAAAGGCTTGCACAAATGATTTATAATAAGGTTTTCCTCTTAAACCACAAAGAGAAAGATAAACTAATACCTCCCTTTGACCAATTTCACCTAAAAACACATGTTATAACTTGCAAACATACTTACTGTTCTACACAAAGGTGCTAAAATGAGACAAAAAACAAGGAATAATGAAACATTCACAAGTTAACCTATTCAATCATTTAAAATGCACACAGAAATTGTAGAAAGGAAAAGGGCTCAGCGATAACTTCACCAAGCATAATCACACTGTTGGAACCTGTATTATATCTCCATAAATGAATTATAGACTCTGTAGAATGAAGTCTAGGACTCAGAGAATAGCCACAAAACCTCCATCCACACAAATCAGAACACCCTAAATGAGTTGAAAAACTCATACTTAACATCTTTTTCCAACTGCATTTTACCAAAAGCCACAAATGCTGGGTCGGATTCAACCCCAAAGGCCAACTGGAGTCCTTGACAAGACTTCAAAAAGGGGTACAAAATAGCCCAAAACGCATGGTATGATAATATCACCAACAACCCCTCATAAATGTAGCCCCAAAACTCCTGCTAAACTCCAAAAATCCTCCAAAAGCAATAATTTATTGTCCTCAAGTCTTATCATACATGACTCAACACTTAATCATAATGATTTGTAAAACATATGTCTCTCAACCCTTTTAAAAGGAAAATAAATATTTATCTCCTATTATGATACTTATTGAATGATATTTATTAAATGATTTATATTTAAAAAAATAAAATATAAAGCATCTAACAAATATTATTTAATAACTTTTATAATATGATTCACATTTCTTATTTTAATGAATATTAGTTATTTTTACTTATATAAAATATCAAGTAGTAAAATTCAATTACTTAATACTTCAATAGAATAACTAATATTTATTAAAATAACAAAATGAATAAATTATATTATAAAAGGGAACCAATGAAGGAAATAAATTTAAATTTAAAACCTTTTAAAAGAATTAAACCAAACAAACTTTACAAAAGAAATACAATAAGTGTTGATCCCGAGTAAGAAAAGACTTGGCCAAAAAAAAAAAAAATGCAACTATTGAGAAATGAGAACAATGTAAAAATGCCTCCTCCTTATCCCGGACTTCAAATTTTTATGTAGAATGAAAAAGGGCGGATTAAAATGGTGAAACCCCTAACTTTTATTTCATTCATACATTTGGAGTTTTCGCATATGGGAGAGGAGTAAGGGTTTGAAGAAGACAGATCTTCGCTGGCATGAAAGGAGCCACCATATTTGAAGATGCATCCTTCACCTGTAGAAATGCTGCCATGTGAAAGTTTTATTGGCTTTTCTGAAGCTTCCATGGACGTATGTTTTGCTAGAGTCCCTCTTTACACACCATTATGTATTTGCTCATTCTGGAAATACTGGGTAAGAATGATATATATCATTTCTGTTCATTTCATGATCATAGAATGTTGTTTGAATGATGTATGTTGCCAATATAAGGGATCTATTTCTGTTGTATCATTGTTATGTATTCCAATGGTCAAATGTGCAATTTTAATGCCACCTGCAGGGTTTTCTATATCTGAATCCACCGTGGGTGTTGCTGGAAGTTGTTTCTTGAAGGGATATGGACCTTGCAATACCTCTTGTTTTGTAACAAAACCCAAGTCAGGTTTCTCATGCAGATCATAACATACAAATCTTTTCCTTTTAACATACAGGTGTCGACTTTGGTCAATATCTGTAACAAAATGTTTGGGGTATCCAAAGATGATGCCTTTTTATAACTCTTTTTATGGAGTTGTTTGATAAGGGTTCTTTCTATGTTTCATAGTCCCGATGCCATGAACAATTTTAAAAGGTAGGTGTGTGTTTTCCTAAAATGCTTAAATCTCTTACACCAACATCCTCTTTCTCTATTATTTTCACCCCATTTGCAAGACTATCCTTAGATCTGACAAGCACAGTCTTTGGTTCTCTTTCATCGTTAACTATAGAGTTCTTATGCGATACATCTACTATATGAGATGCCTCTTATTTGTTCATATTTCCTTTATATTTGTCAATTTTACATGGCCCAAAACCCAAAGGTAGAACCTTGACTTAGGATGACTTCAACATCTTGATCATTACTGGGCTTATGAACTAAAGAGTCACCACCTATGAATAATCCTTTATCCCTTACAGAGTTTTCAATATTTAATCTTGCTAAAGGTACACTTCTTGTTGCTTTCTTCATGCAAAAACTATCAATGTTTAGCAGTTTATCTAGCATACTCTCTATGCATCTGTCATTAGCTATCTTCTTAATATATTTCTTTTTAAATTTCTTGGGAGAATGCACAAGCAAGGGAGCATGTTTATTCTTGAGCATTTTTACTTTTCCTTTTGGAGTCTTCCTCTTCTTATA
The DNA here is from genome assembly GCA_028749045.1 of Cupressus sempervirens. Taxonomy (NCBI): domain Eukaryota; kingdom Viridiplantae; phylum Streptophyta; class Pinopsida; order Cupressales; family Cupressaceae; genus Cupressus; species Cupressus sempervirens. The sequence continues at coordinate 161,637,406 of CM053792.1, read as the reverse complement.
GCTGTAGCGTCCCATTTTGTCATTATGGTTCATATATTCATGATGGAAAATTTGTAATTTATTACTGACTATAGCTTCATAGTCTCCATGCTCTGCTCCTGTTCTAGCTATACAAATCTAAGGAGTCTTTCCATCTCCTTATCCAATTTTGGATGCTGAAGTTCCTAACTTTCATACTGGAGTGCATGGTTATAACGGTGATAAGCTTCATTTTTATTTTTATTTTTCTGATAATGTATTCATACTTCCAGTGCTACCACTTCTCACATCCCCATGATGACTATCAAGAGTACTATTATTATCAACCATGCTAGACAAACCATTCCTGGGAGTTTCACTAATTGCTAAATTATTCAAGCTTGGTTCATCTTGTTTTGCCTTCTAATTTGGACATTGATCTTTGATACAAATTTGAAGCTTGCTCTTATGCATTGATGTGTTCTCTATTAAAATTTTGTCATTGTATTTTCAAAATAAGGAAATATGGCTTTTAGATATTCTTTGAACTGGTACTTGCTATGGTTACCCTACTTACCCAAGAACAACTTCCTATCACACAGCCTCTAGATGTAAACTTTGCACTGCTACTTACAAGTATCTACTTCAGTTGAAATTAAATCATTTGCTAGAAGTTGTTTCTTGATGCTGGCTTCGCTGGTATCTTTATTACTATATTGATGTAGCCATTCCTTTTCTAAATAATAGCACCTTGACTTCTTGAAACATCTATCAGGAACACTCCTCTCACTGTGCATGAGTAGTTCCTTTATAATTACTGAAGGTGAAGCCATCATTGTTTCCTTTTAAATGCAACCGTAGATATAAACTTGCTAGAGCTTTATGTGTTGTTTGGAACTTTCTAGAATGATTGATTTGCTAGGAACTCTTACCAAGTTATAGTGCTTCTATTTATTTATTTTTATTATTATTACCACACTTTTTTCCTTCTGACTTAGAGCTATAGTTATATAACCAAGTTGCATATCAGCGCCATGTTTTGATTGATATTTTCCCTCCATATTTCTTTTGTTGAATTAAAATTCGAAACTTGGATTCCCATTTGCATGTTGCGGATGTTCATAATAACTTCAAAATGTAGATTTGTTAGTCTGTTCATCTTTTCTATTCTGTTGCATATTTTATGAGGTTCGAGCATGGGCTCGTGACACTCACAATGGTTTTATTCCTTTCAGCACTAAATGCCAAAATCACTGCTTGTTTTCTTTCATGATGGAATACATTGATAGATAGAATATGTAGTCATAGAGGTAGGTAGTCATTGCTTAGATCCCTCAGGATCTAACATCAATTGCCTTATGTTTTTTGCAGCTACTGGAGACCATGGAGCTTGGAGCTGGACAAGTGCGACAGTAAAAGAAATCATAACCAGTCAAAGCAACAGGCAATGACTAGTTATCTCTATTCCTATTTCTTTCATGTATATAGTTATCTGTTAGTGTATTTCTTGATGAAAAAAAAGTTAATTAGTTATCCTCACGGCTTGTGTGAGATTTTCTGCATTGAACACATTAATTCATTTCATTTTGTAAAAAATGAAAATTGCACATATTAGTGATGATCTATGCAATGAACATTGTATCTCTTTTGCACATGGTTTCATAACTGATTTCAACAAGATGGAATAGTAATGAATAGAAAATGTACGCTTCTTTTTTCAATGTTCTTTTAGTGATGTTACTTAAATTAAAATTTAGCATGTGTGAAATTTTGATAATAGTATGTGTTGAGCATTAGAAGATTGATAATGCCGAGCTACTATGTTATGTTAAAGATTGAAGATTCACCAAATCTAATCCAACAAGTTTTTATTATTCAAATTTGTGAACTAGGATGAAGATAAGGTTGATTAGCTGTTGGTACAGAATTTGATGTAAACTATTTTTAGGTGAATTCAAATGGATTCTAGGAGAAGCTCCTAGAAAAGACAAGATATGGGGTAGATACATTGTATTATATGTAATCCATCCAAAACCCTAAATTGGATGATAGAAAATGAGTGGGAAAGTATCCTAATTTCCTATTTATAGGAATGTCTAGTCATGGAGCAAAAGTTTTCATATGCGAGAACCTAAGGAGGAGAAGGAGTTAAGGGTTTTTCTTCATCAAGTGACCCAAGAGAAGAGTCTGCAATGGCATGTTAAGCAAGAAGAATTAAGGAGATGAGTGCTTGAAGGGTGAACAAGCTATTAGAGTTGCAAATTGTAAAGGCCAAGTAGAATTGAGGACTAAACAGAGATTTATAATCCACAAGAGAAGCTGTAAGCTCTATCAAACCAAAGCTCTACTATTACTCCCTAACAATTGTATTAATCTAGGGTAAATCCTTTGGATTAAGGTTGACTAATAGTCATTTGAAAATTCTTTAACCAAGTGGCATTCCAAGTACATGGCCTAAAGTCCTCTAACAAGGCTCACTTCTAACAAGGTGATTGAAATCCCTTTATTAGGTCACATTTAATAGTGTGTATTGTAATCTTTAACAGAGTTGGCCTTTTATAGGGCATCACTTTAGAATAGTGAAAAGGAGTAGCATGTTACTAGTGGTTTTCCCCAAAATTGGGTTTCCACATAAATCATTGTGTCAAATGTGTTGATGAATGTGTTGTGTTTCATGCTTTACATTTCTGCAAGTTGATTTGACAGTAACATACACGTTTTAGTTATTACATAATGGATGCATGCATGGGTATGAATGTTTTATGGGTTCACTAAGTTGTGAAAAGTTTTATTTATACATTTAGACCTTGGATAACTTATTCAACCCCCCTCTTAGTTATTCTAAAGTGTTCCAACAATTGCTATCAGAGCCATTTTCTTAAGAGAACTAGTTTCAAGGTACTAGAAGCACAAAGATTGAGATGACTAAAAGAGAAGTACCCAAGCTCAATAGAGATAACTTTCTTGCATGGAAAATTTTGATGAAGCTACACCTTGGAGGACTTGGAGATCATGCACAATCTACCATTATAGTGGAACATGTTGATCGAGTTGGATCCTTAACTACTGAAGATATGAAGAAGAAGAAAGAATACAATCAGGTGATGTTGGAGATTGCCTCAGCTATAAGCTATGCCAAATTTGATGATATCAAAGGTTGTGACACTAAAAAGAAAATGTGGGATGCCCTACACACTATCTATGGAGGAGACAAAAATGTTCAAAGTGTTGGTCTCAGAATGGTTTTGACATTTGAGTGTCAACACACTTAACCAATTTCACTATATGTGCCAAGTACACTATGTATATCAAGCTTCAATATGTGCCAAGCCAAAATTTCAATAGGTGTCAAGTGACTTCAAGTGCTGAGTAAGCAATAGATGCTAAGTGATATATAGGTACTGAGTCATAGTTGATGTCGAGCAAGTCAAAGTGCTTCATATGTTGAGTGAGCCAGAATTATACATGTTCCAAGCAAGACAGAATGTATAGGTGTCAAACAAACTAGGATAGTATATGTGTCAAGCACTAGTAGTCTAGTACGTGTCGAGTAACACAGAAACAACATTTCAGTGTGTGCTCTCACAAACTCAGATGTAAACTATTTTTGGAGCCAACATAGAAAGATTTCAAAGTAAAACAAGGATAAGAATGAATCTTGTATATTTCCTATGCAATCAGCATGCAACCAATTAGAAAAATGGAGAAGACATGCAACCTATGAGAAAAATGTAAGGAATGAGTGGGAATACAAGATTCAATATGGATCATATATCCACACCTAACCTTAAGTCTATGAAGTCTTTATAAGGAGGCTTAGACTCCATGATTTTATGTTGATGAAGAGAAGTTAGAAAGAAGTTGCAAAGTAGATAACAAATTGTAGAACAAGAAAAATAGTAGGGGGCATCATAGACTTAGAGAATTGAGCAACAGTTACACATTGAGTTGATTAAAATAGGACAAGGGATAAGAACAAAGATCAAATCAAGAAAGGGTCACATTAGACAGAGTAGATCAAGTGCCTAAATATAGCAATTAAAGATTGCATACTATCAGGTTAATTGTTCTAATACTTTCTTGCCATTGTATTAGATGTTGGAAATCCTATATTGATAGGTTAGCTTAACAGCTAGGTTGGAGAACCTTTGGAGAAGGTGATTGAAAATCCTATTGAATTAGGTGGGTTTAACAGCCTATTGTAAATCCTTTAATAGGGTGACACTTCTTGTAAAGTGTTTGTAAATCCTTTTACCAGGTCACTACTGACACAGTGTAAAACCTTTAACAAGGCAGGCCTTTAACAGGGTAGACCATTAGAATTGGTCAAACAATTATTATTGCACTGATTTTGTGGGTATCATCCCCATCCCAATTTTACTTTCTTATTCCTAGAGGGTTTTTGGGTTACCAAATTATTGGTGTCATGTGTTGATGTATACTTTTATTTCATGTGTTCTTAAATGTTTATATGTATGCAATTTACGTTTAGTTATGTGTTGAAAAGGATTTAAAAGGATAAAAACTAGTTACTTCTGATTCACCCCCCCCCCCCCCCCCCCCTCTTAGAAGTACTCTTCCAATTTTGAATATTTCAACAATTGGTATCAAAGCTATTTGGTTCTCAAAAGGAGAAGCTTAACAGCTTAGAGAAAAGGTCTAGAGATGGAAGTCTTCAAACTTGGGAAGGTCATAGACAATTAGGTGATTGATCTCACTCTACATAAATTGTAAGAAGCTAGAGAAGAATTGAGAAAGTCCTTAAAAAGAAGGAAGGATATAGCCATAGCTGAAAATGACATACACTACAAGGAGATTGATACCACACAAGTGTTTTCCAATGGAGATTGCAAGGAATTTGATGTTGCAATAGCTAAACTGCTGGAGAAAAATAGAGCACAAGCTGAAGAAATCAAAATACTCAAGCTTGAACAAGAATCACAAGCTATAATGCTTTTTGAAGTGACTAAAAAAGAGAAGAGAGCCATTGAAGACAAGGCCATGATAGAATATGACAATAAAAATCTTACCAATAGTCTGGAGGAGAAGATAATTGAGTTTGAAAGAATCTCAAACATGTAGCTAGACACCTTGAGCCAGATGATGAATGCTCATCATGAACTGAACATGAAGGACATTAAGATCTCCACTTTGAGAATGTAGAATGAACAATTATAGAAAGATTTGAAGAGAGAAAAGGAGATAGAAGACAACTTCAATAAATCAAGTGAAGCCATCAAGCACTTTGAACAATTTCTGAAATCGCCGAGATCCAACAATGACACTTTATGACTTGGTTACACCAACAATGAGCAAGGAGAATCATCCAAGACTATAGAAGAAAGGAGTAAAAAAGGTAAGAACACTAAACCTACTTTTCATTTCTATGGTGAAAAGTGACATACCTCTAATGTGTGCAGGAGAAAGAATGGTCTAAGAAAGTAAGCTTTTGGCACAAGTGAGAAAAGCTAGGACATCAAACACATGAATGCAAAACCAAGACCATGAGGACACCAAGATTTGATGGTCACTGCTACAACTATAAAAAATATGGACATAGAGCTTTTGAGTGTAGATCAAAGCCTATGTGGACACCTCATCATCCTACAAAAGGAAACAACCATGGTCATCACTACAACTGGGATTACAATACCAGGTATAGCTATCACTATTGTCAGGAGTATGGACACATTCCTAAAAATTGCATAAGGACACACTTTAGAGGGAATTACAACAAATGGTTAAGTCAAACCACATGTTTTAGTTGCTTGAATACTAGTCATATCAACAGGTATTTCCCAACAAGAGCCTAGGCACCCAAGTTAGAAGTCAACAAAGGAAAGAGAAAGTTGATTTTGAAAAAGAACTAAGGGCAAATGAACAAGACTTAGAAGAAGAAAGATGAGTGCAACACATCAGATGGAGGGATCACTTCACCCAAGAGGTCAAGTGATCACACTTCATCCAACTAAGCAAAAGAAAGATGTAAGGGACTGGTATGCAAAGCTATATCCTACATCAGTCCTAAAGAACAAAGGAGTACTGCAAAGAAGAAATTAGCATGAGAAAAGATGCCAAGTCAAAATTTTGAAGAAGCTACTAAGTTACCCTTGGATGTCGAGAAAAGCTCCATTACATGCCAAGTTTCCAGTAGTGACCAAGTTGATAGTTGATGCTGAGTGAATGAAATTCAATGGATGTTGAGTTATGTTAAAACCTTTAAGTGCCAAGTTTACAGTTGTATGCATTATGCAATAAATGCTAGGTTTTGAATCATATAAGGTTGAATTTCACTCATTTTTATGCCACTCACACATAGAGCAAAGGCAAGAAGAGAAAAGAAGTTATCAAATAGAAACTTAATAGCTATTTGTATCAATTTCAACAACAATTCAGCATAAATTCATTGATTTCAAGGTATTTATTAGGTGCTGAGCTATGCAGTTTTGAAAGTTTATTACATATTTAAACCCTAGTTTGATAAAATGGCATCAAGCTCCAAAAACCCCAAAGGAAAAGAGATTCATGAGGTTCAATTAGTCAGCAATGAGGTCAAACAACCCAAGTTTAAACCCATTCCTAAGGTTGTGTATAAGAACTACCCAGCTAGTGCTTTATCCATTATCCCATCCAAAGTAGTCAAGGTGCAAGATGTGAGAAAGTGTTATAACTGCAAAATTGGTGCCATAGGTGATCTTGAAATCTTCCAAGCCTATGACAAGTTATGTGATAACGAGATACTAAAAAACAAATTCAAGATAGTTGAGAAAAAGGGTTTGACAAATGCCCTAGTTTTTCCCACGGTGTTCAAGACCAAATGGATTCACATTGTTTTGAGTCAAATTCATGATGGCTATCTATGGCTAGAGATAGGACCTATTAAGATTACCAAAAGGATAGTACATAGAGTTATAGGATTCCCAACCCTAGATCAGTCAAAGACCTTGAGAAGTGATAGAAGGGAGGCCATTGAGAAGAATATAGGAGCCAAATGGAACAATAGGGGAATGACCATTGACATTGTAATGGAACCCCTACTTGACTTTACAGTTAGAGTGATTTCACACAAATTCTACCAATCAATTAGGCTGAACAACATACCCTATATAGTTATTGATGTAGCTTACAAGCTGGTAAAGAAAGATCACATCTATGATCTGGTAGAACTAATTCTTCAACAAATAAATGAAAATTTGGGAGCTATAAGAATATCCAAGGGAGCACAATGCAAATTTGGATCAGTATTAGTCTACATATTCTTCTATGTGATGGAAGGATTCCCTTCAATTGGGAAGTTAAATTGGAATTCCAACAAGTCTGTAATCACACAAATCAATGAGTTCATTGATCAGATGGGAGATAAGTTTGAGGCTCAGATGACTAGCTATTTTGAGGACTTTAAGAAGTCCATGAAGCAAAGAATGAGAATACTAGTTTCATTGGTAGAGCAACATGTCAATGACATATGCTTTTTGGTTGACATTGATGACACATACATCTAGGCAGTAATAACAAGAGTAAGATGGCTAAGGCCATTGGGATATAAAATTGATATAGATGAAGCCTTAACAGCAATCACAACATTGCTTGTAGAAGAAATAGATAAGATAGCTCCTTACTTTGGTACATATGTTGTCAAATCAAAGGTTGAAACTAAATTGAAGACAACTTCTGTTAACAAGAAGAAAGATAAATTAGTAGAGAAGATAAAGAAGAAATTTGTATCAAATATTGAAGGAGAAGTAGGTGGTGAAGAAGAAGAAGAAGAGAGAGGAGGAAAAGAAAGGTGAGGAAGAAAAAGGAGAGGAAGAGAATAAAGAGAAAGAAGAGGAGGAATTAGCTAAGGGAGAAGACATGGCAACAATTGAATAGCAAGAGTAGCAAGAGGAACAAAGTGTGCAAGACGCACAAATGCCACCTCCTAGTCCTCCTCATGAATCCATTACACTTGAAAAAACTATAATAGTGAAGGATGTTACTGACACATCATGTAAAAACATTAATCACCTAACTACAGAGGATCTCTCCAAGATCCTTCACTAATCTACTTTATAGGCACAATTATGCACAAACCATGTATTGGTTAGTGTTGATGAGCTATAGAAGGTAGTAGTAGAACCACAAAGAGAAAAGGTGAAACCAAAGTAACCACATTTCACCTATATAGCTACTTGCAGTAAAATTTTGATGCTTCCACCGCCACCTCCACCAAGTACAGCAAGTGATATTGTTCAAATGTCGAGTGCAAAAAAAGGGGAAGACACAAGAACAATAGGAAAAACTTCTTCATCTGATCCTACAGTATAGATAATAGGCACACCCCCAAAAATTGTGATTGATCAAGGTAAATTAGAAGAGGAAAAGGAGGAAACAAAAGATGAGGAGCAAGCTACAATTCAAACATTGATTGAATTACCAAAAACTGGCACTCCTACACAAACTCTTAAAAAGCCAAGCACTAAAATGATTTCATTGCAAGTCCAAACACCAGGCTCAAGCTCTAAAAAGGTTACTAGGATACTTCACTATGGAGATCTTGAGCTAGATGAAGAGATTATTATACCTCCTTATGACTCCAAGACCATAACCGTTGAGTAGATAACTGAGATGCATAATGCACTGGATAGGAGAAAAAGGTAGAAGATACTTAGAAAAGAGGATAAACACAAGTAATCATTGAATGACATTAAGGAAATCTTCATGTATGCCTTCAACTTGTAGTCACTAGATGAATCAAAGCCCATAATGGAGCAACTATTAGATATAGTTGACTAGGTGACCATTGAAGACTAGGATACTAATGCTAAACTCATGGAATGGTCAAAAAGAAAATTTTAAGGGAAGGTAAATGAAAAGATATCAGGTGATATAGCACTAGCATAGAGTTGGCTAAGAAACTTGAAAAAGTCAAAACTATACTTAAGAGCACTTTCTCATTGTACAACAAACTATGTGACTTTTCCAACTTCACACAAGAGACTAGCCAATGCATATTGAGCTTGGAGAAAAATCTTAAGATTTCTATCATGCAATTACCCTTAAATCTAGCTCAAAGTGAGAAGCATTTTGCACAGTCACTTCACACCCAAAGGGAGTTAGTTGTACTCATAGTAGAGGAAGCCAATATAAGGGCTAAATTGATGCAAATTCAATCCTCTATCACCCCACATTTGGAAGTCCTCCACAAGGAGAAAGTATATGCAGAAACAATTCTAAAGAAAGATCCTAATCTTTCTACACTTGATGGACTCATACATCTTGCTGCAGAGACTATCATCCAACACAAATCACTATACATTGCTTTGGAGAATTGGGATGCAACTTTGAAAATAGTAATGGAGGTAAATAGTAACTTTTTGGCTAAGTATGGTGTTACTCCTTAGAACCCTTTGACATTAGTGTCAAAAAGGGGGAAATATATGTTCTAGGGGAGATATAAGGGAGATATAATATTTTGATGAAGATATAACTAAGGGGGAGAATACTATAAATTTTGATTACATTCTTTTATTCATTTTGAATAAAAAGGAAAGTTTGTAGATAGCCAAAAAGGGGAGATAAGTAATAAGACAAAGTGAGGGGGAGATACAAAATTTTGGCAATCATATGGAAAATAACTCTATTCCATAGAAGACCTAATACAAAATGCAGGAATTCCATAGCTTTGATAGATCAGATATAGAACACAGGTACAAAATACAAGAATAGGGTATAAGACAAAGAGTATCAGGCACATCAACACATAATTTTGGTTTCAAGAATGAATAAGGCACAATCAACTCAGGGGGAGTTATAAGGTATATTGTTTCTTACAAAAATTTTGAAGAAATTTTGAAATTTTGCATTTATGCCAAGTAGAATGAAATAATGTACTTATAAGGTTAGTTCAATAATGCATAGTTAAGTGTTTTTGACACTCTATTCAAAGGGGGAGATTGTTGGTCTCAGAATGGTTTTGACATTCAAGTGTCAACACACTTAACCAATTTCACTATACATGCCAAGTATACTATGCATGCTGAGCTATAGTATGTGCCAAGCCAAAATTTCAACAGGTGTTGAGTAAGCAATAGATGTTGAGTGATATATAGGTTCTGAGTCACAGTTGATGCCAAGCAAGTCAGAGTGCTTCATATGCCGAGTGAGCTAGAATCATACATGTGCTGAGAAAATGTATAGGTGCCAAGCAAACTAGGATGGTATATGTGCCAAGCACCAATAGTCTAGTATGTGCTGAGTAAGATAGAAATAGCATATGAGTTTGTGCTCTCACAAACTTAGATGTAAACTATTTTCAGAGCCGACATAGAAAGATTTTGAAGGAAAACAAGGATAAGGATGAATCTTGTATATTTCCTATGCAATCAACATGTAACCAATCAGAAAAATGTAGAAGGCATGCAACCATTGAGAAAAATGTAAGGAATGAGTGGAAATTCAAGATTCAATATGGATCATAGATCCATACCTAAACCTAAGTCTAGGAAGTCTTTATAAGGAGGCTTAGACCCAATGATTTTATGTTGATGAAGAGAAGTTAGAAGGAAGTTGTAGAGTAGATAACAAATTGCAAAATAGGGCAAACAATAGGTGGCATCATAGACTTAGAGAATTGAGTAGTAGTTACACATTCAGTTGATCAAAATAGGACAAGGGATAAGAACAGGGATCGGATCAAGCAAGGGTCACATCAGAGAGAGAAGATCAAGTGTCTGAATCCAAAAATTAAAGATTGCATACTGTCAAGTTAATTGTTCTAATACTTTCTTGCCATTGTATTTAATGTTGGAAATCCTATATTGATAGGTTAGCTTAACAGTTAGGTGGGAGAACCTTTGGAGAAGGTGATTGAAAATCCTATTGAATTAGGTGGGTTTAACGAGCTATTGTAAATCCTTTAACAGGGTGACACTTCTTGTAAAGTGTTGGTAAATCCCTTAACTAGGTCACTATTGACACAGTGTAAAGCCTTTAACAGGACAAACCATTAGAAGTGGTCAAACAATTATTGCTGCGATGATTTTGTGGGTATCATCCCCACCCCAGTTTTACCTTCTTATTCCTAGAGGGATTTTGGGTTACCAAATTGCTGATGTCATGTGTTGATGCATACTTTTATTTCATGTTTGCTTAAATGATTATATGCATGTAGTTTACTTTTAGTTATGTGTTGAAAAGGATTTAAAAGGATAAAAATTAGTTACTTTTGATTCATCCTCCCCCCCCCCCTCTTAGAAGTACTCTTCCCATTTTGAATATTTCAACACAAAGAGCCAAATTTCAAAGCCTCAGAGATGATATTAGAATGGAAGAAGGTGAGAATATTGGTCAATATGTTGCTAGAATAAAAGAAGTTGTTAGTGCGATAAGAGGAGCTACTAGTCATATAGATGACCATACTGTGTTAAGTAAAGTCTTGAGAACATTACTACCTATTTAGGTTATTAGATTTTCTACAATTCAAGAACTAAGATATATTCTAGGAAATAATCTACACCTTGAAGGTCTAGTAGGTAGACTCACTACTTTTGAGCTATCTAATTTTGACAATTACAAACCTAAGAGTCTTAATTTTTCTTTTAAAGCCAAGTTCTTATTGGAGGACTCTGATGAGGTGAAGAAAAAGAAGAAGAAGAGAAAGATAAAATATGTATCTAGTGACAGTGATATAGATGAGAAAGATGTTGAACAATTGGAAGCACTACTGGGAAAAAGATTTCACAAAGGTAAATGCAAGTTCAAAGGTAAGTTACCCATCATTTATTTCAATTGCAATGAGGTTAGTCATATTGTTGCAAGATGTATACAGATGAAGAACTACAGAGATGGAAACTAGTACAAAAATAGAAGAGAAGATGACAACAAAGATTACAAAGACAAAGGTAAGAAGTCATGCTACATTGCTAAAGAAGAAAACATGGATGATTCTGATGAACATGATGATGAAGTGGTGTATGTCACAATGACGGATGAATTTGATGAAGATGAGGCAACTATACTTGTGACTTGTGTGAACAAAAATGATAGATGGATCATTGATAGTGGATGTTCACATCACATGACTAGAGACAGAAGTAAGTTCATTACATTGAATTGTTATGATGGAAATAGTGTAAGGTTTGGTAATGATGCACCATGTTTGTTAAAAGGAAAAGGTTCTATCAAACTGACAGACAAGATTTCATGTGACAATGTTTAATATGTTGAAGGACTAAACTATAACTTGTTGAGTGTGTCACAATTGAATAATTTGGGATGCAAGATTGAATTTGGAAACAAGAGTATGAAGATATATGACACAAATGGAAAACTAATTGGAAAAGGTGATCAAACTAGAAGTAATATATTCTATCTTGATATGGAGGATGCTACTTGTATTGTTGTAAAATTTAATGATGTATGGCTTTGGCATAAGAGATTATGTCATGTTAACTTTGATAACTTAGTTAGTATCAGTAAATGAAGAAAGTTAGAGGTTTGCCTAAGTTGAAGAAACTTGATAATGTAGTGTGCAAACAATGTTAGCTAGGAAAAATGACAAAGTCAAGCTTTAAGATTAAAGCTTACACCTCTAAAGAAATACTAGAGATTATTCATACTGATTTGTATGGACCAATTGAAGTGCAAAGCTATAGATAAGATAAGTACATAATGCTATTTTTTAATGATTATTATAGGATGATGACAATTATATTTTTGAAATAGAAATCTAATGCTTTTTAAATGTTTAAGTGGTAGAGGCAAGAGTTGAGAAAGAAATAGGTAAAAGTCTAAAATACTTGAGATTAGATAGAGGAGGAGAATTCACATTAAATGAGTTTGAGATGTTTTGTAATGATAGATGAACCAAAAGACAAACATCTTCTCCTAAACCCCTCCACAAAATGGAATTGTTGAAAAGAGAAACATGTCTATAATGTACTGTGCTAGAATACTTGTGATGGAGAAGAATGTTGCTGTGAAATACTAGAGAGAAGCTATAAGTACCCCTATACATACCCTAAACCATGTGCAAATCAAGAAAGGTACTCATTCAACACCTTTTGAACTATGGCATGGATATCCACCCAATGTAAAATACTTTAAGGTATTTGGGAGTAAATGTTACATTCTCAAAGATGTTAAGAATGGAAAGCTTGATGCACAAGTGAAGAAGGCATATTCCTTGGCTACTCCACAAGAAGTAAAGCTTATAAGTGTTTAAATACTAGAAATAAATTTTTTTTGGAAAGTGCAAATGTGAATTTTGATAAATTTATAGAGGTAGGTGAGGCTGAACTTATGAAAGAATCAAAAGAATATAAATCATTTATATAATTTTATGAAGGAATGCTTGTTGAAGAAGATGGTACAAATCAAGTTAGAATTTAACTACAATTTTTAGTGACTGCCGAATCATATCTTGTGAATGTCAAGTTGCATTCAAGAACCGAGCTGCATTCAGATCTTTAGTTATAGAATGAAGAAGATGCACATTTTGATTTTGAGATTAATACACATGAAAGAGATGTTGAGATATCTAATAGAGATGTACATAGTGATTCTAAAGCTAAAAGACAAAATGAAGAACTAAGAGTTGAGCCAAGATTGTCCAAATATATCAAAAGACATCATCATGCTGATCAAATCATGGAGATAAAAATGCTAAGCCAATGACAAGAAATAGATTGAGAAGTGAATCATATTTTCTAAGCATGAAGGAGCCCAAAATAGTGAAAGATGCATTAGAAGATGTGGACTAGTACAAAGCCATGGAAGAAGAGATTGAATAGATAGAGAAGAATATAACATGGATTCTAGTTCCTAGACTAGAAGAAAATAATGTGATTGGCACCAAGTGGATATTTAGAAACAAGCTAGATGAGAATGGTGAAGTCACAAGAAACAAAGCAAGATTAGTTTGCAAGGGATATGCACAAGAAGAAGGAATTGACTATGGGGAGACATTTGCTTTTGTTGCTAGAATGGAAGGAGTAAGAACTCTACTTGCTTATGCTACATACAAAGGTTTTAAAGTTTATCAAATGGATGGTAAATCTTTATTTTTGAATGACATACTAGAAGAAGAAGTTTACATAGAATAACCAGAAGGTTTTGTTGATGATAATAATAAGAACATGGTATGTAGACTGCACAAAGCTCTATATGGTTTGCAACAAGCACCAAGAGCATGGTATGAGAGACTTCATACTTATCTTGTAGAGATTAGATTTGAAAGTATCATTAGAAATTTATACATAAAGACAGAAAAAAGAAAATGTATTTTTCTATCTAAAATATTTTTTTGATGATATCATATATGGAGGACAAGATACTTTATGTAAAGATTTTGTAAATCAGATGAAGCAAGAATTTGAAATGTCTATGTTTGGAAAAATCAATTTTTTTGTGGGGTTGCAAGTTTATCTGATAAAGTATGGTATAAACATCACTCAATCAAAGTATGTCAAAGAAATATTGAATACTTTTGGATTAGAAGATTCCAAACCAATAAATACACCTATGGTGACTGAACACAAGTTGTCAATGAATGATGATTCTGCTGAGGTAAATCAAACATTATATAGGTCTATGATTGGCAAATTGCAATATGTAGTACATAGTAGACTTGATATTGCATTATCTATAGGGATAGTTGCAAGACTCTTTGCGAAGCTTAGGGAGAATTATTTAATGGCTATGAAGAGAATAATGAGATATTTGAAAGGAACAAGAGAGTTTGGTATATACTACAAGAAGAATGAAAAGTTTGAATTGAGATCCTACACTAATGTTAAAAGGGTTGGAAACATTGGTGACAGAAAGAGCACCAGTGGAGGAGCATTTTTCTTGGGCAAGAGACTAGTTACATGGAAAAGAAAGAAACAGAGGTGTACTTCACAATCTACTACTAAAGTTGAATATTTTGTTGCTGCTATAAACTACACAAATATTGTATGGATCAAATAGCTACTTAAAGGAATAAAGGAAGAAATCACAAAACTAGTGATACTTTATTATGATAATACAAGTCCTATTAATATATCAAAGAATCCAGTAATGCACACAAAGATAAAGCATATTGCAATCAAGTATCATTACTTGAGAGAGTTAGTTCAAGACAAAGAAGTGAAGATGGAATATATTAACTTAAAGGAGCAAATTCCTAATATCTTCACAAAACTATTACCTAAGGATGCTCATGAGTATCTAAGAGGTAAACTGGGGGTGATACCCCTATCAAAGGCTATTTAAGTAATAAGAGTGCCCTACATCAAACAAGCTAATGTTCATATAATACAAATTGATGCAGTGGATCTTACTTTAGGAGTTGCCTAAAGTAATCACAGAGCTGAAATTTCAAATCATTCACAAGCAAGGTGACAGAGGGAGAAACTAAATAAACTGTAAAAGCTTATATCTTCATGTTTTAAGATGACCAATTTTTGGTATATGTCTTTGGCATTGTTCTCAAAGAGGGAGAAAGTACATTAAATTAATCAAGAAGGGGAGATTTGTTGATCAAGAGCTGTCAAAATAAAGAGGGAGAAAGTACATCAAAGAAAGAAAGTGTAATCACATAGGGAGATATTCCTTATAAATGTTGAGGGAGAAAGTGCAAGAGATTGTTGTCAAAGAAGTTGAACAAGACTGATATGATTTTAATATTTTTTCTTTCTCAAAATTGACATCTTTTTGAGTGTTAAAATATGTGCTTGTAGAATTTTTCATTTACAATATATTATATCTAATTAAAATACTATAAACTCTATATGAGAATATTCTTGAGTCTGAGCTCTATAAAATGGTGTTTTTATGTTATTAAAAGAATTTCATAAAAAATAGTAAGAGTTATTGAAACACCACTTTTATAAAATAATTGTATTTCTTTAGTAATTGGATACAAACTAGTATAAAACATGCCTTTAATAAACATTTCCAATTGGAAAAGTGTCAAATAACATATCATTTAGCTAGAATCAATTTATCTAGATCATATGTTTGGACAAAATTGATTTTTAGATAGAAATACTCAAATTTAGTCATTATGATGACTTAGCCTAAAAGGTGACACAACTTTGTACTTTTACCCAGACTTGGTTGATCAGTTTGGTTTGCCATCAATGCCAAAAAGGGAAACTATTGAAATTTGATTGAAAAGATTATTGTTAAGAGAGATTATTGAAAGGACATTGTTGAAAAAGATTATTTGTTTCAATCATTGTTTTGTCACTGATGTCAAACTTGCTATTTCTTGGTAAGACAACTACTTATAAGATTCAAGTACTATCACTTAGTTGATTGATGAAGAGGATTTGATCAACAAGAGGTAACAATAGCACCTAGAGGAAAGGTTGAGTAATGATATTGTAATGAAGTGTAAGAATTAGTTAAGACAGTGATGACATGATGTATTGATAATCTACTTAAGGTTACAAAATACTAGCTATACTTAGAAAGTTTCGAAGAACAAGTTGCACAAAGTTTGTCTGCCAAGCTTGACCAAGTGGATAGTAGGTGTCGAGAAAAGTCAGTGCAAGCCGAGCAAAAAGTTAGTTGGAGCTAAGTGAAAGAAAATTTTAGTGGATGCCGAGCAAGAGAGATGATATTGACAAAATTTTAGTTGATGTCAAGCATCAGTAAACTTTAGTTGATGCCAAGTGATTTTATAGTTGATGTCGAGCAATGCAGTATGTGCCAAGCATTAGAAGATTGATAATGCTAAGCTGTTACTTTATGTTAAAAATCAAAGATTCATCAAATCTAAGGTAACATGTTTTTTTTCTTGAAATTTGTGAACCAGGAGGAAGATAAGGTTGATGAGCTAGTGGTACAAAATTTGATGTAAACCATTTTTAGGTGAATTCAAATGGATTCTAGGAGAAGTTTCTAGAAAAGACAAGATATGAGGTAGATACATTGTATCCTACCTAATCCATCCAAAACCATAAATTGGATGATGGAAAATGAGTAGAAAAATATCCTAAATTCCTATTTATAAGAATGTCTAGTCATGAAGCAAAAGTTGTGGGTATGTGCAAGATCATGGTGTGCCAAAAAGTGGTGATCTGAAAAATATGTAGTTCTGAAATGCCTCAAAGAATTTCAAAATCTATTCTCACTTTTTTCCCACCCATCCTAATACTAAATGAAAACAATTAATACCTTTATAATTCCTACTATATCTTTCAATACCAACCTTATATGGTCATCTTTAAAACATCCTGAAAATGTGTTTTTGGCATGTTCTTATGTGTTTTTTACTTCAAGCATGTAGCTGACGACTTTTTTTTAACCAAAATTTGATGTAATGAAAAGGGTTTCTTAAGAATGTTCTTAGCTTTTCATAAATGTAAGTTTTGTCAAATGACGAGTTTAGTAAGTAATTATTACTTATTTTCTAATGGAGTTAGCTACAAAGTACTGATTGACATACTAGTTGAAAAATAGCTATAACTTTCAAACCGTATAAGATTTGTGAAATTCAAAAGTTGCGTCACATTCTATGCTTTGACTAGTATAAGAGAAAAAAAAGAAAAACTTAATTTTGATTTTTTTTGAACTAGTTAAGGTGGTCAGACATGGGAGTTTTTTAATTCTGAAAATAGTATAGTAGAAAATTCATAATTAATTATTTATTTGGAATAAAAATTACCAAAAATATGCGTCACATCTAGGCATGAGTCTACTTTTTATATCTAAAATTATATTTAAAAATATTATCATTTGATTATGATTAAGGTGGTTAGACATACACCTACTTTTTATTTTTGCCCTAAAATTTTTGTAGCACTGCATTAAAATCCAAACTTTTGACCAATCAAATTTTTTTTCTCTAGATAAGGCCTTGTATTTTAGAAACTAGATTCAATTTCCTACAGATTATTTTCTTACAAATTTTTGATAAAAAGTCTAGAACCACTTTAAAATTATGTGTCAAGTTGACATAACCCTGATTTGCTAGTTTTTCACTGCCACTTAAGGCCATAGTTTGGTACACCATGATCCTGCACATACCCTTGTCATATGCAAGAACCTAAGGAGGAGAAGGAGTTAAGGGTTTTTCTTCATCAAGTGACCCAAGAGAAGAGTCTACAATGGCATGTTAAGCAAGAAGGCTTAAGGAGATGAATGCTTGAAGGGTGAACAAGCTGTCAGAGTTGCAAAGTATAAAGGCCAAGAAAAATTGAGGATTGAACAGAGATCTATAATCTGTAAGAGAAGTTGTAAGTTGTATCAGATCAGAGCTCTACTATTACTCTCTAAAATTTGTATTAGTCTAGGATAAATCCTTTGGATTAAGGTTGACCTAACAGTCATTTGAAAATCCTTTAACTAGGTGGCATTCCAAGTAAATAGCCTAAAGTCCTTTAACAAGGCTCACTTCTAACAGGGTGATTGAAATCTCTTTACTGGGTCACATTTAATAGTGTGTATTTTAACCTTTAATAGAGTTGGCTTTTCATAGGGCATCGCTTCAAAAGAGTGAAAAAGACTAGTATGTTACTAGTGGTTTTTCCCAAATTGGGTTTCCAATTAAATCATTGTGTCAAGTGTGCTAACAAATGTGTTGTTTTTTATGCTTTACATTTCTACAAGTTGATTTGACAGTAACATACAAGCTTTATTTATTAAATAATGGATGCATGCATGGGTATGGATGTTTTATGGGTTCAATTAGTTATGAAAAGTTGTACTTATACATCTGGATCTTAGATAACTAATTCACACACACACCCCCTCCCCCTTCGTAGTTATGCTAAAGTATTCCAATAGTTGTCAAGTCAAGCAATGGTGATCAAGTCATTAAACCCATCAAAAATCCTTGGCCAAGGTAGTTTATAGGCATGTTTTTCATCTAATAATCACTTAATCTCAGTAGTACTAGTTATGTAAGCATGTTTGCTTCATAACTAAGCGGACATTTAAAGCACCAGGATGTTCAAGTGGCTAGACTGAAGAACATCCCATGCCCAATCCCAAGGTAGGGGGAGCCATTCTAGTTTAATAGAATGTGTGGAGATAAGTAGGGTCTAAGGTTGGAAGGTTAAGCCTATGTTAATGATTCTCCTCTCACCAAAACTGAAGCTTGCACAACCAGCTAAAGATCTTTCGATAACACTTGTATGTTCTATTCTTTCTAATGTTGTTAAGTATTTACTTTACTTGTATGTTTTGTTATTTAGATGATCATGAATATAGTCATGCTAGTTAGTCATTAATCTAGTTATTTTCAATTGATCATGAATATAGTTGTGAATAGTTAATCATTAATCTAGTTATTATAGTTGATCAAGAATATAATTATACTAGTTAATTGTTAATCTATTTATTTCAGCTAATCATGAATATAGTTGTGAATAGTTAATCATTGATTTAGTTATTTTAATTAAATTATAACACAATTATTTTCTGTCAATTCTTAAAAATAGTTATTGTCATGTGATCAGGATTCAGTTATCTATTTATGAATGATGGGTGTTTTTAGTTTAATTCATCTTTGTTTTAGATATGAAAAGCCATTTGTTACATATGGTATCAGAGCCTAGTTCAACAATAAACCTAGGGCACACTACCTTCCATGTAAACTTGAAAACTTCTTAGAATTATTATATGGGATGCAAGTACATAAAACACTCTGCAACAAGACTCGACACCCCATCTTTCCCTATTCAATTGAAAACATGCCTAAATTTGATTATACTTGCTTCTTCATTCCTCAAGATAATGAAGCTCTGAACCAGGCATTGCAATGAATGAAGAAAGAAAGAGTCAAGTGGACCCCTACTAGTAAAGCAACATATAGGAACAAGTTAATTCAAACTAGAATGCTCAATGTGGCAACTCTTTTTTGTATTTCCATAGATCCAAATGGTGCAGGATATGTACCAATATGAGCCAAAAAAATGTTGAAAAGAAAGATTAAATTTTATAATGTAAACATCCTCAATAGAGGAAAATTTTGTAAATAAGGTTGTCCTGAATGCAGTAGAAAAGTATTTAGTTAATTAAATAAGTTGGGTTAAATCACATGTGTTTCATGAATTCACAAAACTCTTTCTATTGTGGAAATACTTAAATATGTATAAATTCAATAAATTGACACAAATTTTATTAATTTATAGGTGAAACCAATAAACAAAATAAAATGAACGGCAATAAGAATGTTGTAGATCATGGCATCGTCTATGAAAACACTCAATCATCCATTGAATTGTTACTTTAGATTTTGCAAGAAATGCAACTGAAGCTAGATAACATGGAAAAGAGAATGAATGAGATGGCAGCCCATATGGGGCATAACCATGAGAAAACACATTCATCACCTACTCCTAGAACAAAGATAGAAATCTCCAGAAATAACAAGAGAACCTCTTCAACCATTGAAATTGAAAAACAAAAGAAATAAGAAATAGTGGCTGATCTGTCAGCAAATATCAAGAAAATCAAACCACCCAAGTTTTCCAAGTTTGAGTCTAGAGAGGAAGTAAAGGCTTGGCTAACTAAAATGGAATCATATTTTGAAATTAGGAAATTTTTTGAAACCTCAAAAGTGGTTTGGGGAATATACCACTTTACTGGAGAAGTTGGAACTTGGTGGGGAAACACCAAAGTTGAGAAAAACATTAAAACCACTGAGAATACTTGGGAAAAGTTTGTAACCATTTTTAGAAATTGTTGGCTGCTCCAAACCTTTTATGACCAGAAACTTCTAGACTTCCAAAAATTAAAGTAAGGAGATATGACTATACATAAGTATTGGGAGAAATTTACCTAACTATTGAAGTTCATTATGGGTCTGAACAACAAAATAGGAGTAGTTGATGTTCTCACTCCTCAAACTATGGAGGAAGGTCTAGAGAAGGTTGTTTAACAAGAATACAAAATGAAGAAAGATGACTCCATCTAGAGCAATAAAATGAAAACAAACTAGAATATGGAGGCTGTTGATTATGGATCTCAGAAAGCATAGTCTAAGGATATCAGGTACAGTAAAATAGAATTAAAAGGAAATAGAGTCAATGATGTTAAATGTAATTTTAGTACAAGTGAGAATAGTAAGAGTAATGAAAGGAAGGGGCCACCTTCAGGATGCTTCACTTGTGGAGGAGATCATTATGCTAAAAAATGTCCCATCAAACCCAACACCAATCAAGTACAATGACCACCTCTTCCATAGCAACATCAAGTTTATCAGTAAAGGATCCATGTAGCCCTAGACAATAGACAAGTAGAACAACAAATAGGCTAGATTGAAACTCTGGGTAAGATCTATGGGAACCCTGTCTCCATTTTCATTGATCCTAGAGCTTCTGAATGTTTTATATCACCTAAACTATTAAGTAGATTTTCAAAGAGATCTAGTTTTATGGTAAAACCATGGGCAGTCAAATATGCAAACCAGTCAAGGGCTAAGGTAGAGCAGTGTATGTTTGAAGCTCAAGTTGATTTTTCAAATTTCACAATGGAATTGAACTTGTATGTAGCACCTCTTGAGTCTTACAAAATTATCATAGGCATTAATTCACTTAGTAAGCATAAGGCCAAGGTGGATTTTCTTTCCAAAACTATAAATTTTTTAGGTGATTGAGGTAGGCCAACAAACATTTTAGGGATTAAACATGAAATTAATTCAAAATAGATATCTACCATGCAACTTAATAAATATGGAAGAAAAGGCTATGACATCTTTTTAGTTAGAGTTAAGGACAAAATAGAACCTAAAAACACCACATATGGAGATGACTACATTTTTGAAGATGGGGAAATTAAAGAAAAGTTAAAGGAATCTTTTGAAGAAAAATATCCCTATCTAAAGAATTATCAAGATGTATTTCCTAAAGAACTCCCCAGTCTACTACCTTCCCAAGCCTTTGATTTCACCATAGATTTGATACTAGGAGCAAAACTCATTTCTCAGGCATCATATCAAATGACTACCATGGAATTAATGGAATCTAATACAACTATAAGACGTGTTAGACAAGAAACTGATTTGGCCCAATGTTTCACCATGGAGAGCCTCAGTGTTTTTTGTTAGGAAGAAGGACATAACCATGAGATTATATGCATAGATTACAAAATGCTCAATAAGATTACCATCAAGAACTAATATCAATTTCCTAGGATAGATTATCTTTTTCATCAAATGAAGGGCTAAACAGTGCTTTCAAAAATTGATTTGAGATCAAGATATTTCCAACTTCATATTAAGGATGAAGATATTCATAAAACTAAATTTAGAACTAGGTATGGACATTATGAATTTACAGTGTTGTCATTCAGGTTAACCAATGTCCTATCACCTTTTATGAACTTAGTGAATAGCATATTTCAAGATTGGTTGGATAAGTTTGTGCTAGTCTTTATAGATGATATTCTAATATATTCAAAGAATGATGAAGAACATTAGAAACATCTAGAAATAGTTTTGTAAAGATTAAGAGAACATAAATTATATGAAAAATTGTCTAAATGCACTTTCTATCAAAAGAAAATTCAGTATTTAGGGCACACTATATCAGCTCACGGGGTAGCCATAGATCTGTCAAAAATTAAAGCAATTAAGGAATGATCCATATGTAAAAACATGATAAAAGTTAGAAGTTTTATTGGATTGGTAGGGTTCTATAGGAAATTTTTCAGGAATTTCTCCAAGATTGCATACCCAATTACATCACTTTAGAGAAAAGGAAAGAAATTTATCTAGATAGAAAAATGTTAATCAGGCTTTGAATACTTGAAGGAAAAGTTAACTACAACACCCATACTAAAAGTACCTAATTCACAAAAGGCACTTGAAACTATAACAGATGCATCATGAGAAGGTTTAGGAGGTGTGCTAATGTAGGATGAACAGGTGATTGCATATGAATCTAGGAAATTGAAGAATTATGAGCATAATTACACACCTCATGATCTAGATTTAGTATCTATTGTACATGCTCTTCAGATGTGGAGACATTATTTGATTAGAAAACCTCTTGAACATTTATCTAATCATCATGGTCTAAAATACATCTTCACTCAACCAAATCTAAATGTTAGATAAAGAAGATGGCTAGAATTTTTAGCAGATTATGAATTCAACATAAGTTATATTAAAGGCAAGGAGAAAAAAGTAGAAGATGCCCTAAGTAGGAGAAGACGCATTTCTACAATGACTACTATAAACTTTAGATTAAATGACTTGATTTTATGACATCTAGAACATGATGAATTTTATGCAGAAATCAGCTTAGCTCTTATCAAGGACCCACAAGATTCTAAGTATTCATAATTTAGTTTAAAAGAGGATGGATTGTTAAGATATAATAACAAGATTTATGTACCCAACAACTCTAAACTTCATAGAATGATTCTAGAAGAATCTCATTCAACTCCATATTCAAGACACCCTAGGGTAACTAAAATGTTTTCTAATATAAAACCTCTATATTTTTGCAAAGGAATGAAAAGGGAGCCAATAGAATTTGTTGTAGGTTGTTTAGAATGCCAGAGAGTAAAGGCATAACATTGATACCCAGCAAGCCTTTTATAGCCTAATGAAGTACTAGAGTGGAAATGGCAAATAATTTCCATGGACTTTATACAAGGATTACCTATGACATGAAATTAACACAATACCATTCTAGTAGTAGTTGATAGATTGATAAAAGTTACTCATTTTATACTAGGAAATCTAACTGATGGAGTACCAAAAATTGCTCACAAATTAATGAAAGAAATTCTAGATTGCATGGAATCCTAGAGAAACTTATTTCAGATAGAGATACTAGGATAACTTCCAAGTTTTAGTCAAACATTATTTTCAACATTAGGTACTAAACTAAACATTAGTACAACTTATCATCCTGAGACGGATGGTCAAACAGAAAGAGTAAATTAGGTATTAGCTCCTAAGATAGATGGTAAAAAATAAGCGTAGATCAGGTATTAGAAGATCTTCTAAGAGTATATTGTATGGATTGATAATATCAATAGGAAACATACTTACCCTTGGTGGAATTTGTGTATAATAATTCCTATCAGTCCACCATTGAAATGGCTCCCTTTGAGGCTCTATATGACCACAAATGTAGAACTCCTATGAGTTGGAATTGCTTGAAAGATAGAATCATTGTTGGACCTAAAATGCTTAAGGAAATGGAAGAACAGATCATCCAAATTCATCAAAGATTGAAGGAAGCTAATGATAGATAGAAAAGCTATGTAGATGCAAAAAGAACATCTAGAGAATTCTCAATGGGAGAAAAAGTACTATTAATGGTAAAACATCAGAAGAGTACTATCAAGTTTGGTAAGAATGCCAAGTTAGCCCCAACATATGTGGGACCCTTTGAAATATTGAAAGTTGTGAACCTAGTAGCTTACATAATTGCTTTACCACCAGCCCTTGCCAGGATGCATGACATCTCCCATGTGTCATATCTTAAGAAATAAATTACCCATCATGATCATATAATTTATTGGAAACTATTATAGGTGCAAGAACCAAGGGTGGTAGAAATAGAACCACTCAAAATACTCGAGGTCCATAAGCTATGCTTACAAAATTAAGAGGTGACACAATGCAAGGTCCAATGGGATTAGTATGCAGAGGATAATGCAACTTGGGAGGATTATCATGAAATTATCCAAAGATACCCTCATCTTTTCTTTATGAATGGAAATTGAACATTTCTTTCTTTTCTTAAATTAACTGATTTAGTATTGTTTGAAGTTTTTTTGTGATATTCATTGGGGACGATGAAAAATTTAAGGGAGAGGGTATGTTACATCCCAAAGTTTTGACCTAATTTTAAACTTGTTTATAACTATTGGATTTATCAATTTATCTTTTAATGATCATGTGAAATAGATAGTTATTTATATATGTTGTATTAACTGTTAATAAAGATGGTCATTAACCATTAACTGTTATTAGATGATTACCAGTTGTTTGATTTAAAATAACAATTATTATGTTTATATGAATTATTATAGATATGTCTATTATAATGGAAAAAGTGTTTTCATAAGTGATTGTAGGAGAAGATGAAGAGGAGGGAAGCATTGCTAAATGGGATCATCATAATGGGATGTTTGATTAGTTCAGTCATCAAGATTGGTAGGTATGACCTTAAACTCCTTTGGAAAGGACATGATGACTTGATCATAATATACATTTATGGGACCCACATGAGCTATTAAGAAAATAATCTAGGAAAACTTAAAATAATCTAATTAAATAATAAAACATATGTCAAGAGATTTTTAATTGATCTTTCATCATATTATTATAATAAATATTTATATACGTATGTATAAATATAAAAATGAAGTGGCACCATTAAATTATAATAATTTAATATAATGATGTCACCCCATTGATATACTTACATGAATGTATGTAAGTACATATTATAATAATAGTGAAACTATAATATTTCCAACTTTCTCTTCCAACCTTTTTATTTTCTTTTCCCTTTTTCTTTTTCAATCGATTTAATATTTAGAATTTCAAAATGGCTTATAATATTTGAAATGAAAGAAGCCAAGAAGTCATAGCTCATTCCTTTATAGGAAGACAAGAGAGGAGTTGGGCATTCACCATTCTCTTATTTTCTCCACTTTTCTAAATTCCTTTTGGTAGTGTTGTCTCCAAACTCCATAACCTGACTTCATCTCATTATTCTACTCAACCAAATTTTTGCAAATATAGACTAGTGATTTGATCAAAATAAATGATATATATTCCTTACCAAGCAAGTAATTTCTAGCTAAGTTTCAAAGGTTGAGAGTAATGTAGGTGACATCTCAAATTGCTAGAGAAAAACTAATCAGAAGTTCAAGATAATCAAGCAGTACCAACTCATTAGTAGGTCATGTGATTTCCATTTCAAATATGTCCATTTTGTATAGTAGCCAAACCTCTTTCTTTGTCTATGATCATGTTAATTTTTTTTTAAAAAGTTGCTTAATAAACACTACAATTCATAATGAACTGTCTTTCTACTTTCAATGTAACCAGAATCATCATAGAAGAAGTTGATTTGTGTCCCTTTAAGAAAGTTTCTAAATGTATTAGGAACTTGTATGATTGTTATTGATCTCAAGAGGAAGTTTACAATGTTGCAATTCATGATAAAAGATATCAAGAGAAAAATGCTCATAAAACTACCAATACATCTGGGATTCATTGGCAAAGAAGCCATGAAATAGTGAAGAGGTGTAAAAGAAGCAAAATGCTCATAAACTTTTAATACACCTGGGACTCACTGGCAAGGTAGCCGTGTATGGTGAAGAGGTGGAATAATCTATAAGAAAGAGAAAGAGAAATTATATATGAATTTAAATGATAATATATTTAATAGCTCATGCTCATCCTTGTAATGAAATATGTTGTCAAGTCAAGCGGTGGTGATCAGATCATTGAACCCATCGAAAATCCTTGGCCAAGGTAGTTTATAGGAATTTTTTCCATCTAGTGATCACATGATGTTTAAGTAGCACCAGTTATGTAAGCATGTCTATTTCATAACTAAGTAGACATTCAAAATACTATTATGCTTAGGTGGTTGGCCTGAAGAACATCCCATGCCCAATCCCAAGGTGGGGAGGGTCATTCTAATTTAATAGAATGTGTGAGGATAAGTATGGTCTGAGATTGGGAGGTTAAGAAAAGTCGAGGCTTACACAACCGACTAAAGATCCTTTGATGATACTTGTATGTTCCATTTCTTCTGTTCTTGTTAAGTATTTACTTTACTTGCATGTTTCATTATTCATTTGATCATGAATATAGTTATGGTAGTTAGTCATTAATCTAGTTATTTTTTGTTGATCATGAATACGGTTGTGAATAGTTAATCATTAATCTAGTTATTACAATTGATCATGAATACAGTTATACTAGTTAATCGTTAATCTATTTATTTCAGCTAATCATGAATACAATTGTGAATAGTTAATCATTGATTTAGTTATTTTAATTAAATGTGAATATAGTTATTTTTTTATTGATTTTTAAAAATAGTTAATGTCATATGATCAGGATTCAGTTATCTATTTATGAATGATGGGTGTTTTCAGTTTAATCCATCTTTGTTTTAGGTATGAAAAGTTGTTTGTTACAACTCTCATTAGTTTCTTGATTAATCATATGTAGGGAATTTTCTCCTCAATTATTCATCATATTAGCTAGATGGTTACACCATCAAATCAAGAAGGAAAAGAAAGTAATTGGCTACCCTCTCATTACATGAGAGATTTAATAAGTCTCCAAGAATAATTTAATACTTATTTACAATCCTCAATATGTTTTCTAACTCTCCAACTCAAGAAGGATAAACCTTTCAAAGAATTAACAATGTTTAATTAATTTCATTACATTTTTTTCCACACGTTTGTTCTTGGGCCATTTTTATTCCAATATAGGTGGAAATTTTTTTAGCATAATAGTTTGTCTATATATCCAAAGAGAGTACCACCATCAAGAGAAACCTTCCATTATGATCATGAACCAGTTTCTCATGTCTAATATATCTATGATTTCCTTTTATTGGGCCCCATTTATATAATTGATCTTGAACTAGCCCTAAGATAGAGTTGACCAAGAAAAACCATTCCAATTTTCAAGGACATTTTTGTTTAAAAGTGGAAGTAGAGAAATTCCTTTAAACTTTCCACCTTTGAGAAATTTCCCTCTCAGTATTCAAAGTTTTAATAGGGACATCCATGATCCTATAGTTAGGACAAGTCACTTAAAAGTTTTCCTTGATGACCACTTGAATCTTGTGTGCCATAATATTAGTAGGATAAGCTATTTCCCTATAGATATGATTATTCCCCTCTTTCCAAATGCCTTAGGTGATATGTTGCATCACAAGGCCAGAACATAAAACAAATAGGCAATGGTTCAAAGTTCTCACATCTAATAAATTCATCAATCGACAAAAGAGTTATGGAAAACCTAATCTATTGACCACAAATTCTAAATGACTAGACATTTCTTGCATATGAGAATCTAAACAAAATATGAAAAGCATCCTCAACACCCTCCATGCAAAGTTAGCACCATTTTGGAATAGGAAGACCCTTTTGTAGAGATTATCAATGGTTAATATTTTATCACGACTTCTATCTAAGAGAATATGTAACTTTGGAGATAACCATGGACTCCAAAGGAAACCCCAACATAAATGATTAAATAAACCTTTCATTTTCTTTTGGAATGCCCAAGAAATAGAGAAGCTATCATCCAAGGTTGATGTCCAAATCAACGAAATATAAGATAAGGTTATAGGAATATGGCCCCAAGAAAGCAAGGAATTAAGAGGACCCATTTCAATCTTAGTTAAAATTGCATTCCAATCTTTCATATTTTTTGTTGGAATTAGCAATACATCCTTGCACCTGCAAAGACATAGACTTTCTTAGAAATTCTTAAAAAATGATAAGGTATCTTTTGCAATCAAACTTTTTGTTTTTAGTGAATGTCATTTGGTACTTGGAAATTGAAGAATTTATAACATTGCCTCTATAAATTTTGTCTCTAGTCTTTGTTGTGCCATTTTCGGTCCAATCAAATGACACATAAACCCTTTCAATATGTGTTATGTCTTAAAAAATTAAACCTTTTCTAATTGAAACATAGGGGAAAACATCCAATAGCCACCCAGGCTAACTTTGCACACCTAGAACTCCTTAATCATAAGCCATATTTTGTGATTTTTTCACCGCACATACATAAGTGAGTAAAGTGCTTAAAGATGAGGTTTCATCTTTTGGGTATTCATTGATCTCTTTGCAGAGATCGTGGAGTGCAAAGTGGTCCAAAAGTACCATTTCAAAACACTTGCTCAGTGCCTACTATGTTCATCAATGAATAGTTGCTCACTCAAAAATGTTAGTACTTGTGGCTAAATGTCGCAATAGTATTTATGGAATGTCCTAATAATGGTGTACAAACATGCCAATCACCAACCAAAAAGGTTGAAAAATGATCGACTATTAGTACATGTGTGATCAGCTATTAGTACACATGTTTTCATTTTTTGAACTCTTTTGAATATAGTAATTAAAAGGTATCTATAAAAAATACTGTAATAATTATGAGACCCAAGGCAGAACTCTTCCCTTAGCATTAAATAAATTGAAGATGAAAAACATCTAAATTATGATTAATTGGTACCAATTAAGTTTAATCACTGATTAAGTAATAAGCCATACACAATAGTCACTGCCAATGGAAAGTAATAATAATAATAATAACGATTACATGTTCCTAAACTTTTAAAACCTAAGCCTTTCTCACTCATTTATTTATTCATTAAGCATACACTCCATAGGTCAATGCGTATGCATTAGAATGCAAGTGTGGAGAGAATAACAAGAAATATAAAGAAAAAAAAGCTGAGGAAATATAAAGAAAACTTGAGCACAACTTGACTATCAATCATGACATTTTTTATCATTAACAAAATCTGCAACTTCATAGTTTGAATAGATTCTTCTCACAATCACATATCAGTTATGTGATTTAAACATATTGGTGAATACATGAAGATATTCACCATGTTCAATAGCTTTCTCCCATGTGGATACAAACAGAGCCAAAGGAAACAGTAAAAACAAATCAAAGGAAAAAACCATATGGTACATGATTCCTCCACAACCTTAGAAATAGATTGCAGAGAGTTTACAGAACTCCCATTGACTAGTGTGACTCTCAAAACAACAGTGCTAACATTCACAACCTCAAAAAATTGAATTTTTTGTAGAAAGTTGTGAAATCTACATACTTAGTTTATATTCAAGGTGTAGATTAATATTATGTAATGCACTCATTCGATTATCAACACATTCTTAGAATTTTTAGGCTTTGTAATTCTGAAAAACAAACAAGAAACCACACATTCAAATAAAAAACCACAAAATTAGAAAACAAGACTCAAAAATTTATATTCCAATTTTGTCTTCAATGATCTTCCATTACATTAAAATTTCATTTTCAATACTTTCCCTTCTCTCCTATTGGGAAGATGAAATGCTAGCGCAACAACAAGAAAAGAAAATCATTTTAGAATCAATAGAATCTATTGCCAACTTTCCAACTATTGGGAGGGTTTTGTTGCTATTGATTTCATATTTGGTTTTAAGTATATTGAACACACAAAAAAGAAAACTAACTCAAACTAAAATGAAATTCACTTTGTCCTAACTAACTATACTTGGAGATTTTATCAAGTCACTACTCCAATTATGCCACCACATCTTAAGACCTTATCACAAACCTTAAAATTAAAAACATTTAAAACATGACATTAGTTTTTTGCATAACTTCTTATAGCACCTTAATCCTACTAGTTTGTATAGAAGAATTTGTCTGGTCTATCACTGTAGTACATAGATATGCCTCAAACATAACCCTAACCCTAAAAAACATAAGACTCACAAAATCCAAGCTTGATGCTCATGCATCAGACTCTTGAGGTAAATAAAAATGTGTGTCCCATACTTTGAATCCCAAAGAAATATTTGCACTCATCTTCACCTTCACCAAAGGCTTCCAATGCATCAAGGATAAGAGAACAAATTTGCAAATCCATGAGCTCTACTTCATCTATTCAAACATCAAAATCTTTTGTACCACAATTAACCCACTAGCATGCTCACTCCTAGGAATAGACTGAACAACATAATGGTTCACCAATAATTTATGTAACTAAACATAACCAACAATAGTAACATCCTCAAACATGAAATCCATGTTAAGAACATCATGAGACTCCAAAACCAAATAGACAACATGTAAATCCAAAATTATATCCACATCAGCAACAATATGGATATCCAAATCAATAATATCAGTAGTAACTTGTACATCCTCAATCATCCGAGTAGCAACATATGAATTCAAATCCATATTATCTACCATATGAAAATCCTTATCCATATGTAAATCATCATTACCACAAACACAAATCTCACAATCAGTGATCTCATGTCTCAGAATAAGATTTCCTACAATTTTATTGTCAGATCCATCTGTCTGCTCATAAAAACCAACACATACCTCATCATCTTCAATAGAATCATGTACTTCCATGATCTGTCTTCTTCTTTGTACAATGATCTTAATTGACCAAACAACTTTCTTTCTAATACACAAATGCCAACCCACACAAGACTGGCTTAACTTCACTATTTTCTCAATAAATTCAACCCAAACTAGAATAGGATACTTTTCTTCCATTTTCACAACCATCTCGTCACATCCAAGTATCAAAAGGTCAATCAAAAAATCCTTTGCAAGTGTAGGTTAGATTTCAACCTACCACTCCATACAAAAATCACCAACTAGGAATCCTGAAATAATTAATCTTCATCACCCACAAGATTAAAACCTAGCTTTGATACCACTTGATGTAGTTCGAGGCCAGGTGAGTCTCCAAAGGAGATGACCAAGCCCAAAAAAGTAACCAGACAATGGAAATGCACCATACAATATAAGATTTGATAGATAATTCAACTCTTAATTCATCAAATATTTGATTACATGCAATGTGCCAAGCTATAACATCTTCCCGATTATGGCCAAATATAAAGAAATTATAGTAATAGTTATGCAAGATCTAACAAGATCCAAATAACTCCTAGCTAATACAAATTTGTAACAACACAAAAATCTATTAAAAACCCCAAGAAATATGTAACTTGAGATCACAAGTCACCAAGCAATCTTTTTATTTCCTAAGCCCACACTCAGCTACTAACTTTGTTAAACTTGGCTCCTCTCAGTTGCCCTTTCTCAACTCCATTATCAATAATGACTCTAGACATCACAAGACTCTATACTTGTAATGCCCTACCAAGGGATCCAAAAGAATTAACCTAAATTTTTGCTAAGTTTTCCAAAAAAAAAAAAAATTTTTTTTTTGAAGTCAGAAACATACACATCAAACACATAGTGGCAGAAACAATAACTTACAATCAACTAAACATATATAACAAGTTATGTTTCTTAAGGATCCCATGATGTTGAGTCACATTTAAATTTAATTAATACTAAATCTAATAACTACCACATCCATATGAAAGAATAATTAAAAGTCCAATATCCATAATATACATTTGTTCTGAATGCCTCTTGGCAAATTAATTCGAAATGCTCAATCATCCACTGTACATGTCACAGGGTATGAAAGGCTAAAAGAATATACATGTGAAGAAATATAAATACAACATTCTCCTCAGATCCATGATACAAGTACAATAAAATAAATGAAACCATCCACCACACATGATACATCCATACATCATAAAAGATATAACATCCAACCTGACAATGCAACTATCCATCGTGAAACACAACTAAGTGCACGGTTCCTCCCAACTGTCAATAGCATCATTAGACCATTTTGGACCCTAGCCATCCCCCGAATGTAACATCCCAAGCCACTTACAGATCATCAGTACTATCATAATAGGGATATCACTCCTAAAATATGCTACTACATACACATAAAGAAATCTAATATGCTAGAATAAAGCATAAGATAATCCTACAAAGTAGATAACATCATCTATCAAATGATAATCATCAATATAAGAAAATGCATAAGTAAATAACATCATCTAAATATGATACACAAGCATCCCAAGAATCTCACTGGTAAGTAAAAAGCACTACCACCCAACTGCGTGGAACCTAAATGGTCCACTCCCACCGCACTGAGGAGATAGTCTCAAGTCCCAAACAGGATATCAAATCACATAACACAAATACTCTCTAACTCCAAGAAATCCTAAAAGTATTCTAACTCAAAGGTTCCAATCATAGATCGACATCTAGACCTAGAGGTACACAAGACACGTAGGAAACCTACTATGTGAGCAAGAAAGTGTCATCGCATGAATCATGTAGGAGGGTCAGTACAAGAAGTTGGGTCTCACTTTTGGCCAAAAAGTGGAAGTGTTTTTTCTGTTTTTGAAATATTTTGTCAATTGATGCCAAAATTTGAGCCATTTAGAGATTAAATATAAAAAAACTTTAGAAATAAAAAGTGCAGTGCCTGGAATCTTCTTTTTGAATATGTAATTTATTTATATACCCATATGATAGATTATTTTTTTGGTATGGATCTTTAAAAACCACTTTTTCAAAATGCATGTTTCAGGACCATACCATGCTCGTGTACGGACACCATAATTTGACACAAATGAATGAATTTTTGTGAATCCTTTTAAATGGAGTTACCTAACACAACAATGATTGATGAGAATATTTTTTTTGAATTTTTTAATGAATATTTTTTTTATTATTAATTTTTAATTGGCTATAAAAGAAAGATTTAAAACCTCTCGTGTACGGACACCATAATTTGACACAAATGAATGAATTTTTGTGAATCCTTTTAAATGGAGTTACCTAACACAACAATGATTGATGAGAATATTTTTCTTGAATTTTTTAATGAATATTTTTTTTATTATTAATTTTTAATTGGCTATAAAAGAAAGATTTAAAACCTCTCGTGTACGGACACCATAATTTGATCAAAATTTCACTTTTTTCAAAAAAAAAAAAATTTTAACTTCAAAAGAATTGAATGTAGATTGATGACATATAAATTAATTTAAGAAAAAATATAAAATAAAAAAGTTATTAAAGTTTTAGTGAACGTTGCTATTTTACATTTAGGTACCACCTTTGATTAAAAAATTTTAAAAAATAGTAAATAAAAACATAACTTTATAAAATTTATATTTTTGAAATCAGGAGAGTGAGAGCTCTAATGGGTTTTTGTTTCGTAAAAAAATTTGATCGAGAAGACCCTCTAAAAATTATGGCAAGGCATGAATTTGTCAGTTCAATGCCTTAGCCAAATCTTAAGAGGCCAAGGCATAGGCTTGGTCTCACCAAGTCTGTCCCAAACCAAAATTCGAGGCAGGAAAAAAAAATCCTGCCTCATGTTGTAAGAAACGGGCACCCGTTATTTGAATTTTAAAAAATGGGTACCCATTTTGAAAAGCTAAAACTGGCATGTAAAATCCGCTAAAAACTTAAAAAATTGAATTTTTAAGAAACGGGTACCCATTTTATACTTTTAAAAAATAGGTACCCGATTTTTAAAAAATGGGTGCCCGTTTCTTAAAAATTTAAAATTTTATTTTTTTTAGAAACGGGTACCCGTTTTTTGAAAATAAAAAATGGGTACCCGATTTTTAAAAATAACGGGTGCCCGTTTTTTAAATTTAGGGTCGGGCACC
Source organism: Cupressus sempervirens (assembly GCA_028749045.1). NCBI lineage: Eukaryota > Viridiplantae > Streptophyta > Pinopsida > Cupressales > Cupressaceae > Cupressus > Cupressus sempervirens. The sequence goes on along the minus strand of CM053792.1, from coordinate 161,603,212 downwards.
CGAACCAAAAATGGGTGCTCGTTTTTTAAAATCAGGTACCCATTTCTAAGAAGTTTCATTTTGCGGATTTGACTTCCGCAGAATTGCGACCCAACTTTGTGCATTCACCCAGGAGTTACCTTGGTAGTTATCTTAAGACTCCATGGTCCCTAATGATTCCTATGCAACCACTAGTATCCTCTCATACTGAAAAGGCATACTAAGGAATGCAAGGTCGTAACCAAGCATTCTCTCTACTCCCATCCTAGTCTCTACTAGAACTCGAGGCATCAATGAGAACATACAATTAACTTTTATTAGGTTTGTTTAAGTTAGTATTTAGTGTAATGTTTTCACTTATTAAAACAACTTACAATGAGTTCCCCTAGCAGCCACTTAGGGCCCTATCCCCCATTACAAGCCATTTCCTAACATTGCATATAGATTACCTACCCTAAGCTCATGAAATCACAAATCAAGGAATCATATAAAATCACCTTAGTCCTATACAAGCGACTGAACAACATCAAAAGATTATCCACAATATTCACATCAGTTCTCCTTGAGAAACTAAAAGGCATCAAATGATAAATCACAATAATCATCAGTTCTCAACGAGCAACTAGAAAGCATCAAAGATAAATCACAATATCCATTAGTTCTCAACGAGCAATCAAAGACTCCAAAATGGTCAAGTCAAACATCTCACAACATGGCATCCTCTCAAAGCGACTAGAAGGAAAATCAAATATAACTAATCGATGACTCAAAAATGCTTAAGTCAAGTATCTCATATACATACACCTCAGCTTCACACAACAAGACTAGACAGCAATAACAATCAATAATCCACACACATCATAGAGCATGCCATCGCATTACCATGGTTGGGTTTTAAAAAGATTGAAACCAAATCATCATAACATCACATTCACATAACCCTCGAGCCTCTAGTAACAACCTAGGACTAGTCAATGCTAGGACAACCTGAAACCCTAAAGCATAGAGAGTGCATAGAAAACATCATGATCTCATAGTTTGGATTGATTTGAAAGCACATAGTTTTAGTTTGCAGTAAGGTTTAAATTTTTGTTTTCAATATGAGTTTTCGAATACCTACAATTTGCCACATAACCCTTTATAATTTACCCCATTTTATATTCAGATAAAATGTACAATTACCCTACTTTTGATTTTAAGCTAGTTAACCAATATAACTAAAAGGGTAATTATTTATTTAATTGTCAAAATAATACCTAATGATTTTTAAATAAAATAATTATGACTTTATTTAAACCCAATAATAATAATATAATAGATTCACAATCTTTAATATCACATCTAATTAATCTATTTTTTTAAAATTAAAAATGTCTAAAATCATAAAATAAACTATATTAATATATATTATTAATTACTTAATAATTAATAATATTATTAATAAAATTTACTAATAAAAAAATTCATTAACTAATAATTAATAATAAAAAACTTATTATTAATGTTATTAATAATCATTAATTAAATTCCATAATAATTAAATGAAACTTATATTAAAATTATTAATAATTAATATTTTTAAAACTTTATAATAATAAAATTTAATATAATATCAAAAATGGCGGATAACATTCCAATGTGATTTTAAAATTGCTGCAAACCATGGTTTTACGACTCCAAACAGCTGTTAGAGTAAATAATTAATTATCTAATTATTTATTCTATTTACTTAAGCTTACTTAGGTAAATGCATTTATTTATTAGTTGTAGTCTAGGAGTTAGTTATAAGTTGTTGACAATACGGGAGTTTGTTCTCTCCTAAGTCATACTTATCCTCTCACATTGTTCGAGGACTTTCCACCTTATGTGGATGTATGCTTAGTTGTCACACTTATCTCCTAGCATCTTCTAGCTTGTTCTAGAAGATTCCTAGAGCTCTTTATAAGCGGGCTCCCTCATTGTATAACATCACTTTACATTGTATATTGTAAATACATTTTCATTGTGTTTCAATAACTTGTGGTCTCTCATGTTTGTTTAGGGTTTTTCCCTTGCTCTATGCTCTTCCTCTCCTTGGCTTCTCTTTGACAGGTTTTCGCATGCAGGTGATCTTGGGTGTCTTCGGAGTTGGCTTTCATCAACTCCAACAATAGCCATTGTCAGCCTATAAGCCATAATAATATATGAGTAAAGGGGTAGGGGGAGGGTAAAACCCGCCCCTCCCCAAATTTATTATTTTAAAAAAAAATTAATTAATTAAAACTCTACAAAAAAAATAAAAAATGATTGGCCTGCAAATCACAGTATAGCGAATGCATAGCACAGGCACACGTGAAGGTAAAAAGGTAAGTGTGGGGGGGGGCGGAGGGGGTGGCGTGGGTGGGTCAAACCCCTCCCCTCAATTTATATATATATTTTTTAATTATTTTTTTATAAATGAAATAAACCCCTCCTTCCCCAATAATAATCAATTAATATATATTTGTTTTAAATATATATTTATTTTTTGGTAGTATTTACAAATTTAGACTAATATGAAAAATACATTTACCATACAAATTTCTAATATAAAAAATTTCTTTTTGTTTTTAACCCTTCTCAAATCAATTACTAAATTGTTTAATCTAGAAAAATGAGGGTTTTCTGATTACTTTTCCAATCTCTATGCATGCAGAAGACATTGGCTAGCATTTAACAATTTACAACATTGAAATGTTTAAGTATTCATTACAAAGAAATTTGAATTCACAATCCATAGGCACAAAGAAGATAGGGAAGGAAAATTTGTGTAATAATTAGTGGTCCAAAACACAAGACCCTACTTGAACCTGATGCTAATACTCAACCAGCCGAAGATTATGAGAGAATTCGCTTCTATCCAAAATCTTCTTTTGAAAACTTTCCCCAAAAAATTGCTTCCAAAATTCGCATCAAAATTCTTCCTTCAAAAATGAACCATCTGATTGTGATAAAGAGCCTTCCTTAAATCAGGGCACTGATTGTGCGTTCACCCCAAGAGAACTCCTTGCTCACAACCCTTAACTCAATATTAACTTTTATTAATCTTTATATCTCTTCTCATGCATGTTAAAATGAATTATTAAATAGCTTTATTTAATTTTCCACTTGACTCCTCTTTTAATTTATTTATTAATTTTAATCCCATGCAAACTTTATGCAAATTAAAATATCTTTATTAATTTCACTAGTTTTATCTTTTTAATTAATTTTTCATATTTTAACTCATGCATCATGCGATCTAGAATTTAATAATTTAATATCTTTTCACTTTTTTAAATCATTTTAGAAAATTAATTGATAAAATATTTATTAACTCAAATAATAATAATATTTAGCATTTATTTAAAAATGAACTCTAAATATAGTATTATTAAATTAACTAAATATTATCACATTCTAAATTTATACTTATAACTTTTATCTCCAAATTTAATTCTTTTTATTTAATTAATTTTTCAATTAATTAAATATAATTAAATATTAAAATATCATAATAATTTCCCATTAAATTAAATCATTAGTTTAATCTTTTAATTGGACTTAATATATAGAAAATACATCAAAGACTCATAAAACTACATACAAAAACCCTTCAAAGAAAAACACATACAAAATCAAACTAAAGGGTTATAATCACAAATTAATGTCATTCGACACATTTAGAGGGTACTCAACTTAGACACTTGTCCTAATTTTTAATGAGGACAAATGGCTTAAAGGTTTAGAAATTGGACTTAAGAAATGATCTCCCCTCTACCATTGAGATAATGTGATAGGGTATGCTCATCTTGGCAATTCAAGGAAGTTGATACCTGGTACCTACAACCTGCATAAAATCCATGCATGTACAGACACAATATATACTAAGCTAAATAGGCAATAGCAGGAAGTGGTGCATCATGTAGATCCTAACTAGTAGGTGACTACGACTCGCTTCCTTAACCACATCAGAATTGCCATACATAAAGAAAACAAACACGCACACCATACACATGTAGTATGGGGTAAGTATCCATAAGAAAACACATATGATAATAAACCATCTAACTAATCATCATCAATAACTGAAAACACTACAATAATCATCATACATACATGAAATATAGAGTACCAAGCCATCTCATCATGTAATCAACTAAATCTGAAACAATATCTGATAATTTGAAAGTAATACTACTAATCATCAAACATAAAACTAGCCTAGAAGAGTTTGGCAATGATAACAAAAATGTGAACTAGGGGCAGGCACTACAATAATTATATAGTTAAACTAAGCCACAAGTCATCCTAACAAATTGCATTAAATAAACACTAACATTAAATAAAAACTCAAGCCACAAGTCAACCTTCTAGATTATATAACACTTGGGATAAACACCAAGTTTCTAATGCATAACTAAATCATAAGGTAACTTAACATTAAGTGATCTTATCCATAGATCCATATGTCATCCAACAATCCTCATCTAAAAGGGCACAAACTAAATCCCATAGATTGAAGATCATGGAAATAGTCTCCAAAGTCTACCTAGGAAATAAGGAACATGTTAGTAGCAGCCACCAAAAGATTTCTAACTCCAACATAGTCCATCCAATCATTATGTGTGCATTTCAAAAGGTCCATAGATATGCCTCGAACATAACTCTAACCATATGAAACATAGTGCTCACAAAATCCAAGCACGATGCTCCTACATCAAATTATTATTTCTATAATAATAAATTCTCTATCAAATTGCCATGGTTTTCAAAGTAAAATATGACAAGAACTCATGTCTACAAAATCACTTAATACTTCATCCTTAAAAATTCCAATACTAAATTAACAAAGAATTATTCTCTAACCTACATCCAACGATCATCTTGAAATCAACTGATTCAATAAGGAGTAGGATGAATTAGTTTTTGCATTCCAAGTTCTCTGACCATTTCTTCAAAAACAAGATTATTAGTATTACTTCCATACACAATAACTTTACAACATTTACCTCCAGACTTCCAAATAGTTATGAATAAGTTCCTTCTTTGTACTAGATTTGAAACTTTTTTAGCCAACATAATTATTCTCATCAAAAGAGAGTCTCCAACTTTAGGTGAAGCCAAATCAACATCAGAATTTTCTACTTTTTGCTCTTCCTTTACTACGAAGTTTTATTTCTCAATCTTCACACAAGGATATTCAAAATCTCGATGTCCATTCTTATAACATTTAAAACAACTACCTTTGAACACATATTTCTTATCAAAGACTACTTTCCTACCCTTATCCACTTTTTTCTATTGCTTACATTTCCTTCTTCCTAACTTATCTTCTTCCTTCAATGCATAGGTTAGGGGAATATTTAGGGAAATTCTTAGAATTATTCACTAAGGTTAGGACATAGATTAGAATTATGATTACTGTTAGGCTTAGGATTAGGATCTTAGTCTAGATGTGTAGGTATATCATACACATATAAGTTCCAATCATAAAATAAACATGTACACATATAATTCTTAAACATGAAATGAACATACACATCATTTATGTGAACATTAAATGAATAGATATACAAATAAGTCCTATACACATGTACATTAAATTAACATATGTGCATATAAGTTCTAAAATGAAATGAACATAAACATGAATGGGTCATTAAACAATGGCTTAAGGGGAAAAACTATAATCAAACATCAACCTAGATAATGGGAGAACCTAAAATCAAACCTTAATCCATCATAATTTTCTAAACTACCTCATCTAAATAGTTCATAAATGTGTACATGTGGAAAGGGGCCATAAAAAGAATAATTTAAAATTGAACATCAATCTATATTAAATAATTGTCTAAGTCAGGTTCTGGTGTCTAGTAGATACTTGAATGTTTATATCCTAATCCTAATTTAGGATGTATTAAGGAGAAAGCCTAAAATCAAACATCAATCTATCATAATGTTGAAAAGGGCCCTAAAAGAATGGCTCGAGGGGGGAATATATGAAATCAAACATCATTGTAGATCGCAACTTTCTAGATCATGTTATGTAGTTCATACATGTATACATGCATGAACTAGATAACATTATTGGTCCCAATTTAGGAATACATGCGCAAGCTCAAAATAGAACATCAATCCATCATGAATTTCTAAACTACCTAGCATGGTCTCTTATTCATACATGTATACATTTAAAGAGGTCCTATAAGATAACTTAAAGGAAGTATCTAATTGTTAAAATGATGTATCACATATTAACCTAGGACATGATAGATAGAGATTTGTTGAACATGTGTGCATGTTTTAATCATTCTAAATAGAAACTTATGGTTGTAATAGGATATGGTTGTAATAATGATAATGAGTACATATTCCTGAACTTTTAAAACCTAAGCCTTTCTCACTCGTTTATTTATTCATTAAGCATATACTCCACAGGCAATGCTTATACATCATGAAGGCAAAGAGAAAGACAAATACATAGAAATAATACTGATTTTATTGCCTTACTGCCTTGCACAAATGCATTACATAAGACCTCTATTTATAGAGATCTGAGAATACTCCAGAATACACATAGAACATTTTAAACATGTTATATTATATTAAATATGGGCAGCTTCTATACTGTAGCTGGGACGGCTGACTGTCTGCTATTTACTCTGTACAATGGATGGACGGCTGAGTTGGGCTAGACGTGGGCTGGTTGTCTGCTATTAATGGCAAAAATTAATACTACCAACTACTGCCAACACTCCCCCTTAATTTTTGTCATTAATAAATTTTGCATCAGTAATACCCAATTTCTCTTGCAGATATTCAAAGTTATTCTTTGACAATGGCTTAGTGAATATATCTGCCAATTGATCTTCAAATTTACAGAACTCAAGGTAGATTCCTCCATTGTTGACCAATTCTCTGATGAAGTGGTACCTTGTATCAATATGTTTGCTCCTCTTATGAAATACATGATTTTTAGATAATGCTATTGTTGATTTGTTATCACAAAGAATTAGTGTTGGTTCCTCCTAATGATGGTGAAGATTGAACAAAATTCAATGCATCCATACTACTTGACATGTTGTGGAAGTGGCAGCTACATATTCTGCTTTAGGTGATGAGATCGTCACTATAGGTTGCTTCTTTGATGCCCATGATACGGCTCCTGATCCAAGGTGAAAGATATATCCAGAAGTGCTCTTCCTATCATCAATGCTACCTACAAAATCACTGTCAGTATAACCCATCAAACCAAAATTGTTAGCTTTGGAATATAGGATTCCATATCCCATTGTTCCTGTAATATATCTCAATATCCTTTTTCCAACTTGTCAATGAGAATTTTGTGGTGATTACATGAACCTTGAGATTAAACTGACACTATAGATGATGTCTGGCCTTGTAGCTGTCATATACATTAAACTTCCAACAAGTCTTTTGAACATAGTTGGATCAACATTTGAACTCTTTTCTTCCTTTCTAAGTTTTGTTCTTGTTGTAACTGGAGTTGACACTGAATTGCACTTCATCATTTTAAATCTCTTTAAAACATCCTTTATATACTTGGATTGACAAATGAAGATACCTCACATTGAATAACTTCAATACCTAAGAAATATCTCATCAACCCCAAATCTTTCATTTCAAATTCTTTCATTTCAAATTCTTTCATCATTTCTGACTTGAACATGTCTATTGATAGATTTCCAGTGAATATCAAGTCATCAACATACAAGCATACAATCAAAATCTGACCTTCCTTATTAGTTTTAACATATAACGTGGGCTCATTGTTACTTCTATTGAATTGATTAGTTATCATGTATGAATCAATCCTCTTATACCAAGCCCTAGGAGCTTGTTTTAAACCATAAAGTGCCTTGTTTAGTTTATATACCTTGTTTTCATGCCCATTAACCTCATAACCAGGTGGTTGTTTAATATATACCTCTTCATCAAGAAAACCATTCAAAAAAGCTGATTTTACATCCATTTGATACACTTTCCAATCATTTTGTGCTACTATTGCTAAAATAGTTCGAACTGTGTCAAGTCTAGGAACTGGAGCAAATGTTTCATTATAATCAACTCCATATTGTTTTGAAAAACCTTTAGCAACTAGTCTTGCCTTGTGCTTAACAATTTCACCTTTTTCATCAAATTTAGTTTTGTAAACCCATTTGACTCCTATACATTCTTTTCCTTTAGGTAAATTCATTAATTCTCATGTGTTATTTCTTTCAATAGAGTCAATTTCTTCATCCATTTCCTTGATCCATTTATCTTCTTTAATTGCTTCATCAAAATACAATGGATCATAAGAAAATAAAGCAAAATTTGAGTAAATATCTACATTCTCTTCTTCTTGATCATATATTTCTTTTAAGCTTCTTGTCTTCTTACCTTTGTAACTTGGTATTGAGAATGTTGAATTAGATTTATCACTTACATTTGAACTTGGAGGTGAGGCACCTTGCACAAAGTTTCTTGGTGGAGTATTGGGTGTTGATTTAGTCCCTTGTTCCTTTAATTCATCATCACCTTGTAATATTGGTGCTCCTCTTGTGACTTGTTTGTTATTATTTTCATACCATGAATCTTCTTCTTCAAATTTAACATCCCTACTAATGATCAATTTCTTTGAAACAGGATTATACAATCTATAAGCCTTTGATTCTTCACTATAACTAATAAAGATGCATTTTTCACTTTTATCATCCAATTTCTTTCTCAATTCAGATGGAACTAATGAATAAGCAACACAGCCAAAAAATCTAAAATGGGATACTGTATGTTTCTTACCATTCCATGCTTCTTGTGGAATTGTGTTCTTAACACTCTTTGTAGGACTCCTGTTCAAAATGTATATAGCACATGCTACTGCTTCTGCCCAAAACTCAATGGATAGATTTTTGGCCTTCAACATACTCCTTGCCATTTCCATTAGGGTTCTATTCTTCCTTTGTGCTACACCATTTTGTTGTGGTGTGCACCTTGTGGTAAACTGCTTCTTAATTCCATGAAATCTACAAAATTCAAGAAAATCATTAGAACTGAATTCACCACCTCTATCAGATCGCAATACCTTGATGTAGTGACCACTTTATTTTTCAACCAAATTTTTGAAATCCTTGAACTTTTCAAAAGCTGAACTTTTTTGTTTGAGAAAGTATATCCAAATCTTCCTGCTAAAATCATCAATAAATGTTAGGAAATATATATGTGGAGTTTGCATAGGTCCACATATATCAGTGTGAACTAATTCCAATGGTGCTCTTGCTCTATATGAACCTCCTACTGGGAAGCTTTCTCTATGTTGTTTTGCCAAAATACAACTTTCACATGAACTTGGTGGTTTCAATATTTGAGGCAATCCTTTCACCATATTCTTCTTTTGTAATAAGCTTAAAGCATCAAAATGAAGATGACCATACCTCAAATGCCATAGCCATGACTGATCTGAGTATACTATCTTGAAACTAACTTCTTTTCCTCCTTGAATGCAATGAATCTAGAGGGGGAACATTTGATTTTGTGTCATGTTGACCCTTGCAATTAACCTGCCACTAGGATTTCTATCCAAGACTGTGCAAACATCATTGTCAAAAGAAACTTTGTAACCCTTTTGTACTAGTTGACCAACACTCATGAGATTGTGTTTTAATCCAGGCACAAAATACACATCAGGAATATATCTTTTTCCTCCATTTTTTGTCAAGACATTTATAACACCTTTTCCCATTACAGAGACTTTACTATCATTTCCTAACTTTACTTCATATTTTATAGAATCATCCAAGCTAGCAAACAAATCTTTATTTCGAGTCATATGGTTACTACATCCACTATCTAGGAACCATATATCACTAGAGCTTTCTTGAGCAACATTACAAGTTATAAATAAACTTCCTGAATTGTTATCAGATACATCTGAGTAATTAGCACCATCCTTTTCAATATCCTCTTGTTTCTTTCTACATTCACTTGTAATATGACCAAATCTCTTACAATAATGACACTGAATTCGAGATTTATCAAACCTTGATGATGGGTGTTGGAATGAACTTCTGCCACATCCTCTATTCGAACTTTGAATGGATTGATTTGTTCTCTCTTCTTGATTTGGACTTCCACGTCCATCTATGCTTCTACCTCTTCCTCTTCCTCTGTAGTTTGATCTTCCTCTTCCTCTGCCAAAAGATACCTGCGATCTAAATGCATTCTCCAAAGAAGAATTGTTATTTCTATTCATTCTTGATTCATGAGATAAAAGTGAGCCCATCAATTCATCAATAGATAGTATTGTCAAATCTTTAGATTCTTCAATGGCAACAACAATGGCATCAAATTTTCTAGGCAAACAACGAAGTATCTTTTCAACAACTTTTTGATCTATCAAATCATCACCATATGATCTAATTTGATTAACCACATTCATTACTTGATTTAGAAATTGATCAACTGAGTCTGAATCTTTCATACACAAATTTTCAAAATCACGCCTTAAAGTTTGCAATTTAGCAATCTTAACTTTTGATGTCCCTTGATATGCTGTTTCTAAAATATCCCATGCAATTTTAGACTTTTTAGCAGCACAAACCTTAGGAAAAATTGATTCATCTAAAGATTGTTGAATTAGAAACAATGCTTTAGCATCCTTTTTCCTGTTATCTTGTAATTTATCCTTTTCATCTTGTGTTAATGTAGACTCATCTTGTGGTTCAATGAAACCCTTTTCAATAAGATCCCATATGCCTTGAGAACAAAATAGTGTCTTCATTTTTATAGCGCAAAATTCATAATTTTTACCAGAAAATATTGGAATTTGTAGTTGAGCTATACTACTTCCTGAAGCCATATTAATACACACTTACAACTGCACCTTACAATTTTAAACTTTGCTTTACAAAGCAAATCCACCAAACAAGTCTAAGCCAATGACATATAGCTTAAACAAACAACAATATAATGCTTATTTTCTCCTTTTAACAAATTTTTTTTATCATTAGACTTCACTCCAAGAAATCAGTTGATACCTTCTTCAAACATTAAATTGAGATATTTTCTTCTCTCAATCTTGGCAGCCACTAGTCTCCAACTTTAGAAGCTGATAATGATCTGCAATCAAGAAAACATTAGAAGCTCCATTCACTGCTACAGCAGTTATACATATCAACACATAATTCTTTTCTTCCTAGGCTCAGCTCTTCATGCTCTGATACCAATTTGAAAGAAAAGAGAAAGACAAATAAACAGAAATAATACTGATTTTATTGCCTTACTGCTTTGAACAAATGCATTACATAAGACCTCTATTTATAGAGATCTGAGAATACTCTAGAATATAGATAGAACATTTTAAACATGTTATATTATATTAAACATGGGCAGCTTCTATACTGTAGCTGGGACAGCTGACTGTCTGCTATTTACTCTGGACGGTGGATGGACGGCTGAGTTGGGCTGGACGTGGGCTGGTTGTCTGCTATTAATGGCAGAAATTAATACTGCCAACTACAGCCAACACATCAGAATGCAAGCGTGGAGAGAAGAACAGGAAATATAAAGAAAACGATGAAGCTGAGGAACCCCCGAGTGGAGGCCGGCGATCCAGAGACTGGGTCGAAGTTAGGATGAGCTAACTCTTCACAAGTGGCAGGAGTAAAAGAGATCTTCTCATCATCAATATCGTAGAGAATATGCAGATTCTGCTGCTGTAAGTTCCCCAGAATGGAAGGCACCTTCAAGTTGGTTTGGGAATCCAGTCTGACCATGACCAGACACGCAATACCAGATCCCGCGGGATCCACAAGGAAATTGTACTTCCCATCCACCACGTAATCTGCACCTCCGTCCATATGAAACGTAATGTTGGGAAAAGTGAATCCCGGAGACACCCAATAGCAGAGGCTCACTCCGGCAGGAGGGTTGTCGTATATGCTCATTCCGGGCACGGCGTTCAAAACCTGGGCAACTGCATCGAAGGCGTCGGGTGACAAATATGTGATGGTCGAGCCCGAGTCAATGATAAAACCTCCGTCTCCATTCTCCCCGATATCAAATTCTCTCGCTGGAATGTCCGCCAATGTCGTCCCCACGCTGATTCCGTTCACAGAGATGTAATAGAAACTCTGCAGCTCAGATCGGGCGGTGTTCCTTAACATCGGCGTAGACTTGATATTGCTTCCTTTCAAATCAGCTGCGCTGCCGAAGAAAAGAGGACTCGTCTCAGAGCTCGACATGCTGGGAAAGGTGGTGAGACAGTAGGAGAATTTCGACCCAATCTGCGAAATGAGCGATAGGTCCCCTCGTCCGAGCCCCACAAGACCGTCCGCTTCAGCAAAAGCGGGTCCTTGCGTGTCGTGGCTGCACCCGAACGCCAACCCCGGGATGGACTCGTGGTCTCCATTACTATCCCACAAAGTAAACGTCTCGTTCGATAAGACGCCCTTTGTTTTCGACCCGTCCACGTACAAGTACGAATACTCGCAGTCTGCCGTGCAGGTTTGAGCGGGAAGTGCATTGCAGAGGGAAGATGAACACGAGATTTTATTGTAGGTGGTCGATTTGGCCGGGTTGAAGATGTGGTCGGGCTGAGAATAGCAGTTAGTGCAGGGTTTACACTGCGTCCAGATGAGATCGCTTCCCGTGTCAACGATGCCAATCAATTTGCGCGGCGGGGTTCCGATGCCCATTGTCATCATGAACTCTGCAACGCGTTGCCCACTCTTCACCGGCGCGCCCAAGTCGGCTGCGAGAGATACTTGTCCTCTCATGGCAGTTTCTAGTCTCTTCAGCCGGGCGTTGCTTCTGTGGACAGCGTGAGTGATGTTTGTACTGCTCCACATGCGCTGCATGTCTACTCGCAAGGCTTTCACTTGCACTCGCGGCCCGTTCAACGCCATTACCATCACCAGCAGGAGTATCCGGCTCACGCCATTGATGCGTACCATTGCAAAGCAATATACGAGGCTATGAATATGCTTTCCTTGCTATATTTTTGTGTGGAAGAGGATCCGTCGAGGCATGGTTTAAATGCTCTGGTTGGATGCTAAGGATCATTGATGTTCACATCAGGAACATAGGAATGTAAGAAGCAATTTGGGGTTTGCGAGAATGTTCGCAACAAGGTAAAGGTAAAGGCGTGGAGTTTCCTAGGTGCCAGTTGTCATTTGAAGAGACGGCAATTAGGTCGTTCCATAGACTAAAATTAGAACGGGGCTCGTGCGGGGAAATTTCTACTCTGAATCGCTACCATTATTTTTAATGAACATTGTCATCGGGGTGATCTGTATGCCCTGGGGTTTACGCATTGTCATAGCTGGCACGACTGTTTTTTTACGTATTGTTTAACAGGCCAACAAGTTGGGTAGGAAAATGTTGAAACAGAGGATCAATATTTTGCTATCTAGGTGTGACACTATTGCAGTCACTGATTATTAATTACTTACCGTAAGTGATTATTAGTTCCTGCCAAGGCAGGAATACTTATGCATTCATGTCAATGCAAATACGACATTAACACTAATCAATAAAATCAAAAAATTTAAAAGATTATATGAGATTTCTAATGTTTATATCTTTTTTTAATTTTTCATTATTTTATAAATCATATTTTTCATCCATTCTATTGGCCAATACTATTTTTGGTGGAGAGAAATTTAATTTTCTTTAACAAAAAATACAAATATTTTCTAACAACTTTATTTTGTATTAATGAATGTATTAATTACAACTTTATATTTTTTACATTTGTGACAAGTTGATAAGATTTTATTTTTTCAATCATTTTATCTTCCACCTCACACAACATGTCTAATCAATATTAATTATCACAATCCATTAAATATTTTTTGTTTTTTATTTTAAATATATTTATTATTAGTTTTACATTGATGTTTATTTTTGACTATTTGATATAACTTGTTCCTAAAACTTCATGTAATGCATAAGTTCAAATTATACTTCTATATATATATAACTAATTAATGTGTCTTTTTTAATATAATTTCAATATGTTATATCTTTGTATTCGAATTTCTAATTTTTAAATTTTTTTTTTTTTTTATCATAAAAGTAGTTAAATTATTACTATTATTTTACTTTTATAAAAATAAATTAAACAATATTATTTTTTAATTATATTTTATAATAGTGTTTGCAATATGTATAATTGATAAGTGTTACAATTTATAAATTATATCATTTATTATTATTAATATTTTTTATTTAAACAATTTATCATTTAGTTTAAATACATTTAAAACTTAAATATATATTTTAATATTAAATTAATAATTATATTTTATATAAAAAATACTAAAGAAATAACCACAAAAAAGAAATAATTCAATTCTAAAAGATATATAAATTATTATTATGTTTTTATAAACTATGTATTAAAATTAAATAGTTATATTTTATTCCTTATTTATTACATCATATTTATTATCAACATCAAATTTATATATATTACATTTATTTATTATTTACAAATGTACATATTAAATTATATAGATATTATTTCATAATTAAAAATTACTTAATTGTATGAAAAGTTTGGAAATACAAAACATTAAATAGTAAACCTTCTCTAATTGTGTAAAATTAAACAATTAGTTTTACTTATAAAATATTTTTATATTTCAATACATATCATTTTTTCTTATAGAAATGTGAGTTTTAATATAAAAATTAAATTCTTAGTTTCATTAATTAAAATATAATATATTTTAATTTTTTATTATAACCATGATTTTATTTTGACTATTTGTTTTATTAAGAAAAATAATTATATTTAGCTCTCTCTCTCTCTCTCACACACACACACACACACACACACACACACACACACACAACTTATGTTGTTATCACTCTATCTTACTATTTTATCTCTCTTCCTCTTCCTCCTCTATATTATCTATCCTTTTTTTTCCTCTACATATATGTTTCTATTGTTATTGTTGTATACTGGTATTTATCTCTATCTATATCTCTATCCTAATTTTTGTCTAGTGCTAATGATTAAAAATAGTGTGAGTTTCATTTGATAATTAAGATAAAAATAATAAATAGTTGGGGAGTTATTCCAACTACTTATGGTTCTCTAGTAGCATGCATGGTATGCTTAAACATATAATGTGATACTCCAAATGCTTTATCACTTCTTCAAGTTTTGTAATTCAAATATTGGTATGGATATCTTTCCTCATTGCACATAATTTAAGTTGTCAATGTAGAAGGTGCAAATTTTTCTAAAGCATATGTATTGATCGTAGTATGATATTAAGTACCTAGTGCTATACTAGGGACTTTGGCCTTGTAGTCTTGGGCCTAAATGCCCAAAGATATAATAATATAGCACAAGAGCTTAACAACAAAATATGAGCTATCCTATCAAATCACAAGCACATTTCTAGGATGAGAATTTAACAACAAAATATGAGCAATCTTATCAGATCACAAGTGCATTTCTAGGCAAAAATCAATGCATTCGCAATGTTAATTTAGATTCTCACTCATCTACACTTCTACAACCATTATGCGTTAGGCAGGAACTATGACGCATTGTGTCTCTTGTTAAACTATTAGAAATAAATTTCTAGCTAATATTGAAAAATAACACAATTGCAACTTTACCAATAAAAATATGGAAAGAAATTTAAAGTATAGAGAAGACAATATTTTTGGACAAATCGTCTCTAGAAAAACTGAAAGCGAAAACCAATTCTACAAATGGAAAATATATTAATTTCAATAAATCAAGAGATACAAAATTCAAACAACCTCCTAATTTCTCCTATTGATATTCTCCACTACTATCCCCACTGCTATCACTCTGCCCTTGCTAACATTGCAAGACTGCTTGCTATCACTGCAAACTCATTTGCTAACACTGCAAATATTTTTACAACTCTTGTTGTTCTCTGTTCTATTTTGTTCTCCAAATGCCTCCCTTGACTCCCTTTTATACTACTTAACCAAGACGTTTCTAGTTGCTTCTTGATCAAAAACAATTCAACCAAGAAGTTTCTAGTTGCTTCTTGATTAAAACAACCTAATTAATAGTATATTAGTGGCTTCTAGAAGGAGTCAATTAATTAACAAATAATTATTTTTCATAACTCTAACAATTATTTGCCAATTAATCATGTACAGATGACCAGTTGTCCAAGCTACCTAGAACTAATAATGAGCCATTGAATAATTTTTTTTAAAAGATACATAAAGTAATACTCAAGTGTTTTTTCATGGTTTTTTTTGTAAGGAAGCCACCCAAACATCTTTTACAAAAAAAGAAGAAGCACATTTTAACTTAAATGAAACCCATATCCACATTTTCAAGTAGCAACCAATTTTACAATAAAGAATGTTCTAAACACAAGAAAAGAAATGTACCAAAATCACATGAGAGATCTAGCCAAATATCTACAAACATTCATGTCAAAATAAATTGGAGTCCCATGTCTGAATTTTCATGAAACATAAAGAGAAATATAGAATTCATGGCTTGTACAAGTCAAATGGTTGAAAGTTCCAAGGGAGATGCAAAAGAAATAGCAATCCAGAAACTAAACATAAAATTAGGAGAGATTGTGTGGAAGAAACTGAATTAATGGCCTACATCTATAATTGTTCTATAAATCACCATAGAGGAAGAAATTTTTTGTCCATCAACCACCTAGTGCTTGTGCTAGTTTTTGGAAGTAGATGCAAAAATAGAGATGCCATCATGGGAGGTTTTTGTGCTTTCTTTTGTAGCATGTACAACCAATACATTCCTTGAATTGAACACTAAAGGACCTTAACAGTACCCTTTCATAAAGATCAGTCAGCCATTTGAAGTACCATAGGAGTAGGTCTATTTCAATCCAAGGATAATTTGAGTTTTGTCTCAGTAGTCATTACATTTATAGCAGTGCCTAGATCAACAAGTGTATTAGGAATAGCAATTGTACCAATATTTACCCGAATGACAAGGCTACCAAGATCTACATATTTCAGAATGGTGACATTCTCCAATATTAATTTTGCTAACTGTCCAATAACTTGAATAGTCTTTGGGTCCTTTTTTTGTCATTGGGTACATAATTCACATACCATTTTATTCCATACTGGAATATCCTTAACATCATGCAAAAGAGGAAATTAAATATTAACATTGCATAATTCATTTAAAAGATCAAATTTCAAATTTGTTGGTTCCTTAGGCTCTGAAATGTCCCCTTTCTGATTTTATATGAAATTTAAAGCCTCTAATCAGATTTTTAAAATCAAACAACCAATATTTCAAAAATCCACCAATTTCTCAATAAAACCCAAATCAGGTATACCCAAAATAGTGCCAAAAACTTCATAGCTTCACATATTATTAATAAATATGAAAGTGGAAATTTTTACAAAAACTTCACCAGCATAACGGCCTACCAAATGACATTTCCAGATCTATATAGATTTTACACAACAACTCCCAAACGGAGGACAAAAACAATGCTCATTAGGCTCTTGAAAATAACACAAAATAGCCCGAAAACACCACAAAAACACTAATAATCTATCACAATAGTATAACCATGACCCAATACATATATTTAGGTCTATTTTAACATCTAAATGTCTGAAATATAGTAGCAACCCAAACTGATATGAAATACTCAACTGGAAACACCAAACTCTTACAAAAACACACTCAAAAACCCACAAATTTGCGTTGTTCAGCACAAGGGCAAACTCTGTGTGAGCTTGCACATGGAATGGCTTTAAGATCCCATCCTTAGCCTTCTTAGAAACCTAAAAACTCTCATCCTTGGGTCTCCTTCTCCACAGGTTTGGCAGCCTCTGAAGAACAACAAACTAATGAAAAAAAATCAAGCTCTGGAATGATCCCAAAACACCTCCAAATCCCTTCAAAAGAGGGCATAACCCTAAATCATGACCAAGAGGGGTTAATAAAACATATTTTAATAATAATTTTCATTTATTAGTCCATTGGTTTCCAAAGATTAGCCCCTTTTTCCAAAATTTCACCTTTTTGAGCCTGCTTGCCTTAGCAAAGATTATTATTTTTAATTATTTGAAAAGGGGATATGACAAGTCCTCCCCTTCCAAATATTTTTTTTTCTCAAGAAATGAAGGTTGAAATGCTCAAGAATATGTGCTCCTTCCCAAGTTGCATCCTCCAATGGTAATCCTTTCCATTTGACCAAATGCTCTATGATGCTCCATTTTTCAATCTTTTCTCTCTTGTATCCAAAATCTCTTTTGGTATCAAAACTAATTTACCTTCATCATCAAGAGGTGGTAATTCTGTAGATACTATGGTTTTTTGGCCTAGAACCTTTTTCAAACAAGATATATGGAAAACAATATGTGTTTTTCTGTTTGGTGGGAGCTCCAATTCATAAGCTACCTCTCCTACCTTCTTGATGATCTTATAAGACCCATAGAACCTTGGCTTGAGTTTCTCTGCCCCACTCCTCTTCAAGGTGCTTTGCTTATATGGGTGCAACCTAACAAATACCAAATCTCCCACCTCAAAAGATCTTTTAGTCCTTTTCCTATCAGCATATAACTTCTATTGGTTATGTGCATGTTGTAGATTATCCTTGAGGGACCTTATTGTGTCTTGGCTTTGCTTGAAGAAATCACTTGCTGCAGGTACTCTGCTATCTGAAAGTACTAGATCAACAAAGGAAAGGGCATCATAACCATAAAGAGCATGAAAAGGAGGCATACCAATAGACATGTGATGAGATGTATTGTAACAATACTCCCCTAGGTGCAACCATTTCACCCAAGCATGTTGTTGATTTGAAACATAGTTTCTCAAATATCCCTCTATCCATTTATTAACTAGAGATGTATTGTAACAATACTCCCCTAGGTGCAACCATTTCACCCAAGCATGTTATTGATTTGAAACATAGTTTCTCAAATATCCCTCTATCCATTTATTAACTATCTTTGTTTGTCCATTTGTTTGAGGGTGATAGCTAGTGCTGAGAGTGAGTTTAGTTCCTACCAAATGAAAGAGCTTCTTCCAAAAAGAGCTAAGGATTCTACTGTCCTAGTCACTGACAATGTTTCTAGGCAAGCCATGTAATCTAAAAATTTCCTTGAAGAAGAATTCGGCCACTTGTGATGCCTTGAAATCAAACGTGATAGGAAAGAAATGTGCATACTTATTTAGTCTATCTACCACCACATATATGCAATCCTTACCTTAAACCTTGGGCAACCTAGTGATGAAGTCCATGGAAATACTTTCCCATTTTTGTTCAGGAATAGGAAGTGGCTGCAACAACCCTGCAGAAAAATTTTGCTCACTCTTGCTTTGTTGGCATACCATACATTCCTTAATGTGTTTAAGGATATCCTCCTTCATAGCCTTCCATGAAAACTACTCTCAAATTTGCTTGTATGTCTTGAAGTATCCTTGATGACCAGCCAAAGGTGTGTCACGAAAGGCCCTCAATATCCTCTCTTAGTTTTTGATCCTGGCACTAAGAAGATCATGTTCTTGTAATAAATCAATTCATCAACAACCTTGTACCTTTTATCATCCACTAACTTATCCAAAATCTTGGTGGCAAAGGAATCTTTAGCATAGTCTGAAATTATGGAGACTTTCCAATCAACAGAGATAGATGTTAAGGAACACAAAGTGGGCTTTCTTGAGAGAGCATCACCAACCACATTATTCTTTCTTTTCATGTATTCAATATCAAAATCATAAGCTTGCAATTTGCTTACCCATTTTTGCTGATGATCATTCAAATCTCTTTAGTTCAAGAAGAACCTAAGGCTATTATGGTCTATCTTTACAATGAATCTCCCATATACCAAATATTGTCTAAACTTATGAAGTGCATGCATGATTGCCAGCATTTCCTTATCATAGATGGAGTAACCTTTCTCTGATTGATTTAATTTTCTACTCTCAAATGCTATTAGATATCCCCTTTGATTTAGGACAGCCCCTATACCTTCTCTAGAAGCATCACATTTAACAACAAAAGGTAAATAGAAATCTGGAATCGCAAGCATAGGGCATGAACTCATTACCTCCTTAAGCTTATCAAATGTTTTTTGTGCCTCTTCTATCCAAAAAAAAGCTCCTTTCTTTGTCGAATCAGTCAAGGGGCAACAAGCTGAGAAAATCCCTTGGTAAATCTCCTATAGTAGCTACACAACCCAAAGAAACCTCTCAACTATGTAAGATCAGTGGGTGGAGGCCAATCCAAAATTGCTTGAATTTTTGTTGATCAACCTATACTCCTTGAGAACTTATAATATGTCCCAAATATAAGATCTATGTCAAACCAAACTCACATTTAGATAGCTTAGCATAGAAGGATTGTTGCTCCAAGATTCCCAAAATAGTGTCTATGTGCTTTAGATGCTCTTCCCATCTTTTACTGTAAACCAAGATATCATCAAAAAATACCAAAACAAATTTTTGAAGATGTTGGCTAAATATCTTATTCATACAAGACTGGAATGTTGCAGGTGCATTAGTGAGGCCAAATGGCATAACAAGAAATTCAAAGTGCCCATAGTGACATCTGAAAGTGGTATTTTCCACATCTTCACTCCTCATTCAGATTTGATGGTACCCTGATCTTAAGTCAATTTTTGAGAAGTATATAGCACCATGTAACTCATCAATTAGTTCATCTATGTGTGGTATGGGCTACCTATTTTTTATAGTCTTCTTGTTTAGATCCCTGTAGTCTATACACATTCTGATTGTACCATCCTTTTTCTTGACAAGTACCACGGATAATGCAAATGGACTAGAGCTAGGCCTTATGAATCCCATGTCCAAGAGTTCCTTAATATTTTTTTTTAATTTCTTCCTTATAACCTCTTGGATGGTGCTATGGGGTTGTTATAATTGGTTTGGCACTCTGTTCTAACTCTATAACATGCTCAAAACCTCTATCTGGTGGTAATCCTGGAGGCAAGTCATTGAAAACTATACTATGCTTATCAAGAATATTTTGAATTTTAAAGTGGAAATTACCTTGATTCTTTGGAGATTTTGTTGGATAGATTATGACTCCTTCTTCCCATGCTACTTGTCCTCTTCAAAAAGTCCTCTCCATCCTCTTTGCAGAGACCACCTTAGGTGCTCCATTCGATAAGCCTCTCAATAAGACTTATTTCCCATTGGAAAGAAATTTAAACTCCATAGTTTGATGGTTCATGTAATAGCCTCC
Source organism: Cupressus sempervirens (assembly GCA_028749045.1). Classification (NCBI taxonomy): domain Eukaryota; kingdom Viridiplantae; phylum Streptophyta; class Pinopsida; order Cupressales; family Cupressaceae; genus Cupressus; species Cupressus sempervirens. The sequence goes on along the minus strand of CM053792.1, from coordinate 161,582,012 downwards.
AATAGAGTGCAACCATTGAACACCCAATACAAGATATGTCTCCCCAATGCCAACAACATAGAAGTCATCACATAACTCATAATCTCCTAAGGCCATCTTGAGTTGTTTCACCACCCGTGTGGAAGGCATAGTGAATCCATCAGCTATAATAACATTGAATCCCTCAAAATCTTCTACTTTAAGCCCTCTTTTCATGACAAATCCCTCATCAATAAAATTGTGAGTTGCCCCACTATCAAGAAGAACTGTCAACCTTTGCCCTGCTAGTACCCCTCGAATTCGAAAGGGATGGTATCTTGGGACTCCTGATAATGCTGCTAAAGTGCCATCCTTGATTATTTCTTTTTCTTTCTCTTCTTCTTCCTCCTCCTTAGTGTCATGAAATTCCTCATGCTCATCTGAATCAAATTCTGAAGCAACTTCAATATAGTGCACTTGACCTTTCCCCAAACATTTGTAACCCATGGTTCTCTACAAGTGAAAAAAAAAAAAATTTCCTTCATAATTCACTCCTAGTCTCTTCATCTACCCTTTTTTTTGCCACATTTATCACATCTTTTGGTGGTAGTGTTGGAAAAGTCTTTTTCTAAAAATTTCGCTTATGTTGCCAAAGATTTGGGAGTTTTTTATTAGTGACTGGTTTCATAGGCACGCAAGTTTCAAGTTGCAAGCTTCTTTTGATAGCTTCCTATAGGGTTGAGGGTGAGAAAGCCTTAACCAAACCCTTAACAGAATCTTCCAAACCATCAATAAAAAGATAAACAATCCTCTTTTCAGTCATATCAAGTATCATAACAGCCACTTTTTGAAACTCTTCTATATACTCATTAACTGATTTGGTTTGCTTCAACTTTGACAATTATTTAAAATACTCTTCATCATCCTTGAGGTCAAATCTATCTATCACTCTTTGAATGAAATCATCAAATGTAGTTACCTGATCAGGACCTTGAGTAGTCATTCCATGATACCACCAATCATAGGCTGCATCCTCCAAGTGTAGACTTGCAAATTGAACAAAATCACTCTCCTTCATGGGGTTAAGTGTGAAGAAGGTCTATAATTTTTGTAGCCATGCTCTAGCTGAAATTTTATTTGTTCCATCAAAAGTAGGTGCTGTAAACTTGCTTATTTTATTTTTGAGCTCTCTTCCACTTATGTCATGCTCCCTCCCATACTCTTTCGTGGGCATCAAAGTGTTCATCATATCCACATATTCTCTAAAAGGAACCAAACTATGAAAGTCATCATCTAAGCCATTGTAAGTAGCTTTTAATGCAATCAAGTTACGTGTAACCTCTTCCACGAGATTAAGGGTTGGACTTGGTACTAGTGGCTCATCTACAGGCAGGAAAATAGTTTTTGTTGATTTAGAAGGTGTGGGTTTCAGATTTCTTGGGTCCTCTGAAGTGCTCCCTTTCTCATTAGTAGATGCAACTCCTTGTAGTTTTTTTGTCAATATTTGCAAAGCCTCTCTAGTTTCTGCCAAACTATCCACTATCTACTTCTAAGTATTCTGGATGTCTTGGAAGAATTTCTTTGCCATCTCATCTGGGTTAGCCATACTTTTTCCTTCCTTGGATTTTATACTTTTACTTTTAACTGTAGGTTTGATCCAAAAAAAATTATTCTTTTCTTGCTGCAAATATCTCTTTTCTCTTTCACTTAGTTGCATGCAAACTTCTACAAACCCTCGGGTTGGCAAGATCATAGCTCTGATACCATTGAAATGTCCCCTTTCTAATTTTATATGAAATTTAAAGCCTCTAATCAAATTTTTAAAATAAACAACCAATATTTCAAAAATCCACCAATTTCTCAATAAAACCTAAATCGAGTATGCCCAAAATAGTGCCAAAAACTTCACAGCTTCACATATTATTAATAAATTTGAAAGTGGAATTTTTTACAAAAATTTCACCAAAATAATAGCCTACCAAATGAAATTTCTAGATCTATATAAATTTTACACAAAATCTTCCAAATGGAGGACAAAAACTGTAATGGGCACCCCTGGATGTCCCAAAAAACTAAACCAAATTGCTGAAAGGAATTATGTCAAACAGTTTGCATTCAACTTCTTAAAACCCCTTATAACTCCGGAAATCAAACGTTTATTTGTTTGTTGTGCTTCATGCATGGAATTGGTATCATACAACATAAACAAGAAAGGAACTACAATAATATGCAAAGTGGAAATGAACTGCTGCTAATAAAATGTTATTTTCAGAATTCATAAAGCTAAATACATGGCAGATTTATCAACTCACTAATTACTTCAGCAATATTGTCATAATACTCCAGCCCATGCTTACGAACTTGCTGCTACAATACTTTGTCCTTCAATCAGTCCACTACCTTCGTAATACCATTCCCTCAAAGCGGCATAAGCGTCGGACAAGTAGTGAAGAAGATATGAGCAAAACACCAAATTTGCCTGTAGCCGGAAATGCAACTAAACTGCCTGATAATGAAGCCAAAAACAAAGAATTCCAAAGGCCAAACCCCAAGGGAATGACGTCTAGAATGTTACAAGAGAGGATAGACGTCCTCAAATGCCAAGAACTGAGCTGCAACTCACATACCAATTTCTTCTCATATTCAACCTTCTCTAATGAAGCTACAAATGCTTCCTTTTATTCTATTCCCACGGGTCCGCTCAACTCATATGGGCAATGTGGGATAAAGATGTGTAATATAAAACATATATTAAAATACCCCTTATGTCTCCCTTGGGTACACATCACCATAAAATAAATATTAAAGTAACACTTTAATATTTTACAATTAAATTAGACGTTACTTTAATAAAATTTTAGGCATTAAAATGTATTAGCAATCGGACTCCGAATAATGCGAGTGATAGCTCATCGAAAAGCTCTCATCGAGGAGTATCGAATCCAATCACCAAAATTGACCTGCACTGTGTCCTGCCGACTTACTAAATATAGTAAGTATGCCTGAAACTGAGTAAATCAACTTTGTTTTGGCCCAAACTGGAAATGACTAGGCCAAAACACTCCAAGATCCCATTAAACCCTTCGTTAGCCCTCGGGACCATGTAGAACAAGGCTAACGCACACACACTTGGTCAACTACTAAAAGAACGTGAAGGTCAAAAGATGGGATCATTACAAAAACAATGCTCATCGAGCTCCCGAAAATAACACAAAATAGCTCGAAAACACCACAAAAAGACTAATAATCTATCACAAAAGAATAACCACAAGCCAATACATATATTCAGCTCTATTTTAACATCTAAATGTCTAAAATATATAAGCAACCCAAACTAATATGAAATACTCAACTAGAAACACCAAACTCTTACAAAAACACACCCGAAAACTCACAAATTTGCACTGTTCAGCACAAGGGAAAACTTTGCGTGAGCTTGCACATGGAATGGCTTTAAAATCCTATCCTTAGCATTCTTGTAAACCTAAAAACTCCCATCCTTGGGTCTCCTTCTCCATAGGTTTGGCAGCCTCTGAAGAACGACAAAGTAATGACCAAAAATCAAGTTCTAGAATGAGTCCAAAATGCCTCCAAATCCCTTTAAAAGAGGGCATAACCCTAACTCACGACCAAGAGGGGTTAATAAAACATATTTTAATAATAATTTTCATTTATTAGTCCATTGGTTTCCAAAGATTAGCCCCTTTTGCCAAAACTTCACCTTTTTGAGCCTGCCTGCCTTAGCAAAGATTATTATTTTTAATTATTTGAAAAGGGGACATGACAGGCTCTAGCTTAGGAATGAATTGACCAAGAAAAGGAGGCTCCTTTTCTATCTCTTCTTTAGGTTGATCATGGACCTCTATGATAGTAGGTCCTTTAAGAGCCTTTCCAGACCTAAGTTATACTCAATCCAACTTAGTTGTGTTGATGGGATTGGAAGGAAAATTAGCCATCTCACTATGATAAAGTGGTTGAGGAGGCTTATTATTAGGATTTGGATTTGGTTGAGTTGGCATGGATGTGGGTTTAGGCTATTGTGGTGGATTTGAAGGTGAATTTGAGGAAGATGGAGGTATGGGAGGAAGAGATTGTTGAGGTTGATGATAGAGGCTTATCATTGGTGGTGGAGGAAATGATTGTTGTGGAAGATAAGGTTGCATATAAGGTTGTGGAGCTGGATATGAAGATTGTAGCCTCCATGCCTGATGCCATGGTTGTGTACTAGGCTAAAAATTCTAGGACCATTGCTGATAAGGTTGAGGTTGTTGCCGATCGCCATACCATGGACCTTGGTTAGAGAATTGCTAAGATGGTTCAGAAAAATGTTCATTGGAGATAAGGTCTCTAGGTAAGAACTGGCATCATGGAGCCATATAATAAACTAATTCTTTAGTAAACTCCATAGAAATCATCCCTTCAAGAAGAGTTTGTAGTGTCTGACTCTTGCTAGCTTCCTCTAGTGATGCTACATGAGTCCAATTATAAAGAAATTCTTCCAGTCCATGCTTCTTACGACAAGTTGGTCAATATACTCCCAAGGCCTTTTTAGCTTCCTCATGTTTCCTGTGAGAATACAAAGTGTCAATTTCTTTTCTCATATGATTTAATAAGTCATCTATAAGATCTTCAAGTAAATTACCAGTTTCATGCTTGAAGATACTTGATGCATTACCCATAGTGAAAAACTTACTTGATTTCCCACTAATAGACCAATGATATCGCAAATAGTTCCTGCATATATCATAGATATCTTCAAAGGAAATTTTAGAAATATCACCTTTACCAATCAAATTTAAGGCATCCATGGTTTCATCATGAATCCCTCTTAAGAAAAACATCTTGATGGTGTTTGTAGTTGAATCAGGGCATCTTGAGCACTGTAAGCTAAAGGCAAAACATTCTAAGAAATCTTCAAATGACTCATCTTCTTGTTGAGTCATGTCAAAGATTTCATCCCATACTTCCTTGGTCTTATAGTACTCCTGATATTTTTCTAGAAAAGAATCTTTCATTTGGTCCCATGTTCTAATGTCCCTAAGACTCATAAACCATCATAATGTAGCATCTTTCAAGGTAGTTGGAAATAGATTTATTTTTTGTCCAGCACTTTGATAATCATACCTATTAGAAAGGACATCAAATTCAAATAGGAACATATCCAGATCTTCAGAGGTTGACCCTCTAAATATAGGAAGTGCTAAGTGAGGGATATTTTTCATAGGGCTATTACCCTCAGGAGGCTGAATAGGAAACTCAAAGGTTGCATTGTGTTGAACAATTGCATTACCATTGTTTCTAGCATTGTTTCCTCTTGTGTTGTTATATTCGGTATTATCAGCCATGACTTCTTCCAATACTTTGGTTGCTCAATGTGTATAGTATGTCTTAAAAGGGTTATTCTAGAGAATTTGGAGGCTTACTACACCTAGCTTCATATGAACTTGTGAATTTTTGAGAAATTTCAAAAGGTATAGTAGGAGAGGTGGATTGAGAAGATGGATGTATTTTGACTTTGTTCTTTGGTTCTATTTCAACGGTTGATGGATTTTTCTAATTTTTTTTTCTTTTTGAATTTTTGAACTATCTATTGATTCTTTTTTAGCAAACTTGCCTCAACTATCTCTAAGACTATTCATGCACCTAAATGATTTACTGCAATGTAAAACCTAAGTACCATGCTAAGCAAGGTTGACTCTTGATCAATCACTCACACAGATGCATTGGTCCTATCTTAACTTTCTATGACTTCACACCTTTACTATCTTTCCTTGGCAACGATACCAAAAAATGTTGGGTAAAATTGTGGTTTAAATCAACTTAAGATGTGGTCCTTCTTTGGACATTCAATTTACTCCTATTGAATGTCAATATGGGGTTGTAGAGTGTTGAAAGATATTGGAGCAATTAACTTAAGGGATGAAGAGAACAAGTTAAGCGGGGATGAGATGCAAATCAAAGAAAATATCTAAAATACAAACCAAATATGTAGGAATGAATACTATAAGTAAAACCAAACATCACATGAAAGCATAATATTTATGTAATGAATATTTTATTCTAAGAATAAATTATCAAGCTCATTCATGATTAAATCATTAATAAAAAAATAACACATCTATCTTAATCACTAAACTTAAATTCCTTGAGAGATATAATCAATTACTAACATAAGAATCAGGACTTCAATAATGTGGTTTGAAGAATGAAAAGTGATAGGAAATGGTTTGTGGTAGGAACTCTATAAAATAGAGTGATTTGTGATAGGAGGTGACAAGGATTGTGGTAGGAGCTTAGTAGTTATGTGAGGCTAAGCGAGAATTTGTGATAGGAAATTATTTAATCTACAATGTGGCTCATGGATTTAGGATAGATTATGGGATTGTGGCAATCAAAAATGATGTAATGATGAATGATGGTTTAACAAGGAATGAATGACTATAGTACATTTGGAGCATTGCAAGAAATGATAAGTATTGAAGTCCTGTGTTTAGATCATAATAACAAAGTAGTAATTCAATTTCTTGCACACAACAATATTCACACCAATTAATAATTACACATTCAAAATTCAATGAAAGAAATTATACAAAAAATATAAAACAAACATTTATAACTAAAATGATCTCACCAAGTTTCCCAAGAGGGGGCCCTTCCTCTAGTTCACATGGTGAGAACTTAATTAACACACACTGCTACAGAGATTCCACATTTCTAAGCCAAGATTTCAAAGATATAGTTTTAATAGAGCATTTTCATATATCACCCAACCCTTGTCTTTGTGGTTTTAACACTTGCTAAAATAGGTTCAAAATATCTAACTAACTAATAACTAAGCTATAATGGTTGATGGCTATCATCCTAAACATAGATGAATCCAGATTATAGTTTTGGCCACTGGCCACAAATATTTGAATACAAAAAAACTTGGCCAAAATAACATAAGGCCTTCAATCAATTTGTTCAAAACTAATTGCCCAAAATAACATAGCAAAACTATAGCCTCCAAAGTACTTCTCCAACTAGGTGGCTGGCTCCACTTCTATTTGTGCATCCTTAGTTCTTGTGGCAGCATTAATCAAAATATATCATTTTTATATAATTAAAAGCTTTTAGGAATTATTCTTCCATCTTTAAAGAGGTACCAAACATTCTACTTTCTTATCAATAATTTGGAAAAAAGAGAGTTTCATGCCAAAAAAGTGAGAGATGTAAGTGGTAAAAGGCTAATGAAAATAGAGCACTATTAGAAGTCATCAACTCCCATGGATCAAAGTTCATAGAAACAATCTCCAAAGAACACCTAGGGAATAACAAACATATTTCTAGCATCGATCAAAAGAGCTCTAACTCCAACACAAAACATCCAATCATTATGTACACATAGGATAAGGTTCATAGTGATACAAAGCCTCACCTTGGAAAACTCAAGAAGAAATTAATCACTCGACTAAATTTCATCAAGGGGCACATACACCTTTAGGATTGATTTTCAGCTTACTTCAAATTGTGACCTAACTAACAATCTTAATACCAATACATAAACTGTCATGCGATAGGAACTTCTCTGACCTCTTGTAGCAACATTTGGTTTCCTACATCTGCTTAATAGAGGCTGACCCAACTCTTCTACAATGTGATTGAACTACATAAATGACTTGATCATTTTTGTGTAAATAAAATTGAACATCAACTGGACTATAAACTGACTAACAAACAACATTTACTAATTTGAATCTACACCATATTTTTTTCTTGCATGGATTTAAAACTCGAGCACAACCTGACTGTCAATCATGAAATTTTTTATCATTAAAAAAATACACAACTTCATGGTTCAAACTGATTCTTCTCATGATCACATATCACTTATGTGATTTAAACATATCGGTGAATACATGATGATATTCACTATGTTCAATAGCTTTCTTCTACATAGATACAAATAGAGCCAAGGAAAATAGTAAAAACATATGGTACATGAGTCCTCCACAACTTCAAAATTATATCACAGAGTTTAGAAAAATCTCATTGACTGGAGTGACTCTCAAAATCACAATGCTTACATTCACAACCTTAGCAAGTTGAGTTTTATGTAGCAAACTGTGAGATCAACAAACTTAGTTTAAATACAAGGTGCAAATTAATATTCTGTTATGCTCTCATTTGATTATCAACACATTCTCAAAAAAATTAGGCTTTGTAATTCTAAAAAACAAGCAAGGAACCACACATTCAAACTAAAAACCACAAAATCAGAAAATAAGACTCAAAACTTTCTATTCCACTATTGTCTTTGATGATCTTCCATTACATTAAAACTACCTTTTCAATACATTCCCTTCTCTTCTATTGGGAAGGTGAAACATTAACCTAAAAGAAAGAAAAGAAAATCATTTTAGAATCGAAAAAATCTATCGCCAAATTTCCAATTATTGGGAGGTTTCTATTACTACCAATTTCATAGTTGGTTTTAATTATTTCAAACACACACAAAAGAAAATTGACTCAAACTGAAATAAAAATCACTTTGTCCTTAGAGAGTTTATCAAATCACTACTCAAATTATGCCACCACATCATAGGACCTTATTACAAACCTTAAAATTGAAAATATTTAAAACATGACATTATCTTTTTGCATAACTTCCTATAGAATCTTTAATCCTATTAGTTCAAATAGAAGAATCTATTTAGTCTGTCACTTGAACATACTCCCTTGCAGAATGAATCATAAGTCCACTTGAGATGAGGTGTTGTAGTGATGAATCATGCTGGTTGATTTTTTTCTTATCCATCCAAATAGCTTATGTTGTTGATCTAATCTTCCATTTGACTAAATGGTGAGTTTATTGTCTCCTTCAACTCTTCTTTATCCTTTTTTTGAGTATCTTCTCTAGTTGAAGTGGTGTTAGTTTTGGTACTTGCTGCAAATCTGTTGTTACCGAATCTTCATGTGCTAGTTTTGTGTCTAAACCTTGTATGGTGTGAGACCACAATATTAAATATTGGTGAAATTCCAATTTTAGAGGTAACTAAATCTTGTATCCATTATATCCATATTTTTCCAAGATTTGACAAGTACCAACCTTCTTAGGTAGTTGCTTTGTATGCTTTGTTTGAGGTAATCTTTCTTTCTTTATATATGCCCACACTAAATCACCAACATCAAACTATACTTCTCTTAAATTTTCTAATCAAAAAATTCTTTGTATTTCTAATTTGAATTTTGTAGCTCCAACTTGACTTGATCTTGGACCTCTTTAATAGCTTCAAAAAATTCTTCACTATGTGAACTATTCAATAAAGTGTTTGGAAGTTCTCTCATCTTGAGAATTCCTCTCAGGTGTGTACCATACACAATCTAAAATAGAGATTTTCCCGTATTTCTATTCACTATATAATTTTTTGAGAATTCAGCTTGAGAAAATATAGAATTCCATTTTTCTCCATGTTTTTTTGTAAGGCATTTTAACAAATTTCCCAAAGATCTAAATTGGCAACTTCTATTTCACCATTAGTTTGCGGATGATATGCAGATGAAAAATATAATTTTTTTCCAAAGGGTTCTCCAAAAATAGCCTACAAATCTTCTATCTTTATCTGATGTTCAGTGGGAATCCATGAATTTGAGCTATCTCTTTGAAGAATAAATCTGTTATGTATAAAGCATCTCTAGTAGACTTGCATGTAAGAAATGTGCCATTTTTCTAAATCTATCTACAACAACAAGAATAGTATCATACCCCTTTCAATTTCTTGGTAATCCCATATCAAAATTCATACTGATACATTCCCATGGTCTTGAAGGAGTAGGTAGGGGCTGATACAATCTTTCATTAGTACTTTTCCCTTTACTTTTATGAGAAATTGTGCATTCTTCCACAAATTTTCTCACATCTTTTTGTAACTTTGGCCAAAATTAATGTCTATGAACTAGCTCTGAAGTCTTATCTAGTACAAAATGTTCGAATAATGCTCCACTATGTTTCTCTTGCATGATGTTATTTCTCATTGAGAATTTTGTTATGCAAAGTTGTCCTCCTTTGAATAGTAGTCTATCTTGAATCAGAAAATCAGCATACTCATGATTGTATCTATCATTGAAATTAGTACATGCTTAATAAATCTCTTTAAAATCAACATCATCAGCATACATATCTTTCAAGTTTGAAACTCATGTAGTTTCCAATTGAATTTGTGATGTAGTCAAATTTCTTCTACTTAAAGCATCAACAACTTTATTTATAGCTGCCTTTTTATGCTTTATAGAAAAATTAAATGCTTGGAATGTTTCCACCCATTTCATATGTCTATGATTTAATTTCTCTTGACTATTTGTGAAACTAAGGGCTTGGTTATCTATGTACATGATGAATCCTTTGGGTAGTAAATATTGTCTCCACTTCTTTAGGGATTGGACAAGGGAATACATTTCCACATCATATGGGGAATATTTATATTTAGCTTCATTGAGTTTCTCACTAAAGAAGGCTATATGTACCCTCTTGACTATGTACACCTCCTATTGCTATGTTGCTTGCATCACATTCTATTTGAAAGACCTTACTAAAATCAAGAAATGTGAGGACTAGTTGTTGGGCTACTTTCTTCTTAAGAAGTTTAAAGGCTTCATTATCTTCTATTGTCCAAAAAAATTACATTTATGTCCTCCCTTTATAGTATTAAAAATAGATGCACAAATTAAGCTAGAATTCCTAATAAAATTTTTGTATAACATGGCCAAATCATGAAAACTTTTACCTACTACAATAGTCTTAGGAATTGGCCATGAAAGAATTGCACTTATCTTATCTTGATCCATCTTAAGTGTTCCATTTGAGATTACAAATCTAAGGTATGTCATCTCCTCTTGCATAAAACTCCATTTCTCCAAATTAATCATCAACTTTTCTTCTTGTAGCCTCGTTAACACCAAATCTATATGTTTCAAATGGTCCTCCTTTGTATTCCTAAAGATTAAAATTTCATCTACATATACTATCACTATCTTTCTTATAAAATCCTAGAGAACTTCATTCATGAGTCTCATAAACATACTAGGAGTGTTCGATAATCAAAATGATATTACCTTCCACTCATATAATCCCTCATTTGTTTTCAATTTTTTTTTCCATTAATCTCTTGGCCTAATTCTTATTTGATGATATCCACTTTTTAAATCAATCTTTGAAAAGTATCTTTCTTTACCCAAACAATCAATTAAATCTTCTATCCTAGGCATTGGAAATTTGTACCTTATTGTGATTTTGTTTAGTGCTCTTGAATCTATGAAAAGCCTCCATGTTCATTCTTTAGTTGGTGCTAGGACTACAAGTATTGCACATGGGCTTAACCTCTTTCCAATCAAACCAACTTCAAGTAGTTCTTCAATTTGTCTTGACATTTCTTCATTCTGTTGTAGTCTTGACTTGTATGCAAATTTGTTGGGTAATGTTGATCTTGGTATGAGATCAATGCAATTATTGATTTCTCAAATAGGTGGGAGAATTCTCTGCATTTCATCAGCTATTATTTCATTGTACTTTTCCAGAATTGGTTTATCTTCTTCTACTACCTTTTGTAGCTTTTTTTCTACCACTTTCACCTTCAAATTCAAACTTCCCATTTCTGAATTTTCTCCCTCAATCTAATTTTCAGTATCATTCTATAATTTATCTTTGAGTATTGGAATCAATGCAAAGAGTGGATACTTCTTGCCTTTCACTTCCTTAAAGATTTCTTTCCTACCCATTACCATGACTTTAGCTTCTATAGCCTTTTCTTCTTCTTGGCTTGCTTTGATTAGAGGTATTAGCTCGATCATCTTTCCATTATTTGTAATGGAGTATGTGTTCTTTACTCCATCATGTTGTGCCTTGAGATCGTATTGCCATGGTTTGCCAAAAAGTAAGTGACATGCATCCGTATTAACAATATCAAACAATAATCTATCTTTGTATGCTCCAATCTGAAATTCAACCCAACCTTGTTCTTCCACTATAGTTCTTTTTCCTTTTTTCAGCCAAGATACTTTTTAAGGATACAAATGAGGTGTTCTTGGTAACTTCAACTTTTTAACTATTTCAAGAGCTATGAAATTTTTTGTAGAACTAGAGTCTACCAATACCTTACAAAATTTTCCTCCAAACTTACAAGTAGTTCTAAAAATAGATTTCCTCTATATTGGTTCCACTTTTATAGGCATCCTCAATAGTGTTCTTCTCATTATAAGAGCTTTTCGTCTCTTTGGATAACCATAAGTGTCTAAATCATCTTGTGAATCAGCTTGTTGTACAAGGTGCATTCTCCTTTCTCCATGAGTACTAAAGCTTGCCTTTGCTGGACATTTGTGTGGCATGTGACCTTCTTGGTTGAAATTATAACATCTTATTGTTCCATTCATTCTTCCTGGTGATCTTTCTCTAAAATTCAGTATTCTACCTCTAAAATTATCAAACCTAGTTGCTTCATTATATGTTTTGGTTTCTGGATTAAAATTTGGGCTTCTTCCTCTAAATGTGTCTCTTCCTCTGAATGATTGTCTTCCTCTACTTTTGTTGCTATTCTCTTTTCTTCTTTTGATTTTCTCCTCCACTTTCAAAGCTAGTTGATAACACTTAGCTACTGTGTTAGGACTCAACAACTACAAGTCCTCTTGTATGTTCATTCTTAGACCATTTAGGTATCTTGATACCTTGACACTATCAAGTTCTACTAATTTTGATCTTAAACTCAAATTTTGGAATTCCTCTATATATGTACAGATATCCATATCTCTTTGCCTAAGATTTTGCCTCTTCTGGTGTAACTTTACTTCATAATCTTCAAGGAGATAAGTTTCTTTCAGTATATACACCATCTTCTTTCATGAACAAATCTTGTTCTTGTCTTCCTTTACTCTTTCTTCTTGTAAAAAATTCCACCATGTAAGGGCTACTCCCTTCATCCTAGACTTAGTATTCTTGACTTGGTGTGATTCTAAAATCTTCTCATAGTCACAATAATTCTCCAAAGCTTCAATCCATTCCAAAAATGCTTTTGTATCCATCTTTCCTTTAAATATAAGTAACTCAGTGGATTTTCCTCTCAAATCTTTTAAATATTTAATAAATAGCTTCTCTATTTCAGATAACTCATCCTTGTCATCATCTTGGGTTTATTCCTCCTCTTCTTCTTCTTTCATTTTTTTTCTTCTCAACCACATTCTTCGTGTGTTCCAACTTCTTTACTAATTCTGCTAATGTCCCTTTCACTTCTCTATTCTCTTTTTGATAGAGCTCTTCTTGCACCTCAACCCTCCTAGCTAATTCTCCATTGGTCACCATCTTTCTTGAGCCTACTATTGACTCTTGATTAGGAATATACAACATCTAAATTTACACAATCTGAAAACTCTTGCTCTAATACCAAAAATGATATAGAGCCTCACCTTGGAAAACTCAGGAGGAAATTAATCACTCAAATAAATTGTATCAAGGGGCACTTACACCTTCAAGATTGATTTTCAACTAACTTTAAATTGTGACCTAAGTGACTCTCTTAATATCAATACATAAATTGACATGTGACAGGAAATTCTTTGACCTCCTTTAGCAACTTTTGGTTTCCTACATCAACATAATAGAGACCGGCCCAATTCTTCTGCAATGTAATTGAAATACATAGATGACTTGATCATCTTTGGGTAAACAAAACTAAACATCAACCCAACTACAAACTAACTACCAAATAGAATTTACTCATGTTTAAATCTACACCACCTTTTCTGCTTGTGTGGATTTAAAACTCGAGCACAACCTGACTATCAATCATGAATTTTTTATCATTAACAAAATCTGCAACTTCACGGTTCAAACCGATTCTTCTCACAATCACATATTAGTTATGTGATTTAAAAATATTGGTGAATACATGAAGATATTAACCATGTTCAATGGCTTTCTCCCATGTGCATACAAATAGAGCCAAAGGAAACAGTAAAAACAAATTAAAAAAAAAAACATATGGTACATGACTCCTCCACAACCTCAGAAATAGATTGGAGAGAGTTTACAGAACTCCCATTGACTGGTGTAACTCTCAAAACAATAGTGCTTACATTCACAACCTCAGAAAATTAATTTTTTTGTAGCAAATTGTGAAATCTACAAACTTAGTTTAAATTCAAGGTGTAGATTAATATTTTTTTATGCACTCATTTGATTATCAACACATTCTTAGAATTTTTAGGCTTTGTAATTCTGAAAAACAAGCAAGAAACCACACATTCAAATTGAAAACCACAAAATTAGAAAATAATACTCAAAACTTTCTATTCCAATGTTGTCTTCAATGATCTTCCATTACATTGAAATTGCCTTTTCAATACTTTCCCTTCTCTCCTATTTGGAAGATGAAATGCTAGTCCAAAAGTAGGAAAAGAAAATTGTTTTAGAATCAATAAAATATGTTGCCAACTTTCTAGCTATTGGGAGGTTTCTATTGCTATTGATTTCATATTTGGTTTTAAGTATATTGAACACACACAAAAGAAAACTAACTCAAACTAAAATGAAATTCACTTTTTCCCAAGTGGCTATACTTGGAGAGTTTATCGAGTCACTACTCCAATTATGCTACCACATCATAGGACCTTATTACAAACCTTAAAATTGAAAACATTTAAAACATGACATTATCTTTCTGCATAACTTGCTATAGCATCTTTAATCTTGCTAGTTCCTATAGAAGAATTTATCTGGTTTTCCACTGTAGCACATAGATATGCCTCAAACATAACCTTAACCCTACAAAACATAGGGCTCACAAAATCCAAGCTTAATGCTCATGCATCAGACTCCCGAGATTGTATCCCATACTTTGAATACCAAAGAAATATCTGCACTCATCTTTATCTTCACCAAAGGCTTCCAATCCATCAAGGATAAGAGAACAGATATATGAATCCACCAACTCTACTTCATCTATTCAAACATCAAAATATTTTGTATCATAGTTAACCCACTAGCATGCTCACTCTTGGGAACAAACTGAACTACATAATGGTTCACCAATAATTTATATAACTGAACATAACCAGCAATAGTAATATCCTGAAACATGAAATCCATGTTAGTAACATCATGAAACTCCAAAACCAAATAGACAACATGTAAATCCAAAATTATATCCACATCGGCAACAATATGGATATCAAAATCAATAATATCAACAACAACTTGTACATCCTTAATCATCTTAGTAGCAACATATGAATTCAAATCCATATTAGCCACCATACGAAATCCTTATCCATATGTACATCCTCATTACCACAAACAAAAATCTCACAATCAGTGATCTCATTTCTCACAATAAGATTCCCTGTAAT
The DNA here is from genome assembly GCA_028749045.1 of Cupressus sempervirens. Lineage (NCBI taxonomy): Eukaryota > Viridiplantae > Streptophyta > Pinopsida > Cupressales > Cupressaceae > Cupressus > Cupressus sempervirens. Next base: position 161,566,682 of record CM053792.1, on the reverse strand, counting down.
TTCCTTGTCAGATACATCTGTCTGCTCATAAAAACCAACACATAGCTCATCATCTTCAATAGAATCATGTACTTCCATGATCTATCGTCTTCTTTTCACAATGATCTTAATTGGCCAAACAACTTTCTTTCTAATACACAAATGCCAACCCACACAAGACTGGCTTAACTTCACTATTTTCTCAATAAATTCAACCCAAACTAGAACAAGAGATCTTCCTTCTATTTTCGCAACCATCTTGTCACATCCAAGTATCAAATGGTCAATCAAAAAATCCTTTGCTAGTGTAGGTTAGAGTTCAACTTACCACCCCACAAAAGAATCACCAACTAGGAATCCTGCAATACTTAATCTTCAACATCATCACCACAAGATTAAAACCTAGCTTTGATACCACTTGATGTAGTGTGAGGTTGGGTGAGTCTCCAAAGGAGATGACCTAGCCCCCAAATAGTAACCAAACAATAGAAATACACCATAGAATATAAGATTTGATAGATAATTCAACTCTTTATTCATCAAATATTTGATTACATGGAATGTGCCAAGTTGTAACGTCTTCTCGATTATGGCCAAATATAAAGAAATTATAGTAATAGTTATGCAAGATCTAAGAAGATTCAAATAACTCCTAGCTAATCCAAATTTGCATCAACACAACAATTTCGTAGAAACCCCAAGAAAGATCTAACTTGAGATCACAAGTCACCAAGAAATCTTTTTGTCTCCTAAGCCCACACTCAACTACTAGGTTTATTAAACTTGGCTCCTCTCAGCTACCCTTTCTCAATTCCATTATCAATAATGACTCTAGACATCACAAGACCCTATACTTATATAGTTAAACCAAGCCACAAGTCATCCTAACAAGTTACATTAAATAAACACTCAAGCCACAAGTCGATCTTCCAGATTAAATAACACTTGGGACAAGCCCCAAGTTTCCAATGCATAACAAAATCATAAGGTAAATTAGCATTAAGTGATCTTATCCATAGATCCATATGTCATCCAATGATTCTCATCTAATAGGGCACAAACTAACTCCCATAGATCAAAGCTCATGGAAATAACCTCCAAAGTCTGCCCAGGAAATAAGGAACATGTTAGTAGCAATCACCAAAAGAGTTCTAACTCCAACATAGTCCATCCAATCATTATGTGCACATATGAAAAGGTCCATAGATATGCCTTGAGCATAACCCTAACCATGTGAAACATAGTGCTCACAAAATCCAAGCACGATGCTCCTACATCACTGTTAGTGCTCGATATGGTTACACTTTTAAAACTTCAAGTGCAGAGTTTGAACCACTTCGAACTGAAGTTCAAAGTAGTTCAAAGTAGTTCAATGGTTCAGGTAACCTGTCCTGTAGGTTCAATACAAGCGAAGTTCAGATTCTGGATTTGAAATGCAGATTTTTCAGTTCAAAAAGTTCAAAGCCCAGTACTAGTCCATGATTCAAGGTCATTACAAAAGTTTAGAGGACACAATTTGGGGAGGCACTCCAGTCAAAGGACAGAATACCATCATGGTAAACCTTCAAGGTTCCTTAATTCAGAAGTTTGAAGTGGTTCATTATTTCAGCATGCAGATTTAGAGATAGTTTTCGGGCCAAATGTCTTCAAATTTGGTGATTCGGTGGAGGAAGTTGATGCCTAATGTGTAAGCTATGGATTTGTTGTTTGTTGAAGATTCTCAAGCTGTAGATCGAAGTGAAGACCCATCCTACCATTGTGAAGGCAGCCCGATGACCAATGGAAGAGAAAGAACCGCCTAAGGAAAACCATCAATGGAGAATCCCATATGTTAGACGTGCAACCTGTCAGCTTTTTGCAAGCGATAGCATTATAATAAGTTTGGAAGGCCACAAGTCTGTCTGCAGTCACATAGCAACAATTCAAATGAAACTAAAGATAGGAATACCCATGCTTGCGCATTCACATTAGACATCCTTTGGCATGGAAACATTGATAAAATCATAGTAGGGAAGCATGTTCAAAATGATGTCCAATGATCAATAGGGAATTTCAATTCAGCAAGTCAGATTGTTTGACAGTCATATAGACCCTCAAACAGAGATCTGTAACTTTTGACTCGGGCATTATTTTCAAAATCGCCTTGGTGAGAATGTGGAGAACTAGGATTTGGATAACATATCAAAAATTCAGCAAGATCCAATGGTGGAATAATTAGTTATGTCCCCCATAATCAGGCTTGTTTTTACTGTCAGAATCATTTCCAATCCGCTCAGCATCATGAATATCTTATTTAAAATTAGATCATTCAAATGACAGGTGGCATATGTAAACTCTCTCACATAATGCAGATATATGACAGGTGTCTAAAATTAAAGTTTGGAAAGGAACAAATAAAATTATAATGTTTCATTAAACATTATAATTATCAGGATATATAAAAAATTATGGGTTATAAACATATCTCTCATATAATCTTTTCAAGACAATATGTGAAAGATTATGTATTATATTATAACTTTAATGACATATGTCATCAAGAGTTAATATTCAAATAAGAATTAGTGGGAGATATTGCAAAGCAAGAGGGAAATCAAAAGTTTTTCAAGAATCAGTTACAAAAACTGAATAGTCACAAACATCAAAAAAGATAAATATGTTCCAGTAAATGTGAAGAGGGGGTTCCACTTCTTTTCTGTAGGGGAGACTTTGGTGCTGCAATACAGGAGAGTTTTGGGCTGAGAGTTTTTCTTTTTCCTTACAAGAGATTTTATGCTGCTGCAAAGGGGAGGGTAGAATGGTTAGAGTTTTAGATAGGCAGATATTGTAATGATAGTAATTGGTAGATATGATATAGGTGTTTTAGTTTTTGCATGACTTTGTGCATACAGAGATTTGATGTCTATATATGTATCTTCTTGAATATGGCTTAGAAATCTTGTGTTCAGGCATGTTAAGTCATTATTACTTTGTGAATCCTGATTTATCAGTTTTAGATATATGGTTACTGTCTTTACTGCAGATAGGTGTTATTATTCATTTCTGTAGATCAGTTAAAATATCTCTTTGTTGTTAGAAATAATCTATACCTCACGATCCAAGAATTTGTGAGAGATCCTTTTGTACTTTCGGGTAAAAGTGTAGGATATTTAAATTCATTGAATATTTCATATGGGGAGCTGTACCCGATAAAATTAAGAGGAAAGTCATCAATCCAATGATAACTTGTCCAACTGTTAGTGCTGATTCGTCTTCTCATTTGGGCATTCAGGGTTATATTTGTATGTATTTTCTTGGAGGACGATCTATTCACTAACAATCACATAATTATTTCTATAATCATGAATTTTCTATCAAATTGCCATGATTTTCAAAGTGAAATATGACAAGAAATCATGTCTACAACATCACTTAAAACTTCATCCTTAAAAATTCCAATACTAAAATTAACAAAGAATTATTCTTTCACCTACACCCAACGATCATCTTGAAATCAACTGATTCAATAAGGAGTAGGATGAATTAGTTTTTGCAATCCAAGTTCTCTAACCATCTCTTCAAAAACAAGATTATTAGTACTACCTCCATCCACAACAACTTTACAACATTTACCTCTAGACTTCCAAATAGTTATGAATAAGTTCCTCCTTTGTACTAGTTCTGAAACTTTCTTAGCCAACATAATTATTCTTAGCAAAAGAGATTCTCCAACTTTAGGTGAAGCCACATCAACGTCAAAATTTTCTACTTCTTGCTCTTCTTTTACTACCAAGTTTTATTTGTCAATCTTCATAGTGCCAAGATATTCAAAATCTCGATGTCCATTCTTATAACATTTAAAACAACTACCTTTAAACACATATTTCTTATCAAAGATTACTTTCTTACCCTTATCCACTTTTGTCTATTGCTTACCTTTCCTTCTTCCTAACTTATCTTCTTCCTTCAATGCATAGGTTAGGGGAATATTTAGGGAACTTCTTAGAATTATTCGCCAGGGTTAGGACATAGGTTAAAAGTATGATTACTATTAGGCTTAGGATTAAGATCTTGGTCTAGATGTGTATATATATCATACACATATAATTTTTTAACATGAAATAAACATGTACAAATATAATTCTTAAACATGAAATGAATATACACATCATTTATGGGAACATTAAATGAATAGATGTACAAATAATTCCTATACACATGTACATTAAATTAACATATGTGCATATAAGTCCTAAAATGAAATGAACATACACATGAAATGGGTCATTAAAGAATGGCTTAAGGGGAAAAACTATAATCAAACATCAACCTAGATAATGGGAGAACCTAAAAGAAAACCTTAATCCATCATAATTTTCTAAACTACCTCATCTAGATAGTTCATAAATGTGTACATGTATAAAGGGGCCCTAAAAAGAATAATTTAAAATTGAACATCAATCTATATTAAATAATTGTCTAAGTCAGGTTTTTGTGTCTAGTAGATACTTGAATGTTTATATCCTAGTCCTAATTTAGGATGTATTAAGGAGAAAGCCTAAAATCAAACATCAATCTATCATAATGTTGAAAAGGGCCCTAAAAGAATGGCTCAGAGGGGGAATATATGAAATCAAACATCATTGTAGATCACAACTTTCTAGATCATGTTATCTAGTTCATAAATGTATGCATGCATGAACTAGATAACATTATTGGTCCCAATTTAGGAATACATGCGCAAGCTCAAAATAGAACATCAATCCATCATGAATTTCTAAACTACCTATCATGGTCTCTTATTCATACATGTATACATTTAAAGAGGTCCTATAAGATAACTTAAAGGAAGTATCTAATTGTTAAAATGATGTATCACATATTAACCTAGGACATGACATATAGAGATTTGTTGAACATGTGTGCATGTTTTAATCATCCTAAATAGAAACTTATGGTTGTAATAATGATAACGAGTACATATTCCTGAACTTTTAAAACCTAAGCCTTTCTCACTTGTTTATTTATTCATTGAGCATATACTCTACAGGTCAATGCTTATACAACAGAATGCAAGCATGGAGAGAAGAATAGGAAATATAAAGAAAATGATGAAGCTAAGGAACCCTCGAGTGGAGGCCGACGATCCAGAGACTAGGTCAAAGTTAGGATGAGTTAACTCTTCACAAGTGGCAGGAGTAAAAGAGATCTTCTCATCATCAATATCATAGAGAATATGCAAATTTTACTGCTATAAGTTCCCCAGTATGGAAGGCACCTTCAAGTTGGTTTGGGAATCTAGTCTGACCATGACCACACACACAATACCAGATCTCGTGGGATCCACAAGGAAATTGTACTACCCTTCCACCATGTAATCAACACCTCCGTCCATATGAAACATAATGTTACGAAAAGTGAACCTCGGAGACACCTAATAGTAGAGGCTCACTTCGGTAGGAGGGTTGTTGTATATGCTCATTCTAGGCACGGCATTCAAAACTTGGGCAACTACATCGAAGGCGTCGAGTGAAAAATATGTGATGGTTGAGCCCGAGTCAATGATAAAACCTCTGTCTCCATTCTCCCCGATATCAGATTCTCCCACTGGAATATCCGCCAATGTCGTCCCCATGCTGATTCTATTCATATAGATGTAATAGAAACTCTGCAGCTCAAATCGGGTGGTGTTCCTTATGTTGGAATATTTAATGTGGTTGTTGTTTGCCTCTAGAGCCAAATGCCCACCTACCACCCCTGAACGTTCAAAAAAATTATTATGGGCAGGTGAGTTTTTCAAATTTGCAAATGAGGGGGAAAACATTTTTGGTAGAAGACAAAAGGAATGTTCTATTCCATTCGACCAGTGGAGTCAGAGGAAGACTAAGTAGAAGGAGAAGAAGTTAAAGAGCTCAGAAGTTGTAGAGAAGAAAGAAAGAAAAGTGATCAGGAGGTCCATTGGTGTAGAGACAGGAGGAAGTATTTTTCGTGCCTGCAGTTGCACATGCTCCTTTGTGTCACTTTTTAAGTTCATAGTTTATTGTTTTCATTCATCCTATTGAAGTGGTGATTGCTCCAGGCATTATTGTATGTAGCCATTAGAGCTACAAGTTTGAAGTTTAAAGTTTGATGTTTTATTAGTTTAAAGTTTAAGGGTTATTTTAGGGTTTTCTAGTTGAAGTCGAATGCTCCCAAATTTTGTAATGGTTTAATCAAGTTGAATAGTAAAGCAAACAGGCATACTTGAATCCATGACTCTTCCCTTTGTTGATTGCATTTGATAAGTTTATTGTTGAGTATTCAAAGCTTTGGGTCTCTAGTTTTAATGGTGAAAATATTCACGTCATAAGTCTACCCTCGGTATTGTCTTTGGTAGAAGTCATCTACAGTGGCTACTGAGTTCACTTGGTGCCTTCTTCTACCTTGCTCCACTCTCCAGTGGTTATCGAGTTCACTCGGTAATCGCATTGTCTACCAAGTTCACTCGGTAATCACACCTTGCAGTATCTACCAAGTTCTTTGTTTACCGAGTTGATTATACATCTACCAACCTCACTCGGTATCTAGTGTTTACCGAGTTTCCCTTCATTTACCGAGCTCACTCGATATCCTTTGGCTACTGAGTTATTCATTTACCGAGATCACTCGGTAAACACTCCTGCCACTTGGTTTCTTTGTTTACCGAGCAAAACTGCCACTCGGTAATAGTATTTGCCAAGTAGATTTTTAGGTTTAGGGTTGTGAATTTTGAAGTTGTATTAATATTTATCACATGATATCAGAGCTTTAAGGCCCTACATCCACAGTGAGTTAGGGCATCTATTTTCTGGGATATTTATAATGGCAAGAGATGCAGGAAAGATATGGCAACAGCCACCACCATTCAATGGACAAAATTATGATACATGGGCAAAGAAGATGAAAACCATTATGGTTGCAAATGATTTGTGGGATTTTTTAGTTAATGGGTTCAATGATGTGACAGACCTAGCTCAGTATGTTTCCCTCACAAATGCACAAAAGACTCATTTGAAAGAGTCAAGGAGAAAGGATGCAAAGGCATTAAGTTTGATTGAAGCAGCAATGACAGAAACTATTTTTTCCAAGATTGCAGGAGCAAATTATGCAAAGGAAGCATGGGATATCCTTGAGAGAAACTTCAAGGAGACTGATAAAGTTCGCACAGTAAAGCTATAGAATATAAGAAGGGAGTTTGAGAACCTTCAGATGAAGGAAAATAAATCAATTGTAGATTTCAGTTCGAGGACCTCCAATGTTATTAATTAATTGAAATCAAATGGAGAAGACTATCAAGAGTAGAGGATAGTGGAAAAGATATTGAGGAGTTTACCTCATAAATATGACAATTGGGTCATAACCATAGAAGAGGCAAAAGACCTCACTGTTTTGACAATGGATGAGTTAATGGGTACACTTCAAACCCATGAGCATAGGATCAATAGATCTACATCTTCTTCTTCCCAAGAGCAAGCTTTCAAGGCTCAGTCAAATCAAAGAGGAAGGAGGAGAGGAAGAAATGGCTCAGGTAGAAACTCCAAAGGCAGAGGCCGAGGAAATGGAGGACAAAAAAATGCTGCAGCAGAAAGCTCAAGAAGAGCAGATGGAGCAAGTAGCTCACAAAATACTTCAAAAGGAGGTAAGAAAAACTACAACTCAAATAAGAGTAATGTAGAACGCTACTACTATCATAAATATGGGCATTATGCAAGTGAATGCTAGAAGAAGCAAAATGATTAGTCAGAACAAGAAAATGTGGCTGATGTGAATATGGGAAGTGGACCCAATGTCACTGCCTTCATCATGTGTAATGTTGGTGAAGAAGGAAGCCCTAAGGTTTGGTACCTCGACAGTGGATGTAGCAACCGCATGAGTGGTAATGAAACCTTGTTTTCATTCATTGACAAGAGTTTCAAATCAGAAATTAAGATGGGTAACAATGGAACCCTACCAGTTGTGGGCAAAGGATCTACTATGGTCCGCACCAAGAAAGGTGAGAAGAAGGAAATACAAAATATGTATTTCGCCCCTAGTATGAAGCACAATTTGATGAGCATTGGTCAGCTCATTCAAAATGGATACAAAGTGTTGATGGAGAATGATAGGTGTATCATTCAAGAAAAAGATGGGAGCAAGAACTTACTTGCAGCAGTTCAAATGATAAACCTACAGAATGACCAGAGAAGAAACATATATAGGAAATTCATGTGACAAGTGTGAGGCTTGTATTTTGGGTAAGCAACATAGGCTTCCCTTTAATTCTAAAAATTTTAGGAGGGTTAGATATCCATTAGAGTTAGTGCATACTAACCTAGTCGGTCCTATGCAAGTTACTTCCATTGGGAGGAGTACATATTTTATGACATTCATTGATGAGTTCAGTCGTAGGATATGGGTGTATTTCTTAAAGAATAAATCTGAAGCATTTGAAAAATTTGTAGAATTTAAAACCTAGGCTGAAAGAGAATGTGGACATTATATCAAAGTCCTTAGATCAGATAGAGGAGGGGAGTATACCTCCAATTCTTTTGTAAATTTTTGCAGGAAACATGGCATAAAGAAAGAGCTCACAGACAGCTATACACCACAATAGAATGGAGTGGTTGAAAGAAAGAACAACCATTGTTCAAATGGAAAGGAGCATGATGAAAGAGAAAGGTCTCCCAACTGAATTTTGGGGAAAGGCTGTGGCAACAACAATTTACCTAATTAATAGGTGTCCTACAAAGGCAGTCCATCACAGAATTCCAATGGAAGCATGGTCACGAGGAAGATGGACAGTTGAACACCTAAGGGTGTTTGGATGTGTTGCATATGCACATGTTCCTAAAGAGCAAAGGCAAAAATTTGATGACAAAGGTGTGAAATGCATTTTCACAGGGTATAGCCCAGAATCAAAGGCATATAGATTGTATGACCCATTGAAAAACAAGATGATGCTTTCAAGAGATGTGGAATTTTTTGAAAATTAGTCTTGGTATGATTCAACTGATGAGTCACCAAGCATTTCAAGTAAAGTGCCAATTATAAGTGAAGAGGATGCTGATGAACAGCAAGAAGTAGGAGTAGATAGAAGAAGAGACAAGTAGCCTCAGTCATTACCGAGCTCCTCTAGGAATGACCGAGTGTCAGTGCCAAGCAATAGCAATGAAGATTCTAATCCCACACTCTCCTCCCTATTACCAAGAAAGACCAAGAGTCTTAGGGAGATATACCAAGATGAAAGGTATGAAGATTATGATGAGAGTGTTAATTTTGCATTATTTTCTCATAGTGATCCAATATATTTTGAAGAAGCAATCAAAGAGAAGAAATGGTGTAAGGCCATGGATGAGGAAATAGATGCTATAGAAAGAAATGAGACATGGGAGCTAACTATTTTGCCTCCCAAGAAGCAAGTGATTGGAGTGAAATGGGTCTACAAGACCAAATGCAATGTTGAAGGCAAGATTGATAGGCATAAGGCAAGGCTGGTAGTCAAGGGCTACAAACAGCAGTATGGAAGATATTATGATGAGACATATGCTCCGGTTGCAAGAATGGAAACCATGCGTGATGTCATAGCAATTGTAGCTCAACACAAATCGAAGGTATACCAAATGGATGTGAAGTCTGCCTTCCTAAATGGTGTATTGAAGGAAGAAGTATATGTGGAGCAGCCACTTGGTTATGAAGTTGCAGGTGAAGAGAACAAAGTATATAGATTGAAGAGAGCTCTTTATGGGCTCAAGCATGCTCCAAGAGCATGGTACAGTAGGACTGACTCATATTTGATGAGCAATAGATTTAGCAAAAGCAATGGTGAGCCTACTCTCTACATCAAAGCAACAAATGGAAATGTTTTGATTGTTGTCTTATATGTAGATGATTTGATTTTTACTGAAAATGACAAGGCTCTAATTGGTGAGTTCAAAGAGGCCATGAAAAGTGAATTTGAAATGACAGACCTAGGTCTCTTGAAATACTTTCTAGGCATAGAAGTAAAACAAATGCATGATGGCATCTTCATCTCTCAAGAAAAGTATACAGGGTAGATTTTGGAGAGATTTAAAATGCAGAACAGTAAGGCAACCCCCATACCAATAGCAGTAGGTCTGAAGTTGAGCAAGGAAGACTCTAGCAAGAGAGTGGATCCAACACTACACAAGAGTATGGTTGGAAGTTTGATGTACTTGACTGAAACTCAACCAAACCTAATGCATGCAGTAAGTTTGATTTCTAGATTTATGGAAACACCAAAGGATTCTCATTGGCAAGCAGGAAAGAGGATCCTAAGGTATGTGAAAGGTACCAAGGGATTTAAAATTTTGTATACTGCAAATGATGATTTCAAGTTGGTGGATTATATTGATAGTGATTGGGCTGGAAGTTTAGATGATAGGAAGAGCACTTCTGGATATATGTTTTATATGGGGATCAAGTGCAATTTCATGGGCATCCAAGAAGCAACCTATTATTGCTCAATCTACAGCAGAGGTTGAATACATAGCAGCAAATGCAGCAGTATGTCAAGCAATTTGGCTAAGGAGGATCTTGACAGATTTGAATGAAAGACAAGATGATGGAACCACAATTTATTGTGACAACATCTCATCTATTGCATTGTCCAAGAATCTAGTCTTCTTTGGGAGAAGCAAACACATAGAGATCAAATATTGCTTCATTAGAGAGTTGGTGGAGAATGAGGATATCAAAATGGAATTTTGTAAGTCTGAGCAGCAACTAGCAGATATTTTTACCAAGCCATTAGGCATTGGAACTTTTGTACACCTAAGAGAGAGTCTTGGTGTAGTTGATTTGGATCAGCAATGATCCTTGTTTGTTTGGCTCGAGACAAAGGCGGAGTGTTGAAATATTTAGTGCAGTTGTTGTTTGCCCCTGGAGCCAAACGCCCACCTACCACCCCTAAATGTTCAAAAAAATTATTACGGGTAGGTGACTTTTTCAAATTTGCAAATGAGGGGGAAAACATTTTTGGTAGAAGACAAAAGGAATGTTCTATTCCATTCGACTAGTGGAGTCAGAGGAAGACTAAGTAGAAGGAGAAGAAGTTAAAGAGCTCAGAAGTTGCTGAGAAGAAAGAAAGAAAAGTGATCAGCAGATCCATTGGTGCAGAGACAGGAGGAAGTATTTTTCGTGCCTGCAGTTGCACGTGCTCCTTTGTGTCACTCTATAAGATCATAGTTTATTGTTTTCATTCGTCATGTTGAAGCAGTGATTGCTCTAGGCATTATTGTATGCAGCCATTAGAGCTGCAAGTTCGAAGTTTTATCAATTTAAAGTTTAAGCATTATTTTAGGATTTTCTGGTTGAAGCCGAATGCTCCCAGATTTTGTAATGGTTTAATCAAGTTGAATAGTAAAGCAAACAGGCATACTTGAATCCATTACTCTTCCCTTTGTTTATTGCATTTGATAAGTTTATTGTTGAGTAATTGAAGCTTTGGGTCTCTGGTTTTAATGGTGAAAATATTTACATCATAAGTCTGCACTCAGTATTGTCTTTGGTAGAAGTCATCTGCAGTGGCTACCGAGTTCACTCGGTGCCTTCTTCTACCTTGCTCCACTCTCTAGTGGCTACCGAGTTCACTCGGTAATCGCATTGTCTACAGAGTTCACTCGGTAATCACACCCTGCAATGTCTACCAAGTTCTTCGTTTACTGAGTTGATTATTCATCTACCGACCTCACTCGGTATCTAGTGTTTATCGAGTTGCCCTTCATTTACCGAGCTCACTCAATATCCTTTGGCTACCGAGTTGTTCATTTACCGAGATCACTCGGTAAACACTCCTGCCACTTGATTTCTTTGTTTACCGAGCAAAACTGCCACTCGGTAATAGTATTTGCCGAGTAGATTTTTAAGTTTAGGGTTGTGAGTTTTGAAATTGTATTAATATTTCTTACACCTTAACATCGGCGTAGACTTGATATTGCTTCCTTTCAAATCAGCTACACTGTCAAAGAAAAGAGGACTCATCTTAGAGCTCGACATGCTGGGAAAGGTGGTGAAACAGTAGGAGAATTTCGACCCAATCTGCGAAATGAGAGATAGGTCCCCTCGTCCGAGCCTCACAAGACCGTCCGCTTAAGCAAAAGCGGGTCCTTGCGTGTCGTGGCTGCACCCGAACGCCAACCCCGGGATGGACTCGTGGTCTCCATTACTATCCCACAAAGTAAACGTCTCGTTCGATAAGACGCCCTTTGTTTTCGACCCGTCCACGTACAAGTACGAATACTCGCAGTCTGGCGTGCAGGTTTGGGTGGGAAGTGCATTGCAGAGAGAAGATGAATACGAGATTTTGTTGTAGGTGGTCGATTTGGCCGGGTCGAAGATGTGGTCGGGCTGAGAATAGCAGTTAGTGCAGGGTTTACACTGCGTCCAGATGAGATCGCTTCCCGTGTCAACGATGCCAATCAATTTGCGCGGCGGGGTTCCGATGCCCATTGTCATCATGAACTCTGCAACGCGTTGCCCACTCTTCACCGGCGCGCCCAAGTCGGCTGCGAGAGATACTTGTCCTCTCATGGCAGTTTCTAGTCTCTTCAGCCGGGCGTTACTTCTGTGGACAGTGTGAGTGATGTTTGTACTGCTCCACACGCGCTGCATGTCTACTCGCAAGGCTTTCACTTGCACTCGCGGCCCGTTCAACACCATTACCATCACCAGCAGGAGTATCCGGCTCATGCCATTGATGCGTACGATTGCAAAGCAATATACGAGGCTATGAATATGCTTTCCTTTCTATATTCTTGTGTGGAAGAGGATCCGTCGAGGCATGGCTTAAATGCTCTGGTTGGATACTAAGGATCATTGATGTTCACGTCAGGAACATAGGAATGTAAGAAGCAATTTGGGGTTTGCGAGAATGTTCGCAACAAGGTAAAGGTAAAGGCGTGGAGTTTCCTAGGTGCCAGTTGTCATTTGAAGAGACGGCAATTAGGTCGTTCCATAAACTAAAATTAGAACGGGGCTCGTGCGGAGAAATTTCTACTCTGAATCGTTACCATTATTTTTAATGAACATTGTCATCGGGTGATCTGTATGCCCTGGCGTTTACGCATTGTCATAGCTGGCACGACTGTTTTTTGACGTATTGTTTAAGAGGCCAATGAGTTGGGTAGGAAAATGTCGGAACTATAAGACGATCAATGTTTTGCTATCCACGTGAAGTGAAATGGGCCATTGAATAATTTTAAAAAATATATACATAAAGCAGTACTAATGCTTTTTGCTGTGAGGAAGCTACGCAACCATCTTTTACAGAAAAAAAATTACACATTTTAACTGAAATGAAACCCGTATCTATATTTTCAAGGAGCAACCAGTTTTACAATAAAGAATGTTCTAAACAAAAGGGAAAAAAGGGTACCAAAATCACATGAGAGATCTAGCCGAATACCTACAAACATTCGTGTCAAAATAAATTGGAGTTCCATGTCTGAATTTTAGTGAAACATATAGTCATAGTTTGTACAAGTCAAATGGTTGAAAGTCTCAAGGGAGATGCAAAAGAAATAGCAGTCCAAAAACTAAACATAAAATTATGAGAGATGGTGTGGAAGAAACTGAATTAATGGTCTACATCTATAATTGTGCTATAAATCACCATAGAGGAAGAAAGTTTCCGTCCATTAACCACCTAGTCCTCGTGTTAGTTTTTAGATGTAGATGCAAAACTTGAGATGCCATCATGTGTTAGTTTTTGGAGGTAGATGCAAAACTAGAGATGTAGTCATGGGAGGTTTTTGTGCTTTCTTTTGTAGCATGTGCAATCTATACCTTTTTTTTGGAATTGAACATTGAAGGACCTTAATAGTGCCCTTTCATAAAGATTATACATTAATCTATAGGTTTTAGTGCTATACAAAAACTCACCTAGAAGCCTATCATTGTGATGTGGAGAAATTTAATTGACTCTAAAAAATGTCAATTAGCAGCACTAATACAGTAAGTTGACAATTTTATAAAAAACAAAAGAGGGGTCTATGAGCTTCTTCAAATTGCTAAAACAAAATTTCCACCATTGAAGGATCATGGCGGAGGCCAAAGTAAATTGTCAAAAAAAACCTAGATACAAGTTAATATAAAAGAGAAGATGGGTTTCTATTGATCCAATCTTTACCAAAGATCAACACTATAGCATCCTCTATTTTCAAATAGAGAAGATTAACGACTTTACTTATTGAGGCTTTCCAAATTTATAATAATAATATAGGACCAACTTAAAATATTACATCTACACGTTATATTACATCTTTTACATGTTTCTTTATATGTTCCATCATTTTTGCTTCCTTGTTGTATTTTGTTGTTTTAGATTGGATTGCAAAAGGAAGAAAGCTATAAAAGTTCTTAAGGTTGTTTTCTTGTAAAGGAACTTGAAGATGGCTCATTAAAATTTTTTTTGTTACTTCTTGAAGATTTTTTATATAAATGCTTGTAATAGTCTTCTTACTATATATTTTTTATGGGTTTTCTTTTTTATTTGTGAGGGCTTGGGTCTATGTTGAGTTAATTAATTTTATTTTTTTATTTTTTGATCGGTTAGAGGCTGAAGCCATGATTAATTATTAAGGGGCTCACAATTTACCATCATATTATAGGCTCTTGCCTTGAGTGAATATAAAATAATTGTCTAGCACAAACACAAATAATACTTTGTATCACGTATCTACTTTTTGAAAACAAACCAATCTAATATTTGGATATAACTATTAAAGATTCAATTTCATAGCTTTTGAATCAAACTCATTGACTCATCTTTATTAAAACATTGATCAATGAACTTGACTCAAAGCTATATAATTGGAAACAAAGTTTTATATATATATATATTTAAAATTATAGAAAATATATTAAGAAATATCAAAAGAATTCGTATTAAGATGATTGTATATTATTATTAGTATAATTTAAATTAGACAAATAAAAAGGACCATTATCATTACCCACAATAAAAAGGCATCTTTATCCTTGACTACCATTGAAGAGCTGTAGGATTGAAGTATATTATTATAAGTATAATTTAAATTGATTGAAGTATCTTATTATAAGTATAATTTGAATTGGACAAATACAAAGGACTTGTACACAAAAGCAATAGAAAGGCCTCTTTGTCCTTGACTACATTGAAGAGCTATAGGGCTAAGTCAATCAAACTCCAGTCGGCGTATGTAACAAGGGAAGAGAAATTTCCCTTTCATATGGGTCAGCCGAGTTTGTTCTCCACACTATGAACTAACTTCTGTTTGCATGTTTATATGGGGTCTTTCATTGTTTTTACACAATTTATTGGAAGGTAATAATTGTCTTGGGAATTCACTCACTTTCTCGACGTTAATACCAGTGTGGTTTTCATGGATTTGAGTGTTCATGCCAAACACCAAAGCTCGAAGTCCTTATGGTGACGCCATGGTTGCCCAGCAAATAAAAGACTACGCCATTCTCATAATTTCATTTGTAAAATAAAAAGATGTCAGGAGGTTGTCTTCTTGGAGTTATTGCAGAGTTAAAATTTAAGCCAGATACTTCAATCTATATAATAACAATCTAGCCGTTCATCTATGAAAGGTTTTTAGTTTGTAGGATTCAATCTATAAAATTATGTGAAATTCATTTATGATCTATATGCATTGTAAATGGCTACCTTTAAACATTATATGGTAATGAAAAATTAAGGTTGGAAAAATAATTCAACTTTTATTATTTAATACTTTTAGCTTAGGAATTAAGTCTTAGTGTGTGATGTTTAAGGGATGTGGCTATCCTCCTTACAAACTATACAATTGAACAATTGACAAAAAAACAAAAACATAATAGATTTTATTGAAAATTTTAGCATTCGATCTTCATGATCTACATAGTTTGTAGTCGAAACAACAAAAAATTTCAGAAAAATATCACTACATTTTCATGAATCTAGAAAAAAATTGAGTTTTTTGTCTTTAGTGCATTTTGTTTGGAGATTAGGCTGTCCCATGTATAAGTCATCTGATTTTGAACTAACATAAGTCGATAATTTTTTAGATGAAGAGAATCAGTAATATAATCTAATAATAATAATAATATTGGAATACATAATTTGTTTATCTATTATGATTCACTTCTTATATGTAAAATTGCTTGGCTATAATTAACATGTTTCTATTATCTAAAAATAATATAATTGTTTAGCCATTGTTGTCTTTTAAATTATTATAACTAGTAGTCTATGTTTTTGTATGCAATACTAAACCAATAAGATATTTGACTTTATCTAAAAAATTCAATAGTATATGAAGAAAAAACTATAATGAGGAGGGGACTAACAATTTCATTTTGATTGTTGAGAAACCTTACAATATATACTTTGATTTCGTTATTTATTTTGTTTCTATGTACATGATTACAACATAAAAAAAAAATTTGGTATTGCTACCATTATAGGATTATTTTGGCATAATATATGACACTAAATTTTAGTTTTTAAATCTATGAGAGCAATGAATGGAGTGAGGCTTTAAAAAAAAGGTTTTAGATAAGATGTACCTCAATTTAAATGCAACTACAACATTTTGAGTTTATAAGTTTAATTTTCATAGAAAAGTGTATAAAAAAATCATTGGAGAAGTAATTAGAAATGCATTGAAGAGCAAGGCTAAAATATCTCAAAAAATCACTAACCAACAATTAACATGTTTTTTTTAATTTTATATATCAGATTGCAATTAGGTCAAAAAAAAGCTTAATCCTAATGCTTGAAAAACACTAAGATAATTTCTACATGGTAGTTACCAATGAAAGGAAAGAAATCATCCATAGAAGAAAGGCAAGCATACAAAGACAAAAACAATTAGTAGATGTAAAATTTCATTGGAATAATGTGTGTGTGTGTGTGTGTGTGTGTGTGTGTGTGTGTGTGTGAGAGAGAGAGAGAGAGAGAGAGAGAGACAGAGAGAGAGACAGAGAGATAAGAGGCCAAAGCCAACGTTAATTATTATTTTTTGTTGTGATTGATTATTAAGATTATTAGTTAAACACAAGTAGATTTGAACCCAAGAATTTTTAGATAAGAGGCTCACAATTTACCATTGTGTTTTTGGCTCTTGTCTACTAGAATAATCATTACTACACTAGAAGTTTTGAAAAAGAAAAAATAAATTGACAAAAAATAAAAGGGAAAATGATATTATTATTAAACAATTAATAAAGTTGGAAAAAAAATGAATTATACCTAATTATGGGAAAGCAAAATAAATTTAATGAAATACTAAGTCCCAGATTCTCATAAATTGGAAGTTAGAAAAACATTATATAGACATCTATTATAATTTTATATGGGGGCTGACCCAAAAAAAGAAAAAAATAGGGTTGAAAATAATTTGAAAATCACCACCATAAGATTAATCAACCCCCTATCTTAATATAAAAAAACCCCCAAGCTAAAATGTTTATGTGCTTAAACCTACAATAACTAATAACAATTATAATTTTCAAAATTATACATAAAACTAGGCCCATAAAAATCAATGGACAATGACCAAGTCTAATAATTTACATCAAAGTAAGCCCCTTGGGTTGAACAAATACTAATTATCATAAACAAAAAACAAAAATAAAGCATATGAGTAGGAGTTAACTCTCCTTGTTCTGGTTCCTCGGGCTCTCCAGAAGCAGGCATGACCAGTCATCTGCAAGGATCTGTACAATGGTTGAGTGGTATCTATATCTTTAGCATCATTAGTCTCCTCCTTCCTATATTGTAAGAGGAGCAAGGTAGTAGTTGCATAATGCATCACCTGCACCAAAAAATTGGCAACCCTGTCAAATTTTTCCTCTAGGTCCTCATTTTTCTTGATCGGGCTAGTGATAGATTCCTCCAGCTTAACAATATCTGGATTATCCTAAGGTTTTTTTTATAGTAGTAATTTTCCCCATAGCACTATCCTCCTTTTGAATATCACCCCCACAATATTCCCTTCTTTTTGTTTATCTCCCCCCACAAGTTCACCTCTTATGTCTGCCTGCCCACATTAATGCCCTAACAGAAGAAGTAACTATGTCTTACTCATCCACATCACCCTCTTTTCTAGACTTTGGGGTAATAGTATCAATTTTGATAGTATTGGACACATAGGAAGGCATAGGACTATCCTTATCACTGCCCATGTCCTCATTCTTCTTTCACTAATAGTCTCTTCCTCCTCTTGTTTGCCATAATTTTTCCTAGTAGCTTTCCTTTTAGGTCTAGGACCATCTTTCTTACTTGTGTTATCAATGGACTTAGAGTTTTTAGGTTTCTCCATACTAGGGGAGGCCAAGGGATTTTTCTCTCTCAATCTCTTACTCGGCCTATTAGTGTCCTTCCTAGCAATAGTACTAGTTCTTTCAATATCTAAAACCTCAATTTTTTCCATTTTAATCTTTCTAGTAGTAGTAGATAGATCAAAGTCAATTTGGGTTTTAGCAGAATGGGACAATGTTTGGGAAACCTCAATAATTTTAATAGGGGAAGGGGTTGGACTTGGAATTTGTGGTCAAAGACCCTTTTAGAACCTAAAAAGGAAAAACATTAAGGCTTGGTGCTAAACAATGTAGCTTTTAACCTCCTCTCTCTTCTTGTGTATATTCCACACAAGTCTTCCATAGAATGTAGTAACTAGTAAGGAAAGGAAATACATTCACTATTCCTAATGTGTTTAAATATGGGGAAATGGTAATCGTAACACACATTAACTCTATCCTCCATAGTAATGTATTTCATGATGACATAGTAGACCATGTACTAGGGTTCAAGAAGGCTTTTATGAGAAAAACCACCATGGGAACAAATCAGCTTCTCATTGGGTCAAAAGAATTTTTGCAAGCCAGTCTTGTTTGCAAACCTCAGTTGTTTTCTCTAATTTTTACCCTCCATCTCTAGGTTAGTGGCATTAGCAATCATCTCCTTAGTAATTTCAAACGAGAATCCATTAACATTTACCAAGAGATTCATCTCTAGGAATCTAAAAATTGTCAAGTGATCTTCTTGTCATGCCCTTCAATGCTCTCCATAAATAGTATAAGACTAACTTCCTTCAAATATGTCCACACGGCCTTATCCTTCTTGGCAGCCTCTTCAATCCTATCATTGACATTCTCCATCGCTTCTTCTTCTCCAATACCAACCACCAAATCCTCACCTTCCTTTAGTTCCACAACCATACCACCCAGAAACTTCACCAAAATTTGTAGAGAACCCAGAGAAGTATTTTTCACCTGATAGCACAACTCATAAATACTATGGCATATAATCTTTGATAAAACTTGTGTTCACCATATATAAAATTAGCATAAAGTTTATTTCCTTCCTACCAACACATCTCCTATCCCTAGCCTTTCTATAAAATCATCCATTAATAATAGAAAAGACTAGCCCTCTAGGATTCCAAAATATCATTTGAAATCGTGTCTTGGGTTATGAGCCTATGCTTAACATAATAATTCATAATGAAGGCCTTTAATAAAAAGGTGACCCATATTGAAATTATCCTTGCCAAATCCTCCACCATGTACAGCACAATAATGACAACAACACCCATAAAGCTTCTATTTAAAATATTCATCATTACATGGTGAACTTACCTTTTTGAGCAAGAAAACTAATCATCGTCAGCAATTCATACTCCCTTTCCAAAAAATTACAGTTAATATCTCTGTGTCTATACCATACTAGGTTGTCTACCACTTTATTCCCTTCACAATACATATGTTAGATTTTAAATTCCTGAAACCTTCTTAATAACATTTTGGCATCCCTTGTGATTGGCATGGCATGCCAAATTATTTGGCTAACCCCTTTAATGGCCTCAATAACCAATAGGGAGTCCCCCTCAATGACCATCTTTTGAATTATGGAATTGCAAGCTATCTCCAGTCCACAAAGGAGGCCCACCGCTTCCACCTCATTACTTGAAACTTTCCCACAAGTTCCCATATATCCCTTGATGCAAACTCCCTTTTCATCCTGGATAACTCTCCCAATAACCACCCCTTCACTCCTCCTTGAAACATCAAAAGTTAGTTTCCACCAACCCAGGGGGGGAGGGGGGGGGGGGGGGGGGGGGGGGGGGGGCACATGGTGGGGTGACTTCAATTAAGCCCCCTTCCTTTTTGGGTCCTTTGAATTATCCATTTTTTCCACTAAGTGGCCTACATTCCATACCCTTTCCCAACACCTATCCATTTGAGTTGGGGGGGGGGAGGGTGTGGTTTACATATCCATATCAAAGAACATTCTTTAGGTAGTTTCGTAGTTATTTAGAAAACCACCTCAAGTAGGGAAGTTTTTTTCTTAATATATGGTTATTTCTCTCTTTCCATATGTTCTAGGACACATAGGGGGGATAGATTTCCATATCTTTTTAATAAATTGATGGTGTGAGGGGAATCTCTAGTCAAGGATGAATTGATTAGCAATACTATTCATAACCCATGAAATTCCCAACTAACTGAATAGTTCTTGTTAGATCTAAGTAGAATAGGAGCACTAAATTAGGAGGTGGGAGATGGTCTCTTCCTTGCAACTACACAAAACACATTGGTTGACCATTTGGAACCCATGCCTTTTGTGATTGTCAACCATGAGTATACTATTATGCACAACGGACAACTGAGAGAAGTTAATTATAGGACATAAGTGAGTCTTCCAAATGTACCTCTAGTCCAAGGCCCTACCTCACCTATAATTCTAATATATGCTGATTTCACACTAAATTACCCACTAGAATTTTTGTCCCATATTATTTTATCCGTGTTTGAAAATGAGGGGATACGGGTTCCTTTTCGGAGGAATCCAAAATCCTCATATATGGCCTTCTCCGCAACATTAAAATTACCCATATTAAATTATTTCCACTCATTACTTTCAATATAATTGGCCACCTTGAGACATAAGTCATTTTCTCCCTAGTCTTTTAGAGTGACAAAATTGGAGAATATCAGAGGGGATTCACCAATCCATCTGTCCTCCTAAAATCTATCCATATTCCCATCTCCAATGTTCCATCTGATACCTCCCCTTAAGTAGTTCTTATTTTTAACAATATTAGTCCATATCATTGATCTAGTTGGGAAACCTTCATTGTAAAGGGTTTGATTAAAGGGCCTTCCTCCCAAATATTTTTCTCTCTTAATTCAACACCATGTAGTCGAATCCTACTATTCTCCTCATATTGAAACCCCCTTGAGACTTAGGTCTACATAATTTTTCTTAGCTAACAAGGCTCAACTTCATCTTCTCCTTCATTCCCAACCACAGAAAGTTCCTCTAAATATTTTCTAGAATGTCTCTAAATCGACTAGATATCTTAAATAAAGATTTTTTTTTTTTAAAGACTGAGATTCTCTAGAGAGAGGTTATGATGAGTTGTAATTTCCCATCATTGATGAGAATCTTCCCTTTCCAAGCTGTAAACTTCCTTTTCACTCTTTCCACAATTATACTCTAGAATTATGGGGTGACTTCCTTCATTGTGAGGGGGAGACCTAGATAGGTTTTAGGAAGATCTGCTACTTGAAAACCCATCTTCTTAGTTATCTTATGTTGAAGAGATAATTTGGTGTTGAAGAAGTAGAGTTTTCTCTTCTGATAGTTAATATGCTGACCTAAAACTTTAGTATATCGATTCAAATTTTTCTTCTAGGCTTTAGCTTTGCTAACAAAGGATAATCCATATAAAAAGGTATCATCCACAAACTGTTGTAGAACATCTAGTACAAGTGTTGTTGCTAGAAATATCTTGTAACAATGTTTAAATATTAAATATCTCATTAATTTGATTAACCATCTCAAGTCATTGATTATAATATAGTTTTCATATTTATTTATAGTTCTCTTTAAATCCAAGTTGCCCGAATATTTCAACTATAATGCCCAATTATTTCATTCAAAATATTTCCATATAAAATTTAAATGAATAAATTTTTAATATATGTTTATCGTTTCAATGTAGTATTACACATTTATATGTATAAGGTGCCACAAAAATTATAACACTATACAATACACCTTTTCTCCCTTCTACCTCTCCTTTCTTGGATAGTATCAGACTCAAGGGTTAAGAGATAGGAAGGAAGAGTGAAAGGAAAAAGGGAAGTGTTAGAGAGATAAAAATGTATCTAAAACTATACTCAAGTGTAACTCTTGTAGTTTTCCCACTCTCAAAGAATAGCGACACAAGTACAATATATAAATATTTCATGTGATAAATTCACCATGATGATCATATGAGAACTTATAAAGTTTCCTTCATGGTGTAATTCAAATATGAGAGCATGATTTTATTTTTTCATAAAAAATTAATTGAACATTTGAGAGAAACACCTAAATTATTATGCATACTAGGAAAACACAAATCAAGATCCAAGAAAATGTGAGGATAGAATCCACTAAGTAGGATTTCCTAAACAATATCTAGATCAATTAGAATATACCAAATCTTGACCAATCAAATTATCAACTAGTCTATTGAGCAAAATAGTACACCAAAATGACTCTATATGTTAACAATTTTGTTACCTCGACAACCCCTCATGCTCATACTAGATAGGACATTATGATGATAGTGATAATGATGGTGACATGATGATACATCTTAGATCTCTTATTTCCAAAAGAAACCTCCACGTTCATTAATGGATAGGAGATGATAAAAATGGCATGATAACACAACCAAATTGTAACACATAAGTCACAACAGAAAAATGTTAAAGACCATACATAAATATATCAATATATTTGAAAATACTAAAATGAACACATGAAATACATTGTTGGGGCTTGTGTATAATAACATTAACAATAATCATTCTTTAGAGAATTTCTAGGAAAGTACTAAAACTATATATTTTTCTTTTGTGTTAACACCACGATAACTTTTTTCTCCATCCACTTGTCTTGATCATTTTGCATGTGACCTTTACCTTCTTAGGGCATAAAATTTTATGAAATTTGATCTTATAAAATATTTCAAATTTTTAATATGGTAATTATTAAATTTATTTTTAAAAATAAATTAAATGAATCAACACAAATAGAATAAGTTCTTTATCATCACACTGTTAAAAATCTATCCAAATATTGAGCCCTAAATTTCAGAATTTGTGCATTCTCTCCATGAAAAAATCAAGATCAAATTGCTTTATACTATTGTTATAATATCATTTTAGCTCAATTTCCCTCTTTACTCTTCTCTTCACATTGACATGTACTACAAGTTTTGGGTGTCATGATTTCATACATTATTTTTATGCTCAAATGCTTTGCAAGTTGTGGGCTTCTTTCCTTCATGCTATAGTTTCAAATGGTGTAAGAACTTGCAGATCATTTGATCTTTAATTAATTAATGTTGACACAATCATTTTAATTCACACATCTATCACTGAAAACCATATTATCATAAAAAACATTTCATCTCAACCATCAGTAACAAACTATTTATCACCTGGACTCAGACTAATCACTTAGCAAAGGTGATGGCTGCCCTTCAAATTACCAAATCAGCTATAAACAATGGGGGTCACCAAGATTTGGATGGAGGGTGATTCAATTAATATTGCTAATTTCCTTAAAGGGTCATTTATTCCCTCATGCACTATAGATAAAATCATAAAGGAAACCCTTTATATCCTTAGAACAATCAAAAATTATAATATATCACATATTTATAGGTAGTTGAATATGGATGCTGATGCAATTTCCAATATGGAAGTGAAGGGTAATCATAAGATGATATGGCAGGATGACATGAATTCACCTTTGGAGGTTATGTCATGTATTTATTATGACTTAATTAATGGAATGAAGGCTTCATAAATAATTAAAAATGGAAGCACTTGGAAAGGATTAGTATATGGTTACAAGATGCCAAATCACCTTTTATTCACACATATTCTGGGTGTTTTTTGGTGCCCTAGCATTTATTTACACTTACCAAATTCTAGACTTAGGTGCAAAAATTTTCCTCTTTTCTGATAGAGACCTAGTTAGTAAGTTGAAGAGTAAGAATATGGATGGGCAACATAGGAGAGGAGAGTCATCAAATTGTGACAAATGGAAAAGAAGAACTAAGGTTTGGAAAATTCCTCAGAAGGGTGGTCTTACCCCATTCATGGAGAGATTACATGGTGGTAATCCGAAAGTTATGCAAAAAAATTTGAGGAATTAGAAAGAAGGAATGCTAAATATGGGTGTTCATAGTGTCACAAGGAACTCATTTCTAAAGTGACAGGCATTCCAATATTGGGTAGAAAGTTCTACAGGGATCACAATTTTTTAGATTCTACTATTGGTGATTTCCCTAAGGATTGAGGTGAGAGTGAAACCCTAATCAAATTTTAGGTAAAAAAAATTTTCAACTAAAATGGATTAATTAACTTTGTCATTTTTTTTTTCTGATGGCTATTGTCTACTATGTGACTCCAGATGGTAAGTTCACTAGGCTATGTTCCCACCATTTTTCCATTCTAAATCATTTTGGGCATGGAATAAATATTTATATCCCTTTCTACTTGTATTTGTATTTGAATGTTAGCATATATGATATTAGGGAAAATCTGCTCTCTTACCAACCCCTCTATAATGGTCTCATGTTACTCATTTACGAGCATATTAGGGCCTATTTTGTGGGGAAGTTTACTGAGAAGGGTGAGATAGATGTTGTTCAGGAGGATTTTGAGGATTCTTAGTGATTTTCTATTACAGAAGATAATGAGGGTATGCACTCAAAGGACATTGAAGCTACCAATGCCAAGGGTAAGGGAAAGGACTCTGCTTCTAAATCCCCTATGAGTTCTACCAAGATAGATATGAAAGTTTCCCCAACAAAGAGAAAGACCAAGAGAGTGATATCCTCAATGAGGATTACTATGAAAGTGGGGAGATATGGAGACTAATGAGGAGGATATGGGCACTAGTAGAAACAAGGAAACAAGACCAAGAAGAATAAGAAGAGAGTAAGCTCTATTAGGAAAAATATTAGGACCCCTATGAAAAAGAAAGAAGCTAAAATGGCTATCTCTTCTGATGACTATGATGAGGATCATGAGGAGATGTAAACTTGAAATGATGAGGTGGGCATCAACAAGAATCTTCAATCTTTTAGGAAGAGACAAAAAAAGGAGCAAGAAGATGAAAGTGACAAGAAGGTTTTGAATTCTCCTCTACAACTTATCTAGGATTAATATAAGGATGAATCTCCTAATAATGAGGACAACCAGGGCATTAACATTTCCCATCCAATGGAGACTCAATCTCTTGTTGTCGATGCCCCTATTGTGACTGGCACCCTATTAAGGATCAAGAAGACTGTCTAAAAGAATTTGGACATGAATGATGTGAGATTGGGAATTGCTATAGAAATAATTGATCTTATGGTTAGTGAGATAGAGCTTGGTAAAATTAATCTCAGGGAACTAACTAAGTCCTCTATGTTGATCCTTAGTGACTCTTAAAAAGAGGAGAAGATAGATGTGCTTAACAATTCTATAAATAGCATGTTGGACAACTTCAAGTCAATCAAATGGTTGTATTATGAGATCGGTGACATAAATGATAGGATGGATTCTTTGGAAGGTAAAATGAATAATACAAGGGCTTCTAATGTTGCTGATAAGGAGACCCCTAATATGGGATCCATAATTGACATGGAGGCTTACTATAGGATGGAGGCTAAGGTTTTGGAGCTAGACAAAAAGATAACTAACATTGAAGACACTATAAGAGGCATAGCTGATCTAACTTACAAAATTGTTAAGGCTAAAAATTATTATCAAGAAATTGGAAAACTCACATGGGGAGAATAGCATCACTAAAGTTCTTGATAAGCAAGGGATTCCTTCAAACAACAAGGACAAGTTTTGTAAAAGGACCAAGGAAAAAAAATAAAATATGGTTGTGGCTTCATCTGATGATGTTACAATGATGTAGGAGCATCCTGGGTTGCATTTTTATCCTACTCATCTTTGTGCATTCTATTATTTATTTTTGAGTTGTAGTTGTTGCCAAGTTCCAGCATTGGCCAAGCACAGTGATTATTGACTACAATAGTGATTGAGTTTCCTATGTTGGTTGAGTTCCTTATTTGATCAAGTTCTATGATAGATGAGTTCATTCTATGGACAAGTTTTGTAGGTGTCAAATTTCTTCAAGTGACGAGTGAACCCATTGGTTTTCTGATGCACAGTTCCTTCTTTGATAGAGTATTTTTATGATTGATTCCTAGTATGAGATGACTTATGTATTTAATTTGAGCTATAAATTTGATGTAAGGATCATGCTTTGGAATGTGTGTAGACCATTATGAGATCATCCTTCTCTTATGTAACTATCTAGAATCTTTGGTAAGCTATTTTGACAAGTATAAGTAGCAATTCTAGTTTAGGTTTAGGTAGAGAGGAGGACATCAAAGATCAAGTAGAAGAATCATAAAAGTTAGCAAGTGAGAGTCTAGATATCAAATTACTTACCTATCATGTTGGATGCATTTTGATGTATATCTAATCTTATATTGGTCATAACCCAAAAGGCCTCATAGCTAGGCATGTTTGTTGATATTATGATGGATCAATAAAAACATTCCTATTTCTTCTCTCCTTGGTGTTGTTCTTTATGTTTTTCTTCCATTGTGTTTACTCAGCAAGGTGTTTAGGTCGTTAGGTGTACCTTTGGCCCTAATGTTCCAATCATCTCAACATCAAGTGGTATCAGAGCTTGAGGTTCATCCTTGTGGACATTGGATCATGTAGAACCCTGATTGATTTTGGTGGTAGGTTGGTAGATCTGTGTATTTCTCCTATATAGTAGTGGGTTATGATCTTGCAGGAACATGTTTGTCAAATTGGTTTGAGGTAGAGGAAATGATATAATTCCATATTGAACATATTAGGATAGATTGTAGCTGTATTGGATGTTGTAGAGACAATCCAGAGGAGATGAGCACATCTTGATTATGTGAGTGATGATAAAGAAATGGCACCAAACCCTAATCTAGAACCTGAGGAAGATCAAGAAGAGGAAAGATTGTTGAGGATTTTGTAAAGGGAACATTTGAAGCCTACTATGGAAGTTGTTCCTTATGATGGAAATTTGGATACCAATGTTGTGTTAGATGGGATCTTTGATATGAAAAAGTTCTTTGAGTTTGAAAACACCCTTGATAATAGGAAGATGAATATTGCAGTCATTAGGTTGAAAGGTCATGCCTCACTATGGTGAAAGGATTTCCAAACTAATAGACAAAGAAGATGAACAAAAGATTAAAACCTTGTTTTAAATGGTGAATAAGGTAAAGAAGAAGTTTTTTCCTATTGATTACTAAGGAAGATGCAAAGTATGAGACAAAAGGACATAACTATAAAGGAGTATACTGAGGAATTCTATAGATTAGAAATCTGATCTAGATATCTAGATGATGAGATTGAGAAATTTGCAAGGTATGTGAATGGGTTTAAATTTGGAATTCATGATGAAATAATCTTTGTAAAATTGGATAGTGTGGAGGAGGCATACCAATATGCCCTAAAAGATGAGGAGATCTTTAAAAATGAGCATGAGGAAAGATAGAGAGGTAGAGGTGGTAGATTCCTAAAAGGAAGAGGTAAATCCTATGAAGAAAGTAAAAATTCTAACAATTCTCTGCAAGATAAGGGTAAATTTGAATGGAAGAGTGAAGATAAAGGCAAGACCAAGTTAAAAGGTCATAATTCTTATCAAGGAAACACTAGTTCTTATCGAGGAAGAGGTAGTTCTTACCCTAGAGGTGGTTTTCATGGTAACTATTTTAGATATGGTAAAGAAGGGCATAGATCCTTTGATTGTAAATACTTTGGTGAGAGTGAAAATGGTAACATAAATGTTGTGATTCAAGGAGATCTTGAGGTTTTATAGAGTAGACCTAAGGTTAGAGAGAACTCGATGGTAAGGATAACTTTGTGTGTTGAAAGAGTTGATGATGAATCTATCTTGAGGAGAACTATTTTCAAAACCAGATGTAAGATGGTAGGAAAATGTTATAAAGTGATCATTGATAGTGGTTGTAATACCCCAAAATTGGCACATTGCCATGCTAAACCAATTTTGGTCTATCTAATCAATCCTAAGTCCTATTTTACTAGGCAATTATGATTTTGATAATCGTTACTTGACCTAAGTGTCAAATGTGGAAAACCCTAATCTACATTAATCATACTCTTTATTTAATTCCTAGGTATTAACTCAAATTAGCTACATTAAACCTATTTTATTAAGTTTAATTTAATTATAAGTGCTCATACTTTAATTAAAATAAAATTACCTCTTTAGCTAATGTACAAAGGGATTAAATGTATTTCATTAAATAAGATAATGTCCTCATTTTAATTAATGAGTTTAATTATTTAACTAATTAAAATTATGCATTTACAAGGTCATGTCCTATTTTATTAAATTAAATGTCTTGTCTAATATCTTCTCTTCAATTTAGAAATGGAAATTCTAAGTGAGTGAGAACTCAAAATTGAATTAGCTTAGTTAACTCTTTCTTGCACTCAGATGAGACTCAGTTAACTCTCCATCACAATCAAATCTGAATGAGTTAACCCCATCTACACAAGGAAGTTTCCAATCCAACTAAATCTCATTTCCAATCTCAACTGTTCATTCCATTTGATCTCGACCATCGATCAATTCTGGAATTCTATTAAGAAGCCTCAAATTCCTCATTACAGATGTTGAATTAATTTTGTATAGAATTTATGTTAAAACATCTATCCATTTGCTCATACATCCATAACTTAAATTTCTTGCATTATAATATCATTTTAGTGTAAAAATGCATGCATATAGTATAATTTTATTTTCTTTATTCTTAGATTTATTGCATCTCATCTAGTATAACATTGCATTCTCATATAGTTTAATCAAATCCTTCATACTAGAGGTTTGATTGCTAGCTTCTTGTTTAGAGAGAAATAGAAAAATCCATCTAGTTACGAGGCAATAGATCAATTTTTCGAATAGTTTTAGATGAACAACTTGATTTTCATATCAAGATGATTTCACATATAATGATCATGTTGAAGTGTGTGTGAAGATCGAGGCCCACATTTCCCACATACATTTTTGGCACCCATTGTGGGGCTGAGAAATCAAATTTTTGGCCTTAATTGTTCCTATTTTCGGCATTTTTTAGTATTCTATCACTGTCATTTGTATAGTACTCTAGTTTCTCACACAAAAACTCTCATTCTCAAACAAATAAACTAAGATTTTGTTCCCTTTATTGCACTTCCTTGTGTGAAACAGTGTATAATTGCATGGTTTCTTGGGCAATACACACCATTTTCTCACATGGGCCTATGCAAGATTTTATGGTACGCACCATTTTCTCCCTTTACTACACTTCCTTGTACAAAAATGTGTATAACTGCATGGTTTTACATGGTACACACCATTTTCTCATGTGGGCCTGTCCAAGATTTTACGCGAAATTCAACATCAGTAATTGCAAAGTGCATTTTTCAAATTCAGTTTTTATCATCATGATTTAACTAATTTTTGTTTTTTAAGCATTTTCACTTTTGGTTTCTGATTTTCAATAGCTTAACAGTGGTTTGAAGGATGTTTAATTCTTTCATTATTTTCTTATATTTCTTTAATATATATAGATGTAAAAATATATATATATTTAAAATGTCTTCTTTTTTTTAAGTATAAAAAACAAATTCCCTTTAATGTTTTCATAGGTTTGGACACTTTCTAAGCTATTTTATGTGGATGAGAAAGAACAAAAAAAGTTAAATTTTATTTTCGCATAGTTAAGCTTTCATTTGAGGATTTCTAGAATTTTTTTTATAGACATCATAACTCATGCTAATGTGTTAACATTTTCATAACTCATGTTTGGTATATTCTTTCATTGCTCCAACTTGTAGGGAACGCATGTCAAAGCTTCAAATGCATAAGGGCTACTAACATTTGTTTGCAGAGCCGCTCAACACATAAAAACCAAACTTGCTTGTATTCCTTTTATTCCATGTGTGGCACTAAACTAGTTGCTTTCATTTCTTAGGCACTTTAAACTTGTGATTGAGGTTCTTTGGTGATAGGAGAGTATGCTCTTCACCCTCTTAGTGAATCAAAAAGCTTGACTCACCTTTGGATTTTCAAAAGCAAGGGGATAATTGAATCTTTTTGGCATGTTTGGGAGAACAATAAAGATAGGAGAGTATGCTCTTCACCCACACAGTGAATCAGAAATCTTGACCCTTGAAAATGGATCCAATTTGTTGTAGTTAGAATCTTTTAGTAGGCCTGCTCTTGGGTAACCAAGAGGAATGATCCAAGTGGGGACAAGTGAACCCAGATATTTTGACCCACTATAAACTCAAGGCTATTGAGGACACAAAACCTCAATAGATGTAGCACTTATTTGACCTACTCTAATTGCCTGTGGGATTGTGACCATGAGGAGATGACTAGGGAGGAATGATTAAGGTACTCTTGTGGTCGCAAGACCAGTTATTCACCACAGGGTGAGGTGCCCTATATCAAGGACAAGAGGAGTGCTATGAACAAAAATCCTTTTTAAACACCCTAGGCTAGAAGCTACCCTATTTTGCCACTCAATTTCTTTGTGTAAGGATCAATCCAAGTGGATTACCTAGATCACCCCAAGACTTCTACAGTCACCATTTGTGTCCCTTGGGGACACTTAGGATGGGCCAAGTTATTGGTAATGAACCATGGCATTTAGGTATATATGCTTGGCAAGTTTTTTTGAATGTGTTGACCTATTTTTTCACATCAAACATATTAGTAGCATGGTAGAAATTTATTTAGATATCACAAATGTGTGTTGGAAAGGTTGCTTTGTCCCTTGTTCAATTGATTGAGACATGTATTTAACCCTACTTTTTTCAAACCAAACGCTTCTTGAATTACTGCTTGTTGTTACTTTGTGTATGAATACAAAAATTGAAAAACCAATCAAACACATAGGTATGTAGGACACATTTCTATCAAGTCACTAGTTTCTTGTCATACTTGCTCTAAACCATTTCCTGACTTTGTATGATGTCTCACCTAGTTTCTAAACTTGACTCTTCTTGCTCCAAATTTGTTCTTGTCTTGCCTAAAATTGTCTATGCTTGATTTACCATGGTCCCTTAATTTTGATAAATGGATAGTTGGGTCTATCTTTCTAAAATGACTACCTTAATTTCTTGATTACCTTACTTGATTGGGAGATTCTTTCACTTGTCTTTCTTATGTATCTATCTGGATACTTGGTTACTTGGCTATTGGGATTCTTGCTTAACTCTTGACATGGGTCACCAGTGTTGTAAACTCTTGGACACTTGTTGACAATTCACTCTTCTATTGTTACCTTTCTTTAACAAGTGAATCTCCTCTCTCATTTGAGCATCAAGATATCTTGGGCTCTTTCATGCTTGATTCCTTGTCTATTGCTATGGAATTTGAATTTCTGTATTCTCAATCTTAGCTAAGGCCAGATGATTATGAGCTTCTAAAGACCATTGAAGAAGTTCAAGATCTATGGTCTCAATTTCAAACTCTAGAAAGGACGGTGAACTTGTTTGAGATATGCTGAGCTTTTCTTTGTTTTTTTTCTTTCTCTTTATCATGTCTCTTTGAGCCACTCGATGATTTCTCTTTTGACTAGAGAAGTGAGGATTGGGTCCATGATCTTTTTCTTTTCTTTATGTTTTTTGGTTCAATTCAAATGATCTGAAGCATCCATATAAAAGGGGTGTCCACTATAAGAGCCTCTATCTCATATTAGATGGTCGTGTGTACCTTGACTAATTTTATATGGACTCTTCATTGAGGTTGGTTCTTTTCCTTGCTTGTTTGAGTGAATTCTCTATGCTATAGTAAATATTGATACTCGTCCTACTAAGTGAACATATGGGTCACTACGAGTATACCTAGCACACTTCTGTCTCAGGTTACGAACACAAAGGTCATTGCGGATAGAATACTTACTAATTCCTTAGCATAAGAAGGATATCTCATGTGTCTTGTGTGTCTTCATGTAAGAAACATTCTGGTCATCCTAGCGTTTATGCTCTAATGCTTATGTTAGCTTGCTACATGAAAAGGGACAAATGTTTTGGTCATTCTCGCTTCTTCTACTTTGAATGCTTACATTTAATCTTGACAAAACTAGAACAGGTGTCATATTCATATTCCCATGATTACAATGTCAATGGGAATTGTATGACATTTAGGATTTAGCTAAACACTCTATGATGAAAACCATATCTTATGAGCTCAATAACCAGACCTAGGGTTGCATCTAGCATAGGGTTGCATTGCATAAGCACATGGTTCAATCACTGATTTACTTGCATCCTCCATTATGAGAGATTGTTTAGTTTCTTCAAAGTATCATGTTTCTTTCTGATTGCACAAATGATCAATTAATCACCCCTTGGCTAATGTAGCTACTCTGATCCCATTTTTGGGATCAAATTCAAAATTTGACAAACTCAAACAGCTCAAAATCACACTTAAAATTTTTAGGACTAACACAATTGAACTCTTGTGCAATCCATTTTTTTGATGTTTTGTGAATCTTGAATCTTTTCAAATCACATTTTATTCAAAATTTTCCATAATTTTTGGAAAAAGTCAACTCTAGTCAAAATTTGGTCAAATTTGGTCTTTTGGACCTCGAAATCACTTCAAATTGACTCCAAATTTTATTGAGATCCTTCTGATCTCTTCTATATTATTTTGAACCCCAAATTTATTTAGTATCTTTCAATATAATTCTCTACATCATTGTTCTCATGTGTCATCTTTCAATTTCACTCCTAAGGGGGCAGGATGATTACATCATTGAATCTTTCAAAACTGGCTTCAACTGAAACTCAATCTTATGTCCTCATCACACAGGAAATCTCATCATTCAGGGAATCTTGTTTCCCTCTATCTAGAATTTATCTTATCCTCTAATTAGCTAATAAATCTTATAATAGTTATTGTCAAAGTTTGATGGATAGGTATCAAGACAATGTAAACCCCAACTCCTGAGGATCAAGTGTCATTCTAGGGATGATTCTACCACTCATGATAGGTCTTTTTATCTCTTTCATGGACCAGTATTTAGGTGTTCTATCTAGACTCTAGGGGATTAAGCTCCATTCTGGAGATAATTCCAATTCTTTCTAAGGATTAAGCTATGTTTTGGAGATAATCTTGACTCTTACCGAGAACTAAGCTTCATTCTAGAGATAATTCTAAGCTCTTGCTTTAGATCATTATTCAATGGAGAGGTATCAAGATAGTCTAACCCTAACTCATGAGGATTAAGCCTCATTTTTGAGATAATTTTATGGATCGTGACTAATCTTATCATCTTCCAATGAACTAGTATTGGGACAGTCTAAACCCCAACTCCTGAGAACTATGTCTCGTTCTAGGAACAATTCTATGAAGTTTGGAAGTCTTTGCTTTATCAACTCTAGTATCTAGGTGTTCTATCTGGATCCTCTAGGGTTAAGCTTTGTTCTAGAGATAACCTTAAAAATCTTATCAACTCTACTATCTAGGTGTTCTATTTGAATCCCTTAAGGTTAAGCTTCATTTTGGAGATTACCTTAAAAATATTTTCAACTCCAGTGTCTAGGTGCTCTATCTGGATCCCTTAACATTAAAATTCATTCTATAGATAACCTTAAAAATCTCATCAATTGGTCTTTGTATCATCAATTTTGGAACCAATCACATTTCTTCATCTATACTTCATACTTCTGATTTCTTTGAATCGAACGTGCTACTTGCACATTCATTTAAAGAGGGGCAAATGTAATACCCCAAAATTGCACATTGCCATGCTAAACCAATTTTGGTCTATCTAATCAACCCTAAGTCCTATTTTACTAAGTAATTCTTATTCTGATAGTTGCTACTTGACCTAAGTGTCAAATGAAAAATTTGTAATCTACATTAATCACACTCTTTATTTAATTCCTAAGTATTGACTCAAATTAGCTACATTAAACCTATTTTATTAAATTTAATTTAATTATAAGTGTTAATACTTTAATTAAATTAAAATTACCTCTTTATCTAATGTACAAAGGGCTTAAATGTTTTTAATTTAATAAGATAATGTCATCATTTTAATTATTTAATTAATTAAAATTCTGCATTTATGAAGTCATATCCTATTTTATTGAATTAAATACCTTCTCTAAAATCTACTCTTTAGTTCAGAAATAGAAATTCTGAGTGAACTAGAACTTGAAATGGAATTAACTTAGTTAACTCTTTCTCACATTCAGATGAGACTCAGTTAACTCTCCATCACACTTAGATCTAAATTAGTTAACCTCATCTGCACAAGGAAACTTCCATTCTAACTGAATCTCATTTCCAATCTAAATCATCGATCAATTCTAGAATTCTATTTAAGAAGCCTCCAATTCCTCATTACAGAGGTTGAATTAATTTTGTATTGAATTTATGCTAAAATATCTATCCATTTGTTCACACATCTATAGCTTAAATTTCTTGCATTATAATATCATCGTAGTGCAAAAATGCATACATATAGTATAATTTTCTTTTCTTTAGTCTTAGATTAATTGCATCACACTAGGTATAACATCACATTATCATATCATTTAATCAAATCCTTCATACTAGAGGTCTAGTTTCTAGCTTCTTGTTGTGAGAGCAATAGAAAAATCCATGTAGTTAGGAGGCAATAGTTCGATTTGTTGAATAGTTTCTAATGAACAACTTAATGCTCATTACAGGATGATTTCACATATAATGATCATGTTGAAGTGTGTGTCAAGATTGAGGCCCACATTTCCTACATACAATGGAAGTTCTACAAATTTGGCATCAGAGGAGTTGATTACAAATTTGTAGTTGCAAAGATTGAGGCACACCAAACTCTATCATGTCTCATGGATCAAGGATGAGCATAAGTTTTTGGTAAGTGAGCAATGTGTTGTGAAATTCAAGATTGGAGACTACTTTGATGAAGTTCTATGATATTATACCTATGAGTTCTTGTAATATTCTATGCATAGACCTTGGTAGTATGATAGACATGTTGTGCATGATGGTAGATTGGGCCAATATACTCTTTTGGTGAATGGAGTGAAGAAGACATTTTATCCTTTGATTGAAGTTCCAAATGAGATAAATTGTTTTACTATTAGAGCTTGTATGTTTAATGGGAAATAATTTGAGAAGGACATGAAGAAGAACCAAGTCTATTTTTTTGTAATTCCTAGAGGGCTAAGTTTTAATATTAATGGCTCAATAAAAAATATAGTAATGCCTAGGTGATAGAAAATATCAATGGCTGAGTGACAAAAGATAGTAAAGGCTAAATAACAACAGAACCTAACAATGTTAGCTGAGTGCCAACAAAAATTGAAAACTTATTGAATGAGTACAAGGAGATTGTTGTAAAAGATATCCTTGATGGTTTACCACCAATAAGATGTATAAGTCATTGTACAGATTAGATTCTTAGAGAAAGTTTTCCAAATAAAGAACCATATAGATTGACCCCTACTAAGAATGAAGAATTTAACAAATAAGTGCAAGAGTTGTTGTAGAATGGTTTGATTAGAGAAATATTGAGTCCATGTGTTATACCTATTGTATTGGCACCTAAGAAGAATGGATAATGGAGAATGTGTACTAATTCCAAAGATATTAACAAGATAACAATAAAGTATAGGTTTCCACACAAAGGATGGATGACATAATGGATTGTTTGAGTGGAGAAAAATATTTTACCAAGATTGATTTTAAGAGTAGTTATCATTAGATCAAAATCATAGAAGATGGTGAGTAGAAGATTACTTTTAAGACAAAAGATGGTTTGTATGAGTGGTTGGTTATGCCTTTTGGTTTGACTAATGCATCAAGTACTTTCATGAGGATGATGAATGAAGTCCTATAGATATTTTTGGGTAAGTTAATGATTATTTAGCTAGATGATATTTTGATATTTGGTAAGACTAAGGAAGAACATCTTGAGCATATTAGAGAAGTTTTGCAAAGGCTAATAGAGGAGAAGTTGTTGCTTAATTTAAAGATATGTTCAGTTATGCAAGAAGAGATTTTATATTTGGGATTTGTATATTTTAGCTGATGGTTTGAGAATGAATCCTAAGAAGGTTAAAGAAATTTTGGACTGGCCTACACCTCCAAATATGGGCAAGGTAAGATCATTTCATGGTTTGGCTAGTTTCTACAAAAAATTTATAAAGAATTTCAGTTATGTTTCTAATTCCATAACCAAGACTATGAGAGGAGATAAAAGGTATTTCAAGTGGACACATGGGGATGATAAGAGTTTTGATATTTTGAAAAAATATATTTTTTATTTACTTATATTGTCTTTGGCTAATTTTAATAAGGTATTTCAAGTTGAGTGTGATGCAATTTATAGTGCAATAGGAGTTGTGTTGAGTCAAGATGGTAGACCTATTCCTTTCTTTAGTGAAATATTGAATAATGCTAAAAAGAAATTATTCTGAGTATGATCAAGAGTTCTATGCTATTGTTAAAGCCTTGATAGAGTGGAGACATTATTTTATTCCTAAGGAGTTTTTATTGTATATTGATCATAAAGATTTACACTATTTAGCAAGCCAACATAAATTGAATTAGAGACATATGAAGTGGGTTGAGTGCTTACAAAATTTCACATTTGTGATCAAGCATAAAAGTGGAGTCACTAACCAAGTTGCAAATGCATTGAGAAGAAGAAATTCTTTATTGACTACGATGAATGTGTTGTATGATGGTTGTTGGTAAACAAATAGTCCTTTTCAAATTAACTCTTTAAATACCCAATATCTATTAATAATGATTGATTACAACTATTGGGAAACTATACTAAGCGACTGATTTCCCTCTGAATTTATAGGTACAACACCCTTGGGTTTGTGATTTGGAATGAATTTGTTTGTTCCTAATTCTAAAATGGGGTATGTTCTTGACGAGAGAATAGGAGAGGAAAACCAAGCTAGGCCTAGATAGGGACTAACTCAAGCTAGAATTTGGGTCTTAGAACCAACCAAATTTGTGAATCTACACCTTTCAAGAACCCACAAAATTTTATGATGCAATAATGAAATATATTTATATGAATTAGATACCCTAACAAAATGTCTTCTACTCTAAAATGCAAGGAAAAAGATTAATAAACAATACTGGAAAGAATCTCTTTTAACCTCTGACAAGACTATGATTATTTTTGATTTGTTGTATTAAACAACAAGACAAAGCTCTATTTGTCCATTAACTCAATTCACCTCAAAGAGACGCTTCTAACTAAGATAAGTAATGGAACCATAAAGAATTAATACAAAACACATTCAATTTGTCTCTACAATATAAAGTATTTCACACCAAAAATTAGTCGACCTTTCATTAATTTTTTAATTGGGTACATATAGGATTCTAAGATGAACCATTGCAAAAAGTAGTTGAATCATTTCATCTTCTCAAAAATGACAAATGGTAAGCAGCCAATTATCAGTTACAATTTCATATCAAAATACAAAAAGAGCAGGAGAAATATCATTTGGCTTTCTTCCCCTTCTTCAATTTCTCCTTATAAGATTTTGCAGCAACAATGATTGGAATGAGCTCCTCATGTCTATGGACATGGATGTTGGTATATCTAAGGAGCCACTTGGAGTGTTCTCTAGCCAAGTCCTTGATTGCACTTAACTACTCTTGCATTTCCTCTTTTGTCATGTATATGTATCCATTGAGTCATTAGAGGTCTAACACTCTATCCTAATGGCTAATATATTTCTCTATAAATTTATCCAAATAGCTAGAGAGAGTCTTTTGCATGATAGCAACTCCTACTACTTCTTTCCCTTGTCCACTTATTTAGGAGTCAGTATGTAGGCCTTTTAGCAACTCATAATACTTATCATGTTTCTTGTTAAGTTTGCTCTCTATCTTCTATAATCCTTCCTTTGCTACCGAGATCATTTTAGCTTTGAATTCTGAGCTTTGTTTCTATTAAAACAAAGGATCATCTCCTTTCTATAGATTTTTTTCTTCTACTACTTCTTTGGCCTTCATTTGTATGACCATGTGCAAGAGGGAGATGCAATCTTCACTCTTTTCCTTTTCTGCTAATAGAGTAGCTCAGTTAGCTAGGATGTTATCTTTTTCTATCTCAAGCCTCAGCACTGTATTGCCTAATTGTTCTATAACCATAAGCCCTTCAAACTTGAGTTTTTCACTCCACTTCCTACCAATTTGTCCAAAATTCTTATCCTCTTATAGCTAAGATATGATTGCATGAATATCCCTAGCTATAGGATCACTAGTAGGTGGTACTCCCAAAATACTTGTTAATGGGCCACTAATTGTCTGATGAAGCAGTTGAGCTCATGGATATCTTCCTTCATCCTAACTTTGGGAAGCTTGAGGCCCTCAAGTTCTTCCTCTATTACTTCATTAATTGACTTCCACAAGCCCACTTTGGTTTCTTTCTTGACCTCTCCTAGATCTAGATAATGCAATGTGAAATCAACTATTGCTAGGTCTTCAATCCTACCATCTTTGGTGGGCTTGGTGATCTCTATAGTCAAGTGCCCTATGTTTGGTTCTTGAAGGAGGATAAACAATGTCTTCTTCTTCTTTACTTTTCTCAATGTTGATCTAGAGTGGATGGCCAGAGATGGATTTTCTTTGTTCAGAGCTCCATCTTCTATCCTCTTCCTCTTCCT
Organism: Cupressus sempervirens; assembly: GCA_028749045.1. NCBI lineage: Eukaryota > Viridiplantae > Streptophyta > Pinopsida > Cupressales > Cupressaceae > Cupressus > Cupressus sempervirens. The sequence continues at coordinate 161,527,949 of CM053792.1, read as the reverse complement.
CTCTAAAGTATTCTTGAGCCATGACTCAGTGTTGATTACCTTGGACATAGCCCCTAGTGTATCCACACTAAAAAAATTCCTCTTAATAGGAGTCAAGGCCTTTGATGATAAGGAGAATGGATTTCTCAGAATAGGGGAAATGAATATTGGAGCTTCAAACACCTTTTCTTCTTTAGATGTTTTCTTTACTACTTTTTCTGACTCTGTAGATTCACTTTCACTGCTCCCACCATCTCCAAGATCAACCACTTATATTTGGGGCCTACTTGGTAGGATTAGTGTTGCACTTATAGATGGGATTCAACTTTTGGGGGATGGAAGAGCCACTATGACTATAGTGTCTTTTAGTTCTACTTTCTTCTTCTCAGAATCTTCCTCTGTCCCGATCACTAGTATTGAACCATCTTGACAAGATTTATCTAGTGGGATGTTCTTGTCAAGATGTTGATCACCTCCTCTAATTGGTTGAGTGGGTCCTTGAGTGAGAGGCATAATTGTACCTGAAGTGCCACTATAGGAAGATAAAATAGTTGCTACATTTGCGGAGGTTTGAGTGGATGCACCTTTGCTTCTACGTTTCTATGTCATGTTACACTTGAACCACTTCCCAGTCCACTTGTAAATTATTTCCATCATCACATCTAGGTCTTATATGAAATCTTCAAATGGTTCAAAGCTTATAGGAGTATCTCTTAACTTGGTCAAATAAGTAGTGCTATATATATTTTTTGATTGTCATCCTCAACTTCATCCATGTCTATATTTACCTTATATACCTTAACTTGATCTTTTGTCAATCTTGTGAAAGCACAATCATGGCTTTCAAATTCATCTTTGCAATCAGCCTAGTAGTCTTCAATGGTGCTGACATGCTTTATAACACTCCCAAGATGTAGGACATCCTTAGAATATCCATTGGGGTCAAACATAGGTCTTAAGACCTCATACATATCTAGCTTGTATTTTTTCTCAAAATCTTCATCATACTCTTGGCATTAGACTAGGTGTCACAACTGAAAGCTCTAACCTTCATAGGGAACTCGTATCCTTTCTTCTTTAGACTTCCACTTAGGACATTCACTTGGAAAGCTTGTCAAATGATCTCTACCAAGACTATCATATCATCTAGATATCTTGGTAGCTTCAAAATAAATTCATTGAAAGCTACAAGAAAAAAGTAAGATAAAGATGGGAACTAAATAAAATGATAGCTAATTTGGCTAATGGTAGCCATGTCTTTAGGGGAGAATCTCCATTCTGGATAGCATTGTAGTTCCTTGCAAATTCTCATAGTAAACATGCCATTTGACTTTTACATAATTTTAATAACTATTATGTAGTTGGAGACAAGGATAAAATTCATAAGACTTGACATTATTAGGGAAGTCATCTAGGCATGGAAGCCTAGGCCATAATTGCAAAGATGCTAGCATATAGATTAGGAATGAAGACATATAAAATGAATTGTAAAACCTAGCCACTTCGAGAGAACTAGACATAATCTCACATACTTCTTCTACCCAATCATGTATCTGAGCATATAACCTAAACTAAAAAGAAGTATTGTTCAACAAAATTTAGGTCTTCTACTTCACCTCTCAATCTGTGCAGGAGAACTAAAATGTCAATTATCTCTGGTTTGAGATTAGTTCCAAACACAGTCTTGGGAACTTTTCTCTTATCACTCTACAACTTCTAGAACCATTTTCGCATGATCTCCTTCTTCCAAATCATCTTATTCATTGAGAATTCTGAAATGACCCATCGATAGTTAGGTCAAAAAACTCCTCCCATTTTGGTACACAATGGCAATTCACCACTCTTTGCCTATCAATTAAAATCAATGTAATGTCATTGGGTAGAACTATCTACTTGGTTTCTAGATTGTAATGGTGAATCTATTCATAAATGAGTTCTAGGGCTTGAACTGAAACAAGGAAACTAGCAACTTCAACCAAACCATATCCTCAAATCTTCTTAGTGATAGGTTGAATGCATTCAAATCTTACCCTCCTTTGTAAGTCTACCATATCATAGAAATGAAGGTGTGCGTTTGTGAAATTCTACATTTGAGACTTGATCCTAGTCAAACCATCAAAACCTATGAACTTAGTGGCCATAGCTTATGAATGAGATTTTGAATTGAAAAATGAATAAGAAAATGGACACTACAATCACTAGCTTTCAAAAGCTACATGTATTGATAAAATGATAAATCAAGGAAGCAAGGTAACTCATTCAACTATTTGTGAGTTTTTATACAAGGACCTCGATTCATTTGTTATACTTCAAAATTCACACCACATGAGGGAAATTAAATGAAATACCCATTAAAGTGTAAATTTAAAGGCTCAATGGTTATTTAAAAGTATTTTCACTATTCTTTTGGATATAATGGTAACTTTTCATTAACATGTCATTTACTTTTCCATTTTCCTTTTAGTTTTGAAAAGTTGCTCCTAGGGTACTCTATTGATGAAAATCTATCAAGTGAGACCTTGACCATATCCTCCTTCCACAATGGTTCATTCCATTCCAATATCATCCTAACATATACTAGATCTAGTATAGGGGCCAAATTTTACCTATTGACCTAATTCCTCTACATAGTCAGAAAGTTGCCTACATGGGTTGGAAACCCGCCAAAGAGGAGGAAACTTCTATTTTTCTACTTACGCTTCCTTATTGGTTGAATCTTTGAAAACTAAATTTGTAACTGTTAAAGATGTTTAGTTAAGGAGCATGGATCCACTTGGATGTCACTTAACATCTTGCATTTCACTTTTATCTGTTTTATGAAAAATTGTCTTCATGGGTCAAAAACCCCCGAAGAGAGGATGAAGTGAGGTTTTCCACCAAGACTTAGTATTTGGGTGATAAAAAATCCAAATTATGTTTAGGAGTCTGATCCTAGGTTCAAACATCAATTTTCTTTAAAATATGTGCCCTTTGGATTCTTTTGTACTAGATATGTCTCTAAGTGAGCCCTCATGGAATATCACCTTCATGGGTTAACAACCCGTCATGGAGAAGGAAACATGTGATTTTTTTCCAATTCTTATTTTATCAACCATTGATATGGCATGAGCTAGTGTTGTAAAGAAATGTGAATTTTAGAGAGCTTTCAAGAGCATGGGAACAAAACTAGTGAGCATGCTTCATCTACAACAAGTGAAAATTGATCTATATTGGATTGTGTACTAAACTTACCTAAAAAATTACAAGTTATAAAAAAACAACTTGCCTGGCTATGGAGAAAGAGAAGGTGTATCTGATAAAGACTACCTAGCCTTTAGGAATCTATACCTAGACTCAAACATCTCTGATAATAAGACTAACTTCATCTAAACACACACAACTCACTTTTTCCAATAGGTTAGAAAAAAAAAAGTGGGGCAATAGCTAGTTGTATTTGGGGACTTGGATATTATATGTCCAAGCAAGGAATCTAAACTTTCTAGTTTTGCAAAAATGAAAAGTGGCTACACAACAAGACTAAAGAAGAAAAAAAAGGAAACCTAGCTAAGGAAAAAAAAAATGGGAACTAAATGTAACTATGATATAATATAGGGGTTACCTATTTGTAGTTTGAAATTTGATACAACTTCAAGTCTTGACCATTGTAGGTTAGAGGTAGTACTTTACCATCAGGATATGCCAATTAAGTGAATTGTTTTCAAAAGCATGATGGATCATGAATTTCCCTTTCTAGAGTGTGTCAAACTTCCCATGAATTCCTTTTGGGGTTCTTCATTCCCACAATAGTACAGTGTCTCATACCATAAACTTGCATGGTCTATTCTTCTTGTTGAACAAGTTCTTTACACACATTTGATGTTGTGTAATATGATCCACAATTTCTTCTTTTTCTTCCTTGAGATTGCTCAGATATAGGATCATTTTCTCTAGCCCATCTTTGTAAATGTCATCTTCAAACAATATCCTTAATCTACTAGTGGCCAATTCTGGGGGTATGGGAAGACTAGCTTCTACTCTATAGACCAGTTTGAAACGGGAATTTATGATTGCTCTCTTTGTGGTCACTCTATTTGCCCAAAGTGCTTCATGAATCTTTTTGTGTCATGTCTTATAATTCTCCAATACTAGTTTCTTCATGATGTTTACCAAGTTCTTGTTCCTAGACTCATCTTGACCATTCCCTTGTGGAAAGTAATCAAATGAATGACTAACTATTATGCCATATTTGAAGGAAAAATTAGTAATTTTGACCAAAGATAAATATGTTGCATTATCCATTACTAGTTTAATTGACACTCCAAACCTAACCAATATGTTCTCCTTTATGAATTCGCAAGCTACTTTAGAAGTGTTTTTCTTGGTTGTCTTTGCTTCTACTCACTTTGTAAAGTACTCTATCATGGTGATGATATAGACATGACTGGTGCTAGATGTAGGATTAATAGGACCAATGAAATTGGGGTCCCATTGTTGGAAAGAACCTTTGACTACTACAAGTCTAAGAGGTAGTGTGACTAACTGAGGTCTATCTATGAACATTTTTCATTTTTCATATTTTGACACCACTGGTAAGTGTCTCTAAAATTTTTGGGCCAATAGCAACATTATCGCAATATTTTAAAAGTAGTGACTGAGGATGACAAATGCCCACCACATGCTTCATTGTGAAATGTCTTCAACAATCTCTCTTACTATTTTTTGTTGACACATCTGAGGAGAATTGTGTCTATAGATGTTTTGTATAATCTATCATCCTAGATCACATACTTGGTAGCTTTCAATTGAAGATCTCCTTTGTTTCATTGTCAATCCTTTAGGGCACTAACCATATGTTAAGAGATATGTGATATTTTTGAACCAAGGATCTTGTAGACTCATAGCCAAAACTAATTGTTTTTCCCCTGACTCCTCACCATTTCCATTTTCTGCTATGGGTTTACATAATGCATTACCTTGTACCACTTTTGTGGGTTTAATCTCAATGTCATATTCTTGCGTCTTAGCTACCCATGTTCCTTTGGTATTTCACCTTACATCCTATTGATTCAACATAATCTTCATTGCAAATTCAAGTACATGAACCACAGTATGAGAGTGTAATATGTAAAATCTAAAAATTTCAGGGCTCTCACCATGACAAAAGCATTTTTATCAATTTGAGACTATTTCAGTCATGGTTCTTCAAGGGTATGCTCATAAAGGCAATAGGGGCTTGTACTTATTCTTTTTTATCTTGCATGAGAATTTCTGATAAGGTGTGTTTGGAAGCATAACAATAAATCATAAAATCTATTCTATAATCAGGATGACATAGGACTAGAGCATTGGTAATGGTAGTCTTTATATTCTTGAAGGCTTGTTTTTAGGCATCATTTCACTTGAAACTTGAATTCCCTTTCATCATGTCCACAATGCATTTAGTGGTTTTAGAAAAATTAGGTATGAACCTTCTAAGGAAGTTTACCTGGCTAGAGAATGATTTAACTCTCATCTTGTTTACAGAGAGACTTAGTCTTTGGATAGCTTCAATTCATTTAGGGTCAATTTTGATGCCTTCTTGTGATACTATATGACCAAGAAACTTGACTTCTATTATACAGAAGCCAAACTTCTTAGGATTTAGAGAAATTTCATGTTCTTGACATCTTTGCAATACTTTCCTCAAATCTTCTATGTGATTTTTCCACTTCTTTGAGAATACAATAAGGTTGTCAAGGTATATGACAATGATTCTATTTTTCATGCCAGTGAAATATTTATTCATACACCTTTGAAAAGTGGCTCCAACATTGATAAGGCCAAATGGCATTCTATAATATGCAAATGTATCCCAAAGAGTGGTAAAATTCATCTTGTGTTGGTCCTTCTCCTCCACTTCGATCTAGTTGTATCTTGAGAAGCCATCAAGCATGGAAATCATTTCAACTCCCACCACCATTTGTAGTAGATGGTCCATATTTTGGAGGGTGTAGTTATCCTTCAAAGATGCCTTGTTTAGGTTTCTAAAATCTATGTAGATCTTTATCTCTCTATTCTTCTTCTTGACTGGAACTATGTTTGCTATCTAGGTAGAGTGATGAATAGGATAAATGATCCTTGCCTTAAGAATATTTTCAACTTCCTAAAATATGGCATTAGCTACCTTCATATTATAATTTCTCTTCTTTTTTTAGAATGAAGTTGTATTAGGCTTCAAGGGAATCTAATGCTTCACTTTTCTACCTCTAAAAGTTTTTAAATCTCTATAGCTCCATGTGAATATGTCTAGTATTCCACAAAAAGCTTTCTGGCTGCTTCTTTTTCTTCATGTGTACAACATTTTTTGACATTGATCATTTTAGGACTTCGCATATTTTCAATGTTTATTCCTTAAAAATCACCAGTAGTGGGACCTTTTTCCACCCTTTTTTTCTTAATGTAAGTATCACATCTATTTAAAAATGTTTCCAATGATATGAAGTATGGAGGAATAATATTACCTTTTTGTTAAATAGAACCACATTCATCCACCTTCTACTTCTTGTGATGATCTTCTTGAATGGGTTCCTTAGAATGGTCTTCATGAACACTTCTAGAATTTTCCAAATATAACTGAAAAACTTTTGTCATCTTCAAACACTTGCCAGCCTTCTACATTATTAAGAATGGAATGTCTAAACATAATTTCTACTAGATAATTCTTGTCTTTGAATTCTAGATGGGGAAATAGTAAGGAGGCAGAGACACCCAATGAATCTACTTTAGAGTTCATCTCTCTTGGTACTAATTCAATTGAGAATGTGACTATCCCTTTAATCAAATCCCAAACCATGTTCCTATAATTTTTTAGCTTATGAGCTCTCACAAAGTATTGTCCCTTGATTTTTTGTACAATGAGCTCTGCATCACCCCGAGTCTTCAATATCTTTATCCATTTTTCTTTTGTGGCTATTATCTTGAGTAATAGGGCTTCATATTTGGTTGTGTTGTTTATGTTTCCAAATTCTAACCTAAACACCATAGGTTTGCATTCTTCTTTAGGTGATATCAATACTACCTTTGTACTAGACCCAGATGAGGAACAACTCCCTTCAAATTTCAATGTCCATATCAACAGTGTTTCTTCTTCTTCAATATGAGTTTTGTTTTTCTTTTCTTCGACATCTTGGTCATCCATGATACCTTTAATGAACATGTAATTACCAAATTCTAATTCTTGGTAAAGGATTTGAGCTTTGGGATCATCTGACTTCAGAACTATAAACTTTGCTTTCTCCTTAGGTTCCAATTTCACTTTCTTGTTTCCTATGGGTATCACCACCTAAGATCAGTCCAATTTTATCTCTCCTCCTAGGTCTCTACAAAATCTTTTACTCATAAGTAAATTGTAGTTGTTTGGAATGAAAATGACTAGGAAAGTTAGTAGTAACTTCTTTTCTAGGTGGGAGACAAATGCTACTTGAGCATCTTTGATTTTCCCAATCAACAAAACTTGTTTGGCATCCATGGAGTAACACCTACCATGAACTTTAGTAAGACTAAGGCCTAGAGACTTAGCCATGGGATAGGGCATCATGTTATCTAAAGCACCTGATAGTTGCTCAGTTTGCACCTATTTATGTATAGTGACACATAAAATGGGTTGGGTTTCTGGCCAAGAAAGGTTTCCAAAACTGTGGATTCTTCTAGATCAAAAAGATTAGATATTAAGAACTCATCTTCTTCTCTAGTCATAAAATTATGATTCAGGTTTATATCATCCCCTTTGCAATAATCTACCAATCTTTTTAATTCCAAGGGATGGGATTTTAAGTAGTCTATAGGGGAAATTTGAATTTTGGAGTCTTTACAAAATTGAATGAAATCAAAAGATATATTTTCCTTACCTAATTGAAGAATCTTACCTCCTTGATCAACATTACCAGTGCTTGAAGTTGAAGCATCATTACCACCTAGAGGATGACTAGAAATCTAATTCTTATTTTTTTCGCTTCTAGTCAACATTGTATACGAGGTCCCATCAATAGTAGCATAGCATTCACCTAGTCCTTCTAAATTTGACTAATACTCTAAAAATAAATTTCCAGAGTCATCATTCAAGTAAGAATCTAACTCAAGACTAGAATTTGTAGCATTCAACTCATTAGTAGACAGCAATTACATCATAATGGCTATTGAAAGACAACTTTCATCATCATGATCTATGGTTAAATGGAAGACACACATAATCCACCTTTTGGGTGTGGCTTCAATAGCCAGTCTCTATGGTAGACCAGTAAGCTATAGAGTTTTCTCATCAATATTCCTCCCATGTTGATTTTGGAAATTTTATTGGTATGAATTATTGAATCTGGGGAGTTTCCTCTTCATAGCAATTAGTTCATTTGATAATTTTTGCTACATTTTATCAGACAAAGTGGTGTTACTAGTACTTATCTTGGTTTGAAATTCTCATTTCCAATTTCTAGCAGAGATCATGTTATCTTCTAGTTTAACTTCTTTCTTTTGGGCATCTACCAAATTTGTGGGATGAAATCTCCTTAGATCATAGTTGATATCTAGTGGCATCTCACATATAAAGAATGTTTTTAGATTACCTACAATAGGTTTTTTAGTAGTAGGGATTTTTCTAGCAATCTTGTTAAAGTTAGTAATGAAATTCCTCATACTTATAGAGGCTTATTTTTTGATGGACATCAATTGTGCTAGAAGAATGTGTTCATCTTCAATAGTTTTGAATCTTGTTTAAAAGGTCATTCTCATCATATCCCATTCTATAATTAAGGCGTCATCTAAATGATAAAACTAGTCTATTGTATTTTCTATTAGAGTTTCTACAAATAGTCTCATAGCTATGTCTTCATGTGCCACTGCCAAGCTATGAGTTGTTGCAAAAAAAAGATTCAATGTGTTAATCAGTAATAACTTTCCCGTCACCTAAAAACTTGGGGAGGTTCTTTCTTGAACTAGATGGGAGCGGATGATATGCTATGAGGTGTATGGGACCAATTGTTGTGTCCCAGGGAGTAGCCATAATTTTCCAAGCAAGGTATGGTGGAAAATTGATAACTAGAGGAGAAACTACTCCATGTAAAGCCAATACCTGACAAGTAGTGTGTGAAAATTTTGATTTATAGGGGGTGAAGATGGCTTGATCCTACTCTTCTTGTCACTCTTTGTCAAGGTCTTTCTAGGATGGGAAAGCCAAATTCTGTGAGCTTTTCAAAAATAAGGTCTCACCCACCTTGATCTTTGGTGCTTCTAAGGAATCTTCTTTGTTCTAGGATTCCAAATTAATCTTGCCTCAAAACTTCATCTTCTACTCACTTTATGCTCTTTGAAGCTCTCTCTCCTATAAATAGCTATTTCTCACACTTTAGTTCTAGCTTCTTCATCTACTAGCACTTGGCTAGTATTCCTATAGCATTCCACATTCTTCCTATACCTCCAAATAAATGTATTTAGGGATTAGATGATATCTTCTTGGTTTTCTTTCTTCATGCTATAGCTCTTCTATTCTAGTGACTATTCATCTCGATAACAGAGTCACACAAATATTTTGGTAAAAAGATTGTTCTTTTTTAAATTAACTCTTTGAATACCCAATATCTATGAACAATGATTGATTAAAATAGTTGGTAAACCACACTAAGTGACAGATTTCCCTCTAAATTTATAGGTACAACTCCCTTGAGTTTGTAATTTGCAATGAATTTTTTTGTTCCTAATTCTAAAATGAGGTATGTTCTTGACCAGAGAATAGGAGAGGAAACCAAAGTAGGCCTAGACAAGAACTAATTCAAACTAGAATTTGGGTCTTTGAACTAACCAAATTTTTGAATCCACATCTCTTATGAACCTATAGAATTGGATGATGTAGTAATTAAATCTATTTATGTGAATTAAATATTCTAACAAAATGTCCTACTCTAAAATGCAAGGAAAAAGCTTAAGAAACAATACTGGAAAGAATCTCTTTTGACCTCTAACAATACGATAATTATCTTCAGTTTGGCGTATTAAATAGGGGGATAAAGGTGTATTAAGTAAGACAAGTAATGGAACAATAAATAATTGATACAAAACACATTCAATTTGTCTCTACAATATGAAGTATTTCACATCAAAAATTAGTTGACCTTTCATTAATTTTTTGATTGGGTACATAATGGATTTTGAGGCGAACCATTATAAAAAGTAGCTAAATTAGTTCATCTTCTCAAAAATGAGAAATGGGAAGAAGCCTATTATTAGTTACAATTTCACATCATAATACAAAAAGAGCGGGAGAAATATCATTTCACTTTCTTCCCCTTCTCTAATTCTACATTGTAAGCTTTGGGAGTGATGATAATTGGAATGAGCTCCTCATGTCTATGTATGTGGACATTGGTGTATTTGATGAGCCACTTGGAGTGTTCTCTACCCAAGTCCTTGATTGCACTCAACCAGTCTCAAATTTCCTCTGTTGCCATGTGTATGCATCAACTGAGTCATTAGGGGTCTAACACTCTATCCTGATGCCTAATAGATTTCTATGTTAATTTATCCAAATAGCTAGAGCAAGTCTTTTGCATGACAACAACTCCTACTACTCCTTTCCCTTTTCCACTTGTTTGGGAGTTAGTGTATAGGCCTTTTAGAAACTCATAATTGTTATCATGTTCCTCCTTAACTTTTCTCTTTGTCTTATGTAATCCTTCCTCTATTATTGAGATCATTTCAACTTTAAATTACAAGCTTTTTAACCATTTAAAAAAAGGCTCATCTCCTTTCTATAGAATCTTTGGTTCTACTACTTCTTTGGCCTTCATTTGTATGACAATATGTAGGAGGGAGATGCAATCTTTACTCTTTGACTTTTCTACTAATAGAGTAGCTCGATTAGCTTCGATGTTATATTTTTCTATATGAAGCCTCAACACTGCATTGCCTAATTGTTCTATAACCATAAGTCCTTCAAACTTGAATTTTTCACTCCACTTCCTACTAATTTTCCCAAAATTCTTGTCCTCTTGCAGCTGAGAGATTATTGCTTGAATATCTGTAGTTGTAGGATCACTGGTAGGTGGTACTCTTGAAATACTTGCTAACAAGGAAACTAATTTCCTAATGAAGTAATTGAGCTCATGGATATTTTCCTTCATCTTAACTTGGGAAAGCTTGAGGCCATCAAGTTCTTCCCCTATTACTTCAATAGTTGATTTCCACAAGCCCACTTTGGTGTCATGCCTAAACTCTCCTAGATCTAGAGACTACAATGTGAAGTCAATTGTAGTTAGGTCTTCAATTGTACCATCTTTGGTGGACTTTGTGATCCCCATAGTTAGGTGCCCTATGTCTAGGTCTCGGTCAAGGATAGACAAAGTCTTTTGCTTCTTCACTTTTCTCTATGTCAATCTAGAGTAGATCGCCAAAGATAGAATCTCTTTATTTGGAGCCTCGTATTCTATCACCTTCCTCTTCCTCTCTATAGTATTCTTGAGTCATTACTCAATTCCAATTACCTTAGATGTAGTCCCTTTTATATGCACACTGAACATTTTTCTCTTAATAGGAGTCAAGGCCTTTGATGATGACGAGAAAGGATTTTTTGGAGTAGGGGAAATGAATTTTGGAGCTTTAGATACCTTTTCTACTTTAGATGTTTTCTTTATTGGTTTGTTTGACTTCATGGATTCACTTTTGCTGCTCTAGCCATCTCCAAGATTAAACACTTGTATTTTGGGGCTACTTGGTAGGAGTAGTGTTGTACTTATAGATGGGATTGGACTAATGGGGGATGGCAGAGCCATTGAGACTATAGTGTCTTTTATTTCTTCTTCTTTCTTCTTCTTGGCTTCTACCTATATACTGATCACTCATACTAAACTATCCTAACAAGTTTTATCCAGTGGGATATTCTTGTCATGAGGTTGATCACCTCTCTAACTGGTTGAGTGGATCCTTGAGTGAGAGGTAGAATTGTGCCTGAAGTGCCGCTATGGGAAGATGAAGTAGCTGCTATATTTGGGGAGGGCTAAGAAAATATACCTTTTCTTCTACTTCTTTGTGTTATGTGAAAGGAAACTTGCAACCAAAATATAAATGTTTCCACATAACCCATAATAGATCTTAAATAAATAGAGGATTAAAATCCATATGCAAAGAATAGACAACATAACCACAAAAAGTGACACAAGACATACCCTGGGAAATCCTCATTGAGGGAAAAACCCAACCTCTAAAATCATCCATCACCATGTATTATTCAACAAAAATACCATTGCAATACAACCATGGAGGCCTTTAAAGCCATAGCCACAACTGAGGAATCAATGTGAACAAGCATGAATCTACACATCCCATACCATTCATCTAACCTTCACAAATGATCCCTTGGCTAACCTATCAAGCCTTGTCCTACTCGACTCTTGCCTTTTGTCCTTTTTTCTTCTCCTTGTCTCTACAACTACCCTTGTGTCTGCTTATATAGTAGCAATCTTACAAAACTACCAAGTGGTATTACATAAGCCATGTGCTAAAACCATGTGCTACCTAATCCATTAATCCCACATTTAATGTTGGAAATTTAATTCTTTCCCCAATATTAAATAATTACATGAAATATTATCACAATGTTACAATACAACTCATCAAGTATATCCCATGGGACTCTTTCCATGTTGCACATCCATCTAGGTGAAACATTACATAATAAAATAAAATAATACAATATAACAATATTATGCAATGTGTGAAACACCCATTATCTCAACAATCTCCCACTTGTTGTATGCATTGCATAGGGTCAATCTATAGCCACATAAATGAACAAGGGAACAATCCCTCCTAGTACATCCACCATCATGGATCAAAGTACACAAATTGCCCCATCTTGGTACCCACAACAAAATCAAAGTATCTAGCATCTCAAACATGAATGATCTCACCTCCTATTATGCCACTACCACCGAACATTCATAGAAGCCATCCAAAGAGAAACCCACCCAACCTGTCACATTAGAAGATCATTAAATACTATACCAAGTGAAAATGACATGCACAAAAACCTGATGCAAAGGTAATTAAATATATCCATAGTTTTTAAAATATCCATAGCTGAAATAGCACCAGCAACAAGTGCCAAACCCATCCAACTATTCATACCTCCAAAGGTATACCAAGTGAATCTCACATCATCAACATATCCAATTTGTAACCTATAATCACAAGCCTCAAAAGAAATACCTTCCACATATATATCAAGAAGCTCCAATTGTAAAAGATAATGTCAAATCTATAACCAATCCACTCACAACATCTCAAAGAAGTGAATTCATGTAGTCTACAAGACATCCACAACACATAAACCAATAACCTACAAGAATAAACCTCATAAAAAAATCTCTAACAGACTCCTAAGCTCTCCACAACTAACAAAGGAAAGAGATAAATGAATAACCATGTCACATTTTACATGACATACATGAACACAAACCAGTGATCACAATCTCTGACCAATCTCAAATCAATGTAAGCAAAACTGAACATTTAGGAAGATAACCAAGACCAAAGAGAAACCTTACAAATCATAACTTGTATCATGTCCTTCTATATTTAAATTGTTCAAATATGATCTCCTCCATAAAACCCCAACAGAGAAGCCACAAAAACACCCACATCATACCATATAACTAATGATGGATGTAAGCCTCTCACAATAAGATCAAACTCATAAACCATTCCTAATCCAAGGAATATGCCCAATGTAAAACCATCTCCCAAAATCAACTAGCATAACAACATATGAAAATGGAGATAACCAATGCTAAAAAATCTCTCAAATGAACCCTCTCAAACTAACTCATGTACCATAGCTCAAGATTCATATCCATGAAAGAAAGGCATAAATATAATGCACCTAAGAGAAACAATGGGTTATACCTCTAAAGTAGCAAACTACCAAGTAGACCAAGAGTGGGGAATGAGAATGCTCATTAAGATATCCAAGTCTCCAACCAAGACTCATCTAAGAACAATCTCCTCTCAAGTCCATATCAAGTGAATGCCACTCAAACTCTCCTAATAAAACCATCAATTTTCCCAACAAATACTTCTCTAATCCAAGAGAAGTCAGCATCACCACAGTCTCTAAGTATCCATGAGCACCTGTAACCAATCAATTCATGCCAACTTCAAATGGAACATAGAAATATCATGAAGTATCCAGCTTATGATCAATGTCAAAGTTCCAACTATGGCCTCAGGAACATAAACATGACAAGCATGATCTAAACCATCTCAACCAAAGAGATAACATGCTCCATATGAACATACTATGACATGTCAAAACTCTAAACATGTATCCATCCTAACACAAAGGATAACATGTCAAATGAAAGCATAAACCATACATTTACCAATAACCCTATGAGTTATCTAGATGCAACCATCTCCATACACCATGAAGAAAATCATCTCCACATACCATGAAGAACCATCTCCACACACCATGAAGATAAAAAAGAACCCCATGAGTCCTCAAGATCTAACCATCTTCACACACCATGAAGATAACCAAGTGCACCATGAAAATGTCAAAGGTACTTCTATAGCAATAGGATCTAAGACAAACCTCCAACATATGCAAACACACAATAAATATATCAATACCAAAAAAATCTCACTCAACCATGGTACCAAGTCATCATAAAATCCATGTCCTATATGAAGATCCTCTAGGTCTACACTCACACAACCAAAGTGTCAATACCAAGAGAAACTAAGATCTCAAAACTAAAAAGATACAAACCAAACCAGGAACTAATCCTACACTATTACCTCATCACTATCACAAGTTCTCACTAAATTATGTATTCAAGCTATCCATGGTATCATGATGAGAAATCCATCCTCTAACCATGAGAATCAGTCAAAGCAACAAAACATAAAAGAACTAAAAGTGCACATCATGAGCTCCTCAAAAGAAACCAAATAACCATGATCCCCAACCAAGAAGATATACCACCATAACCAAATCTAGAATCCAAACCAATGAATATCAAGGATGTACCTCTATATCCAACCATGTCATGCCAAAATATATGGCACGATGATCACATCTATGAACTAAGAAACTAACCCTCAATATGTCCAACATGTCAACATAAAATAGTTAACCACAATCATCCACCATGAATATACCTCGTAATAATATCTCATCCCTTCTACATGAAGAAAAATTAGCAAATCATGTGACTTAGAGCATAAAAACCCAAATCCAAGCCACCAATCTAAATATGCATGAATAATGAAAGATCAATGAGCAAAGAAAACTCATAACCAAGCTATAAATGAAACCTATAAGTATAGACTACTTACAACATTACACAACTTGTAGACCCAATAAATCATCATACATATCCAAACCAAACACTGATAACCATATCATCATGAGATCAATCTAAAATATGAATTGAGTATACGATGACATCAAATCTTAAATCTCCAAACATACAATGTCATAAACTCATAATGTTACCATAGTCAATATATACCATAAACTATTCAGATTAATATATCACCAAATAAACCATGCCAAACCTGTACCAAATTTGACCCAATGTGTAGATCTTTTCAAGACCTTTCCATTGACTAGTAAAAGTCCAAAATCTAACTCTATATGCACAAGTTATGCCCTAATCTTTGCTTAAAGTAAACAACACCTAATGTTCAAGCTCTTAAAACCTAAAAAAAATAAAAATCACATAATTAAACCAACATCATGTTGTCATGCTCTAAATTATCTTTCTAATGCTTGTAAGATGTCTGAAATCTAATATCCTGAGAGAAAGTTATGGTTATTTTACTAAGATAGTCTTTTTACCATTTTCACTATGATTTTTTTTCTAACAAAAATTCTGATGGGATTAAATTTGACAGCCATCATGGGCTGAAACTAAAAAAGTCTTTCATTTTCTTTGAACATGGCCAAACTAGGCCATATTATATATTAAAATTTATGGAAACATCAACTTGAATCCAATGGTGAGGTCCATTTTTGCCTAGGACATCATTTTTGCAAGCTCCCCTAAAAACCCTCATTTAAATGAAACATCCAAAAAAAACTCCATTTGACCAATAATTTCACATGTCCAAAATCTAAAAATATCCATGATCCAGAGGATATTTTCACCAAAATTTGAAGTATCTTGAAAACTCCAAAAATCATCATGTTAAAGTTCTAAAAATTCTAAATCAAATGCAATTCGAATAGAGGAAAATGGAGTTTGTATGCAAAAGTTATGGCCAATCAAAATTTGGTCAAACTAGGTACAAAGGTCACCAAAAGGTGAAAAAAATAATCATTTCAAAAGTAGTCAACAATGGATTTCAAATGGAAGAGCTCATCGAGAACTTTCCAATGACATTCGTTTTGTCAAAATCAAAATTTGTATGTGAAAGTTACAATAGTTTGAATTTGTTGAAAAATGGGGACCCTGATGACATTATCATGACATCATCATGCCAACATGATAGCTAGAATTTGTTTGCAAAATGATAGACACTTGTGAGATTTGAACCCATGAATAATTACCTCCAAAACTATTGCTTTAACCACTACACCAACCAAAGCTCTTACAATACATACGTAGGAATTTAGTTTTAAACATTGGCTAGCACCAATTTTGGATAAGCGAGGCCGCAGGTGGGGTTGGAACCCCCAATTGATGGCTTGCCATAAAAGGTTATTTACCATTGTGCTATTTGACCACTTAAAGATTCATTTGTGCGATATTTAATTTAAATCTTATCCAAATTCTACCTAACCTTAGTAAAATAAGGTTATTATTTATTTTTTATCCCAAAATTAACATGGAGCCAAATCTATCAAAAATGGCTAAAGGGTTAATTCTAGAGAGGAATTAATTGAAGGGCCTATTATTGAAAATTTTTCTTATAGCCTTATTTTGGCTAATTTTTTGTATAAAAGGGGGATTGGGGGCCTTTCTAAGGGAGGCAGATGATTCAAAAAATTTGAAAGTTGGAGATTTCTCTATGAGGACATTTTTTTCAGTCTTGTACATCAAAGTGATGTTGTTGTACTTTGAGGGAATTATTTGTAACACTATACCTCATTCTAGAGCTAATTAGATCACTCCCCCTATTGGAGCAAGACCCAAAGATGTAGTCCATATCAGACGAACTTTGAGATCAAATGTGTTGTGTCCCTATCTCTCATTTCTCATTGACATTGAATTTTGTGTTGTTCTTTCTTTTCAATTACATTAATTTGATTCATTAAAAGTTTTAAGTTAACTATATGTAATTAGATAGAATTCCTCTATAATCATCCTAGATCCTTAATCAGATCAAATTTGGTATCAGAGTTATTATGTGACTAGTATTGCATATTTGAATGCTAACAAGATCCAGGATTGAGAAAGGTGAAGGAAAGCTCAAGGAATACAATCCTAAGATTAGAAAATGAAGGACTAAACCATCATCATAAATGGCAGATGAAGGTGGTGGATAAGGTTTGGAAGACCTAAGTATCTAGAAGACTCTTCAAAATTTGCAAACAATGGTTGAAGTTTTGGTACAAGAAAGAGAAGAAAAGATGCGAAGATGTGTAGCTCAAAAGGATAAAGGGAGAAAGGAAGGAGGTGATTGTGATCCTCCAAACACACCTCCCTCTTCTTTGTCTTCTCCCTCTTCTTGTTCTCTCCCCTCTTCTCCTTCTTCTACCCATTATGAGTAATCTAATATTTTTAAGGGTGGACATAAGCCTCAAATTAAGTTGGATGTAAAGTTTGAATTGCCAAAATATTATGGGGAGTTAAATGTCGAGAAACTAGATGACTGGATTCAACAAATAGAAGTCTATTGTAGAGTTCAAAACCTTGTAGATGATGTTGATAGAATTTAGTTAGCCACTCTTCAATTAGGTGGTGTAGCTCTAACTTGGTGGGAGAGTAGGACTTGGCATGAAACTTCACAACATGGTAAGTTCAATCTATTTTGGTCAGAATTTGTTAGTGCTTTAAAGAAGCAATTCTACCCCCTAGGCATATGCAATAGTTATTGATGAACTGGCAACATTTTAGGCAAGGGAAAGGTCAAATTGTCTAGGAGTACACCCATGAGTTTCATAAAAAGGCTATTTCATCAAATGTCCCATTGTATACCTAGGACACTTTACTCAAGTATATAGGTGGTCTTCATTCTTGCCTAAAGAATTATATTCTCATCCTAAATCCTTGTAATTTGGATGAAGTATGTGTCCATGCAACACATTTAGAGTCAAGAGGTAAGGGTACTTTCATTGATAAGTCTGATAAAAAGCCATCTAAGTCTAAGGAAAAGTAAAAAAGAAAAGGGAAGGATAAAAAGATAGTTATAATAAAGAAAGAGGGTGAGAAACCCACATGCTCACATTGCAAGAAAGAAGGGCATGATGATTCTAAGTGTTAGAAGTTGCATCCTGAAAAGAGGCTAAAGTGATTTGGTGGAAATAAAGGCAAACAAAAGATTTCTGCTATAGTTTAACAAGATCTTGGATCTGACTCTAGAAATGAAATATAGGTTGTTGCCACCAAGATCCAAGGTAAGGGAATGGTATATCTCTCTCATCAGCTACAAGTTCTTCTACCATAAGTGCAAGTACAAGTAAAGAATCTTCTCTTAAGAATGATAAGCAAAGGAATGAATTATTTCACATCTGAGTTGTTATCAAGCATACTAAGGTTGATACATTATTTGATAAAAGTTCTCAAGTTAATTTGATATCTAAGGAAGTTGTTAAAAAGCTTAATTTGACAACAACACCTCATCCAAAACCATATCCTCTTGGATGGGTTTGTGATGATCCACAGTTACAGGTAACTAAGTAATGCAAGTTAAGATTTGTGATCACTACAAACTTTGTGGATGAGGTAGAAACTAATGTAGTCCCTTTAGATATTTGTGGTCATGTACTTGGGAGTCTCTATCTATTGTTAGAATTCTTTAGAATAACTGAGAAAGGGGGGGGGGGGGGATGAATTAGTTATCCAAGTTTTAAATGCACTAATAATACTTTTTCACTAATTATAGTGAGCCTATTAAACTATTCATCCATCCAAGCTTAAAACAACCATCTTAGCAAGTTACAGCAAATCAACATGCAGGAATAAAATATGCAAGATCAACACATGACACAGTGATTTACGTAGAAACCCAATTTGGAAAAAAACCACCAGTAACATGCTACTCAATTCTCACTCTTCTGAAGTGATGCCCTATTAAAGGCCTACCTATTAAAGGCTTACAACACACTATTAAATGTGACTTTGTTAGAGGATTTCACCATACTATTAGGAATGGGCCTGGTCAAAGGACTTTGGAACATTCACTTGAGATGTCACCCTGTTAAAGGATTTACAACATGGCTATTAAACCTACCTAAGTCCATAGGATTTATACTAACTATTACAATTGCTAGAGAGTAACAATAAGGGCTTTTGATCTAATACAACTCACAACATATCTTGCAAATTTTAGATCACACTTCAGTTCAATCCTTTGCTTGGCTTCAATCAATGCGGCCCTGACAGCTTCTCTTCCTCTCAAGCTTCATCTCCTTTAGTCTTCCTGCTCATCATACCAATGCAATCATCTTTGTGGTCATCTATCAAAACAGAGTTTCTGTGCTCTCTTCCTCCTTAGCACTTGCTTTAGCACTTCATGCTTCCATACTTGACCAACCCTTTTTTCTTTGTGACCTTATGACTCCTTAAAGAGAAATTTGGAATACTTTTCCCACTTGATTCTCCCTCTCCAAATTTAGGGTTTCAATAGATTAGGTAGGATACAATGTATCTGTCCCATATCTTGCTCTTATCTAGAAACTTCATCTAGAATCTAGTTGTATTTTCCAAAAATGTTTTACATAGTATTTTGTGCCACCATCTCATCATTCTTATCTTCTATCTAGTTCAAAAAATTCTAGATAACTACCATGTCAGCTCAGATCTGGCGAATCTTTAACTTTTCAAAATAATGCAGCAACTCAGCATTATTGGTTTACTGATGCTTCACTCCTTTTGTGTTACTCGGCTACTGTATCATGCTCGACAGTTGATCTTTACTCAGCACTTGATCTTCACTCGGCACACACTAAAGTTGAACTTGGTCAACTTCAACTGAGAATTTGTTTGGCACTAACTAGCTTTCTTGGCTCTCTCTAATGAACTTAGTTAGGCTTTACAAATGACCTAGCTAAACCTTACATCTTTGATGTGTTGCAGTGTGTCTATTCTTTGTGCCTTAGAGTATGTCATCAATACACTATTTCATCAATGGCTTAGCTGATCCTTGTACTTCATTACAACATCATAACTTCAACCTTTCTCTAGGTGCTCTAGTTACATCTTATTGATTGCCTTCTCCTTGTCAATCAACTAATTGATAGTATTTGGATCACTTAGGCAAGTTTGACATCAATGACAAAATAATGATTGAAAACATTCTTTACCAGTTCCATTATTATTCATTCATGATCTTTTCAATCATTTCCAATAATCTCCCTCTTTGGCATTGATGGCAAACCAAATTGATCAATTGATCAACTTAGTTACCACCAAAATTATATACATTTTTTTCTTCTTTCGGCTTCTCCCTCTTGATTGTTGCATCCTTGCTACTGATCTCATATATTTCCATATCTTTACCTTTCATTGATCAGTTTTTCATAAATCTCCCTCTTTGACATAAATGCCAAAGATTTAGCATCTTTAACATGCTAAATATAAGCTTTGCATCTCATGTTTTCTCCCTCTGTCACCATGCTTGTGACTGATCTAGAGTTTCTACTCCTATTGTCATCCTCTGCATCATTCTTCTGATATTTCAATGATTTTTTCCTGTTGATGTAGGGTAGCTTCTTTGTTGCTTTAAACTGCTTGAATTAGGGGCATTACCCCCAACTTGACTCTAAGATATTCATAAGCATCCTTGGGCAATGGTTTGGTGAAGATATCTACATTTTGTTCCTTTATGTGAATGTACTCCAACTTCACTTGTTTGTCTTCTACCAATTCTCTAATATAGTGATACTTGATTGCAATATGCTTGGTTTTTGCATGCATTACTGGATTCTTGGATATTTTTATAGCACTTGTATTATCACAATATAGTATCACAGGTTTGGTTACTTCTTCTTTTATTCCTTTCAATAGATGTTTGAGCCACACAATATTTGTGCAATTAACTGTTGTTGTCACATATTCTACTTCTATAGTGGACTGAGATGTGCATGTTTGTTTCTTGCTAGTCCAAGTAAGTAGCCTTTTACCTAAGAATAATGCTCCTCCACTTGTGCTTTTTCTATCATCAATGTTGCCTCCCCAATCTGTGTCTGTGTATGCATTGAGCTCAAACTTCTCATTCTTTTTTTAATATAGGCCAAAATCATCAGTCCCTTTGAGATACCTCATTATTCTTTTTACTGCCATGAGATGATTTTCTTTAGAATTAACAAAGAAACTAGCCACTATTCCAACTGCTAATGCTATGTCTGGTCTGCTATGTACAACATATTGTAGTTTTCCAATCATGGATCTGTATATTGTTTGATTGACTTCAGCTGATTCATCATTTTTGGATAGCTTATGTCCTATTACCATTGGTGTGTTGACTGGTTCGGAGTCTTCCAATCCAAATCTTTAAGTATCTCTTTGATGTACTTTGATTATGTCACAAATATAACATGTTTTAGTTGATGTACTTGCAATCCAACAAAGAACTTGATTTCTCCAAACATAGACATCTCAAACTCATGTTTCATTTTGTCAGCAAAAATTTTACAAAGCACTTCCTTTTCTCCAAAAACTATGTCATCCACAAAGATTTCAGATACAAGAATATCCTTACCTTCTTCTACTTTGATGTACATATTGATGTTATCATCAGTTCTTTCAAATCTTATTAACACTAGATACTTGTGAAGTCTCTCATACCATGCTCTAGGTGCTTGTTTCAGACCATAGAGTGCTTTATGTAGTTTACAAACCATATCCCTATTGTTCTCATCAACAAATCCCTCTAGTTGTTCAACATAGACTTCCTCTTCCAATATACCATTCAGAAAAGCAGACTTTACATCCATCTAATAGACTTTAAAACCTTTATATGAAGATATGCAAGTAAAGTTCTTTCTCCTTCCATTTTAGTGACAGGGGAAAATGCTTCCCCATAGTCTAATCCTTCTTCTTGAGCATAACCCTTACATACTAGTCTATCTTTGTTTCTAGTAATCTCACCATTCTCATCTAGCTTGTTTCTAAATACCCACTTGGTGCGAATCACATTCTTGTCAGCTGGTCTGGGAACCAAACTCCAAGTTTTGTTTTTCTTTATTTGATCAATCTCTTCTTCCATAGCTTTATACTAGTCACCATCTTGCAATGCGTCATACATTGTCTTAGGTTCAAATTTGTTTAAAAGACATGATTCATTTCTTAGTCTATTCCTTGTCATTGGTCTTGCATCTTTGTCACCAATTATTTGTTTTGCAGGGTGATGTCTCTTCACATATTTGGATAATCTTGGTTTTTTCCTTGTTTCCATGTTTTATCTTTCAGATTCAGGGTCACTTTACACTTTGTTGTCAGGTAGTTCTACATCTCTTTCATGTTTACTAACTTCAGAGCTAGAATGTGCATTTCCTTCATTCTGCAACTCGGCTTCTCAATGCAGCTCGGTATTCACTGGTTGTGACTCGGCTGAAATTGAAACTTGTTGTTGAATCCCAATTTGATTAATAGCATCCTCATCAATAGGCATTCCTTCATAAGGATACACAAAGGTTCTATATTCATCCATTCTCTTTGGTTCTTTAACTTTGACTTCTATATGCTCATAAAAGTTTACATTTGCACTTTCCACAATTTTTTCAGTGTTAGTATTTAAATGCTTATATGCTTTACTTCTAGTGGAGTAAACAAGGAATATGCCTTCATCACCTTTTGCATCAAACTTTCCATTTCTAGTATCTTTAAGGATAAAGCATTTGCAACCAAATAATTTGAAATGCTTTACATTGGGTGTGTGACCATACCATAATTCAAAAGGTGTTGCACTTGTACCTTTCTTAACTTGTACTCAGTTCAATGTATGAACAGCCACACTTGCAACTTCTCTCCAATATTTTAGAGCAATAGTCTTTTCCATCATTAATGTTCTGGCACAATCAATCACATATCTATTTCTTCTCTCAGCAATTCTATTCTATGGGGAAGTTCTAGGAGATGATGTTTGTCTCTTGATTCCTTTGTCATTGCAAAAAGTCTCAAATTCATTTGATGTGAATTCACCACCTCTGTCTGATCTTAGGCATTTCAAACTCTTTCCTATTTCCTTTTCAACTCTAGCCACATACCACTTAAACATTTGAAAAACATCAAATTTTTTCTTTAAGAACATAACAGTCATCATCTTGGAATAGTCATCAACAAACAACATTATATATTTATCTCCTGTGTAGCTTTGTACTTCTATTGAACCACATAAATTAGTATGGACTAACTCAAGTACTTCTTTAGATGTATAGTTTTTACTCTTGAAACTTGACTTAGTCATCTTTCCTAGCTAACATTTCTTGCACATGATGTTGTCAAGCTTCTTTAGTTTAGGTAAACCTCTGACTTTCTTCATTTTACTGATATTGACCAGATTATCAAAGTTGACATGACATAGCCTTTTATACCATAACCACACATCATCAAATTTTGCAACAAAACAAGAAGCATTTTCCATATCAAGATAAAATAGATTACTTCTTGTTTAATCTCCTTTTCCTATCAATTTACCATCAGTATCATAGATTTTTGCAATTTTGTTTCCAAATTCTACTTTGCACCCTACATTGCCTAACTATGAGACACTCAGAAAATTGTAGTTTAGTCCTTCAACATAGTATGCATTATCACATGAAATTTTCTCTATAAGCTTAATGGAGCCTTTTATTTTGATTTGACATGGAGCATCATTTCCAAATCTAACACTATTTCCATTATACTGAGTAAAGTCAAAAAACTTACTATTTTCTCCTATCATGTGATGTGAGCACCCACTGTCTATGATCCATCTATCATTCTTGTTCATACATGTTACCAGTGTTGTAGGCTCTTCTTCATCAGACTAGTCCTTCATGGCCACATAAACAACTTCATCATCATTATCATTGGAATCCTCTTCAGCAATATAGCACTTCTTGCCTTTGTCTTTGTAATATTTCTTATCATCTTCTCTTCTATATTTGTACTTGTTTCCTTCCCTGTAATCCTTTTTTTGTGTACACCTTGTAGCAATATGTCCTACTTCATTGCAATTGAAACAAATGATAGGCAGCTTACCCTTGAATTTTTCTTTTCCTCTGTGAAATCTTCTAGCTAGCAATGCTTCCAATTGTTCCACATCTTCCTCATTAGTGCTACTGTCACTGGATACATATTTCATCTTTCTTCCCTTCTTTGACTTCACCTATTCAGTATCTTTTAGTGATAGCTTGGCCTTGAAAATAGATTCAACATTCTCAGGTGTGTAGTTGTCAAAGTTAGATAACTCAAATGCAGTGAGTCTACACACTATTCCTTCAAAACTTAGATTGTTTCCTGGTACACATCTTAGCTCTTGTATAGCTGATACTCTAATAGCATAGATAGGGAGCAAGGTTCTTAAGAACTTACTATTAACAGTATCATTATCTAATTGACCACTCAAATATCTTATTGCACTTACCACTTCCTTTATTCTAGAGGCATACTAAGCAGCATTCTCACTTTCCTCCATTTTCATGTCATCAAACTTTCCTCTGAGGCTTTCTTTTTTTGCTCTTTGGACATTCTAATTTCCTCCATAAATGTCTGATAGGGCTTTCCACATCTTGAATGCAGTGTTACATCCTTTGATATCATAAAATTCAGCATAGTTGAGTGTAGAAGCAATCTCTAGCATTGTTTGATTGTGTTCCTATTTGTTTTTCAAATCTTCTACAATAAGAGTACTAGCTGGATCAACATGTTCAATAATAATTGAATTTTGGGCATAATCTCCTATGGATCCAAGATGTAGCTTCATCAAAATTTTCCATGCAACAAAGTTGTCTTTGTTGAGCTTGGGAACCTCTCTCTTAGGCATTTTGATCTTTTCTGCTTCTAGTCCCTTTAAACTAAATCAGCAACAAGGCTTTGATACCAATTGTTAGAATTCTTTAGAATAACTGAGAAAGGTTGGGGGGGTAGATGAATCAATTATCCAAGGTCTAAATTCCCTAATAATAATTTTTCACTAATTATAGTGAGCCCATTAAACTATTCATCCATCCAAGCTTAAAACAACCATCTTAGCAAGTTACAACAAATCAACATGCAGTAATAAAACATGAAAGATCAACACATGACATAGTGATTTATGTGGAAATCCAATTTGGGAAAAACCACCAGTAACATGCTACTCTATTCTCACTCTTCTGAAGTGATGCCCTATTAAAGGCCTGCCCTGTTAAAGGCTTACAACACACTGTTAAATGTGACCTTGTCAAAGGATTTCACCATACTGTTAGGAATGGGATCGGTCAAAGGACTTTGGAACATTCACTTGGAATGTCACCATGTTAAAGGATTTACAACATGGCTATTAAACCAACCTAAATCCATAGGATTTATACTAACTGTTACAATTGCTAGACAGTAACAATAAGGTCTTTTGATCTGATACAACTCACAACATATCTTGCTGATTTTTTATCACACTTTAGTTCAATCCTTTGCTTGGCTTCAATCGATGCGGCTCTAACAGCTTTTCTTCCTCTCAAGATTCATCTCCTTGAGTCTTCTTTCTCACCATACCAATGCAATCATCTATGTGGTCATCTATCTAAATAGAGTTTCTATGCTCTTTTCCTCCTTAGCACCTACTTCGACACTTCATGCTTTCATACTTGACCAACTCCTTAAATAGAAATCTAGAATATTTTTCCTGCTTGATTCTCCCTCTCCAACTTTAGGGTTTCAATAGATTAGGTAGGATATAATGTATCTGTCCCATATCTTGCTCTTATCTAGAAACTTCATCTAGAATCCAGTTGTATTTGCCAAAAACATTTTACATTGTGTTCTGTGCCACCAACTCATCATTCTTATCTTCTATCTAGTTCACAAAATTCTAGATAACTACAATGTCGACTCAGATCTGGCGAATCTTTGACTTTTCAAAATAATGCAGCAACTTGGCATTATTGGTTTACTAATGCTCAACACCTTCTATGTTACTCAACTCCTATATCATGCTCAGCACCTAATCTTCACCCAGCACTTGATCTTTACTCGACACTTGATCTTCCCTCGACACTTGATCTTTACTCAGCACTTGATCTTCACTTAGCACTTGATCTTCACTTGGCACACACTAAAGTTGAACTTGCTTAGCTTCAACTGAGAATTTATTCTACACTAACTAGCTTGCTTGGCTCTCTCTAATGAACTTAGTTAGGCTTTACAAATGACTTAGCTAAACCTTACATCTTTGATGTGTTCTAGTGTGTCTATTTTCTATGTCTTAGAGTATATCATCAATACACTATTTCATCAATGGCTTAGCTGATCCTTGTACTTCATTACAAAATCATAACTTTGACCTTTCTCTAGGTGCTCTAGTTACATCTCATTGATTGCCTTCTCCTTGTCAATCAACCAATTGATAGTATTTGGATCACTAATGCAATTGTCATTCCTACAAGTAGCAAGTTTGACATCAATAACAAAACAATGATTAAAAACATTCTTTACCATTTCCATTATTCTTCATTCATGATATTTTCAATCATTTCCAACATTTGTATGATTGACAAGCTATCTTCTATAGGGGAGAAATAAGTATCATCTATTTAGAGATAGAATTGAATACATTTTAGGGGCACATAAGGTTAAGACTAATCTAACATTAGTAATGTTGGTCAAATGAAAAGGTTAGTCAACTCTAGTAAGAATTTTGTGTTGATGATTGTAAAAGCCAAAGAAGATGAAACATCTGAGGTAGTTAAGGGATGTGATCCTAAACATAAGTCTGAAATAGTTTAAAAAAAAATTTCTTATGATGACTTGTTTCAAGAATCGAAAGGACTGCCTCTTAAGAGAGAGATACAACATGAGATTTAGTTGCAGCAAGATGTACCACTTCCTAATATTGGCATGTACCATCTATTGATCTTGCAGAATGAAGAAATCAAAAAGCAAGTTTAGGAGCTAGTTGAGAAAGGAGTTATCTATCCTAGTACTTCTCCTTGTTGTTCTCCTATTGTGTTGGTTCCAAAGGAAGATGGGACTTGGAGAATGTGCATCAACTACAGGGCTCTGAACAAGATAATGGTAAAGAACAGGTGCCCTCTTCCTAGAATTGATGATTTACTTGATCAGTTGAAAAATGCAATTTATTTCACTAAGCTAGACTTACATAGTGGATATCATCAAATAAAAATCGCAGAAAATGATATTTGGAAACATATTTTTCAGACAAAACAAGGACTTTATGAGTGGTTGGTCATACCATTCAGGCTTTGTAATGCACCAGCTACATTCATGAGAGTCATGAATGATGTCTTTCATCCTTTTATTGATGATTTTTTCATAGTCTATTTAGATGATATTATTGTATTCAGTAAGTCTTGGGATGATCATGTAATTCTTGTAAAGAAAGTATTTGATATACTAAGGAAAGAAAACCTATATGTAAATATGTCTAAATGCAAATTTGCTAAGACATCATTAGTGTACTTAGGAAATGTCATGGGGGATGGGAAATTGAAAGTAGACCCTACAAAGGTTGAATGTATTGTAAAATGGCCTAAGCCAAGTATAGTTATAGAAGTCAGGAGTATCTTAGGTGTAGTCTAGTACTAGAGGAAGTTCATTGCAAACTTCTCTTATATTGCATTGCCATTGCAAGCACTAACCAGTACCAAGGTAACTTTTTAGTGGAGAGGTCCTCAATAGAAGGCTTTCAATACTTTGAAGGAAAATTTGAGCACCGCACCAGTTCTAGTTTTACCAAATTTACATTAATCATTTGAGATTGAGACCAATGTGAGCAAGTTTCCCATGGGAGCTCTATTAATGCAAGGAGGCAAACTAGTCTACTACCACTCTGAAACTTTTTTAGGAGCAATAAGTAACTATCCCACTTATGATAAGGAACTTTATGCTTTAGTTTAGAGTGTCAATAAATGGAAACACTACTTATGAGAAAAGAAAATGTAATCCACACTAATCACCAGCCACTTTAGTATTTGCACTCACAATCTAAGTTGCAACAAAGTGATGTAGAGAGAACAATAGAAGTCTTTTATATGGGTCTCCACAAAAATTTTAAATTATATTTATGTATTCACATTTATAATCTTTTCCAACCATTGAAACAAATGCAAGAATGTTGCATCTTTTAAGAATAATTTCTCAACTAGGGCAGAATTTAAAACCCTTAATCAATCATTAATAACTTCTATAAATGAAAGAATGAAACAAATTTTTTTTTTGAGATTTAAAAATAGTGATTTTTCAACATTTTCTCCAAGTTATAGCCAAATCCAAACAAGGAAATAAAAATTATTGCAATTTTTTCAAAACTGTTCATATTATGATAGAATCTGACTAGTCTTCACCAAAATAACCATAACTTCTTCTAAACATTATGAAAATCATCCAAAAAAAAACCAAATAAAAGATAGATTATATACCTTTCCAAAAATATAAGTTTTAGGTCTGTATCATTCAATTTTAGTTTTCACCAATCAAAACATCAGAGAAATTGTAGGGAAAAAAATAACTAGAAAACTAAAATATACAACATCAAAATAAGTTTTCTTCCATTCCAAATCCTTCCTCCAACTTCTCCAACATAAAATTTCGTGTTTTGAAGACAAAATATATATAATTTGGAATCACATTAAACTCTCCAACCAACTTACAACTACCCATTAACATCTTTAAACCAACTTTTAAAAAGTTGTCACCAAGTTGGAAAAATTGTCATTACAATTTTGGCAACTTTTGAACAACTTTTACAATAATTATCCAAATGACTTCAAAATTTTCCTAAACCCTTGGAATATGATAAATATGAATTTAAGACTCTAATTAAACTATTTCCACTCTATTTTGATATATTTTATTGGTTTTACCATACTTAACTTTTTTTAGGACCTCATAGATCACTATGATTTAATGGCTTTTATAGCCTTACAAAATAATTTGAATGAACTCCAAATGGTATTTAGTTCCTTACATAACATTAAAACCATATTAAAGACAATGTAAAATATTATTTTATTCATGAAAAATCCAATGAATAGTTTCTCCTACACCACAAAGGAGGCACTTTAGGTGGATGGGTTTTCTGCAATAGTTGCATTGGGTAATTAAGTATAAGAAGGGTTCCCATAACAAAGTAGCAGATATGCTGTCTAGGACTCTTATTAAGAATGCCTTGATAATCCTTTAGAATAGTTCTATGGTTCATGAAATTTTTTAGGAACAATATGCTAATGATGGGAACTTTAAGGATAACTATGCAACTTTAATCCAGGGTAAACATGTAGAAGAGAAAGATTACTATGTGCAGGATATTTTGTTGTACCACTTGGGAAAACTATACATTCATAAAGATGAAAAAGAACATGTAATCCAAGAAGCACACACCTCTTTGATTGTAGGACATTTTTGGGTAAGTAAAACATTGGCTCAATTATAGAAGTATTGTTACTGGCCTCCTATACAAGAGACTATCACTAAGTATATAAGAAGATGTGTAATGTGTGCAACTAGCAAACCAAGTAATAGGAAATTGGGTTTGTATAAACCATTATCTATACCATCCTATCCATGGGAAAGTGTTTCTACAAAAATTTTGGGGGGTTTATCTATGTCTAGGAAGGGTCATGATTATTTGTATGTAGTAGTTGATCGGTTCAACAAAATGTGTATTTTACTGCCTTATAAAAAGCAAGTTAATACTAAACTAACAGCTCATTTGTACTTTCAATTTGTATGGGTTCATTTTGGGTTACCTGCTTCTATTATATCAGATTGAGATTCTCAATTCTTAGGGAAATTTTGGTCATCTTTGTTTGGACTCATGGACACCAAGTTGAAGAAGAGTACAACCTTCCATCCATAGACCGACGGATAGATAGAGGTAGTGAAAAAGACAGTTGTGCATCTACTTAGAGGTTACTACAACAAGCATCCTAAGTTGTGGGATGAAAATCTTCACTATGTGTAGCATGCTTACAACCATGCAACACACTCTTCTACAAAGAGGTCTCCTTTTGAGACTCACTTAAGTTATTTGCCTAAAATGCCAATGGATTTTTCTTTTGGGAAGAATGACATTATCGATGGATCCCATGATACAAAAAGGACTTTAAAGTTCATTCAGAAGGTCCAAGCAATCCATCAGGTAGTAGAAGCATAGTTGGAGCAAAGCCAAGAAAAACATAAGGCTCACCATGATAAGCATCACATTGATCACCATCTCCAAGTTGGTGACAGAGTTGGTTACATATTAGCAAGGAATTAATGCAAGGTGAAGGAAGGAAGTTCAAGCCTATCAAGTATGGTCCTTTTGAGATCTTGGAAAAGATCGGTACCAATGTTTTCCACCTTAATCTTCCTCCATACATGAAAATTTACTTAGTTGTCAATGTTGAGAATCTAATGTTTATGAACCTCCAATGATCTTGGATGAAGACATCAATGTTTAGATTCCATTAGTTGATGATCTTTCACCAGAGTATATGTCAGAATTGCTAGAAGATTTTATCCTACATAGGAATGTCAAAATTTCACAGAGAGGACCATTTTAATACCTCTGAGTGGGAATGAAGGGGATGCATCCAAGGAAGGCAAGATGGATGGAGATTAGCAAACTGAGGGAACTATAGCCTCACCTACTTTCTATGTAATCCAAACTTTCACAGGTCTGAAAGCTCTTTAGTGAGGAGGATTGATCTAGAGGATATTTTCACCAAAATTTGAAGTATCTTGAAAACTCCAAAAATCATCACCATATTAAAGTTCTTAAAATTCTAAATCAAATGCAATTCAAACAGAGGAAAATGGAGTTTGTATGCAAAAGTTATGGCCAGTCAAATTTTTGTCAAACCAAGCACATAGGTCACCAAAAGGTGAAAAAATCATTTCAAAAGTGGTCAACAATGGACTTCAAATGAAAGAGCTCACCAAGAACTTTCCAACGATGTTCACTTCATCAAAATCAAAGTTCGTATGTGAAAGTTACGAGAGTTTGAATTTTTTGAAAAAAGGGACCCTGATGACATTAGCATGACATCATCATGCCGATGTGAAAGCTAGAAGTTGGTTGGTAAAAAAAAGACACTTGTGAGATTTGAACCCATGACCAATTATCTCCAAAACTATTGCTTTAACCACTACACCAACCAAAGCTCTTGCAATACATAGGCAGGAATTTAATTTTAAACATTAACAAGCACCAATTTTAAATAAGGGAGGCCGCTGATGGGTTTGAAACCCCCGACCGTTAGGTTACCATAAAAGGTGGTTTATCTTTGGTCTATTTAAGCACTTAAAGATTCATTTACACAATATTTAGTTTAAATCTTAGCCAAATTTTTCCTAACCTTAGTAAAATAAGGCTATTATTTATTGTTGACCCCAAAATTGACATGGAGACAAATCTATCAAAAATGGCTAAAGGGTTAATTCTAGAGGGGAATTAATTGAAGGGCCTATTATTGAAAAAAAATGTTATAGCCTTATTCTAGCTAATTTTTTGTATAAAAACAGGGGTTGGGGGCCTTTCTAAGGGAGGTAGATGATTCAAAAATTTTGAAAGTTGGAGATTTCTCTATAAGGACATTTTTTTAGTCCTATACATCAAAGTGATGTTGTTGTAATTTTGAGGGAGTGATTTGTAACACTGTACTTGATTTTGGAGTTAATTGGATCGGTCCCCCTATTGGAGCATAACTCGAAGATGTAGTCCATATCGGACGAACTCTGAGATCAAATTTTTTGTGTCCCTATCTCCAATTTCTCATTCTATCATTGAATTTTGTGTTATTCTTTCTTTTTAATTACATTAATTTGATTCCTTAAAATTTTTAAGTTAACTTTATGTAATTATTTAGCATTCCTCTATAATCATCCTAGATCCTTAATCAGATCAATCCCATCATAACAACAAACCCAAAACCCTCAGATCTGCAATAAACAACTCAGATATCTTGCCCTTTCTTTTATCCTCTCATGCATTCCCATGGATTCAATCTAGGGTTACAATAATAAAACCATAGCTTTGATACCACTTGTAAGGAAACTTGCAACAAAGAATATAAATGTTTCCACATAACCCATAATAGATCTAAACTAGATAGGAAATTAAAATCTGCATGCAAGAGAATAGACAACATACTCACAAAAAGTGACACAAGATATACCTTGGGAAACCCTCATTGAGGGAAAAACCCAACCTCCAAAATCATACATCAGCATGTATTATTCAACAAAAATACCATTGCAATACAACCATGGAAACCTTTAAAGCCAGAGCCACAACTAAGCAATCTATGTGAATAAGCATGAATCTACACATCACATGCCAGGCTTCCAACCTTCACAAATGCTCCCTCGGCTAACCTGTCAAGCCTTGTCCCACTCAACTCTTGCCTTTTTCCCTTTTACCTTCTCCTTGTCTCTAAAACTACCCTTGTGGCTGCTTATATAGTAGCAAGTCCCACAAAACCACCAAGTGGTATTACATAAACCATGTGCCAAAACCATGTGCTACCTAACCCATTGACCCCACATTTAATATTGAAGTTTTAATTATTTTTCTCAATATTAAATAATTACATGAAATATTATCACAATATTAAAATACAAATCATCATGTATATCCCTTGGGAATCTCTCCATGTTGCACATCCATCTAGTTGTAACATTATTTAATAAAATAAAATAATACAATATAACAATATTATGCAATGATTGCAACACCCATTATCTCAACATCGTGGTGCACTTGACCCACTTCCTAGTCCTCTTGTAAATTATTACCATCATCATGTCCAGGTCTTCTATGACATCTTTGAATGGTTCAAAGCTTATAGGAGTATTCCTTAACTTGGTCAAATAAGTAGTGCTATATATATTTTGACCATCATGCTCAACTCCATCCATGTCTATATTTACCTTATGTAGCTTAATTTGATCTACTTTCAATCTTGCAAAAGCACGATCATGACTTTCAAATTCATCTTTGCAATTGGCCCAATAGTATTCAATGGTGTTGGCCTTCTTTATGACACTCCCAATTTGCAGGACATCCTTAGTATATCCATTGGGGTTAAGCATAGGTATCAAGACCTCATACATATCTAGCTTGTACTTTTTCTCAAAAACCTTCATCATATTCTTTGCATCATTTCAAGTGTCACAACTAAAAGCTTTTACCTTCGTAGGGAACTCATATCCTTTCTTCTTTGGACTTCCACTTGGGATGTTCACCTACAAAGCTTGTCAAATGATCTCCACCAAGACTATCATATCATCTGGATATCTTGGCAACCTCAAAGGAAATTCATTGAAATTTTTAAGATGCGAGTAAGAAAATGATGATAAAATAACTATCAAATGGGCTAATGACAGCCATGGCTTCAAGGGAGAATCTCCTTTCTAGACACCCTTCTAGTTCCTTGCAAATTCTCATAGTAAACATGTCATTCACTTTTATGTAATCTTCATAACTAATGTGTAGCTAGAGACATGGATAAAATTCATATGACTCTAAATCATCACAAAAATTGTCTAGGGGTGGAAGACTAGGCCATAATTGCAAAGATGCTAGCATATAGATCAGGAATGAAGACATATAAAATGAATTGTAAAACTTAGCCACTTGGAAAGCATTGGATAGAATCTCACTTACCTCTTGCACCCAATCAATATACTATGTATTTGAGCATATAACTTAAACCAAAAAGAAGTATTGTTCAACAAAATTTAGGGCACCTACTTCACCTCCCAATTTGGGTAGGAGAACTAAAATGTCAATTATCTCTAGTTTGAGGTTGGTTCCAAAATAATTCTTGGGGACTTTTCTCTTTTCACTCTGTGGCTTTTGGAACCATGTTGACATGATCTCCTTTCTCCAAATCATCTTCTTCGCCAAGAATTTTGAAAAGACCCCACTGACAGTTAGGTCAAAAAACTCCTCCTATTCTGGAAAATGAAGGCAATTCACCACTATTTGTATGTCAATTGAAATCAATACTATATCATCAAGCATAACTATCTACTTGGTTTCTAGGTAGAACTATCAGCTTGGTTTCTAGATTATAATGGTGAATACACTCGTAAATGAGTTCTAGGGCTTGAATTGCAACTAGGAAACCAACAAATTTGACCAAACCACATCCTTGAAGCTTCTCAGTGATAGGATGAATTCATTTATATTTTTCCCTCCTTTGGAAGTCTTCTATATCATAGAAATGGAGGGATGTGCCTGTGAAATTTTGCAATTGAGACTGGATCCCAATCAAACCATCAAAACCTATGAACTTAGTGGTCATATCTTATGAATGAGTGTTTGAATTGAAAAATGAATTAAAAAATGGACACTACAAGCATTGGCTTTTAAAAGCTATGCATACAAATAAAATGAGAAATCAAGGAAACAAGTTAACTCATTCAACTGCTTGTGAGTTTTTATACAAGGACCTCAATTCATTCATTATAATTTAGAATTCATGCCACATGAGTGAATTTAAGGAAATACTCATTAAAGAGTAAATGCAAAGGCTTAAAAAACATTTAAAAGTCTTTTTAGTGTTCTATTGGATATAATGGTAACTTTCCATTAACACATTATTTAATTTTTCATTTTCCTTTTAGTTTTTGGAAAGTTTCCCCTAGGGTACTCCATTGATGAAAATCCACCAAGTGAGACCCTGACCATAGCTTCGTTCTGTGATGGTTTGTTACATTCCAATATCATCTTGACATATACTAGATCTAGTACGAGGGCCAAATTTTACCTGTTGACCTGATTCCTCTACATAGTCAAAAAGTTTCCTGCATGGGTTGGAAAATTGCTGAAGAGGAGGCAATTTACATTTTTCCACCTCTACTTCCTTATTGGTTGAATCTTTGACAACTACATTTATGAATGTTAAAGATGTTCAATTAAGGAGCATGGATCCACTTGGATGTCACTTAACATCTTGCATTTCACTTTTATCTATTTTGTGGAAAATCATCTTCAAGGGTTGGAAACTTGTTGAGAGAAGACAAAATGAGGCTTTCCACCAAGGCTTAGTATTTGGGTGATAATGAATCCAAATTATGTTTAGGAGTTTGATCCTGGGTTTAAACATCAAATTTACCTTAAAATCTATGCCCTTTGGATCTTTTTAAGCTAGAGACATCTCCAAGTGAGCCCTCATGGAAAATCACCTTCATGGGTTTAAAATCTATCATAGAGAAGGCAACATGGGATTTTCTACCAATTCTTATTTTATCAACCATTGATATGTCATGAGCTAGTGTTGCAAAGACATGTGAGTTTTAGAGATCTTTCAAGAGCATGAGAGAAAAACTAATGATCATGCTTCATCTACAATGAGTGAAACTTAATCTCTATTGGATTGGGTACTAAACTTACCCAAAAAGTTACAAGATAAAAAATCAACCCACCTAGATATGGAGAAAGAGAAGGCATATTGGGAAAATTTGATAAAGACCACCTAGCCTTTAGGAATATCAACCTAGACTCAAGCATTTCAAAGGACAAGATTGACTTCATCTAAACACATAGAACTCACTTTTGCCAATAGGTTAGAAAAAAAAGTGGGGCAAAAATGGTGACCCTAATTTTTATGAGGCATGAAGATAATGCAGTACACTAAATCTATCAGATCAACTAAGTATTATGAGTATTTTACTCAAGAAGATATGTTGTTAAAATGAATTCAATTATGTATACCACGAAGTTCTATGAAAGTTAATTTTATTAAGGAAAAAAATTGTGGTGGATTGGCTAGACACATTGAATTGATAAGACAATGAGTTTTCTTAAAGACAAGTATTATTGGCCATATATGTATAATGATGTTCAAAAATTTGTAAGGAGTTGTGGAATTTGTCAAGTTACAAAAGGAGTAAGTTAAAATAATGAATTATATACACATATTTATGTTCCTAAGAAAACTTGGAGTAACATCAGTATGGATTTTTTTCTTGGATTACCTAAGATGGAAAGAAGGTATGATTCCATAAATGTTGTTGTGGAAAGATTTTATAAGATGGCACATTTCATACCATGTAAGAAGACATTATATGTAGTGCATATTGCTAAGATTTTCTTCAAAGAGATTGTTAAATTACATGGATTACCAAGAAGTGTTATCTCTAACAAAGATTGAAAATTTTTTGGTTATTTTTGGAGGGCTTTATTGAAGAGGATGGATATTGAGTTTAATTTTAGTCATACATACCATCCACTGACAGATGGATAGACAAAGGTTATGAATAGAATCTTGGGTAATTTTTTGAGATGTTTAGTTGGAGATAAGCTGAGTCATTGGGATATGGTATTGGCACAAGTTGAGTTTGAATATAATAATTCTATGAATAGGATTACTAGGAAAACACATTTTCAAATTGTTACTAGAATGTAGCCTAGAGGTTTATCAAATTTGAGGGATGTTGTT
Organism: Cupressus sempervirens; assembly: GCA_028749045.1. Lineage (NCBI taxonomy): Eukaryota > Viridiplantae > Streptophyta > Pinopsida > Cupressales > Cupressaceae > Cupressus > Cupressus sempervirens. Next base: position 161,491,225 of record CM053792.1, on the reverse strand, counting down.
GGTGAAGAGAAGAGAAGTTCTAAAGGGGAAGTATTTTTTGATTTTATGAAATATTTGCATGAGGAAGTGAATTTGATGTTGGAACAAAGTGATTAGAACTATAAGAAGAATGTAAATAGGTCTAGAATAAACCATATTCTGAATTTGGTGATGAAGTATAGTTCATTTGTAAAGAGGTAGATTTTGTGTTGGAACATATACTAAGTTGAAAATGAAGAATTTTGGACCTTTTAAGATCTTGAGGAAGTTTGATAGTCATAATGCTTATGAATTCGAGTTACTAGATGACATGGATATATCTCCTATATTCAATGTTGTTGATTTGTAGAAGTATCATTAGTTAGATGTTGAAGTTGTTGTACCATGTGATTATCCTAAGAAGGAGATGGAAGAGATTGAACAGATATTGGATCATAGATTTGGTAGGAGAACAAGAGGAAAAGATAACTTTGAGTATTTGGTGTGAAGAGGAAAAATAGACTAGTTGAAGATGCTACATAGATTTCTCAATTTGAGTTTGATTCACCTTAGGTTGTGACATATCAACAATTCAGGAGAATCATTTCTTTCAACCTTAGTTGTCTAATGTAGAATTGTCCTAGGTTTCCTTTCTATCATGCTCATCTTTGTGCATTCAATCAATTATTATAGAGTTGCAATTGTTACAATATTGGTTGAGTGTAGTCATTATTGAGTGGAATAGTGATTAAGTTCCTTGTGTTGGTTGAGTTCCTTCTTTGGAAGAGTTCTAGGATGGACTAGTTTACTCTTTTGTCAATTTCTTTGGTTTTTGAGTTCCTTCAAGTGTCGAGTGAGCTTGTTGGTTTACTAATGCTTAGTTCCTTCTTTAACTAATTTTTCCTATATTTGGTTCCTAGTATGAGACAAATTATATATTTAATTTGAGTTGTGAATTTGATGTAAGGATCATGCATTGGGATGCATGAAAATTGTTATGAGGCTAGCCTTCTCTTATGTAAAGGTCTAGAATATTTTTTAAGTTATTTTGGTAAGTATAAGTAGCAAGTCTATTTTAGTTTTAGATAGAAAAGAGTAGATACAAAATCAAGTAGAAGAATTATAGAAGTTAGCAAGTGAGAATATGGATATTTGATCATAGTCCTATCATGTTTGATGTATTTTGATGTATATCTAATCTTGTATGGGCTATAACATAGAAGGCCTCACACTTGGGAATATTTATTGATATTATGATGGAGCAATAAATATATTTTTGTTTTTTCTCTCCTTGGTATTGATCACTGTATTTTTCTTCCATTGTATTACTTAGCAAGGTGTTTGGACTATTAGGTGCACCTTTGGTCCTGATTTTCTAACCATCTCTATGTCATAAGAAAATCAAAGATGGACCAGTTAGAGTTGCAAGCTACAAACTCCTCAAGAATATGGGATAACTTTACCTTTGTGTTGATGGGGAGTTACTCCTACTTTGAGCCTTCTTCATATACCCAAGGCCTTCACTTAGACCTCCCAGGGTCCTTTCTTGATACCCTACTTCAAAGGATCTTTTCCTAGTATTATCCAACCTAGAAACTCACCTATCAATTCAAGTTACTCTCCTAACCCTTCAAACCCCAAATATGTAACTTTGTGCCCAACAAGAAAACAAACTCACCAAGTATTCTCAATAAGGAAAATGAGACTACTGACCACCCTTACAATGTTCTTGGTCATTTTCCAACCATTTTAAACCATCCTTCAAAGTCTTAGCCTTCAAAAAAACAATCTTTCTCTACTAGGCCTTGTAGCCCTGTGAGCCCCAATTAGGCCTCCTACAAATAAGGAAACTAAGTTAACTCCAAAAATGAATTAACAAGCCCCTATGAAGCCTTCTATAATTTTTCTCATATCAACCTAGACTCAAGGATTTTCTAGGTTTTATCCATCCAAGGTGTCCATACTATACTTTTCTAGAAAACTCTATTTTTGAGGGTTTCTATGGAAATGACAGCAACTTAGTGTGTTTGATGCTTAGATCTTCTTATTAGATATTCTCCTTTAGTGTTTGGACACTTCACTAAACCCTCTATCATTTCCCAAGCAATATTGGCTCATACCAATCAAGCAAACTCCATTAATCTAAGCTACAAGCATTCCATTTCCTAGCCAAACTACTCCAGGCTTTCCTAAGGCTCACTTGAAAAACCAAAAAAATTGATCAAACAACCAAAAAATGCATAACTACACATATAAAAAGGCCACTTCTTTAATCCAAAATGCCATTACATTTTAGCCATGAGCATTCAAGTTATAGCCATTCTTGTTCAAGCTACTATGTACAGACCAATAGGAAAAACAAAACTATATAATTTCTAAAACCTATAAAGATGTATCCAACTTCCTCAAACAAGTATGCATAGAGTAATTAGATGTTGTTAAGAAAATAATATGTCCAACATATTCAAAGGATCAATCCAAAATAATAGATCTCACACCAAAAGGATCAATCCAAAATAATAGATCTCACACCAAAATGACATTTTCCTGTCAATAATATGCTCTTTACTCATGAAGATTATGTACAAGACAATCACCAACCACTCAAAATAGAATGGTTTGTCCTTATTTACCTTATTCCTATCTTCTCAAAACCTTAGGTCAAATCCTAGACCTATTTAGTGCTTCTTCCTAAAATTTTGGAGAAGTTGTCATGAGCAACTTTTGCAAAGGTATCCTTTTAACACCTCAAACTTGTCTACTTTGATTCAAACCCATCCAATTTGATCCAAAAATACCTATGGACCATTTTTAATAGCTATCCCTCAATTTTGATGTATTTTTCAACTTTGACCATAGTTGGCCTTATTAAGACCTTATACTACTAACTAGGACTTAAAAACTAGATCATGACGAACACTTGCACTCCACATTTTATACACTCTCTAAACACACTTTGGGACTTTATGATTAGTCCTTATTTGGTAAATGGTTGTATATGTGATTTACAAGCCAAAAAAAATCCTATTAGGGTTTTTCTTTCCCTAAGGTGCTCCTGCACCATACTCCCATGCAAGAGAGAAACTAAGTTACCTATGGTGAGAGGAACTCTAGATTAATTCCATGTTTCTTGAAGTCATTCTCTGCAACCCATGTTGCTTTAGCTATAGTGGTGTCTTTCCATTTTATGAGATGCTCTTTGTATACCTTGTTTCTAGTACTTTTCTTAACTCTAGAGTCTAGTATCTTTTTAGCTTGAGGTTGTGACTTTTCAAGTACTTGCAGTTTTGTCTCATCCTTATTTAGCCCTATTTGATACTATGCCTAATCAATATCTAGGCCTTTATATGGTGTCAAGTCTTGAACATTGAAGATGGGGGAGATCGACATATCTTTGGGTATGTCAACTTTATATGCATTTGCACCATACTTTTCCAACATGTTACATGGTCGAAGCCTCCTCACTTGAAGTTTACATGGAATGCACTTTTTCACTCTAGAATTATTCAAAAACACCATTACCAAGTCTCCTATCTAAAACTATAGTTCTCTTCTTCCCTCATCTTTATTTTCTTACAACCTTTGAGTAACCTCCATCAATGTCTATTTCACTTGATCATGAATCTCTTTCATGAATTGGGAAAAATCATATACATGCCCACTGATTTTGTCATACCTAAGCAGCTCTCTAAGCTCCATAATGCCCCTTGGATGTGACCCATAGACTATTTGGAAAGGAACCAATCATGTGGTTCTATTTCTACTATCATTATAGGAAAAAATTTCTTGAGAAATAATTTGCTCCAATCATTGCCCATACTCTTTCATTAAACACCTAAGTAAGTTTCCAAGAACCCTATTTATAGCTTCTATCTGCCCATCTATTTGGAAGTTATAGGAATAATTATGAGCCAAATTAGTACCTAACCCCTTCCAAAGTGTCTTCCAAAAATGTCCCATAAACTTGACATCTCTATCTACAACAATACTCATTGGCAAACCATGTATCCTAACTATCTCCTTGAAGAAAAGGTGGGCTATATGACTATCATGATTTGTGGTTTTGTAAAGTATAAAATGGCTCATCTTGCTGAACCTATCAACCACAACAAATACACTATCCAATCTTGTCCTTTTTCTAGGTAGGCCAACTATGAAATCCATACTAATGCATTCCCAAGGCCTATGTGGAATGGGTAATGGTTGCTAGTCTCAAGATTCTAAGGAAGAAGAAGTTGAGGAAGAACCTAAACCTACTAAGAAGAAGAAAACAAAGGAAAAGGGGCCTACAGTGGAGAAATTCAAGAAGCTTTCAAAACTTTTAAAATAGAAACTAGTAGTACCTACTACTAGGTCTAGTACAAGGGAAGCCACTAAGAAAGTTAAAGTTGTTGAGTAACCAAAGGGAAAAGGACTATTGCCTGAGCAGAGTTGAGTAAGCCAACTAAGGAGACATATGTAAGGAGAAAATTGATAGGGAAAGTAGGAATGAACCAATCAAAAGTTCATGCTCATGGTCTACCTCTGTGACCAAAGGTGTCTCACAAGATCACCAAGTGGACTATAGGATCCCTACTATGAAAAAATCCCTAAATCCTAAGCCCCACTCCTCTATCTTGAACTTATTTCACTTCTTTCCATCTACTAGGTTCTCACACTTAAATGGAAGGTACTCAAGGTCTACCAACTAAAGGAGGTCATTTTGACCATTCTTCACACTCAACTTGTAGGGTCATGGAGGAGATACAAACCCTTGCAATACACTTCTTTTGTATTCCAAAGTAACTCACTATGATTGTGCTTCCTACTGATTTCACACTTTCCCTTCAAAATAGGGTTGTAAGAAAGAGCCCCAATTAGCCCTCTTGTTCCTAAAAAATATGGATTTCCTTATGTTTTCTCCACTAATCATTCAAAACTATCATTACATACCCCTATTCATATCATGAGTACTTTCAGATTCTCTAGGTTTTAGACTCCAGAACTATCATACAATACCTTTGCTAAATTTGAGGGTTTTTGAGGGTTTTCAAGGTCAATCTATTGTTAAATTTGTTAGGTGCCTTAGTGGATTGGTATAAAATTTTCCTTCTACTCATGGGATCTTATCTTACTCCCTTTTAACCTCCATGTTCACTTTCTAAGAAATCTCCACAACCTTGCAAATAATAAGCTCTACAATCTCATTATTCCCTAACTGGGCATGCTCTAGCTCAACTAGGGAAAGAGCTTCAAAATTATTCATAGGATTTTGAGGGACTTTCCTTTTTCCAAGAGGAATTACATTATGTACACTCACTATCCCCAAGATTTTGTACTATTCCTACAATGGGATAGTGAGTTACATCATTTCCAATGCAAACTACCTAGAACAGGATAACAAACTGGCAACAAAGAAAAGATTTTACAAACAATGAAAGTTGAAACAAACACACCTACTATACTGAACCAAAAATTTCCTAAAAAATTATATCTAAAATGCTAAGAGGTACAGTAATCAAGCTAACTCTCAAAAGCTTGCATTACTATCAAATTTACCTTCTTACTGCAAAAAAACCAACATTCCAGTATATAGTCTGTACACTGACACAACCAGCTACAAATTTTAGGGTTTTAGGAGTTTAAATATGTCCCCTTAGATCTTTTTCCTTCCCATTTAGGGATTCCATCAGCTTCCATGAAGTTTGGAATGGTTCTTGCAAGTTTATCAGCAACTTTTGCAAAATTGCAACTTTTCTTGCATGGCAACTTTTGCAATTTTCCTTGTTTACAATTTTTAACATGTCCTACTTGCTATTTTGGCCATCCCTTAGCATTTTGATTCTAAGGACCATTCCCTAGGCTAGAGACCTATACTTTAGGTCACTTATTGCTTCATATCAAGGAATGCCTTGATTTTAAGGATATTTTAATGACTTTCTATACTTCCTATCTCCTAGTTATTATTGCCAAAACATACCTAGGTCCTCAAACCTTTATTCTAATTAAAAATTCTCTCTTGGAGAACATCACAAAAAAATTGAAAATGGATAGGGTCTTATGTTTCAAAGTGCCCCTACACCATACTCCCCACCAAAGAAGCTAAGTCCCCTTTTGAGACAAAAGGTGGAGGTCTATACCCTAAAGCTTGAACTGATTCTCAAGGATCCATGTAGCCTCTAAGTCTGGTTTTCCTTGCCATTTGACAAGGTTTTCTTTGTATGTGCCATGTCTTTTCTTGGTATGAATCCAAGAGTCTAATATCCTTTCTACTTGAAGCTTGGGCTTAGGGGGCAAAATTGCTACTTGGGCATCCTTCTGAAATTCTTCCACATGCTAGTCCACCTCAATAAGAGGTCCTTTATACCTGACTAAGTCTACTACATTGAAGATGGTAGAAATGGCTAGATCATCTGGCAGCCCAACCTTGCAAGAATTTTGTCCATACTTGGCCAGTATAGGATGTGGTCCAAGTCTTCTCATTTGTAGCTTTGTTGAGGTCCCCTTTTCCATTCTTGCTTTGTTTAGGTGAACCATGACCAAGTCCCCTACATCAAATTATACTTCTCTCTTCTTGAGATCAACTTTGTCCTTGATATTCTTGTTGTTGTCACTAAGGGAATATTTTACTTTCTCATGCACTCCCTTCATGGCTTGACCAAAATATTCAATATAACCACTATTAAGTACTTGACCATCTAGGTTTATCAATTCACATTCACCCCTAGGATGTATCCCATATACAATCTCAAAGGGACTCTTACCTATAGTTCTATTAATGTTGTCATTATAAGCGAACTCTTCTTTGTGGAGGACTAAATCTCATGTCAAACCATACTCCTTGGTTAAGCATCTTAACAAGTTTCCAAGTGTCCTATTGACCACTTCAATTTGATCATCAATTTGAGGATGGTAGACTGAACTAAAAGATAAATTGGTACCTAGTCTTTTCCATAAGGACCTCCAAAAATGTCCTATAAATTTGTTGTCCCTGTCAGATACAATGCTAGTTGGCAAACCATGAATCCTCACAACTTCCTTGAAAAAAAAGTAAGCAATATGCCTTGCATCATGGGTGACCTTGCATGGAATTAAATGACTCATTTTGCTGGATCTATCCATGACCACATATATGCTATCAAAACCACTCTTTGTTCTAGGTAAACCAACCAAAAAATCCATACTTACACATTCCCATGGTTTAATTGGTATTGGAAGAGGCTAATAAAGTCCTACATTTATAGAAGTCCCCTTTGCTCTTTGACATATGATTCACTACTCAACATAACCTCTAACATCTCTTTGCATTTTAGGCCAATAGTAGTACCTTTGAACCAATTCCAAGGTCTTATTCAAACCAAAATGGCTACTCAAACTTCCATTATGTTTTTCTTGAATGAGGTTCTCCCTCATGGAACCTTTTGGCACACATAACTACCCTCCTTTGAAGAGTAATGTATAGTCTAAAAACTCACCATGAAAGTGATTTAGGTGCTCTTGACACACCTTGTATGCTGCTATAAAATCTTCATCAGTTTTGTATATTTCTTTGAAATTATCTAGCTCTCTGCTTCTGACTTGTATTTCTTGGATAGTGAGCAACCTTCTACTCAAAGCATCTGCTACCTTATTTAGCTACCTCTTCTTGTGTTTTATAGTGAAGGTATAAGATTGTAAATACTCTAACCACTTGACATGTCTATGGCTTAGTTTGTATTGGGAGTTGAGGAAGCTGAAGGCTTCATTATTAGTGAACACTACAAACTCCTTGGGAAAGAGATAATGGCTCTATTTCCTAAGGTATTGAACAAGTTCATAAAGTTCCAAATCATAGGAAGAGTATGTTTATTTTGTTGCATTTAGCTTTTCACTAAAGAAAGACACCGGTTTATTGCTTTGACTTAAGACTCATCCCAATGCTATATTACTAGCATCACATTCTACAACAAAAGGTTCATTAAAAGTAGGTAACCTTAGGATAGGATTAGTAGCTACTTATTTCTTTAGTGTTTAAAATCCCTTGTTTGTTTTTGGTGTCCACACAAACTTGGTCTTTATTCCACCCTTGATAGTATCCATCATGGGAGCACATGTCCCACTGAAGTTCCTGATGAACTTTTTATAGTATTGAGCTAGGCCATGGAAACTCCTCACTTCACTGGTATTTTTGGGAGTTGGCCAACTTAATATTGCTACAACTTTTTCTTCATCCATTTTAAGATCTCCTTGAGATAGAACAAAGCCTAAATAGACTAGTTTCTACTTCATGAAATCACACTTGTCTAGATTGATGGGTAGGTGTTCTTCTTTCAACTTAGACAATACAATTCTAATATGCTCTAAATGGTCCTCTTTACTCATGCTAAAAATTAATATATCATCTAAGTAGACTACCAATAACTTACCTATGAATTCTTTCAACACCTCATTCTAAACCTCATGAATGTACTTGAAGCATTTGAGAGGCCAAATGGCATGGCTAGCCATTCATAGAGTCCTTTAGTAGTTTTAAAAGTTATTTTCCACACATCTCCCTCTTTTATTCTTATATGATGATAGCCACTCTTAAGGTCTATCTTGGTTTAGTACTTAGCCCCTCCTAGGAAATCCATTAAGTCCTCAATCCTTGGTATGGGAAACCTATATTGGATTGTGATCTTGTTTATGGCTCAGAATTTGTGCATAATCTCCATGTTCCTCCTTTTTTGGGTGCTAAAACAATAGGCATAGCACATGGGTTGATGCTCTTCCTTATCAACCCTTGATCCATCAACTCTTGTACTTTCTTTGCAACTTCCTTATTCTATTTAGGAGTTAGCTTGTAAGGTGCCTTGTTTGGAAGAGATGCCCCTAGAACCAAGTCTATTTGATGGCTAATTTCTCTTTAAGGTGATAGGACTACATATGTTCCATATAATACTTTTGAATTCATCCAAAATTTGCTACACCTCATGAGCTATATCCTCCTTTTTCACCTCTCTTTCTTCCTTGGGTTTCACCAAATAGCATAACCCACTTCTTCTTCTTGGTCAAGAGTTTTCATGAATTCTTTCCCCGTTAAAATCAGCACATTAGGTCCACTCCCTTGATTATATAATTCAAGTAGTGACTAAATTTTATAACTTAAACCATCCTTCTTAAAGGTGTATGAGTTGAGCTCACCATTATATATGTCTTTCCTATCAAACTGCCATGGTCTACCTAACAATAGGTGATAGGAATCCATGGGAAAAACATCACACAAAATCTTGTCTTTATATCCTCAAATGCTGAACTCAGTCCATGCTTTCTCATTCACCAAAACATGTTACTCCTTTTTAGCCATGTGACCTTGTAGGGAGTGCTATGAGTTATTTTAGGAATCTTGAGTTTAGCTATGGCCTCTTCTAAAATTATGTTATTAGTAGACCTTGAGTCTATGATAACTTTTCAAACTTTCCCCATAATCTTACATCTCACCCTAAAGAGTGATCTTCTTTGCTTGGGCTCTCCTTTGACTAGTTCCTTAATTAGGATCCTCTTTATCATTAAGTTCTCACCAATTTTAGAATATAACTAGATATTAGGTGACTTCACACTTGAAGCATCTTCATGAATGTACGCTATCTTCTTTTCTCCTTGTGATGTTGATCCCTTTTCAAGACACCTATAGGAAGGGTGCCCAAGTTACTGACAATGGTAGCACTTCATTGTAGCAAATTAGGATGGTCCCTTTCCTCCTGGTGATCTACCTCTACCTCTAGCTCTTCTTGAACCACCTCTTTGACTAGTTCTCCACTTTGTTTAGTCAGCTTAGACTCACCTTGGGATCTACTATCATTTCTTCTACCTCCATATCTTTCCCTATGTCCTCTTACATCTCTACCTCTTCCCTTGTTCTTTAAGGTATGATCTTGATTTATTTTTCCTTTCTCTTCCACCTTTAGAGCCATTTGGTAGCACTGATGGACTATTTTAGGAGTGATAAGGCTCATGTCTTCTTGGATGGACCACTTAAGTCCATTCAAATATCTTGCCAATCTAATGCTTTCATCTTTCACCACCTTGGACCTTAAGCATAATTTTTGGAACTCTATAGTGTAAGAGTGCACATTCATATCTTTTTGCCTAAGATTTTGTCTTCTTTTATGCAACTATATTTCATAATCCTCAAGAATGTAGGCTTGTCTAATTTTAGCCACCATTCCTTTCCAAGTAGCAATGGGGCTTTTCCCTTCTTTTTCCCTCTCTATTTGAACAAAATTCCACCAAGTTAGAGTAGTACCTCTTAATCTTGACTTTGCCACCTTGAATTTTTGAGCATTAGAGAAACTATCACATTCAAAATGGTTCTCCATTCCTTCAATCCATTCCATTATGAGTTCTAGATCCATCTTTCCACTGAATAAGGGAATGCCTTCAAAGGTTTTACTATTTATTACCTTTAGTGCCTTCAAGAAAGGCTCTTCTGGTATAATAGGGTCTAGTGTTGGGGCTTCTTCCTCCAACTCAATCTATTTCTCTTTGGCTTCTTTCTTTTCTTTTTTCTCTATCTTGTCCTTGACTTTATTTTTTGTGTCTTGGACTTCACTTAACAACTATTCAAGTTGTGCCAATCTTTCTCTCAAATATGTGTTGTCTTCCTCACTAATACATATGGTACCAAATTGCAACGGCACTACCGTTGCAATTTGGTACCAAATGTATTAGTGCCTCTTGCTCTTCTATGTTCTTCTCTTATTAATCTAACTTCTTGGCCAATTCAGTATTGATTACCATTGTGCTATAATCATCAGATTTAGTAGGTGACAACATTCACCTTGCTATGTACTTGCTTTTCCCACACCTTTTGTGAGCTCTAATACCACTTGATAGGGAGAGTAGGGATGAACCAATCACAAGTTCATGCTTATGGTATACCTTTAGGACCAAAGGTGTCTTACAAGATCACCAAGTGGACCTATAGGATCCCTCCTATGCAAAAATATCCCAATCCTAAGCCACACTCCTCTATCTTGAACTTATTTCACTTATTTCCATCTGCTAGGTTCTCACACTTAGATGGAAGGTATTGAAGGTCTACCCACTAAAGTAGGTCTTTTTGACCATTCTTCACACTCAACTTGTAGGTTCATGGAGGAGATACAAACCCTTGCAATACACTTCTTTTGTATTCCAAAGCAACTCACTATGATTGTGCTTCCTACCAATTTCACACTTTCCCTTCAAAATAGAACTATAAGAAAGAGCCCCAATTAGCCCTCTTGTTCCTAAAAAATAGGAATTTCCTTAATTTTTCTCCATTAATAATTCCAAACTATATTCATAGATCCCTATTCATATCATGAGTACTTTCATATTTTCTAGGGTTTAGACCCCAAAACTGTCGTACAATACCTTTGCTGAATTTGAGTGTTTTTGAGGGTTTTCAAGGTCAATCTATTGTTTAGATTTGTTAGCTACCTTAGTGTATTGGTAAAAACTTTTCCTTCTACCCATGGGATATTCTCTTAATCCCTTTCAACCTCCATGTTCACTTTCTAAGAAATCTCCACAACCCTGCAAACAATAAGCTCTATAATCTCATTATCCCTAATCTAGTATGCTCTGGCTCGCCTAGGGAAAGAGCTTAAAAATGCTTCCTAGGATTTTGAGGGCCATTCCCTCTACCAAGAGGAAGTATATTATGTACACTCACTATCCCCAAGAGGTCATACTATTTGTATAGTGGGATAGTGAGTTACATCATTTGCAATCTACCTAGAATAGGACATCAGATTGGCAATAAAGAAAATATTTTTTAAAAAATGAAAGATGAAACAAACACTCCTACTCTACTAAACCAAAAATTTCATAAACAAGTATATATACAATGCTAAGTGGTATAGTAACAAAAATAACTCTCAAAAGGTTGCTTTATTATCAAATTTGCCTTCTTACAACAACAAAAAACCAACATTGTAGTATATAGTTTGTATACTGACACAACCAACTAAAACTTTTAGGGTTTTAGGAGTTTAAATATGTCCCATTAGGTCTTTCTCCTTCCCATTTATGGCTTCCATTGGCTTCCATAAAGTTTGGAAGGGTTCTTGCAAAGTTGAAACTTTTGAAAAATTGCAACTTTTCTTGCATGGCAACTTTTGCAATTTTCCTTGTTTGTAATTTTTAACATCTCCTACTTGCTAGTTTGGCCATCCCTTAGCATTTCCATGCTAGAGACCCTTCCCTAGGGTAGAGGCCTATACTTTAGGTCACTTATTACTTCATGGAAAGGAATTCCTTGATTCTAAGGATATTTTAATGACTTTATATACTTCCTATCCCCTAGTTATTGTTGCCAAGACACACCTAGGTCCTTAGACCTTTATTGTACTTACAAAGGCTCTGTTGGAGCACATCAAAACAAAATTGACAATGGTGAGGGCCCTATGTTTCAAAGTGCCCCTGCACCAAAAATACACTCTAGAAAATAAGTCAGATGAGGAGAATATAGAGTTTGATGACTTGAGTCAGTTCAAGGTGGTAAGCCACAATCCCTCCTTTGAATTAGACAATTTGTGTGACAATGTAAAAATAATGCACATTTATCTTGTTTTCCACACATTCATTTTGATAAGTTAGGAAAAGTTGAACAAAATATTGTTGAGAAAGGCATATATGTGATGATGGCTACATTCAAATCAACTCTTATTGAGATTTCCAACTCTCTACCAAAGAGTCTATATGACTGAGTTGAGAAAAAATGGCAATATAGCTGGAAAGCAGAGAGACAAATCAAGAAATCCACTCTAGCCCAAGTAATTTTAGAATTGGACAAAAGGAAGATTACCAAGGCTAGAGAAAATCACAAGTCTAAATTTTCCCCTAAATATAAAGCTTTCCATATCTTGAACAAAAAGATTGAGGATGTGGTGACCAAGAGTACACAAATCTAGAAAACAATCTATGGGTCATCCACTCCTGCAATAAAAGAGAAAGGTGAGAAAAACATGCAAGACCCTAAGAAAGTTTAAGAAGTGACAATAGAAACTACACAAGAGGTATCAGTAAAGGATGGTAGTGTGGGAAGCACTAAGAAAGAAGCATCAATAGAAGAGGCTATAGCTAAAGAAGAGTAGCAAGATGAATAGAATGTGCAAGATGTACAAGTGTCAAATGATAGTTCCCCACATGTAGACCAAGTGAGTCAATAGGACTCAATACAAATCAAGGATGTTCGTGATAATTCTATTCAAAACATCAATCCTTTGACTGATGATGACTTGAAGAAGATATTTAAGGATTCCACAATGGTAGCACAATTATGTTCAAATTCTATATTGGTGAGAACACATGAAATTTAAAAGGTAGAAGTGGCATCAGTAGGGGAGAAACAAATTGACACATCTAGTGTACCCCCTCCAACTACAGAGGTAAAAGAGATAGAACACCAAAGTGCAAGCACTAAATAGCTAAGTGTTATTACTACAACACAAGTAGCATTAACTCTTGTGCCACTCATTAAGAAAGCCTTATTTATAGTTGAAAAAGATGGAACTAAAGTTAAACTAGGTCAAGAATCCAATCTACTCCACAAACTCAAGGTAAAGCATAGAATGAAGTGAGACAAGATGATATGTCTAAAGTATTGAAGGCGACTACTACCCTAGAGGAACAAATTTCCATATAGACCTTGGTTACCTTACTAGTTTCTATTACTCCTACTAGTAGTCAAGTTTTTCAGAGGCCAATCACTCATGCCATACCCTTGCAGATATCTAGGCCAAGTGCAAAAATATCAAGGAGTTCAGAAGAAATATCTCATGAAGATGTAAGCCTAAATGAGGTGATTGAACCACCCAAGTTTGATCTTAACACAATCACCATTGAATAGATGAGCATTATATAGGAATCTTTATATAGGAATAAATAACAAGAGTTGAGAAAGGGGTATAAGCAGAAGCAAGTTCTTCATGACATCAAAGATATCTTTCTTGATGCTTTTAGTCTTCCACCTACTAATGAAGACAAATCAATTTTTGAGCAATTGGTATATATTGTTGATAATATTAGTGATGAAGACATGAGTTCCAATAATAAGCTTTTAGAATCTTCTGAAAGAAAATTTTACACTAAGGTACTTGAAAATATATCTAGTGTCATTGCACTATGACAAGTTGATTTAGCAACCAAGATGGAGAGTGTGAAGAAGGTGTTGGAGAACATTTTATCTCTTTAAACCAAGTTATGTAATGTGAATCTTTTTACAAGGGACATTCAGAGGGTTGTTGACCAACTAGAGGGAGATCTAAAGACTACAAGTAATACCTTAAACTATCTCCTAGTCAAAGTCAATTACATTTTCAAAGACTACTACCCACTCAAGGTAGGCTTGCTGAGTTAAAAGCACAAGATGCTAACATTCAAGATATCTTGATCATCATCCAATCCATGTTGACCCCACACATGGAAGTATTACAAAAGGAACTATCCTATGTCTAAACATTGGTAAAGAAATAATCTCATCTTTCTACTCATGATGGCCTAGTTAACCTTGTTGCCAAGGTAGACATTCAGTATCAATCTATAGAGATAGCATCCAACAATTGGGATGCAACATTGAAAATCATAATGGAGATCCATATATCATTTTTGGATAAACACACTATTAGTTTACTACCCATGACATAGGCATCAAAAAGGGGGGATTATAAAATTTAGGGGGATAGTGAAGTGAAGGGGATCTAACACAAAAATAGGGTACAACAAATATACTTAGCAGGAGTATCAGATTTAGATACAGTAAAGAAACATTCACTCAAGGGGAGTAATGGATAAATGAGGTATGACAGTTCATCATTGATTTTGCAAAATTTTGAGGTTTTCAAATTTTGTATACAAGCTAAGTCATAGATATATATTATCTAAGTTATGCTCATAATAAAGATTGTATATGCATGAAAATGTGTTTTTTCCACTCACGTCAAAGGGGGAGATTGCTAATCTCAGATTAGTTTTGACAAGGCAGTGACAAAAAACTTATCATTATCTATCAAAATTATAGTACAAGCTAAGTGATCAAAACATGTTGCGCATTAGTTGCTAGACAATACATGTCGAGTAATATACTTAGTCAATGTTGAGCACTAACATTCTCCATGCAAATAGTTAGTGCCAAGTCACTCATGAGTTGAGTAAATAGAGTATGCAAAGTCATTCAGAAGATGAGTTACAACATTGAAGATATAGTGAATGTCGAGCATCAGAGACTTTAATTGTCAAGTGAATAGTTTTGGTCATAGTTGTTTGTAATGGCACAAACTTCTATATAAACCATTTTTGGGCTGACTAGACAATTTTTTTATGATTCTAGAAGATGTATACATATGTATATTATTAATTCCTATGTAGTACATGCAACCAATCAAATTGAGGGATGTTCTAAGTAGAAAAATGGATCAACCTTAGCTGTTGATTCCTACCTAACCCTAGCCCACTTTTGTTTACTTAAGGAGACAAACCCTAAATAATTTTCATGTGTGAAGGAAGAGAAGGAGATGAAAGAGAGAAAAATTCTAAATGTTGAGAGCATTCATGGTGGTTATGAAGGTTGTGATAATTTTATGAATTATAGAATCATTTAGAGAGAATATAGGAAAGAAAAGAGAGGACAAAGGAGACATATCTCATAAGAAGGATCAAGTACACAACAAGAAAGAGAAGATATGACATCTAGAAATAGAGTTATAATCGAAGGATCATGGTGTTGAATCATTTTAATAGGTGATGTAGAGAAAATATCCTAATAGAGTAGTCTTAAAAGGCTTGTGTAAATATCTTAACTGAGTGCTTGTTTTATTGCAATTTAAAGTCCTCTAACAAGGTACACTTTTAGCAATGTGTTAAAATCCTTTAACAAGGTGATACCTAATGGCCTTTGTAAGCCTTTAATAGGGAAGAACTTTCACAGGGTAGATCATAGTTTATGGTCAAACTTCTTGTAACTTTAATTGGCTACACTTTATAGCTACAGTAGTGAAGATTTGTGGGTGTCATCATCCCCACCCCAGTTTTACCTTCTCATTGGAGGGTTTCTAGGTAATAGATTTATTGTGTTATGTGTCATTTGTTTCATTCTATGGATGAACATGTGTAGCTCACTATTTTAGTTTACATGCTAAATTGTGTGATGGATGTGTGAAAAATGTTTTATGGTTAAATTTTTGTAAGTGCTAATTCAACACCCCCCCGCCCCCCAACAAAAAAAAAAAAAACCCTCAGAGTTTACTTTCCCCTTGTTATTTCTAGCACTTTCCCTTTTTCTTTCATTTTGATTTCTGATGATTTCTATAATTATTTCCTCTCATTTTTTCTTCTTTTATTTTGTGGATTCAAGACACTTCCTGGTGTAGATCCACCTAGTCCTTTCCTACAAGTTTTTATACTCAAAATCACAATAATAATATCATCAAATTTTAGGGTGTTAGAACCAAATTTTGAATTTCTCATAGCCATTACCTAGTCATTCCTTCTCTCCAGAAAAGAAAACAAAATCAAAATAGCCCTAATTTCTTCATCAAAATTAACATTTAGAAAGTATTAAACTTGTTTAAATGATTAGCAATAGATCTAGCTTCTCCAATCTTCATATTAAATAAATGCTTCATGAGAAATAGTTGTTAGAAAAATTTAGAATAAATAAGGGGGATGGGGGGTGAATCTGTTATCCTTAGGTCCATATGTACCAATTCAACTTTCAACAAGTTCAAACACTCACATTAAACAACTCGATCCATATAGAAATATATCAACAATTTAACATGCTTTAACTTTTTATTCTATCTATGTTGACAACTAATAATAAAATAAACTATAAAAATAGCATGTATAAAGTAACATCACACATGTAAATAACACTTTGATACCAAGATTTAATGTAGAAACCCAATTCCAAAAAAACTACTAAGTAACATGCTACCAATTTTTCACTCTTCTAAAGTGCCCTTGGTTAAGAGCCGACCCTGTTAAATGATATATAACACACTGTTAAATGTAACCTTGTTAAAGGATTTAATCACCCTATTAGGAGTGGCCTTATTAGAGGACTTTGGATCACTCCATTAGAATGTTACCTTGATTAAAGAATTTACAAAATGACTGTTAGGTAAACCTTGATTAAATGATTTTGACTATAATAATGGTTAGAATGTAACAACAAGTTTGATCTATAAAACACAACTCATTGCAAATTCAAAATTCAATTCGCCCATTTGTTGGTTCATTGGCTAACTTCAATTTTCATCTCCATTATTGATCTTCTTGGCATCTGTTCAAGAAAAAATAACTCACTAATCTCTTCACACTCCTCCTTTTCTTCTCTACTCTTCACTGTTAGAGTAAATAATTAATTGTTAGAAATGGAAAAAGAAATATGTAAATAAGCAATACCAGGAAAGAATCTAAGTGAGTAAATGCATGAAAAGATATTACCATAAAATAGGAGAGAGAAAGCTTCAAGCTCCAACACCATGAGACAAGATATTTGGAAACGGGAAAGCAAAGAAAACCCCTTGTGACATTATGAATGAGGCATGAAAAGCCTAAGAAGAAAAAGAGAGAGAGCAAGAGAGCAATGGCTCATACAATATTTGAGAAGAGGAAGAAACCTCATTGTGTAATGAGAGAAGAGGGTCATCTCTTAAATAGAGATGAGAGAGAGGAGTTAGAATGTAACTCCCATGTCTATGAATGCCACCATTCATAAGTGTGTGAGGCCAAGTGTGAGATTCCTCTTAAGGAGGAATAATCTAAAATTAGAAATTACAATAAATATTTGTCCTCACATATTCCACTAGATGACAAAATAAGATGTAGTGGAAAAAGGACAAAAAAGAAATATATTAGGATACCTTGGCTTATATCCTAATATATTACAACAATAAAGGAAGGAGTTCTAACCTTGGTTTATAAACACACCAAGGAAAGATTACAACTTCTAACATTAATATTTATTCTTTTACTTAAGTTTACTTAGGATAAATGCATTTATTTATTAGTTGTAGTCTAGGAGTTGTTGACAACATAGGAGTTTGTTTCTATCTAAGTCATATTTATCCTCTCACCTTGATCAAGGATATCCCACCTTTTATGGATGTATGTTTAGTTATCAACCTTATCTCCGAGCACTTCCTAGCTTGTTCTACAAGCTTCCTAGAGGCCTTTATAAATAGGCTCTCCCTTTGCATTTTTGTACAACAATTTAATTTCTCATTGTTGCAATATAATTTCTCTTTGTTGCTTCAAGCTCTTGTTCCCTCTTCAGTTTCTCTTCGGTAGGTTATTTGCATGTAGGTGATCTTGGTGAACTATGAAGTTGCCTTTCATCAACTTCTACATGGTATCAGAGCCTCCCTACTACTTCTTGGTCTATAGGATTTTTGAAGCTGCGACTCAAAGACACAAACCCTAGCTTGTTTGTGATTTTTTTCTTCAATAAGGAGGAAGTGCATTTTTTCAAGGTAAATTTTTTCAAAAAAAAAGTTTTGTATTTATACTTTTTTTTTTTGAAAATTTTGTAAAAGTATATTTTTTTATATATATGTTTTTAACAAAAAAAATTCCAAAAAAGTGTAAATTTACCTGCCTATTTTATCGAGTTGGCCCCCAAAATTTTTTGAATTCTTCATAGGCACCACAATTTCACTCTCCACAACTCTTTGTGGCCTCTCTAAATACAACCTTTACTACCCCAATAGCCTTTTCCCTTGTACCACACCCACAACACTTATTTTCACTTGGTGACACCAGTGGCATCGCCTTGTTTAGCCAACACCACCATAGAGCACAACCCACTTGCCACTCAACCACCATTGCTCAAAATGACATCATCATCTTGATGCCTAACATCAACATTTTGGTAGTTGGATTTTTTTTGGCAACAGGTTGTTGACTGCCATATGGCCATCAATTTTTTTGCCATGTTTGTAATTTTCCAATGAGCCTCTCTTTTGGAGTAGCAATTATTTTTTGGCCATAACTTGAGCATATGGAGGTCTTTTTATGATCTGAAAGAAGCATCAAAAAGATGGTTCAAATATGGAGACAATGGTGTTGGTTTCATTTCATTCCAAGTTCATTTGAGCTCCTTTTTTTGGCATTGAAGTAAAGGTTTTTATTTCCTCCTTCTTTGCATCAAGAATCCAAGTTCTTTTCTCAATTTTTATGCTTTGTATAGTTGTTTTCTTTGGTATTTGAGGGATATCTTTATTAGTTGTGGAGGGTATTTTCTTTTTTTCAATTTACTTTAGAATAAGACCCTTCTACTTCTATATTCTTCTGTCATTGTTAGATCCTTCTATGACCTAGCTCACACCAAATAACTATCAAACCTAGAAAGCACAAATGACTAGGCTTCTTATGTCATGAGGCATGTGGCCATGTTTGGATGAGAACCAACCTATTCTATAACACCCCTTTGAGGTTCTTTAGCATAGAAAAAAAATGGATGAAGCCATGGGATTGATTACACAGAACATTTCAGATAGTCTACTATTTCACTTGGATGGTTTGACCACTCCACAAGTTATTTGGACAAAATTCCAAACTTTGTTTGGCATAGTGAATGAGTTTCAGGCACTTCACCCTAATGCAAAGTTGACTTCTTTATCACTAGCCAACTTCCCCACCATTGAAGACTTCTTAATGAAGTTCAAATTGCTATGTACAATTTTGTAGGGATGTGGGAAAAACAAAATAGATGATGAGTGTATCTTTTTGATACTCTCAAAGTTGCCAGGACAATATTAGATCTTTTCTTCCACTTTCTATTCCACTATGGATGCCTTGGGTACCAGACATCAAATGCCTTCTTTTGAGACATTTTGTGATTGGTTGACATGGGAATAGTCCAAGATCACTCAGATAGATTCACTTATAGGTTCATAGTCATAGGCATTGCTTGCCAAGGATACACAGGAGCAAAAGCCAAAGAAGATAACTGATTCCTCCTCTCAGCACTCTGCTGGTTCATCCTCTTCTTCTAAGAAGAAGGAGAAAAAGAAGACTAAGATTCCTACTTATTCCTATTGTTAGAAGGGACCTTATGATGAGTCACGCTATTTTCAAAAGAGATTTGATGGCTATGAAAAATAGATTGTTGATTTGCAAGCTCTCCTTCAGAAGAGTACTATTTCCTCTATATGCTCTTCTACCTCACAAGGGTCTTTTTTTCAATCTTCTTCCACCTCTTTGACATCTACACTAGATCTTGGAAAGGGTCATAAATTACAAGCTTCCATTGCATCCCCTTCACAAGTCCCTTAGATACTAGATTCTGATGCTTCTCACCATATGGCATCTTCTTAAGGTGTCTTCTCCACTATTGAGGCTTCTCCCATTCCTCATATTCTCATGGGGAATAACACTACCCTACCTATCTGTAGGAAAGGTTTAGTTTGCATCTAGGATTGTATATTCAATGATGTACTATATGTTCCCTCTTTGTCTGCAAACCTTCTCTCAATTTCTTAGATTACATGTAGAGGATCAGGGAAGAAAGTTGAGTTCACTATAGATTCAATCTTCATTTGGGATCATGCAATAGGAGGTCTTATTGCTATATGAGCATTTGATCCTTCCACTCATCTCTATACCTTCTTGCACTTTGGTCAACAATCTCCATTATCAGAGCACACTTCTCTTTTGCAGGAGCATCATGTGGTGCATTCAAGATACTTCAACCTTTGTATTATTCTTGAGAGCCCTATTTTGACTTCCACACCACATCTAGTTGAGATATTTTCTCTTCACTAGGATTCCTCTTCTACTCTGCTTGATCCTCCAACTCCATTCATCGAGCCTCCAGGTGCACCTGTTTTAGATTCTATAGTAAACATTCATGATAGTATCATCACACCTACCTTGGCAATTCCCTTTCAGGATCATCATATTTTCTCCTTTGAGCATCAACTAGGCATTCTATTTTTCCCTCTCATTCAAAGGTTCCCTTGTTTTGTTCCCTTGTTTCCTCTACATTGGAGTTTCATTGGTTTGATTTATTCTCTAGGGGCTCCATTATTCTGGGGGGGCTTTGGTACCTTTTTTATCTCTCATGAGGGGTTTGGTTGTACTTATGGTTTTGAGAGAGTCTCTTGAGCCATTTTTAGTGGAAGTTGTCCTTGGGGAGTCTTGTTGAGGCCTTCCTTCCTTCATGTTTTTTTCAGCATGCTTGTACTTACCTCTTTTTGGGGGAGGGTTTTTCCCATGAGGTTTTCCCTCTTTCCCCATTTTCAGAGGTTGTATTTCTTTGCATTTTAACATGGGTACCTAACATGGCCTTGTTGTTGGGACCCATTTTGCATTTCATCTTAGCTTTTGTAAGCTTAAGTGCATTCCCCTAAATTGCACTTAAGGGGTGGTTTTAGAGTAAATTATTATTATTAATACTTTTGTTTAAGTTTACTTAGGATGAATGCATTTATTTATTAGTTGTAGTCTAGGAGTTGTTGACAACACGAGAGTTTTTTGCTATCTAATTCATACTTATCCTCTCACCTTGATCGAGGATACCCCACCTTTTGTGGACATATTTTTAGTTGTTGACCTTATCTCCTAGCACTTGCTAGCTTGTTCTACAAGCTTCCTAGAGGCCTTTATAAATAGGCTTTCCCTGTACATTTTTGTACAACAATTTTATTTCTCATTGTTGCAATATAATTTATCTTTGTTACTTCAAGCTCTTGTTCCTTTCTTCTTTGGTTTCTCTTTGGCAAGTTATTTGCATGTAGGGAATCTTGGCGTACTATGAAGTTAGCTTTCATCAACTTCTACATTCACAACTCCTCCTTAAGATCACCAACCAAAAATGAACCAACCTTAGAAAATATCTACTATGCCTCCTTAAATAGGTAAATTTTCTCTTTCTCCACTTAAACATCACCATAGATCTTAGGGTTAGGTTAGATTCATTGAATGCTTCTATCATTTTTATTTTATTCTCCTTTATTGATACTTCTAGAAACTTCTAATCAAATCCTTTCCTTTTATCATATAAAAAAATCTCTTCACACATTAAATACTCCAATTCATCAATCCTTATCATCCACACATGTTGATCATCTCAAAAATTCTACTATGTCAACCTCAAATTTGATTCTTTTACAAACCATAACTTTTGTTGTCACTTAGAAATCACTAAGTTTTTCTTCTTGGTCATCAATATGTAGCTTGACATCCACTATACTATTTCCCTTAACATTCACTTTCTCACTCAACCATTACTATGATTGGTCACTACTAACCTTCATCAACTTTCTCAACAATAACTATCACTTTTCTTAAACAATTTTTTCTAGCTTCTACTTAAGTTCCTTAATCTTCTATTCTAACTCCTTCATTGACTGGCGAACACTACTACTGAGTCAATCTTAAATTTTAACTTAACTCTTGTCATTTCACTTATACATCAATTTCATTTGTCCTCTTTAATCCATGTAATGATTAAGAAATGCATTATCTTGTCAATGACTAACTTATCAAGTGCTTATTGTATTTCTATGATATTTAACTTCTCTCTTCTCAACAATATGACTAGATCACCTTGTTATGTCTTCTTTTCAAATCCTCTTCATCAATCAAAAAATATGGAACCCTACATTGTTAGTAAATGTGTGTCTAGTGGTTTGACACTTGGTCTTACCATTAGGTTTAACATCAATGATAACATAACAATTGTTCCAATTGTAGTTTCTAACAATCTCCCTCTTTGGCATTGATAGAAACACTTCTAGTTACTATGCAATCCAAAATCTTTATTATTTCATCTTCTAAACTTGTACTTTCATCTCCCTCTATGTTTATTCTCTCTTTCTTAGTTTCATTATGATTCTCATCCAATGCATTCTCTAGATGCTCCCTCTAACATCAATTGTAGTAGTATCAACTATATGATACTCCCTCTATCATTTTAACACATACTTTTTCTCTATCATATCTCCCTCTCACTAATAAATTTAATACCTCTATAAACATATGTTTGCCCCTTGACAACAATCAGTTCATATAGATTTTCACTCTAAATAGTAACTACACATATCCCTAAATATATGAATGGTAACTATCACACCTCTCCCTTGTTGACAATATTTCCTAAGACATCAAACATTCACATACAACTTCATGTCACTTTTCTACCTAATATAGAAATATCACTTCAATATTAAATTTTTGCAACTTCATTTACTCATAGTTCAGTGCCTTTCTTTTCACAACTTTGCGTAGCTCCTAAAGTGTGACCTCCTGCATCAATCTATAGGATATTTTTTCATAACAGTGTATGTAATGCAACATATATTTTCATTTTTCTTTCGATAAGGGAATGACCCCTAACTTACCTCTTAGATACTCAAAAGAATCCTTAGGTAGTGTCTTTGTAAATATATCAGCTATTTGTTCTTTTGTGTTTACACATTCCAATCTCTCATTTTTGTCTTGTACCAACTCTCTCATGTAATGATACTTGATCTCAATATGTTTAGTTTGTGTATTCATCACAAGTTTCTTCGATACATTTATAGAACTTGTGTTATCACAATATATCACAATAGGTTTAGGGATATCTTCCTTCATACCTTTCAATAATTTATTGATCCACACAATGTTCGAAAAATTTAATGTTGTAACAACATACTCAGCCTCTATTGTTGATTGTGAAATATATTTTTTCTTCTTGCTTGTCCATGAAATCAGTCTCTTTCCTAGAAATAAAATGCCTCCACTCATACTCTTTCTATCATCAACATTTCCAGCCCAATCAACATCAATAAAACCCTTCAACTCAAACTTGTCATTTTTCTTGTACCATAATCCATAGTCTTATGTTCCTTTTAGATATCTTATGATCATTTTTATTGCCATCATATGATTTTCTCTAATAATAAGAGAAACTAGAAACAATAAAAACTATTAGTGTAATGGTAGGTCTTCTATGTATAACATATTGTAGTTTTCCAATAATTGACATGTATAATGTTTTATTCACCTCAATAGAATCATCATTTTTTGAAACTTTATGTTTAGTCACCATAGGTGTAGTGTTTGATTCACCTCAATAGAATCATCATTCTTTGAAATTTTATGTTTAGTCACCATAGGTGTTCCAACTGGTCTTGAGTCTCCCATTCCAAAAGTCTTCAATACCTCATTTATATACTTAGATTATGTAATGTATATGTTACCTTTCATTTGATAGACTTGTAATTCCACAAAGAATTTGATCTCTCCAAACATTAACATCTCAAATTCCTTCTTTATTTGATTATCAAATGACTTACATATGGAATATTTCTCTTGAACTATGATATCATCAACAAAAATTTCAGCTAGTGGTATCTTACTTTCATATTCATTTTTCAAATATAGATTGCTATTGTCATTAGTTCGTGCAAAAGAATTTTTTACCAAATAATGGTTGAACCTTTTATACCATGCTCTAGGGGCTTGCTTCAAACCATATAAATACTTGTGTAGCTTACATATCATATTCCTCTTACTTTATTCAACAAATCCTTTAGGTTATTCAAAGTATACTACTTCATTCTTTCCTACAAAGTCATCAACTCTAACATTTGTAATTTTCACACTCTTTTTAGTGTTATAATTCAAACACTTATAAGCTTTTCTTTTAGTGGAATAACCAAGATATATATCTCCATCACTTTTTGCATCAATTTTATCTTTTCTTGCATCTTTTAATATGTAACACTTGATTCCAAAATCTTTGAAATAATTCACATTAGGTACATAGCCATACCAAAGTTCAAAAGGTGTTTTTTTTATACCTTTCTTCACTTGTACTCATTTTTTAGCATAAAATGCAGTATTTATAGCTTCTCTCCAATATTTCTTTGAAACATTCTTCTCCATCATGAATGTTCTTGCATATTTCATAATTGATCTATTCCTTCTTTTAGCCATACTATTCTATGTTGGAGTCCTAGGTGCACTCATTTTTCTCTTGATTCCTTTAACATTGCAAAATATGTTGAACTCATCTAATATGAAATCACCTCCTCTATATAATCTCAATAAATTCATACTCTTTCCTATTTCCTTTTCAACTCTATCCAAATGCCACTTAAACATTTGAAATGCATCATATTTTTCTTTAAAAAATATCACAGTCATCATTCTAGAAAAGTCATCAACAAATAGAATGAAATATTTTTCACCATAATAGCTTTTCCCTCCAATACAACCACATAAATAAGTATGAACCAACTCCAAAATATCATTAGAACAATAGGTCTTTTCTTGAACCTAGACATTTTCATTTCACCCATTTGATATTTTTCACACATCACCTTATCAAGTTTTTTAAATCTTGGTTACCCTCTAACTCTTTTCATCTTCTAATGCTTACCTAATTTTCAAAGTCCAAATGAGATAGCCTCTTATTCTATAACCAAACATCCTCAACTTGTGCAAATAAAAATTTATCTTTAGATAGATCTAGGTAGAACAAGTTACATCTTGTTTTTTCTCAACTTCCAATTAGTTCACCAGTAGCATCATAGATCTTTTCCCTTTTGTTTTGGAATTCACTATGTAGCCTGAATTGATCAACTATATCACACTCAACAAGTTATATTTCAAACCATCAACCCAATATGCATTTTCATATTTGATCTTATCATTTAGTATAATTGATCATTTACCTTTTGCATAACATGGTACATCATTTTCAAACTTAATACTACTTCCATTATAATGTTCTAACTTCTCTAACTTACTTGTATCACAAGTCATATGATGTGAGAAACCACTATCAATTATCCATTTATCATTCTTACTCACATGTGAAATCAATGTAGTTTTCTCATCTTCATCATAATCATCTTTTTTTGCAGCATAAATAACTTCTTCTTCATGATCGTCAGAATCACCATCAAAACTATCTTCTTCAGCAAATGCAACAAGATTTTTTACCTTTTTCTTTGTAGTCTTTTTTACCTTGACTATCTCTATTATCTCTCCTTCCTCTTTACTTGAAATGTTTCCTCTCATCCTTCTCATCTCTATTAGGACACCTTGTAGCAATATGACCAACATTGTTACATGTGAAATAGATTATAGGAAGTTTACCTTTGTATTTGTCTTTTCCTCTAGGTAGTCTTCTAACCAATAATTCTTCAAGTTCATTAAGATTATCATTAGATCCACTATCACTTTCCACATAATTTATTCTCTTCTTTCTCTAAGATCCATCGAGGGTTATTTTTTCCTTAAAAGAAAATTCAACACTAGTAGGGGAATAATTATCAAAATTTGACAATTCAAATGCAATGAGTCTACCAACTAGACTATCGAATGTCAAATCATGACTAGGTGTACATTTTAGTTCTTGAATTGTAGATACTCTAATTGCAAAGATAGGAAGTAAAGTCCTCAATACCATTCTCATCATTGTCTCATCAGATATTATATCTACAACTCCTCTGATAACATTCACCACCTCTTTGATTTGGCCACAATACTATGCAATGGCCTCACCTTCTTTCATTTTCATATCATCAAACTTTCATCTCAATATTTATACCTTAGCTCTCAATACATTTTTTTCTCCACCATGGATATGTGCTAACTTGTCCTACATTTCATTCTTTCACATCATCAAATTTATCATAACTTAGGGTTATTTCAAGTTCAATCACCATTTGGTTGTGCTCTTTCTTCTCTCTCATTTGTTCAATGGTCATAGATCTAGGTACCTCAATGTATTCATTGTCCATGAAGTATGATGTAGAATTTCCAATGCCAGATAGGTGTAATTTCATCTAGTGTTTCCATGGTGAGAAGTTCTCCTTGTCAAGCTTGGTTATCTCTCTCTTCTACATCTTGATCATTAACTTGAGTCCCTTCAAACCTTCCTTACCGTAACCTATGCTCTAATATCAATTCTAAGAAAGATTTAGAATAACTAAGAGAGGGGGTGGGTCAGTTATCTTTAGGTCCATATGTACCAATTCAACTTTCAACAACTTCAAACAATCTCATTAACCAACTCACTCCATATAGAAATATATCAGCAAATTAAAATTCTTTAACAATCTATTATGTCTATCTGTGTTGACTAGCAATAAAATAAACAACTATAAAAATAACATGTATAAAGTAGAATTTTCACATGTAAATAACACTTTGACACCTAGATTTAATGTGGAAACCCAATTTTGGGAAAAGCCATCAAGTACCATGCTACCAATTTTTCACTCTTCTAAAGTGAACTCGGTTAAGATCCAATCATATTAAAGGTTATACACAACACTATTAAATGTGACCCTGTTAAAGGATTTAATCACCCTATTAGGAGATACCTTGTTAGAGGACTTTGGATGATTCCATTAGAATGTCACCTTGATTAATGGATTTTCAAAATGACTATTAGGTCAACCTTGATTAAAGGAT
The DNA here is from genome assembly GCA_028749045.1 of Cupressus sempervirens. Classification (NCBI taxonomy): domain Eukaryota; kingdom Viridiplantae; phylum Streptophyta; class Pinopsida; order Cupressales; family Cupressaceae; genus Cupressus; species Cupressus sempervirens. Next base: position 161,463,865 of record CM053792.1, on the reverse strand, counting down.
TTTGATTGTCATAATGGCTAGAATGTAATAGTAGGTTTAATCTATAAAATAAAACTCATTTGCAAATTCAAATCTCCATTCACCCATCTACTACTTCATTGACTAACCTCCAGTATCATCTTCATCACTGATATTCTTTGCATCCCTTCAAACAAAGCTCACTAATCTCTTCACACTTATTTTTTACTCGTCTTCACTTCATAGGTTCTCCTTAAGATCAGCACTCAATAATGAACCAACCTTGCGAAATATCTCTTGTATATCCTTAAATAGGTAATTTTGATCCTTTTTCTTTAAAGACCATAGATCTTAGGGTTGGGTCAAATTAATTAAATCCTTCTATAATTATATTTTCCTTATCCTTTCTTGAAATTTACAGAAACTTCCTATCAAATCCTTCCTTTTTATTGTATTAAAAACTCTCTTGATGCATTACATACTCCAACTCATCAATCCTTATCATCCACACATTTTGATCATCTTGAAAATTCAACTATGTCACCCTCAAACTCAATTATTTTAAGAACTATAAGTTTTTCTGTCACTTGGCAATAACTACATTCTTCTTCTTGGCCATCACTATGTAGCTTTATAATCACTATATTATTTCTCTCAGCATTCACTAGCTCGCTCGACCATTACTATGCTTGGTCACTACTAACCTTCCTTCTATTAGAAAGTAAACTCCACGAAGACAACTGAGAGGGGGATGAATCAATTATCAGATCAATATTAATTTTATCAATGTTATTAAAATTCAAACATGTAATCAATATAAATAACCATAAGAAGATGCACTTATACAATAACACCACATATGTTAACTATGGAAACCCTTGGTTTGAGGGAAACCTTAGTGGGTATGGTACCCAGAAAATGATGTACTAAAATATAAGTTCCTTGTAAGAGGATGAACTTTATTAGGAGCCATTGAAATACATTTAATACATATCAATCCCTATTAGGAGACTTTGAATCCATGTGAGGAGATTCCAACCCTGTTAAGAGTTGTAGAAGGTATAAGGACCCACTGTCCAAACACGTTCAAGGGCAAGACCACCAAACTTATTATCCAACTAGGCTCTATATTATTCCTTTCATAAAAAATATAATTTACACTCATACTCTTTCTCTATGCTTTTTTCACACCAAAAATTTTTCAAATCTGAATACTGTATTTGCAAACTCACATCACAATAATCCCTTTGATCACTTACTCACATTTACCTATCTTCTTCAATTATCGCATACCCACTTCTTACAAACAAGGAAAACATTTTTCCTTTATATCATATCTTCAAAATAATTCTTTAATTCAGCCTTGAGGCTTTCCCAATTATTTTTAATAAGAAAATTAATTAATTACAATTACAATAGCATTATCGGCTCACAATCTATACAAAACTTAACACGTGTGATACTAGGGCTTGCACACTTGCTAACATCACCAATAGAGTATCCTCTATCACTGTGATTTAGATTATCCTATAAATCAACAAATGAATGAGATACATTATTATCCCTTCAAAATACATGAAATAAATTTCATTCTTAGAGACATCTAATGGAGCAAAACATAACACCTTTCAACACAAGTTTACTAGTACTTCACCATTTACATCATACATAAATTTTGTTGCTGATATTAAATTTCCAAACACTTTGGAGGAATTATTTAAAACTTTCCTTTCTCAAAAATATTAAAATCTTAGCCCAATAAAATAAACCAATTACAAGTCATGGTCTCTCTACCAAGAGTCATTTTCTCTATCATAAGCCAGAAGTAAAATTGGTTACTCTTCTTAGGGAATCCAATAACTTTCACAATACAAACCAAAATAATCCCAAACCAATTTTATTTTAATTATTCTTAAGTCTAGTTTCCAAATATCTAAGCCATTAATTCTTCTAGTTCATAAATCATTATACACATGAAAATCTATGTCTACAACTCCATTGAAGATATTAAAAAAATAGTTTCCACTAAAACATCCATAACTTCCATAAATCTAATTGAAAATGACTCAACCCAAAAAGAAATAAAATTATATTCACATATATTTCCAATGAATCCATTTATAGGTCATAAATCTTCCATATCTATTAGTACCAACTGCTACAACATGACTACTATCAGGGAATCTAAAATTTGTAAATAGCCTTTTTCACTAAAACATGCACAACTTCTTCAAATTGAATGAAATTAATCTAAACTTAAAAAATAAGTAATATTATTCATCCTTCTATCCAAATATACAGATTTTCATGGTTTTAAGGCTATACATATTCGTACAATACCTAGAACCAACACAAAAACTAAAAACCAATCAAAACAACAATATAGAAAATCTCAAAAATATATGCAAAATGTTTCCTTCTTCTCTTTCTTCTCATTCATTGATTTGGAATGACCATTACAATGATTTTATAGTTTTTTTTGTTAGTTTATAACTTTTTAACCACACTATTACATGCTTTTAACCCTTTTTGCACTTTTTGTAATAGTACAACTTAATAGTTTTGCACTTTCTTGACAAATTTACATTTATTGCCTTTAGGCATTACCATTGATTCCATTACATGGAATATCACATAAAAATATATGGAATTATATTAAATAACTACAATGTTTCTTGGGATCATCTACAATATCTTTATAACTAGGTTCTCTTGCACCACACTACCTAACTAAGCATCTTCTCATTACATCCCAGATGAAAGATATCGAACAAACATTAGGAACTGCTTTCCAAGCACTCTATCTCTATACTGTTGTTAGTAAATTAGGTATAACTTCCATATGTCTTTGACTTGGACTCTACACACTAAACCACATCATCAAGACATATTATAGAACGTTCCCATGGTTGTGTATCAACAAATAATTAAACCATTGTCAGTACGACTGAGATCTTGGTTTGCTACTTAGCCAATCTATACAAAAACTATACTATGTTAACATAAATGAAAAACATAGCCATGACTCCAACATGTCAATACTTTTCAATGCTAAGGATACTCCCCCAAATTTTAAACCATTGTTAGTATGACTAAGATGCATGTTAATCCATGTTGCCTACCCAATATGCATCAGTATATGTACATAGAGTGAAATAACTTGATCTATCATACTAGATTCCATAGTCAGCTATTCCTTTCAAATATGTGAATATGCTCTTTACTTCTACATAATGATTCTCCTTAGGATAAACTTTAAATCTAGCTACAATCCCAACTGCATTTTCTATATCTAGTCTCGTGTGAGTCAAATATTGCAAACCTCCAATCATGGATCTATACTTCTTCTGCTCTACTGCAAGTGTCTCATCTTTTTTGGATAACTTGTGCCCAATTATCATAGGTGTACCAATAGTTTACAACTTTGTAATCCAAATATTTTCAACAATTCTTTCAGGTACTTAGCTTGTGAAATCAAAATACCATCACTATTCTATACAATTTGCAATCCTAGAAAAACTTCATTTCTCCTATCATGCTCATTTCAAATTCATTCTTCATTTCTTTAGTAAACTTATCACTTACATCATCATTATCTTCAAATATGATGTCTTCAAAAAATATTAATATTATCAAAAAACTATTCTCAATTTCTTTCAAATATAAGTTACTATCTTCTATACCTTTATCAAATCCAAGCTTTGCCAAATAGTTGTCCAATCTTGCATACAAATTTCTAGGTGCTTGGTTCAAACCATATAGAGCTTTCTTTAGTCTACATACCATGTATTTTAATTTTGTTAGAGGAAAAGCTTTAGGATGATCAATATTTAAATCTTCTTCAAGTTCTCCATTCAGGAAGGCTAATTTATCATCCATCTAATATATTTTGAACTTCTTATTTTCTGCATAAGCCAAGAACATTCTTACTAGCTCCATTCTAGCTATAGGGTAAAATTTCTCCTCATATTCTATTCCTTCTTTCTATGAGTAACCTTTGCATACAAATCTAGCCTTGTTTCTCACAACTTCACCTTGATCATTCATCTTCATTGATATACTTATGGTAGGAGTTGTCAACTCAACTATTTCTTCTTCTCTAGGCTCATATCTATTCTCTTTAATCTAATTCCCATTTACAATTCATTGTTAGTCTTAATGATAACTTCCACATTTTTGTAGTTAGCCTTTGAATCAACAATAGTTACCAAAGTTATCTCTTCTACTATTTCCTCATTCTTAACCAATTCAAGCTCATTTTCTTTATCATCACAATCATACAAGAATCTTTCTATACTTGCTTTAAAATTTTCATCTTCATCAGAAAGAAAAATTTTCTTACTCTCTTAGGACATCTGGATGAAAAATGACCAAACTCTTTACATGTCCAACAAACAAAAATTCCATACATCTAGCTCTCTTTCCATAAGCAAACCAATACCTTCTTTGATCTTCATTACTTCTTTAGATTTGGATCTATCTTTTCTTGTGCCTCTATTCTTTTGTGTGCAACAAAAGAATTTTCAATCTAGAAACTCAATGCTTAGTTCATTACACATTTATGATGTCTCACCAAGAAGCTCCATCTTTTGGGTGTTTAAATTTCCACCATTAGACTTCAGATTATCCTTACTAAAATGACTTTCCAAATTTTTTTTCCAAATATGTTAACCTCTCTCTTCAAGGACCTAATGCTCTAATACCAATTGTTAGAATATATAGTCCACCAATATAACTACCAGGGGGGTGTGAATTAGTTATCCAACTAATATCACAATTATCTACCTTATTAAAATTTAACCATATGAGAAATATAATCAAAAAGTATAAGAAGATACTCATACATAATAACACCAAATATGTTAACTAGGGAAACCCTTTATCAGAGAGAAAACATTAGTGGAGATGGTACCCACAAGATGATGCACTAATATATATTTTTCTTGTTAGAGGATGAACCATGTTAGGAGTTTATGAATACATTTAGCACATATGAATTCCTATTAGGAGACTTTGAATCCCTGTTAGGAGTTGTGCTAAGCCTGTTAGGAGTTATGGAAGATAGCTAGACCCACTATTCAAATAGCTTCAAGGATAAGACCAATGAATCCACTATCCAAATGATCTTTGTATTATTCCTAACAGAATAATAGAAATGAATAGTACTTCCTTCCACTATCTATGTCTAGTCAACCAAACCTGTACTCCTTTTGATCTTGTAACTAGATCACAAATCTCACATCCAATAATCCCTTGGATCGCTTACACACATTTACCAAACACTCTGCTCCTTTTCTCACTTTGAACTTCATACAATGATCACAAAACACATTCTCTTCTTACAAATAAGGAAAACATCTTTCCTTTATAAAAAAATTTTAAAATAATTCCTTGAGTAAACCTTCAGGATTTCCCAATTAATTATAATAAGATAATTAATTAATTACAATTACAATAGCATTGTCAACTCACAGTATATACAAAACTTCACATGTGTGATACTAGGGCTTACACACTTTCTTACATCACCAATAGACTATCCTCTATCACTTCCTGACTGTGAATCTTCTCATTACATCCTAGATGAAAGATATTGAACAAACATGAAAAATTACTTTCCAAGCACTCTGTTTATGTACTTCTCTTAGTAAATTAGGTACAAATTATATACATCTTTAACTTAAACTTTTTGCACTAAACCACATCATCAAGACATATTATAGAACATTTTTCGTACAACTAAGATCTATATCTGCTACTTAGCTAGTCTTTATAGAAACCATACTATGTTGACATCAATGACAAACACAATCATGAATTAAACATATCAATACTTTCCAATGCTTGGGATACTCCCCCAAAGTAGTATCATCAACATTTATGCTAACAATCTCCCTCTTTGGCATTGATGGCAATGTAGATGAAAAACATCTAAGTTTTAAGAATACTAAATATACAACTTTGGTGCTACTATTGTTGTTCATATCTTTTCAAATCATCTTCATCAATTGCTACTCCCTCATTAATATACTTATCCATTGACATATTTCTCTCTTATTCTATATTCTCATGTTTCTCATGCACTCTCCTCCATTGACATCAATTTTTTTTCATAACTATTTTCCAATCTTAGGAGATTTTTTTCATGAATTCTTTCTCCCTCGTTGACATCAATGACAAAGGCATCATTATGTCAATTTTCTACTCAATTTCTTCAACTAGCTCAAGTCTCCAAAGACATTGTTCAATACCAACTACCAATAGCCCTTTATGACTCAGCTTAGTCATAGATACTCCTCCATAAAGGAAGCATCAACATTTACTCTAGATAAACAATAGTTCCTTGTATCACTTTACCGATACATTCTCCACATCATCTACTCTGAAGTAGGTAGGGGCATAACCCCAAGCATACCTCTAAAATACTCAAATGTATCATTAGAAAAATTATTTATAAATATATCTACAATCATCTCCTTTCTATTAACATACTCTAGTCTTATCTCTTTCTCTAAAAATTGCTCTCTCAAAATATACTTAATAGATATGTTCTTTGTCTTATAATGTAACACAAGATTCGCAGACATATTCATTGTACTTGTGTTATCATAATGCATGATAATAGGTTTTGAAATCTCTTTCCCAATATTCTTCAGCAACTATTCCATCCACATTATTTGATTACAATTGTTTATTGTTGCTACATACTCTTCTTCTATTGTACTCTGCGAAATACAATCTTGTTTCGTGTTTATCTATGAAATCAATCTTCCTCCAAGGAAAAAGGATCTACCGCTTGTACTATTTATATCATCCATATTACCTACCCAATTTGCATCAGTATATGCACATAGAGTAAATTCATTTGATCTTTAATTCCACAACCCAAAATCAAATGTACCCTCCAACTATCTAAAAATCCTTTTTAGTTCTAAATATCTACTTGAAATATTGCAATAATGCCAACTATATTAGCTATGTCTAGTCTTTTATTATTCAAATATAGCAAACCTCCAATCATGGATACGCACTTCTTCTACTCAATAGTAGGTGACTCATCTTTTCTAAATAACTTATGACTAGTTATCATAGGTTTACCAATAGTCTTACAACTCTCTAAACCAAATATCTTGAATAAGTCTTTCAAATACTTAGTCTGAGAAATGAAAATACCTTTACTATTCTGCACAATTTGCAAACTCAAGAAATACTTCATCTCACCAATCGTGCTCATCTTAAAGTATTTCTTCATATTGTTAGAAAATTTATCACTTGCATCATCATCACCTCCAAATATTATGACATCCACAAATATCACAAAAACCAATAGACCATTCTCAATTTCTTTTAGATACAGACTAGTATCCATGGTACCTTTAACAAATCCCAATTTTTCTAAATACTTATCCAACCTCTCATACCAAGTTTTAGGTTCTTTCTTTAATCCATGCAATGTTATGTTCAGCTTACATACCATATATCCTTCTTCTATCAAAGGAAATCCTTTAGGCTTCTCAATATAGACTTCCTCATCAAGTTCTCCATTCAAAAATGTTGACTTCACATCCATCTAATATACTTTGAATTTCTTGTTAGTTTCATAATCCAACAACATTCTCACTGAATCAATTCTACCAAAAGGTGCAAATGTATCCTCATAGTGTGCGCCTTCTTACTACAAATATCCTTTGCATATGAGTCTATCTTTGTTTCCCACAACCTCTTCTTGTTCATTCATCTTATTTCTAAAAACCCATTTAGTTCCTATATCATCTTTTCCTTAGATCTAGGAACTAATTCTCATTCTCATTCTTCACAATCTAATCTAGTTCTTCCATCATTTCTTGAATCCAATAGTTGTCCTTGTAGGCTTCATCTTCACTTTTAGGCTTTACTTGATAAATCAAACACAACTCTTCATGTACTCTATTTCTTTTCATAACTCCTTTGTCTTTGCTTCCAATAATCTAATCACTAGGGTGATTCTTTGTCAAATTCTTATTTGGTGTCATTATTTCAACTCTTACATCTGGTGTAAGTTTAGATCTTGGTTCCTCTCTCTATTCCACAACTTAAATTTCATTATAAAAATCATTGTTATTTTCATAAAAAAACTCAATATTTTCTTGGTTAGCCTTAGGATTAGCTTCTTCATTAGAGTTATAATCAAGTATTCTTTCTTGAACTCCAAACTTCTCTTCCACTTTCACATTTGTACTCTCAAAAATAGTCTTAGTCCTCTAATTAAAATATCTATAAGCTTTTATTTTCAATGAATAACTAAGGAAAATACCTTCATCACTTCTTGAATCAAACTTACTAGTATCATCATCTCTCTTGATATAACACTTGCTTCCAACAAATTTGAGATAATTCACTAATGGTGCATGTCCAAACCATAATTCATAAGGAGTCTTGTTTGTACCTTTTTTTGATCTATACTTTGTTCATTGTATACACTGTTATATTAAGTGTTTCTCTCTAGAGTGATTTTGATACATCATTTTCAAACATCATAACTCTTTATGCTTATATTATAGACCTATTTCTTCTCTCGACTATACCATTCTACTTGGGTGTTTTAGGGGATGAAAGCTATTTTTATTACCATTCACTTCACAAAAATTGTTAAACTCATTCAAGGTAAAATCTTCGCCTTTATTAGATCTTAGTCACTTCATCTTTAATCCAAACTCATTCTCAACTTTGTTCTTAAACACATTAAACTTCTTAAATGTTTTAGACATTTTCTTAGGAAATTCTACCTGCATCATCCTAATTAAAATCATAAACAATAATCATAAAGTACCTTTCACCGTAGAATCTTCTTGTCTTTATAGGACCACTTAAATCAGTGTGAACAATCTCAGACTTTGTTGTTGTAATAAACTTTTTTCTAGGAAAGAGCTTTTCTTCTGCTTAGCCATAACACATTCCTTCCATACAACATTAGTAGGCTTCATAATTTTAGGAAAAATCCCTAAAAATAAATTTACTACTTGGTTTCCCAATATTATCAAAATTTATATGACACAACCTTTTATGCTACAACTAGCTATTATCAAATTTAGCAACTAAACATGTGATCTTTGTAGGATTCAGCTGAAAAACATTACCTCTAGATTTTGTACCAATGCCAATCACCTTACCATTCTTGTCTTTGATTATACATGTCTTCTCTATGAATCTTCATTGATATCCCTTATCAACCAACTATACAACATTCAAAAGATTATGTTTTAGTCTATCAAAAAAATTAACATCATTGTGTTAGTTTTACCATCAAGATTAATAGAACCTATTCCATTAATATGACAAGCCACATTATTACCAACTCTAAAAATTCCTCCATCACAACTGTTGAACTCAACAAATTTATTCATTTCACAAGTCATATAATGTGAACAACTATTGTTTATGATCTAACAATATTTCTTCTCAACTTGTGACACTAGGGATTTTTCTTCTCTAATTTCTTTTTCAAGATTTTCTTCTTTTATAGCAACAAATCCTAACTCATCATCACTGTCACTCTAAACTCTTTCATCTGAATCATCATCATCATTTGCATACAAATGTTCTCTAGTATTTCTAGACTTGAAATTATTTTTTTACTTCTTCACTCTTTTAGGAAACTTAGAAGTATAATGACCAAATACATTGCAAGTACAACATTTAAATATTTCTTACCATCTCATTATCTTCTTACAAGCAAGGTAATTCCTTCTTCAATCTTTTTGTCTTCCTCAAATCTTGATTTATTGCTTCTAGAATAATCTCCACTAGAGCTTGCACTCCTAGAAAGGGTAGAATAAACACTTAGTGCACTAAAGGATGTCTCCACTCTAGGAAAATCTCCATCTTGTTTCAAAATAATTTATACTACTTCCAATCTTCTAAGAAGATTCTCTCTAGAGAACTTCTTTGTACAAGGTATTACTTTCTCAATCATCTGCATTATCTGCTTGAATGGTGGTGTCAAATTTTTCAACATCTTCCATATAATCTCATCTTCTTCCTTAGTTCTTTCAAAATACTTGATTCCTAAAACAATTTTTGATATTCTGCCAATATAGCTTCTTATAGATTCATCTTCCATCATTTTATCTTCTTGAGATAGACATATCCAATTTTTTAACGTAACCCTCATAGCACATTTATCACCTTAAAATGTATATTCCAAATCTTTCAAAATTTGACAAGATAATCCCAAAGATTTTACTTGACTATACTCATTTTTAGGAAAATCTAACAAAAGTTGTTCTTTGTCAAGAATGTTACACATGAACAAATCTCTTTCAGTTTTAGTACAACCTTCAATTTTTATTTATTCAACTATGGTCTTTCCATTTTTTGTGATCAACCAATATCCTAGATCCATGTATAGAAGATGTGTCTTCATCTTCTCTTTCCATCTCTCATAATTAACTCCATCAAACTTAGGATTTTCTTTTCTAAAATGATCCATCCTTGATCTCATTTAAGTTGTTAATTTTTTCTTTCTAGGACTTGATGCTCTGACACCAATTGTTAAAAAGTAAAATTAACCAAGATAATCAAGAGGGGGGTAATCAATTATCAAATTAATATTACTTTTATCAACCTTATTAAACTTCAAACATGTGATCAATATAAAGAGCAACCATAAGAAGATACACATAAACAATAACACCAAATATGTTAAGTAAAGAAAGCCTTGATCAGAGGGAAAATATTAGTAGGGATGATACCAATATATAAGTTACTTGTAAGATGATGGACTCTATTAGGAGCCAATGAAATATATTCAGTATATAGCAATCCTTGTTGGAAGACTCTAAATCCTTGTGAGGAGACTCCAACCTTGTTAGGAGTTGTAGAAGGTAGAAGCACCCACTATCCAAACAACTTCATAGGAAAGATCACCAAACTCACTTTCCAACTAGCCTCTATATTATTCCTTTTAGAATAATAGAGTTTGTAACTAATCTTAGAAAATCATACTCTTTCTCTATGACTTTTATGTTGGCATGAATGTTAATGATACTACTTTGGGGGAGTATCTTAAGGATTGGAAAGTATTGACATGTTGTATTCATGACTATGTTTGTCATTGATGTCAACATAGCATGGTTTCAATAAAGACTAGCTAAGTAGCAGATAGAGATCTTAATGGTATGGAAAATGGTTTGTTTGTGTGATGATGCACAGTTATGGACATGTTTGGTACAGTGTCCTGATAGTGTGGTTAATTGCACAGATTCTAAATCAAAGATGTACCAAAGTTGTACCTAATTTAAAGAGAGTAGTTAAGAGAGAGAGTATTGGGAAGTAGTTCTTGATGTTTGTTCACTACATTACTTCTAAGATATAGTAAGAAGATGTGTATTTTGGTAGTGATAGAGGATAGTATTTTGATGACATCAACAAATTTATAGGTTCCAGTATCACACATATGAAGTTTTGTGCAGACTATGAGCCGACAGTGCTATTATCATTGTAATTAATTAATTATCTTATTATAATGAATTGAGAAAGCCTCAAGGCCAACTCAAGGAATTATTATAAAGATATGGTATAAAGGAAAGATGTTTTCTTTTTTTGTAAAGTGTTTGTGTGGAAAATCAATTGAAATGGGAAGTACGAAAAGGAGAAAAGTGCTTAATGAATGTGTGTAAGAAATCCAAGGGATTATTGGATGTGAGTATTGTGATCTAGTTACAATATTAGAAGGAGCAGAGATCTGGTTGACAGGAAGAAAGAAGAGGAAGTATATTTCACTTCTATTATTCTACAAGGAATAATATAGAAATCATTTGGATAGTGGGTTCATTGGTCTTTCCCTTGAAGTTGTTTGTGCAGTAGGTCCAACTATCTTCCACAACTCCTAATAGGGTTGGAATCTCCTAATAGGGATTCATATGTATTGAATGTATTCATAGAACCCTAATAGTGCCCATCCTCTAATAAGGAATATTTATATTGTACATCATCTTGTGGGTACCATATCCACCAGGGTTTTCCCTCTAATCAAAGGTTAACATATATGGTATTACTATGTATGAGTATCTTGTTGTGGTTTCAGTTTATATTGGTCATATGGTTAAGTTTGTTTAAGGTTAATAATTGTGATAATAGTTGGGTAAATTTTTCACCCCCCCAGTTATATTCGTGAGAAATAATAATCCTAGATTTGATGGGGCCAACTATGATAGTTGGAAGGAGAATATAAGGAAGACTTGTCTATTGTGCATGGGTCCAAGATATTGGATCTTAACAAAGAGTAAGAAGAAAATCATGTAAGATAAAAAGCTTGAATAATGCTATGAAGATGAGAGATATTTATTCATGTATAACATGAGAGCTAGAGAAGCTCTACTATCATCTCTTCTAGAGAATGAATATAGTCAGGAAAAGTCACTTAAAATATCTTATGAAATTTTGAAAGCATTAGAATCTACTTTTGAAGGTGATACACATTCAAAGAGAATGAGATTATAGAAATGGATATGTGCATTTCAAGATCCTAAGATGATGGAAGATGAATATGTAAGAACTTATATTGGTAGAATATTAGAAATTGTTGTTAGAGTTTGGTCTCATGGTGGAACCAAGGAAGAAGATGAAGTAATATGGAAGATCTTGAAAGGTTTGAGATTACCATTCAAGCAAGTAGCTCAAATGATTTAGCAAGTAATGCCCTGCACTAAAAATTTCACAAAGGAGACATTTCTTGGAACATTAGAATCTATAGAAGTAGCTCTGAGATAGTTTGGAGATCTAGCTAGAGTGAAAATAGCTTTTAGAGCCCTAAACATTTGACCTAATCTGTCAAGGAGTGCAAGCACACATGTATATTTTGCTAGTAGAAGAAAATCTAATGAAGATGAGAAGATTGAGGAAGGAATAGCCCTTCTTGTGAGAATAGAAAAAGATGGTAAGAAAATATTTAAATGTTAGACTTGTGATGAATTTGGTCATTATGCATCTAAATGTCCTAAAAGAGAGAAAAATTATAGGGGAAAGTTTAAGCCTAGAAGAGATAGAGAGAAATTATTTGTATCCAAATGAAGATGAAGAATCTTATGAGAAAGGTCAAAGTGAAAGTGATGATGAATTGGGAATTGTGTCTATGAAGGAAGATGATCTTGATAGAGAAATTAGAGAAGAAAGAGCTCTAATTTCCCAAGCGGAAAAAAAATCTTATTGGATAATTGATAGTGGTTATTCACATCACATGACTAGTGATATGAATAAGTTTGTTAAGTTCAAGAATCAGGACGGAGGTATTGTTAGAGTTGGTAACAATGCAGCCTATCATATAACAAGAATTGGATCTATTACTCTTGATGGTAAAACTAACACTGATGATGTTTATTTTGTTAATTGATTGAAGCATAACTTGTTGAGTGTTGGATAGTTGGTGGACAAGCGTTATCAGTTGCAATTCACTAAGAAGACCTGCATTATCAAAGATAGAGATGGTAAGCCGATCGAAATAGGCACAAGATCTAAAGGTAATGTATTTCAGTTGAATCCTACTAAAATGATAGATTTGGTAGCTAAAGTGGAAAATAGTTGGTTGTGGCATAGAAGATTCTATCACATAAACATTACTAATATTGTGAAGGTTAGTAGCACATTAGCAGTAAGAGACTTGCCTAAGATTACAAAGCCTACTAATCTTATGTGTAAAGAATTTATTTTGGCTAAACAAAAAAAAGTATCATTTCCTAGAAAGAAGTTCACTACCATAGAGAAGTTGGAGATCATTCACATAGATCTGAGTGGTCCTTCTAGAACAAGAGTATTCTATGGTGAAAGGTACTTTATGATTTTTGGTGATGATTTCACTAGAATGATGTGAGTAGAATTTCTTCAAGAGAAATCTAAAGCTTTTGAGAAGTTTAAGATATTTAAGAATAAAGTTGAGAAAGAGGCTAGTGTTAAGATAAAGTGTTTGAGATCAAATAGAGGAGGAGAATTCACCTCTAGAGAGTTTAACATATTTTGTGAAGAGAATGGAATCAAAAGATAGCTATCTTTACCTAGAACGTCAAAGATAGAGATGGTAAGCTTATCAAAATAGGCATAAGATCCAAAAGTAATGTATTTTATTTGAATCCTACTAAAATGACATATTTGGTTGCTAAAGTGGACAATAGTTGGTTGTGGTATAGAAGATTCTATCATAGAAACATTGCTAATATTGTGAAGGTTAGTAGCACATTAGCAGTAAGAACTTGCCTAAGATTACAAAGCCTACTAATGTTATGTGTAAATAATTTATTTTGGCTAAACAAAAGAAAGTATCATTTCCTAGAAATAAGTTCACTACCATAGAGAAGTTGGAGATCATTCACATAGATATGAGTGGTCCTTCTAGAACAAGAGGATTCTATGATGAAAGGTAGTTTATGATTTTTGGTGACAATTTCACTAGAATGATGTGAGTAGAATTTCTTAAAGAGAAATTTGAAGCTTTTGAGAAGTTTAAGATATTTAAGAATAAAGTTCAAAAAGAATCTAGTGTTAAGCTAAAGTGTTTGAGATTAGATAGTAGAGGAGAATTCACCTCTATATAGCATTTAACATATTGTGTGAAGAGAATGGAATCAAAGATAGTTATCTTTACCTAGAACACTGGAGTAGAATGGGATTGTTGAAAGAAGGAATACGTTAGTAGCAAAAGAAGCAAGAGTGATGTTGTTTTTGAATGATGTATCTAAATTTTAGAGAGAAATAGTCAATACAATAGTGTACACTCTAAAAAGAGTATAGATTAGAAAAGGTATGAACAAGACACCTTATGAACTATGGTTTGTTCATTCGCCATCAATTAAGTATTTCAAAATATTTGGGAGAAAAATTTATATTAAGAGAGATGATGACATTGGTAAGTTTGAGCCAAGAAATGATGAAGGTATGTTTCTTGGTTATTTATTGAAAAGTAAGGCATGCATATTTTTCAACTATAGAACTAATAACTTTTTGAATGCATAGATGTAAGGATTGATCAATAGTTTGGAACCAAAGAAAAGATGGTAGATTATAATTTAGATGATGAAGAAGATTATTCTGGAATTATTAGATAGAATGCTGAAGTTTTCTTTGAGACTAACAATGATGTGCTAATTATTAAGCAAAGAGGAGAGAAAAGATCTAAACCTAGAGAAGAGATAAGAGTTGGGATGTCAATGACTACCTCTAATAGGAATATGACAAAGAATCACCCTCCTAAGTAGATAATTGGAAGCAAAGACAAAGGTGTGATGTCAAGAAACAAAGTAAATGAGGAGATATGTTTGATATCTCAAGTTGAACCTAAGAGCATAGATGAAGAATGTAAATATGATCATCAAATTTAAGAAATGAAGGGGGAATCAAATTAGATTGTGAAGAATGATACATGGCACTTAGTTCCTAGACCTAAAGACAATAATATGATAGGAACCAAATAGATATCCATAAACAAGATGAAAGAGAAAGGTGAAGTTGTGAGGAACAATGCTAGACTTGTATACAAGGGATATTCATAGCAAGAAGGCATAGACTATGAGTAGACATATGAACCTATAGCCAAAAATGGATGTAATAAGGATGTTCTTGACTTACACAAAAAATAAGAAGTCCAAGATTTATCAGGTGGATGTTAAATCAGCCTTCCTAAATAGAGAGCTTGAAGAAGAGGTATATATTGAGCAGCCTGAAGATTTTCCTTTATCAAAACACAAAGATATGGTATGCAAACTAAAGAAATCTCTATATGGTCTAAAGAAAGCTCCTAGAACTGGTATGCAAGGTTGGATAGTTATTTGGCAAAGCTTGGATTTTCTAAAGGTACAACAAATTATAACTTGTATTTGAAAGAAGTTGAGAATGGTTTGCTAATAATAGTAATATCAATTGATGACATCATTTTTGGAAGTAAAGATCAAGCAAGTGATAAGTGTGTTGAAGATATGAAGAATGAGTTTTTAATGAGCATGATAGGATAAATAAAGTTTTTAGTAGGATTGTAGATTATATAGAACAATGATGGTATTTTTATTTCACAAGCTAAATACCTAAATGACTTGTTGAAAAGGTTTGGTTTATAAAGTTGTAAACTTATTGGTAGACCTATGATAATTGGTCACAAGTATCCAACAAAGATGAGACACCTGTAGTAGAGAAGTGTAGATCCATGATTAGAGGTTTCTAGTATCTGACTCGCACAAGACTAGATAGAGAAAAGGTAGTTGGGATTGTAGCTAGATTTCAAGATGATCCTAAGGAGTATCATTTTGCAATAGTAAAGAGAATATTTAGATATTTTAAAGGGACATCTGACTATGGAATTTGGTATAATAGATCAAGAAATTTCACTCTATGTGCATATACTGATGTGGA
This sequence comes from Cupressus sempervirens, assembly GCA_028749045.1. Taxonomy (NCBI): domain Eukaryota; kingdom Viridiplantae; phylum Streptophyta; class Pinopsida; order Cupressales; family Cupressaceae; genus Cupressus; species Cupressus sempervirens. The sequence goes on along the minus strand of CM053792.1, from coordinate 161,447,536 downwards.
TTGGGTAGGAAGTATGGATAATAGAAAGAGAATCGATGGTGGAGCATTCTTTCTTGGAGGAAGATTTGTTTCTTGGCTAAGAAACAAAAAGTATTGCATTTTTCAGAGTACAACTAAGGCTGAATATGTTGTAGCAACTAATAATTGTAATCAAGTTATGTGGATGAAGCAAATGTTGAAAGATATTAGAATTGAGCTTGAAGAAGCTGTTATCATTTACTGTGATAACACAAGTATAGTGAGTATGTCTAAGAATCGTGTATTGCATTCTAAGAGTAAGGATATATCTATTAAGTATCATGTGCTGAGTGAGAAAGCAACAAAAAAGGAGATTAGATTGGAGTATGTGAGTACTAAAGATCAGATTGTAGATATCTTTATGAAGCCTTTATCTAAAGATATGTTTGAGCACTTGAGAGGTATGCTTGCAGTTATGTCCTTTCCTACTTCTGAGTAGATGATTCAGAGAGTGCATCAGTCCAGTCATACAAAGCACTATTGTTATCCTAGATTGAATGTTGATGCTTCCTATATGGGGGAGTATCTATGATGAGAAAATTTATTGAGGACTCTTGGTATTTGGTTTTGAATAGTGTCTTTGACACTTGAGCTAGTTGAAGACTTGCAGCAGCATATAAGAAATTGGTATTTAATAATTGGTATGTTGTAACAATAAGATTGAGGCCTTTTGACATTGATGTCAATGGGGGAGAGTATGCATGAAAAAAAACTCCTAAGTATGGGGGAGAGAATATGCATGAAGGAGAGATATCTCTTTAAAGAGATTTAGAAAGATTCATGAAAGGAAGTAGGAATATATACCTAATGTATTGTGAATTGTTTAATGTGAAGTAAGTAATTGATTTCTAATGAATAGGAGTATACACCTATTGTGGTTGAGATGTTTTAGCATGTGGACAACTGATGCTAGTTAGCAGAAGCAGAACATTGTTTGGTATTCTTGGAATTTAGATAGTTTATCATCTATGTTGCCATCAATGCCAAAGGGGGATATTGTTAGCATAAATCTTTATGATACTACTTTGGTAGAGTACCCTAAGCATTGGAGAGTATTGACATGTTGCATTCATGACTGTGTTTGGCATTGATGTCAACATAGCATAGTTTTTGTAAAGATTGTCTGAGTAGCAGACAAAGATCTTAATGGTATGGACAATGGTTTATTTGTGTGCCAATGTGCATTTATGGACATGTTCAAAATAATGTCTTGATGATTTGGTTCAGTGTATAAAGTCTAAGTCGAAGATGTATGGGAGTTGTATCTAATTTACAAAGATTAGTTTAGAGATAGAGTATTGGGAAAACAATTCTTGATGTTTATTTGCTACATTACATCTAAGATACAGTAAGAAGATGCAAAATTAGGCAGTGATAGAGGACAATTTGTTAATAACATTAGCAAGTATGCAAGCCCCAGTATTGCACATGTGAAGTTTTGTATAGACTATGAGCCAAACATGCTATTGTAATTGTAATTAATTAATTATCTTATTATAATTAATTAGGAAAGCCTCAAGGCTGACTCAAGGAATTATTATGAAGATATGGTATAAAGGAAAGATGTTTTCCTCACTTGTAAAGTGTGTGTGTGTGTGTGTGTGTGTGTGTGTGTGTGTGTGTGTGTGTGTGTGTGTGTGTGTGTGTGTGTGTGTGTGTGTGTGTGTGTGTGTGTGTGTGTGTGAAAAATCAATTAAAGTACAAAGTATGAAAAGGAGCAGATTGCTTACTAAATGCATATAAGTGATCCAAGGGATTATTAGATGTGATTATTATGATATGATTACAAGAATAGAAGGAGTAGAGGTTTGGTTGATGGGAAAGAATAAGAGAAAGGAAGTACATTTTATTTCTAATATTTTGCAAGGAATAATATAGAGATCATTTGAATAGTGGGTTCATTGGTCTTTTCCTTGAAGTTGTTTGGGCAGTGGGTCCAGTTGTCTTCCACAACTCGTAATAGGGTTGGCACAACTCCTAACAAGGTTGGAATCTCCTAAGAGATATTCAAAGTCTCCTAATAGGGACTCATTTATTCTAAATGTATTCATAGACTCCTAACAGGGTCCATCCTCTAACAAGGAATATTTATATTAGTACATCATCTTGTGGGTACCATCCCCACCAGGATTTTCCCTCTGATCAAGGGTTTCCCTAGTTAACATATTTGGTGTTATTGTATATGAGTATCTTGTTGTGGTTTAAATTTATATTGTTTATATGGTTAAGTTTGTTTAAGGTTTATTTTTGTGATAATAATTGGATCGCTGTTCCACCCTCCCCCTCCCCTCTTAGTTATACCAATGGACTATACATTTTAATAATTGGTATCAAAGCATTAGGTCCTTGAAGGATAAGCTTAAGATCTTTGGGAGATTGAAATTGAATCTTTTCAGAAAGAATAGTCCTAGATTTTATGGGGCTAACTATGATAGTTGGGAAGGGAAGATGAAGACTCATTTGTTGTGCATGGGTCTAGGATATTGTATCTTGAAAAAGAGTAAGAAGAAAATCGTTGAAGAAGAAAAGCTTGAAGTATTTAGTGAAGATGAGAGAGATTTATTCATGTGTAACATGATAGCCAGAGAAGCTCTACTATCAACTCTTCTAGAGAATGAATATAGTCAAGTAAATTCACTTGAAACATCTTATGAAATGTGGAAAACATTAGAATCTACTTTTGAAGGTGATACACATGCAAATAGAATGAGATTGTAGAATTGGATATGTGCATTTCAAGATGCTACGATGATGGAAGATGAATCTATAAGAAGTTATATTGGTATAATATTAGAAATTATTGCAAGAATTTGGTCTCATAGTAGAAACAAGGAAGAATATGAAGTAATATGGAAGATCTTGAAAAGTTTGACACAACCATTCAAGAAAGAAGCTCATATGATTCAGTTAGTAATGCCATGCACTAAAGATTTTATAAAGGACACATTTCTTGGAAGATTAGAATGAAAAAGTAGATCTGAGATAGACTAAAGATCCAGCTAAAGTCAAAATAGATTTCCATGCCCTGAACATTCAACCTAATCTAACAAGGAGTGCAAGCACATGTGGATATTTTTCTAGTAGCAATAGATCTAATGAAGATGGGAAGATTGAGGAAGGAATAGCTCTTCTTGCAAGAAGAGAAAAAGATAGTAAGAAAATCTTTAAATGTTGGACTTGCATTGAATTTGGTCATTATGCATCTAAATGTCCTAAAAGAGAGAAAAGGTATAAGGGAAATTTTAAGCCTAGAAGAGATAGAGATAGAAATTGTTTCTATGCAAATAAAGATGAGGAATCTAATGAGAAAAGTCAAAGTGAAAGTGATGATGAAATGGGATTTGTGGCTATGAAGGAAGATGATCATGATAGAGAAATTAGAGAAGAAAGAGCTCTAATTTCCCAAGTGGAAAAGAAATTTAATTGGATAATTGATACTGGTTGTTCACATCAGATGACTAGTGATATGAATAAGTTTGTTAAGTTCAAGAATCATAATGGAGGTATTGTTAGAGTTGGTAACAAATGTAGCCTTTCATATAACAATAATTTGATGCATTACTCTTGATGGTAAAACTAACACTAATGATGTTTATTTTGTTGATGGATTGAAGCATAACTTGTTGATTGTTGGACAATTGGTGGACAAGGGTTATCAGTTACAATTCACTAAAAAGACTTTCTTTATCAAAGATAGAGATGGTAAGATGATTAGAATAGGAACAAGATCTAGATGTAATATATTTTAGTTCAATCCTACTAAAATGACATGTTTTGTAGGTAAAGTGGACAACAACTAGTTGTGACATAGAAGATTTTGTCATAGAAACTTTGATAATATTATGAAGGTTAGTAGCACATTTTTAGTTAGAGACTTGCCTAAGAATACAAATTCTACAAACGTTGTGTGCAAAGAATGTATTTTGGCTTAACAGAAGAGATTATCATTTCTTAACAAGAAGTTTACTATTATAGAGAAGCTAGATATCATTTACATAGATTTGAGTGGTTCTTCTATAACAAGAGGATTCTATGGTGAAAGGTACTTTATGATTTTGGTTGATGATTTGACAAGAATGATGTGGGTAGCATTTCTTAAAGAGAAATATGAAGCTTTTGAGAAGTTTAAGATATTTAAGAATAGAGTTGAGAATGAATTTGGTGTTAAGATAAACTGTTTGAGATCAAATAGAGGAGGAGAATTCACCTCTAGATATTTAAACATATTTTGTGAAGAGAATTGAATCACAATATAGCTAGCTTTACCTAGAACACCTCAGTAGAATGGAATTGCTGAAAGAAGGAATAAGTTAGTAGTAGAAGAAGCAAGACCGATGTTGTTGAGAATGATGTTTCTAAGACATTTTGGAGAGAAGCAATCAATAAAGTAGTTTACACTCTGAACAAAGTATAGATTAGAAAAGTTATGAACAAGACATCTTATGAACAATGGTTTGGTCATTCACTATTAGTTAAGTATTTTAGAATATTTGGTAGAAAATGTTATATTAAGATAGATGATGACCTTGAAAAGTTTGATGCAAGAAGTGATGAAGGTATGTTTTTTGGTTATTCATTGAAAAGCAAGGCATATTGATTTTTTAACTATAGAACTAAGACACTATTTGAATGCACAAATCTATAGATTGATAAAAAATTTGAAACTAAGGAAAAGATGGTAGATTATAATTTAGATGAAGAAGAAGATAATTTTGGAATTATTAGACAAAATTTTGAAGTTTTCTTTGAGACTAACAATGATTTGAAGAATGATCTTCTAATTGTTGAGCAAAGAGAAGAGTAGATATATGAACCTAGAGGAGATTTCAACTCCTACCTCTAATAGGAATTTGACAAAGAAACACCCTCCTGAGGAAATAATTGGAAGCAAAGACAAAGGTGTTATGACAAGAAATAGAGTAAATGAGGATATATGTTGGATATCTCAAGTTGAACCTAAGAGTGCAAATGAACCATTAAAAAGATGATCATTGGATTTAAGAAATGAAGGAAGAATTAGATCAAATTGTGAAGAATGATACATGGGAGTTAGTTCCTAGACCTTAAGACAATAATTTGATAGGAACCAAATGGGTATTTAGAAATAAGATAAATAAGCAATGTGAAGTTTTGAGGAAAAAGGATAGACTTGTATACAAGTGATATTCACAACAAGACGGCATAGACTATGAGGAGACATGTGCACTTATAGCAAAAATGGAAGTGGTAAGGATGTTCTTGGTTTACGTGGCAAATAAGAAGTTCAAGGTTTATCATATGGATATTAAATTAGCCTTCCTGAATGGAGAACTTGAAGAAGGGGTATATATTAAGTAGCGTGAAGGTTTTCCTTTATCAGAAGAGAAAGATATGGTATGTAGAATAAATAAAGCTCTATATGGTCTGAAGCAAGCTCCTAGAACCTAGTATGCAAGGTTGGATAGTTATTTGGCAAAGCTTGGATTTTTTAAAGGTACGACAAATTGTAACTTATATTTGAAAGAAGTTGAGATTGGTTTGGTAATAATAGTAATATTTGTTGATAAGACATCATTTTTGAAGGTAATGATGAAGCAAGTGATAAGTTTGTTGAAGAGATGAAGAATTAGTTTGAAATGAGCATGATAGGAGAAATAAAGTTTTTCCTAGGATTGCAAATTGTATAGAAGAGTGATGGTATTTTCATTAATGACTTGTTGAAAAGGTTTGGTTTGGAAAGTTGTAAACATGTTGGTATGCCAATGATAACTGGTCACAAGTTATCCAACAAAGATGAGAAACCTACAGTAGAGCAGAAGAAGTACATATTCATGACTGGAGGTTTGCAGTATCTAACTCACACCAAACTAGATATAGAAATTGTAGTTGGGATTGTAGCTAGATTTCAAGGTGATCCTAAGGGGTATCATTTTGCAGTAGTAAAGATAATATTTAGATATTTGAAAGGGACATCTGACTATGGAATTTGGTATGATAGATCAAGTGATTACACTCTATGTGCATATACTGATGCGGATTGCATAGGAAGTATGGCTGACAATTGTAGCTAGATTTTAAGGTGATCCTAAGGAGTATCATTTTGTAGTAGTAAAGAGAATATTTAGATATTTGAATGGGACATCTAACTATGAAATTTGGTATGATAGATCAAGTAACTTCACTCTATGTGCATATACTAATGTGGATTGCAAAAGCAGTATGGTTGATAGAAAGAGCACTAGTGGTGGAACATTCTTTCTTGGAAGAAGATTGGTTTCTTGTCTAAAAAAGAAGCAAGATTGCATTTCTCAAAGTATAGTTGAGGCATCATATGTTGTAGTAACAAACACATGTAATCAAGTTATGTGGATGAAGTAGATGTTGAAGGATATCATAATTGGGCTTGACAAACATATTATCAGTTACTATGATAACACAAGTATAGTGAGTATCTCTAATAATCATGTATTGCATTCTAAGACTGAGCATATATCTATTAAGTATCATGTGCTAAGAGAGAAAGTAATAGAAAAGGAGATCATATTGGACTCAAGGGAAAGGCCCAACTAACCTCTTTAGTCAAAGAACACTTCTTCCCTCCCAAGGGTGAGTGATGTCCTTCCACACCCATAACATCATACTCTCAAAATCAAAGAGAAAGATAAACAATAGTAATTTATTCACACCCAAAAATACAACATGGATAATGAACAATACACATATGCATCTATAGCCAAATTTACATAACTTTTATTCAAAAAAACAATATAATACATAATTCCTAAAACATGCTAAAAGCTCCAAACTTTCTCCAAGCTATGGCAAATGAACTGATTTGAGAAGAGCCCTATATCCTTCCTTGATCAAATCTCCAAAAATAGAAAATCTCTAAAACTAGAGAGTGGGTGAATGAAACTCCCATTTTCAAAATCCCCTTTAACAAAGAAAAAAAACTCAACTTCTTCTTTTTCTCTATTATGAAATACAAAAATCCCCTTAACTCACTTATGTTTCCCTATTTGACTAGAACTCCAACTGACTAAAGATAAGGTGAGAAGTTGGGTAAGATTTCTTCCATTTTCGCAATACTTAAAAAAAAGGATTTTAAAAGGGTTAGAAAAGTGTTTTAAACTAAAGCAAATTCAAAATTAAAGCCCTAACATATAGTACTAACATTTAGGTAACTTAATTTTACCAAAAGAACATCCTAGGACTCTAGTAAAGCCCTCTAAACTCTCCTTAAACTTCACATCCGAATTTGATCTAATTAAATCCTTCATATGGTGATTTTATGCAAGGGAATATAACTTAAACATTTCTAATTGGTTAGAAATAAGGTTTTATGTCTTTTACCAATATCTAAAACTAACTTGCTACTTATACATATAACAATACAAGTTCCAAGTGACACTATAAAATATGCATTGAACATTATGAGTGGCAAATCAAAACTAACGCACCTATTCACATTACATTCAAAAAGTAAAATGATCTCTTCATTAGATGTAGCCTTTGAATTCTCAATAGATACAAAGGTATAGTCATGGTTCTCCATTTTACCATGGTTATTTCTTGCACACTCAAGCCACATATGAGTAGTCCAAGATAAATAAAACATATGCATACATAAATCCTAAATTAATTTTGTATTCATAATTGAATCAAAACATAAAATATATCTCAATTGAATTTCAAATAACATTTTTCTATTTCTAAACCACTGTGTAAATATAATACTAGCATAATCAACTAAGCATGATATGACTATTTGCAACATTTCATGATTTTCAAATATATGATCCATCTAACCTTTGCATTCAAACATAATTTCATACTTCTCATTAAAATAACCAACCAAGTACATGAATGTAAATAATCATCATGCATCATCAATAAGTTCTAACATCATTATAATCACCATATAAATAAAGTGGTTCATAATATTAAATAGTCTGAATAACAATCCAAAATAAGTCCAATATATAACAAGGTCTCAAAATATAAAGCATCTGAAAAGTAAATAAATTGCTTTGCTATGCTATCATGATCTAGTGCAAGGCCTCACATCTGCCCCTTTTAGGTATGAACATCCTCCTGGAGTTCATCAAAGAGGTATAGGTATTGTGATCTCAACTATGTTATTTCCTCCCATGAAGTTGTGCCCTCATCATAATAGTCCTACTAGACTCTAACGTACTCCAATTCTCTGCATCAAAGTGTCAGGGTCCAATTACCTAAAAATAGAATGGATTCTAGTGCTATCTTTTTGTGACTCCACCACTAACCTCAAAGATCATGGCCTAGTTTTCTTCTTGGCAGTTATCAATCGTGGCAAATACTCTAATATTTTTCCATGTTGCCTACTATGGGCTTAGAAGTAGACACTCTCTAAAAACCTAATGCCGAACCCTGTAGGAAATCTCTAGCAATGTGACCCATACCACCACAAGTGTAGCATGGTCCTCTACCCTGAATCTAAACACCCTATGACCTAGACTGCTGAGAACCTCTAGTCTGGATGGATCCACTAAAACCACCCCTATTGGATTTTTTAGTCCTATCTAGCTGTGTGTAAGGGGTCTATGTCTTTTGATCCTATTTAGGACCTTGAGACTGTCACTGTTGCTTAGGTTTAGAGCCCCTATATCCCTGTGATGATCCCTATCTATAATTCTTTTATGGTTGAGGAACCTTAAAGGATCCTCCTGACTAATTCCTATTCCCTTTCCAAGGGGGGCTTTGTAGACCTAAAAATTTACTTGAGTTATTTTGGTTATGAAATTGATTTTGTCCCTTTTTATGGATATCCTCCTTTACTAGGGTTGTCTCAACTACCTCTCTGAAGGTAGATGGAAAATCTAACCAAACTTAATCCTAAAGGGGTACTTTAAGTCTCTTAATAAAATGATGACTACATAGCTTCTCATCCCTCATATACTTAGCATAGGGAAGGAGCTTGAGAAACCTATGCTCATATTGTGCTACCGTAAGACCTCTCTACTAAAGGTTATGAAAAGCCTCTAGTTGTCTCTGTCTAAAATGTTCATAAAGATACATGTCCCTGACCCTACTCAAAAAAGACTCCCATTTGAGAATGTCAACATGCAACTGACCTAAAGCCTCCTCCTACTACCACCAACAAGAAGTTGAATCATGAATGAGATGTATTGCAAGTCGTCCTTCAAATTGCTTCCATAAGGATGCAATTTGAAGCATCACTGTCAACTTTGTGACCATGCCTCTTCACTAACACCATTACTATCTCCCTTGAATATGGGAGGTTGGAGTCAAATCAACTCCATGATCTCATTTCCAATCTCTCTAGGAGCTCTCTCCACTATGTGTTCCATTGGGTTAGGATGTGGCAATACCTGCTAAACTGACTCAACCTTGTGATCATAATTACCCTCAACACGGCTAGGTGGAGGACTCCTAGTCCTTGCATTGGTAACTATCCTATGGCTACCTAAATTCCTATGCTCTAACTATGATAGTACCAATGGTAACTATTGTTGAATAACTCCAATCAAGTTATTAAGTGCATCCAAATGTCCTGATTAGGGTTTAGAGGTAGGTTAGGTAGGGGTACATGATCTCCTCCAAAAACCTCAACCTCTTTCTCTATCTCAAAATTTGTTGAATGAGAGGCTCTAGGATCCCTACTGCATCGACCAGCTTGATCGACTCACATAACAACTAACATCCTCCACAAGGGTTAAAGTTCTTTTTTTCACAAGTTTAAACATAATGGGTTCTACTAGGTTAATTGTTCATGTTAACTAGGTTGAATAATAACTACATTGTTAACTAAATAAATAAATTGATTTATATGTTTGCATTGAACATAATGATTTTTCATGTTATTAGTCACTAGTGTAATTAGGTTCGATACCAACATTGAAATTTCCAAAGCTTCAAAAGTACAGTTGAATAACTGAGTTTATTTTACCTTTCCAATTTCAATAACATCTATATTTATGCCCACATCTTAAATTCACTAGGCTTATTTATGATAATAGATGTTTCAATCTATGTTTCAAACACATTACGATAGTAAAATTTGAAAATGTCAATAATTCTTGATTATTTTCTATGGTATAATTATTATATATTATATTATATAACTATATATATAATTAAAAAATTAAATCTACTTTAAGCTTTACATGATTTTAAAAGTTAAAAATCAAAAAATAATAGCATAAATAAAATTAAACTTATAATAAAATAGTCTACAATAACTAAATTATATCAAACAAAATATATTTCAAACAACATAAATGACCTAAAAATTAAATAAATATACTAAAGTCAACCAAATATTCATTTAACTTACATATTTCTTTTAAGTCACTCTTTCTTTCCTTTAAATGAAAGAAAGGTGGAACATGTTTCCCTTTTTGAGAATATATATATATATATATATATATATATACATATATATATATATACATATATACATATATACATATATATATATATATATATATATATATATATACATATATATATATGTATATACATATATATATGTATATATATATATACATATATATGTATATACATATATATATATATGTATATATATATATACATATATATATATATATACATGTATATATATACATATATGTATATATACATGTATATACATACATATATGTATATATATATGTATGTATATACATATATGTATATATATATGTATGTATATACATATATATATACATATGTGTATATGTATATATATATATGTATATATATACATATATGTATATATATATGTATATATATATATATATATATATATATATATGTATATATATATATATATATATATATATATGTATATATATATATATATATATATATATATATATATATATATTGTTGATCCTCAAAAGCTATTATGAAAACATTCAAATAATTTTATTTAAAACAAATATTCTTAAAATCATTTTTTTTTTAAATTGAACAATTTAATTTCCCAAACTATAGAACTCATTTTTATTTTTTCTAATAATTAATTTCATGACAACCAAATATTATATAATTTTTATTTGTTAAGGTAAGAGCCTACAACACAATGGTAACTTATGAGTCTCTCATGTGGGAGGTTTTGGGTTCAAATTTTCTTAGCACATAAAAATTATTAATTATAATAAATAATGATAATTATTCTAGCCTTCAACCATTTACCAATCAAAAAAATATTTGTTAAATTTTTATTTTTATTTTTCAATACAAAATATCCTTTATATTATATACTAAATTTAACAACTTATCAAAAGAATTACTTAACCATGCCACCCAAAGTAAATTGGTACTTTTCTTTATTCTATTTACTTCATCCTCACCCATCCCATGTTTTGTGTCACCTTTTTAGGGGTAACTAAAATATGAGTATTGGTTTATTTAGAGTTTAAGTATGTGAGTAGTTTTATTTCATAAAAAAGAAATATTCCATTCTCCTTTATAGCCTTAAATTGTGGGATGTGTTTTATTGTTTTATTTCACATAAATAAAATTACACTTGTCCCCTTTTCAAAATTCAGATTCTTATATATACTTTTTAATTTATATTTATATGATATAAATAACCTTTGTCATAAATTATTTTTATATATAAATGTTTCTAACTTAACTCCTTATTATTGTTTTTTCAATATATTGTATTTAAATAGTTATTTTCTCTTTAATTAAATAAATAAATTATTATAAATGGATCTTATAATTTAATATCTATAAAAATAATAATTAATTGTTTTCAACTAGTAAAATTTATTTTATGACAACTTTTTATGTCACCAATGATTTAGGAAGAGTGTTTTTTTATCAATAAACGACTGATGCCTAGATTAATTATTGTTATCTATTAAATGATTTCAAACCCAAGACCTCCTACATGATAGGCTCATAAGTTACCATTGTGTTGTAGGCTTTTGCCTTAGGAAGAGTGTTTGTTGTTTCTAAAGGATTATTTAATAGTCTATACACGTGTAGTTTTAATTTTTTTTAAATCAAGAAAAAAACTTGTTTTCTCTCATTATTTTAATTTATTCTTATCATCTTGCATATCTTTAACTAGTTGATCCTCTGATAAGTAGTTGATCCTCCCTTATAACAGGATAAGCCCATGAGTTTAATTTAGGAAGGAATTTTTAATCACTCTATAAATTTTTTTACTGAGTGGATTTATTTTGTCAATCTCATACAAAGGAAAGAGGTTTTTTTTTTTTTTTTTGTGGGGGGGGTGGAGGCAATGTTAAGGTTTTAAAGTACTTTAAACAAAATGGGAATTTGCAAGTTTCAAAATTTTTGGTAAAAACTCTGAAATGTTAAAAACTTTAGACCAAAATGGACAAATCCAAAAAATTTAGATAAAACTAGACTTGGTGACTACGATTTAAACAATTTTTTTCTTGCAAGGAAGAGCATCAAGTGTGTGGAAATGACAATGGAGAATATACGCTTCCTAAATATTTTCTTCTTTTTTTAAGTTTCAAATCAAAATGTGTGGAACTCAATCTTGAAGATGACATGTATGAGACAAAAAATTGTTTTACATACCTTGTCCTCTCAAGGATGTTAGGATTAAAACATGGATAGAAATAACACTTACATAAAAATTTAAACAATATTAGAAAATAATAGATCACACAGAAAAGAACACAACACACCAAGATTTAACGTGGTTCACCCAATCCCTGGGCTACATCCACGAAACAGCAAGTCCAATATTTTATGATCTAGTGATTATAGCTTGATTATAGTCTGTAATCCCTCACAACTCAATATCGCTGCAAGAACCAATTTTTGCATCACCTTATGACCTAAACCTAAGACCTTTTATACAAGTATTAAACTGCTTGAGGGTTATAATTAATAATTACATGTTAGCCCAAAATCCCAATAAAATAGGGCCCAAAAAAATTTCAAGCCGATGCCCCAAGCCCCAAAGAATTTATGAAGTATGTACAATACTTCCCTGATCAATCACCACAAACTAACAATCTCCACTTGGGGACTAATCAAACTTCACACTAGACAACAATCTCCCACTTGGAGACTGATCCTGTAGGAATACCACTACCACATGGGGCTCCCACTGGATCAAACCACCTTGGACTCTGTTGTTCTTGTATGCATATTCAGTCAAGAAGACCAACTAAAGTTGAAGAGGAGTTCAACTTCTCCTTGTTAGTACCTTCATAAACATATCTGCTAGATTTTCATCTATAGGTATCTTGTCCAGCTTTAATTGTCCATCATCCAAAATAGATTGAATGAAAATGCACCGCAACTATATATGTTTTTTCATTGAATGCAGAGCTAGATTCTTTGTGAGATGAATGACACTCTGACTATCTATAAACAAATAATTATCCCTTTGAGGGTGTCCCAATTCTTCCAAGAAGAATTGAAGCCATATCATCTCCTTAGCCACCTCTATAGTAGAAACATACTCTGCCTCTATATAGATAAAGCATTTACCTTCTATAACCTAGAAACCCAGGTCACGGCTGCCCTACCAACAATAAATACATAACCTATAGTAATCCACCTAGTGTCAATACCTCCTACCAAATCTAAGTCAACAAATCCATGTAAATTAGTAGTAGAGCCTCCAAAGTGTTAACACTTACTAGATTTTCCTCTTAAATATTTGAGAATTCATTTGACTGCATTCCAATGATCAATGTTTGGATGACTCATATACCTGCTAATGACTCCTACTATATGTGAAATATCTAGCCTAATACATACCATAGCATACATCAAGCTTCCTATAGCTGAAGCATAGGGTACCTTGGACATCGTATCCTCCTCTTCTTGTGACTTTGGACACATCTCCTTAGTCAACTTCAAATGACTAGGTAAAGGTGTGCTAATAGCTTTAGCATTCTTCATAGAGAAACGTTGCAACACCTTATCAACATAATCAGCCTAAGATAGTGTCAATTTTTTTTTCTTCTTATCTCTATAAATCTACATACAAAGGATTTCTTTTTTTACCCCCAAATCCTTCATAGCAAATGCATGTGCTAACTGACATTTTAGACATTTAATATGATCCATGTTAGACCCAGCTACAAGCATGTCATCAACATATAAACATAAAACAATGTAGCTATTATCATCCAACTTCTTAAAGTAAACACAATGATCTGAATGACACTTGCTATAGCCATGCTCATGCATAAAACTGTCAAATTTTAGATAACATTGCCAAGGTGCTTGTTTCAAGCCATATAAAGTTTTCTTCAATTTGCACACTAAGTTCTCCTTACCCATGACCTCAAATCCCTGTGGCTATGCCATATATATCTCTTCATCCAAATCACCATGAAGGAAGGTTGTTTTAACATCAAGCTACTCCAAATGTAAATCTTTAGTAGCCACAACACTTAAAACAATATAGATAGAAGTCATTTTAACAACAAGAGAAAATATCTCATCAAAATTGATGCCCTTTTTCTATGTAAATCCTTTTACAACTAACCTGACTTTAAATCTATTCTTACCTCCTTCCTCTTCTTTCAACCTATAAACCCACTTATTATGTAGAGCCTATTTACCTACAAGAAACATGCATAAATCCCATGTCTTATTTTTTAGCAAAGAGTCCATTTCTTCTTTCATTGTAGACTCCCACTAAATCTTAGTATCCACCTACATAGCTTCATCATAACATTCAGGTTCACCAGCATCAGTAAGTAAAATAGAATAAAATGAGGGAGAAAATATTTCTAGAGGTTGACTCATCCTTTTTGACCATCTAACATTCACTGGTGTATGTGGTATTTTTTGTTGTACATGTTGTACATCATAAGGAATTTCTAGAACATTAGCTTTTGGAGTATCATTCAACACTACATAATCATCTTCTTTCTTCTCATGTTGTTGCAATAGATCTTTGTACAACACTTTCTCATTGAATATGACATCCCTGCTTTTTATGATTTTATGATTTTCAAAATCCCAAAGGCTATAACCAAATTCATTAATGCCATATCCAACAAATACACATTTTTTTGACTTAGCTTCTAGCTTAGTTCTATTTTCAGAATCTATATGAGCAAATGCTTTAGAATCGAAGGTTCTTAGAAAAGAATAATTCACCTTCTTACTAGACCATGCTTCCTCTAGAATACCATAGCCCAAAGGAGTAGAGGGACTTCTATTAATCAAATATATAGTAGTATTGACATCCTCTGCCCACATGTGTAAGGGCAACCCAACATGCAACCTCATGATCCTTGCACGCTCTATTATAGTCTTGTTCATGCGTTCAACCACTTCATTTTCATGTGGAGTCCTTGGAATAGTTTTATATCTACAAGTACCATTAGTGAAGAAATAATCTTCAAATTCATGACTAAAATACTCACCACCAATATAAGATCTGAGACATTTTAATTTCTTACCAGTCTCATTTTCAACCAAGCATTTCCATTTCTTAAAAAATTGAAATACATCAAATTTCTGTCTAATAAAATAAATCCATACTTTTCTAGTTACATCATCAATAAATGTAACATAATAATGAGAACCACTAAGGGAAGATATCTGAGTCGGTCCCCATACATCAGTATGCACAAGCTCTAATTTCTCTCTTTTATTTTCCTTCCCAATCTTCACAAAACTCACTCTCTCTTTTTTTCCATACACACAACTTTCACAAAAATCCATATTAACACATTTTAGACCTAGTAAAACTTTCTTTGAATGAAGTACTATCATACCCTTCTCACTCATGTGCCAAAGTCTATTGTGCCATAATACTGTATCTAAATCTACAATAGCTATTTGTTCTCCTTGCTCAACTACAACAACTATTCTTGAACTTTCTTTTTTCTCTGAAACAATTAAAGTAGAAGGAGCAATATGACCTGTACAAAGATATAAAGTGCCTACTTTCACACTTTTTTTTACTACAAGGGAACCTTTTGAAAACTTCTAATTTTTATCATTAAAAGTAACTATACAACCCTTATCACCAAGTTGCCCTCCTAAAATTAAATTCCTTCTTAGCCTTGGAAGATGTCTTACCTCATGTAGTAGCCAATGATTCCCATTTTGCAACTTAATCTTGACTTTTCCCTTTCCAACAATCTGACAGGGTTCATTATCCCCCAAATAAAAAAGTCCAAAATTCTCCTGGACATAATCAATGGAATAACCTCTATGAGGTGTAGCATGAAATGAAACACCAAAATCTAAAACCCAGTAATCATCAACACTTTCTAAAGATAGAAGTAAAGCATCCTCTTCGAATTTGTTACTTACCACATTTTCCTCCTTGTCTCCATCTAGTTTATCTCCATTTTTCTTTTGAGTCCAACAATCTTTCTTTTTATGCCTTGGTTTCCCACAGTACCAACTGTTGGTCTTCCTCTTGATTGAGACCTCCCCTTTGACTTTCCTCTTGATTTCCCATTATTTTTAGAATTATTTCCTCTCTTAGTCATTTTTCTACTACTTTGTGCATTGAAAGCACTTCTTGATATAGATCCATCTAAGGTTTTCCTATTAGTTTCTCAAAATAACACTAATCACATTATCATATTTTAGTGTACTAGATCCAGGAACAAAATTACTCATAGCCATTATCAAGCCATTCCAGCTTTCAGGCAAAAAACACAAAATCAAGAGAGCCCTAATTTCTTCATCAAAATTAATTCTCATAGAAGATAACTAACTAGTAATAGTATTAAATTCATTTAAATGATCCACAACAAATCCACCTTCAATCATTTTCATATTAAATAAATGCTTCATGAGAAATACCTTGTTTGAAGCAGAGGGCTTTTCATACAATTTCCTCAGGATTTGCATCAACTCTTTTGTTGTCTTTTCTTTTGTAATATTAAATGCTACCGATGGTGTTAGGTTTAATCAAATTCTTCCAAGTACCTTTCTATCCAAAAGATCCTATTTGTCATTTGACATAGTTCCTTGATTCTTGGTTTTGCCTTCCAACAGCTTCCATAAATCCTTCTGATAAAGATAGTCCTCCATTTGCATTTTCTATAACTGAAAGTTCTTTCCATTAAACTTTTCAACCCTCAACTTACCCTCATCTACCATCATTCCCACTCAACCATGAGACTCACACTCAATTGTGAGACTTTCCTATAGAGGATAGTTGAAAAACAACCTCACTCTGATACCACTTGTCAGGATTACACCACAGATAGAAATTATAATTACATGTAAATATAAACAATATCAGAATATAATAGATCACACAAAAAAGAACACAAGACACCAAGATTTAATGTGGTTCAACCAATCGCTGGGCTACATCCACCAAATAGCAAGTCCAATATTTGATGATCTAGTGATTACAACCTAATTACAATTTGTAATTCCTTATAGCTCAATACCACCACAAGAACCAATTTTCAAATCACCTCATGAAATAGTCCCTAACCCTGAGCCCTTTTATACAAGTGTTAAATCACTTTAGGGTTATAATTAATAATTACATGTTGGCCCAAAATCCTGATAAAATAGGGCCCAATTTTTTTTTTCCCAAAGAATTTATGAAGTATGTATAGTACTTCTTTGATTAGTCACCACAAACTAACAAAGGATTTCTCTACGTGTGCATAAATGGTAAAATTCTTGGGTTAACATCATTGGAGTAGTATATATTCCTCCTTAATTTTCTAAATTACATTAATAATGGCCTTAGATACCTATTAGTATTTAAGGTTGTTCTTGTTCAAGGCTAAGAGATAAGTATCGTATTTGTTGTGTGCTAACCATTCACTTTCTATTTGGACATTCTCACTAGCAATGACATTATTTTGGAAATAATGCAATCAAACATACACACTACTTTTGCATGGGTTGCTAAACTAATACTTGGGTATTGCCTTCGAATTTGGTGTTCATCATTTCTAATCAAATAAGGCCAATGCTTCAAAGATTTAAAAGCATAATTCACAAAAGATTTAATATGGATTTCCACCTAGCCTGTTTTAAAGTAGTATTTTTTTGTTTGTTTTTTTTAAATTTTTATAGATACTCTTTTTAGATTTTTGGAGCATGAGATTTTTCTTTTTTTTGCCTCGTGACTATTTCATTAACTTTTAGACTCACTTTAACTATATGTTTGTTTCAATATATTAGAATAGGCTTTTAAATAGGCATATTATATGAGATAATTTAGGAAGTTCATTTTATTTCTCTATAATTTTCTTTGGACAGGTTTAATTTAATTTTCTCATACAAAAACCAACATCTTGAAGGTGTCTTTTTCTCTTGTGAATTATATACATATTGCTATTTTATTTTATTTTCAATTATATGGGTTTTGATGCTAGTGTATGACATATTTCTATGCTCTAATTATATTATATCTATTTTTTCATATAAACTTAATATTTCAAATTGAAAATGATTTAAATATTATCTTTTCTAAACTTTATTCATGAACCCTTATAGCCCAAAGTTCCAAACTAGGCTCTAATACTAAAATGTCATACACAAATTTTTTGAACAAGAGACACACACACATACTACCCAATAATAATGATAAAATTAAAATTTGAAATACTTTAAGAAACCAAATCAAATCATTTACAGATTTTTGCTACAAATTTCAAATACATCTAATCATATTCCAAGAAATATTTAAAGTACAGTGTATTCACAACTTTGACATGTCTCTTCCAATATTACAATCACATCTATATCTTACAACAAAACAACATTTACATAAATGAAGATCTATATGTGATCTTTTACAATATAGAACTTTTACAAATATTCATAATAAATCATTTTGAAATATCCAATAGAAAACAAAATCATCCAAAATTTTCTTCAACATGAATCCATATGAAACCTATAGAGAACAACACTGAAAACCATGGAGATCTCACCTCCCAACCCAAGTCTCTGTGAGACCACCCACCAAGCTTGGAGAAACAAGACCAACTAAGTAACATTCAAGTAGAACTAGTTAAAACAATAATTACAAGATACAACATTTAACACCCTTTTTGAGCTTACACAATAGGTTGCCATAGCAACCAATAGAATGGGTGAAGGTGTTCCTAAAACCCTAAGAGAAGCCAAATGCATAAAACCAAATCTGCCTTTAGAAGGCATATAAAATAAATACAAACTCTCACAAAATTTCTCCCCTTATCACCCCCAAAGTGCATAACAATGTATTGGTACATGCAGCCCATACTACATGTGTATCTCTCTTCCTTCTAGGGAAGAGACTCCGCACTCAAGGGAAAGGTCCAACTAGCCCCTTTACTCGAAGGCCACTTCTTCCCTTCGAAGGGTGAGTAATGTCCTTCCACACCCATAACATCATACTCTCAAAAAAAAAGAGAAAGAAAATAAACAATAGTAATTCATTCACACCCAACAATAAAACATGGACATTAAACAATACACATATGCTTTTGTAGCCAAATTTACATAAATTTTATTAAGAAAAACAATACAATACATGATTCCTAAAACATGGCAAAAGCTCCAACCTTTCTCGAAGATATGGCAAATGAACCAATTTGAGAAGAGCCCTATATCCTTCCTTGATCAAATCTCCAAAAATAGAAAATGTCTTAAACTCAAGAGTGGATGAATGAATATCCTATTTTCAAAATCCCCTTTGATAATGAAAAAAAACTCAACTCCTTTTTCTCCATTATGAAATAGAAAAATCCCCTTAACTCACCTAAGTCTTCCTATTTGATTAAAACTCTAACTCACTAAAGATAAGGTGAGAAGTTGGGCAAGATTTCTTCCATTTTAGCAATACTTAAAAAATAGGATTTTAAGAGGGTTAGAAAAGTGATTTAAACTAAAGTAAATTCAAAATTAAAGCCCTAACATATAGTACTAACATGTAGGTAACTTAATTTTACCAAAAGAACATCCTAGGACTCTAATAAAGCCCTCTAAACTCTCCTTATACTTAAAATTGGAATTTAATTTAATTAAAGCCTTTATATGATAATTTTATGCAAGGGGGTATAACTTAAACATTTCTAATTGGTTAGATGTCTTTTGCCAATGTTTAAAAGGGACTTTCCACTTATACACATAATAATACAAGTTCTAAGTGACACTATAAAATATACACTGAAAATTACGAGGGAAAATCTAATCTAACACTTCACATTACATTCACAAAGTAAAATACTAAAAAATGAGGCTAAGATCTCTTCATTAGATGTAGCCTTGGCATTCTCAATAGATACAAAGGTATAGTTATGGTTCTCCATTTTACCATGGTTATTTCCTATACACTCAAATTGCATATCAGTAGTCCAAGATAAACAAATCATATACATACATAAATCTTAAATTATTTTTGTATTTGTAATTGAATCAAAACATAAAATATATCTCAATTGAATTTCAAATAACATTTTTCCATTTCTAAACCACTATGAATATATAATACTAGCATAATCAACTAAGCATGATATGACCATTTGCAACATTTCATGATTTTTAACTATATGATCCATCTAACCATTGCATTCAAACATAATTTCATACTCCTCAATAAAATAACCAACCAATTACATGAATGTAAATAATCATCAAGCATCATCAATAAGTTCTAACATCATTATAATCAGCATAAAAATAAAGTGTCTCATACTATTAAATAGTTTGAATAACAATCTAAAATAAGTCCAACATATAACAAGGTCTCCAAATATAAAGTATTTGAAAAGTAAATAAACTAATTTGCCATGCTATCATGGGCCAGGGCAAGGCCTCACAACAAAGTTATTGAGGTCTCTTGGTATTTGGTTTTAAATAGTGTCTTTGGATACTTGAGCTAGTTGAAGAATTGGAGAAACATATTAGCAATTGGTATTTAACAATTGGTATTTTGTAACACTAAGATTGAGGCCTTTTGACATTGATGTAATTGGGGGAGAGTGTTCATGAAAAACAACTCCTAAGTATAGGGGAGAGAATATACAAGAAGGAGAGATATCCCTTTAGAAAGATTTAGAAAGATTCATGAAAGGAAGTAGGAATATTCATCTGATATATTGTGAATTATTTATTGTGAAGTGAACAATTGATGTCTAATAAGTAGGCATATACACATGTTGTGGTTGAAACTTTTTAGCTTGTGGACAACTTATTTTGGTCAACAATAGTAGGAGAACACTGTTTGGTATTATTGGAAGTTAGATAGTTTTTCATCTATGTTGTCAATTAAATTTTGATGATACTACTTTGGGGGATTATCCTAAGAATTAAAGAGTATTGACATGTTGCATTCATGATTGTGTTTGTCATTGATATCAATATAGCATGACTTTTGTAAAGACTGCATGAGTAGCAGACAAAGATCTTAAGGGTATAGACAATGGTTTATTTGTCTGGTGATACATAGTTATGGACATGTTCAACACAATTTCCTAATGATTTGGTTGTGTGTAGATTCTAACTCAAAGTTTTACATTATTTACAGAGAGAAATTCAAAGACAAAGTATTGGGAAAGCAGTTCCTAATGTTTGTTTACTACATTACATCTATGGTGTTGTAAGAAGATGCATAATTAGGCAATGATAGAGGATAGTCTTTTGATGACATCAACAAGTGTACAAGCCCTAATATCTCACATGTGAATTTTTGTATAGATTATGAGCCTAATAGTGCTATTATAATTGTAATTGAATAATTATCTTATTATAATTAATTGGGAAAGCCTCAAGGCCAAATGAAGGAATTATTATGAAGATATGGTATAAAGGAAAGATGTTTTCCTCATCTGTAAAGTGTATGTGTGTGGAAATTCAATTGAAGTGCGAAGTGCAAAAAGGAGCAGAGTTCTTACTTAATATGTGTAAGTGATCCAAACAGGTTATTAGATGCGAGTGTTGTGATATGGTTACAAGATCAAAAAGAGAAGAGGTTTGGTTGATAGGACAAAAGAAGAGGAAGGAAGTACATTTCATTTCTATTATTTTATAAGGAATAATACAAAAGTCATTTGGATAGTGGGTTCATATGTCTTTCCCTTGAAGCTATTTGGGTAGTGGGTCTAGGTATCTTACATAACTCCTACTAGGGTTGGAATCTCCTAACATGGATTCAAAGTCTCCTAACCATGACTCATATGTACTAAATGTATTCATAGACTCCTAATAGGGTCCATCCTCTAACAATTAATATTTATATTAGTACATCATCTTGTGGGTACCATCCCCACTGGGGTTTTCCTTTTGATCAATAGTTTCCCTAGTTAAAATATCTAGTGTTATTGTATATGAGTATCTTGTTGTGGTTTTAGTTTATATTTCTCATATGATTTAGTTTGTTTAAGGTTGATAATTTTTATAATAGTTGGATAAATGATTGAACTGCCACCCCCCTTTAATTATATCAGTGAAGTGTATGTGTGTGGAAATTCAATTGAAGTGCAAAGTGCAAAAAGGAGAAGAGTTCTTACTTAATGTGTGTAAGTGATCCAATAGATTATTAGATGTTAGTGTTGTGATATGGTTACAAGATCAAAAAGAGAAGAGGTTTGGTTGATAGGATAGAAGAAGAGGAAGGAAGTACATTTCATTTCTATTATTTTATAAGGAATAATACAAAGATCATTTGGACAGTGGGTTCATATGTCTTTCCCTTGAAGTTATTTGGGTAGTGGGTCAAGGTATCTTACATAACTCTTAACAAGGTTGGAATATCCTAACATGGATTCAGAGTTTCCTAACAAGGACTCATATGTACTAAATGTATTCATAGACTCCTAATAGGGTCCATCCTCTAACAAGTAATATTTATATTAGTACATCATCTTGTGGGTACCATCCCCACTGGGGTTTTCCCTCTGATCAATAGTTTCCCTAATTAAAATATCTGGTGTTATTGTATATGAATATCTTGTTGTGTTTTTAGTTTATATTTCTCATATGATTAAGTTTTTTTAAGGTTGATAATTGTTATAATAGTTGGATAAATGATTCACCCCCCACCCCCCCTTAATTATATCACTGGACTATATAATCTAACATTTTTTGCACCAAACACTTCTCAGATCTCAATACCATATCTTCAAACTCATATCATAATAAATCCCTTTAATCGCTTACTCGCATCTATCAATCTTCTTCTATTATCACATACACACTTGATCAATTCACTACTTGGACACTTTATCTCAAAGAAAATAACTTTCCTTTATACCTAGTCCTCAAAATAATTTATTGATTAATCCTTGAGGCTTTCTCATTTATAATTACAATAGGATCTCATTAAGATAATACACTACATTACATCTTTTCATAATTACACATATTGTTAGCTCAGAGTTATTACAACTTCTCACACATGTGACCTCAAACTTCATGCACTTGTTGATGTCATCATTAGGATGTCTTCTTCCTCTTTCTAAGTTCTCTTAACCAAATTCTATCCTTTTTTAGAGATATAATCCAAACATCATAAATCAGTTTTCAAAAATGATGTCTGCAAACTATCTTATTTAAAACTAGAATAATTGCTACTAATCTTCGACTTTCTACATGTGCACTTGACCATTGAATCAGGACACTCTATAAAACATGTTACCAACTATGCTTTATCTCATCTTGAATACTTGATCCATATAGTCTCAATCTCTATTTGCTACTCTATTAATCTTCTCAATATGTTTACATCAATGATAAATATAGTCATGAGTGCAAGACACAGTCATGCTATCAATCTCTCCAATGCTCTTGTAATTCTAGGATATTTCCACATAGGAACATCATTAGCATTCATGATAGCACTTTCATCAAATTTCTCGACAATAACTATCACTCAACTTAAACTATTTTTTGGCTTCTACTTAAGTTCCTTAATCTTCTATTGCAGCTCCTTCATTGACTAACCAAAGCTTAGAGTTTCACTCAATTCTTGTCATTTCACTTATACATCATTTTATTTGTGTTCTTCCGTCTACATAATGATTAAACAACACATTACCTTATCAATGACTAAATTATCAAGTGCCCTTTGTATTTCAATGCTACTTGACTTGTCTCTTCTTAAAAATATCACCAGCTCACCTTGCTATATCATATTTTCAAATCCTCTTCATCAATCAATAGATATGCCACTCTACACTATTAGTAAATGTCTCTATAGTGGTTTGACACTTGGTCTTACTAGTAGGTTTGACAACAATAACAACATAAAAATTGTTCCAATTGTAGTTTCCAACAATATCTTGTTTGAAGCGGAGGGCTTTTCATACAACTTTTCTAGGGTTTCCACCAAATCTTTAATCATCATCACTTTTGTAATATTATATGCCATAGATTATGACAAGCATAAAGAAATACTTTCTAGTGTCTTTCTGTCCAAAATATCCCAGTCCTTGTGTGGCATAGATGCATCTTTCTTAGATTTCCCTTGTAATGACTTTCATAAATCCTTTTGATAAAGATGGTCTTGAATTTTTATTTACCATAACTAAAGGTTATGCATGTTAAAATTCTAAAACTTCAGCTTACCCTCATATACCATTACTCCCACTCAACCATAAGACTCTCACTCAATCATGAGACCTTTCTATAGAGGATAACTGAAAAAATCTCACTTTGATACCACTTAGTAGGATTAACAAGGTATAAATAAAAATTACATCCAAATATAGCCAATATCAAAAAAAAATAAAGCACATAGAAGAGAACATAAGACATAATTATTTAAGGTGGTACACCTAATTGCTAGGCTACTTCCACCAACAACGAGTCTAGTATTTTATTATTATGTAGTGATTTCAACCTGATTACAATCTATAATCCCTTATAGTTGAATACCACCATAAGAAGCTATTAAATCATCATACATTATGAAATCCCTAATCCTAATCCATTTTATACAAGATCTTGCCTCTTACAAAATTAGGACTAGAATAAATCATCTAATAGAGAAGTAGCTCCTAATGCCTTTTAAAATAAAAATATCATTTGATATTTCAATGGCATTGCCTCTAAAAATGCATGTAGAGGTGTTTCCCTTTGACCCCACCTTGTATCATGATAGGAGGCATATTTGAGGCTCTACCCCAAGATCTTGCAAGGGGTGCTACCCCTTGACCCTTTCTTGTAGGATGCTACCCACAAACCCACATAGATAAATCTGGGGGGAATGTGTTGAATGAAGTAAGAAAAAACTAACTTTTGAGCCTGATTAGGCTCCACATAACAAGAAGTATTTATCTTGTGGAAACCCAATTTGGGTGAAAAGAATGGTGAGATATCAATGCTCACAAATATTTTTACTCTTCTAAAATACACTATGTCAGGAGCCTTCCCAGTATAGGGTTACAAAACATTGTTAGCTCTACCCTTTTAAATAATTTTCCTAGAACTATTAGAGTCTTTATTCTATTAGGGCTATGTGTAGGATCATGGTGTGCCAAAAAGTGGCGATCTGAAAAATATGTAGTTCTAAAATGCCTCAAAGAATTTCAAAATCTATTCCCACTTTTTTCCCACCCATCCTGATACTAAATGAAAATAATTAATATCTTTATAATTCCTACTATATCTTTCAATACCAACCTTATATGGTCATCTTTAAAACATCCTGAAAATGTGTTTTTGGCATGTTCTTATGTGTTTTTTACTTCAATTATGTAGCTGATGACCTTTTTTAGACCAAAATTTGATGAAATGAAAAGGGTTTCTTAAGAATGTTCTTAGTTTTTCATAAATGTAAGCTTTGTCAAATTATGAGTTCAGTAAGTAATTATTACTTATTTTCTAATGGAGTTAGCTACAAAGTGCTGATTGACATACTGGTTGAAAAATAGCTATAACTTTCAAACCGTATAAGATTTGTGAAATCCAAAAGATGCATCACATTCTATGCTTTGACTAGTATAAGAAAAAAAAAAAAAAAACTTAATTTTGATTTCTTTTGAACTAGTTAAGGTGGTCAGACACGGGAGTTTTTTAATTCTGAAAATAGTATAGTAGAAAATTCATAATTAATTATTTATTTGGAATAAAAATTGCCCAAAATATGTGTCACATCCAGGCATGAGTCTACTTTTTATATCTAAAATTATATTTAAAAATATTATCATTTGATTATGATTAAGGTGGTTAGACATACACCTACTTTTTTTTTTCGCCCTGAAATTTTTGTAGTACTGCATTAAAATCCAAACTTTTGACCAATTAAATAATTTTTTCTCTAGATAATTCCTTGTAGTTTAGAAACTAGATTCAATTTCCTACAGATTATTTTCTTACAAATTTTTGATATAAAGTCCATAACCACTTTAAAATAATGTGTCAAGTTGACATAACCCTGATTTGCTGGTTTTTCACTGCCACTTAAGGCCATAGTTTGGTACACCATGATCCTGCACATACCCTTAGGAGTAACCTTGTTAAAGTATTTTAACACTCTAATCTAAGAATGCTACCCTATTATTTAAGGATTTACAATAGACCAATTAAGGCCACCCTTTTAAGGGATTTCAAAGTTGTCACAATGATAAGAAATAAACAAAAACAAAGTGACTTATAGTTTGCACTATCCTATTATATCAGATCCATCAAAGCTCCATAACACAATTTCATACCATTATCCTTCTTTTTTTCTCAAATATGATCATAGCCTGATTACTATTGCTATGCTACAATAAGCCTTTTACACATCTATCTTCTTATCACTTCCTCCTATTCAACTATGAAGCCTAACTCTTCTTTTTTCTTCCCTTAAGTATATGTTCTTCAAAAAATAAAAACCTAAATCTAGATCTAACGATCATTATTCCATCATCTGATCATTTCTTCTATTGGCATGAAATTGTTATCTACTTCATCTCTATAAGAATTTTCCTTTGGGAAAAATCACCCAAGATCAAGAAGCTCAAGTACTAGCATAATATGGAGCAATAAAGTATGATTAGAATAACAATATGAAATTGAATTGATGTACACACACACACACACACACTAGGAGTACCTAAATATATAGGCCTCTAGAATGATCGAGAGTCAACAAAATGATAAGACTCACAACTAAGCACATGTCCACCAAGAGTGGATTATCCTCCATTGAGCATAGAAGTTAGTGTGATGATGAGAGGATAAGCTTACATAGGTGTGTCACATAAAAAGATGTTGTAGACACCATGTGCTAAATTAGAGATGTAACTCCTATGTTGTTAACAAGACAACTCATATGAGTACACATACTCCAAGGTGTCTAACTAATAAATAATAAAATAATGCATTGACCTATGTAAACTTAAGTAAAGTGTAATAATAATTAATTATTTATACTAACACCCCCCTTAAGTGCAACTTAGGGGAATGCACTTAAGCTTATGAAAGCTATAATGAAAATGCATGATGGGTCTCGGCTACTAGGACATGTTAGGTACCCATGTATAAATGCAATGAAATCTCTCTAAAATAGAGAAAGAGGGAAAACTTCATGGGAAAATCCCTCCCCCAAAAGAGAGATGAAAAACAAGATGCATCCATGGATGGAGTAATTAAGGGGCCCCCCATTACACCATATGTCATGTATATACAATAGAGAAGTATGAGAAGGAAAAAACCCTTTGAGAGGAAAAGGTCCCCCCTATAAGAGAGAAGAAATAAAAGAAGAAGAAATGAGACAAGGTAGTCCCCCCCCCCCCCACCCCACAGATGTAGAATGTCAATCAGTGATAACTACTCCAAGATGAATGTAGAAGTTGATCCATGACTGCTAAATAATGTTCCTCCCTTTAGGAAGAAGCAATGTCATAGGTATATATGAGATGCCTCCCTAATGTGTAGAAAGAATCTTGAAGATTAATGGTGTCTCTGAAAACTATGCAACTATCCCTGTGTCAATATTGACAGTTGCCCCTTCCAACACTACTGAAAATAACATGTTTAGATCTAGCAAGGATGGATGTAGAACATGTCCCAAAGAACCAATTGTCTCCTCGAATGATAAAGAAACCTCCTACAACTATTGTACATAAGGATCCATAATCATATCAACCTTGTAAGACTAATCATGTAGAGAATGGACAAGAGGGTTAGAGTATTCCCTCGCAACAACTAAAGAAGGATCTTCTTCATCAAAGAGAAGATGTATATCATCAATAATGTCTCCTAGATCTTCTATGTAGGACTCCACAAAAAAACCTAAAATATATATTATGTAGTCATCCCCTAATACTAGAACTAGAAGACAAGGTGTACCCAATTGTACTGAATTACATGGATCTATCACTGTAGCAATGTATGCATGTGGAATTTTTTGATGTTGTGACCTTATTCTTTGTCTGTCAAAAGGATCCCCCATATCTAAACCTGTTGAATCACTATCACTATTGTCACTACTAGTTTCCACAATCTATGAAGTATGGAGAGGATTAGAGAATAAGCTAGGTGAATTTTCTATAAAGTGAACATTCCTCTCTAAGAATATCTCATGAGTGTCAAGATCTATAAGTTGATATGCCTTAACACTTTCATCATATCCAATGAAATTACAAGGACTTGGTGGTGGTGCCTTGCATTCTCTTGAAGATATGTGTGCCCATGCTAGACAATCAAAAACTTTGAAGTGTTTCACAACTAGTTTTCTTCCGCACCATGCCTCAAAAAGAGTCATTCTATCTAAGACATTATGAGAAGACCTATTAAGTATTTCATTGGCACTTCTTATAGCTTTGACTTCAAGTGATGGATCAAGAGACTTAGCTCAAATCATGAAACTTGCCATTGACTTAAGAGTTCTAATCCTCATTTCTACAACACTTATCTTTTGTGGACTAAATGCTACTAGATTTTGAAGATCAAATACCCTCAAGTTCACAAAAGTCTTTAAGTATTGAGTTCACATATCTACTTTCATTTTCCATATGAAGAACCTTGATGGCTTTCCTTGATTGTTTCTCAACATGACTCTTGAAGGCTATAACTTATCAAATACTTCATTCTCCTGATTAAGAAAGTAGACCCATGTGCAACATGAAAAGTCATCAATGAAAGTGAGGATATATTGACCCTTGCTAACTAATGTCACTAAAAAGGGGCCTACTAGAACCATGTGAATCAACTCAAGAACAATTGATGCTCTCCAAGACTTCCCTTTTTTCATACTTTTCTTCTAGATGCATATCCATTAAACAAGTTGAACATTCACCTATAGAAAGGTTGATTGTAGGTAGACCTTTGACCATTTTTCTGAGCTAAGTTGATGAAGATAGTGGAAGGCAAGATATTCATACTGCTCATGCCATAATTTACTTTGTGTTTGAGAATGTACCAACAAGGCATATGAAGGAGACTTAGGCACAAAGTGGGAAAAAGAATAAAGTCGTGTCACATGATTGACTTCACTCACTACAACCAATGAATCATCCTTAAGATTTTGCACCATTATTAAATTAGGAAGGAACTCAACTTTATGAGTGATTTGGTAAATTTAAAGGAGATCAATGCTAAGGTTAGGAACATAGAGAAGATCTTTAGACTCTCCATTTTCCATCTCAACTTGTCCTTTCCCTTCAACTTCCACTTATGTATCATTCCCTACAAAGATGTGAGGTACCTTAGACTGCTCAATGAAGAAAAGTGTCCTTTTGAAGAACCCATATGATATGAGGCACCTGAGTCAAGAATCCATTCCCTTGAAGAACTTGAACTTGCCATAAATGCTTGCCCTTTTCCTTGTGAAGTGGATGGATTTGAATCCTTGGAAGCATTTGGCACATTGATTTTGTTCTTCCTAAGTAAGTTTTCCAACTCATCTATTCTCTTAGTCTTGCAATGATGCTCATCATGATTTTAAACTCTCCATTTTCCATCTCAATTTGTCCTTTCCCTTCAACTTCCACTTGTGTATCATTCCCTACAAAGATGTGAGCTATATTAGACTACATCAATGAAGAAAAGTGTCCTTTTGAAGAACCCATATGATATGAGTCACCTGAGTCAAGAATCCATTCCCTTAAAGAACTTGAACTTGCCATAAATTCTTACTCTTTTCCTTGTGAAGTGGATGGATTTGAATCCTTGGAAGCATTTGGCACATTGATTTTGTTCTTCCTAAGTAAGTTTTCCAACTCATCTATTCTCTTAGTCTTGCAATGATGCTCATCATGATTTGGTTTCTTGCAATATGTACAAAATAGTTTATCCTTCTTGTTTTTGTTTCCCTTCTTGTTGGAAGAAGAATTGCCTTGTTGTGAGTAGGAAGATTGTTGTGTCTCTGATTGTGATTTTGACTTCCATTACTTTTGACTTTTGTTTTTGTTGGTAAAACCTTTTCCACCTTAATTTGTTTGGTTCTCATTACTAGCCACCAATGTTGTAGACTTGGATGACTTGAGAATTCCCTTATCTATCAACTTAGATTGTTCCAACATCAACATTTCTGCAAATGCATCAAATGAAGGAACTTCCCATGGTCAACCTATGAGTGTTGTAACTCAAAACAAAAGATGCATACTCTAAAGGTAGCCTCTTTAAGATGTGATGAATCAATCTATCCTCTTTCATGGGATTACCACAATCTTTAAGTAGTGCTCTTAGTTCATTGGCTTTGTTGACATGGTCTTGAATTTTGTCAAAATTCTTAGGTTCCAATAGATGTAGATCATCCTCAATTTGGAATCCCTTTTCCTCATCCACCTTACCATACAACCCTTCAAGTTTCTCCCAAGCACCCTTAGCATCCTTAAAGCTGGAAATGTGGAAGAAGAGATCTCTATGAACAAAACTTCTAATAATTCCTAAAGCCTAGTTGTCTTTAACTTGCCAATCAATTAGTGTAGCAGCATCAATGGGTTTTACAATTGTACCATCAACATATAGATTTAAACCTTTTTCCATTAGTCTACTCCATACAATATCTTTCCATGCAGTATAATTGTGTGAAGTTAAAAGTTTAGTTTTAGGTGAACCCATGATGCAAAGAATTAAAAGAGCACAAGAGAGAAAGAAAGACACGAGAACACAAGACACACCCCTTTAATAACTCAATCAAAGAAAACCCCCAAAAATGATGTTTTTGGCACTTTATATGTAGTGTATTTACAATAGGCCACTTGTCAAAATGGAAAAAAGTGGGCTTCTAATTTTTCTATTTACAACCTCCTCTTGGAGTTCAAGTCTAGTACTTAGCAATGTAGCTCATATGTACGAAAATTTTGAAGTTGTACCAAAGCAATGCAATGCAAAAAATGACCAAATTCTAAAAATGGTATTTCTATCAACACAAGCCTAAAATTTGATTGCAAATCTAAAAAATAGATGAAACATAATTCACTTTCAAAAAAAATGGAATCTGAAAATGTGTCCAGATGAGCTCATATGGAGCATTTAAAGTTGCAAAAAGCAGGATTGGATAGGTACTGTCACTAAAAACTAAAATTTCTAAAAAATCCAATTACACCACTAAAAAATTCAAAAAAATTTAGCCCAAATAATAAAAAAATGGCACTTGATTCAGAGTTTGGATGACTGAGATATGGCCTCCCAAAGTTGGATTGTCAAATCAAAAATGCATATGGAGAGGGGTCCAATTAGCAAAACACTATGTTAAATTTGATGTCCAAACGGTCATTGTGGTAGTGCAATCTTGTCTATTGGTGACGGTCAAATAGCCATCAAATTTAGGCTCATCAAAAGGTGATGTCAGCAAAAAAAGGACATGCCTAGTGATTGTGCAGTCCCTACTATATGACTAATGATGTTAGCTACCAACATCAGTAGTACAAATAGTCGAGTTGTTAGATCACATGGTGGAGTATGGATATACATGTGGCAATTGACTTGGATCAATGTGGCACTATCGATGTGTCACTATGTCACTACTAACATGGCTCTATAGCTGATGTGTCTATATAGCTGAGGTGGCTACTAACTATGCTCAAATTACGTAACATATCGTTGATGTCACTACTTACTAGGCAGGAGGCATTGGTGGGCCAGGGTTTGCATATGTGGTGGCCATGTGGATCCAACTTGACACGAAGGTGCTTACGTGGCTCTGTGGCACCGATATGGAGCTTTGGGGTCGACATGTGGTGTGGCAGTGCCGGGAAGCTTTAGTGGTGGCCAGCTTTTATTGCCAATAGGAAGGAGGGCTGCCAATAGCAAATGGGATTAATCCCACATTCACTACATTCACAAGGTGGGTGTTGTTTAAAATATACACCACTCCTTGCTTTAAAATGGCTTAGAAGCCACTATAGGTTTTGAAGTTGCTCGTTAGAAATGTTGAGTTGTGGTCGGCCATAAAGTATATGCCATCGCTGGTTGAAATGTGACTGATTATAATGGAATATGCCAAAATTGTAGAGAATATTCCACTACAGGGGCTAGGACTTGATCACCTAGTTCCTGCAAAAAAGTTCTCCTCTACAAGCCTGATGGCCAAAAAAATTCAAAAAATAATGTAAAGAAATTGTAAATAGAAATTAAAATTGCAGACTTAAAAATAAATTACATAGATCTAAAAATGATTATACCAAATTTGCAAATTGGGCCTTTGAGTGTTGATTTGCAAAAAAAAATTGTCTCAATTTTGACTATGGCTTTGCATAGGCAAATTTATAGTCAAAATTCATCGAATCGATCCTCTGAAGGTAATGGCAAGGTTCTCTTTGGCTCTAGACACTCCCAATGATTGCAATACTTTGGATCTAAATTGAGGTCCTCCAAGAGGTGAAGCAAAAATGGTATCCAATGGCTATGTCAAGAGAAGCTCCCTCAACTCTGATACCATGTAAGAATTTTCCTTAGGACAAAATCACCCAAGATCAAGAAGCTCAAACATTAGCACAATATGAACCAATAAAGTATGATCAAAATAACAATATGAAATTGAATTGATGTACATACACACTAGGAGTTCTTGAATATAAAAGCCTCTAGAATGACTAGGAGTTAGTAAAATGATAAGACTCACAACTAAGCACATGTCCACCAAGAGTGGATTATCCTCCATTGAGCACAGAAGTTAGTGCGATGATGAGAGGATAAGCTTACATAGGTATGTCACATAAAAAGATGTTGTAGACATTGTGTGCTTAATTAGAGTGTGAACAACTATGTTGTCATGACAACTCAAATAAATATAGAAACTCCTATGTTGTAGACACCATGTGCTAAATTAGAGATGCTAACTCCTGTGTTGTCAACAAGATAACTCATATGAGTACACATACTCCAAGGTGTCTAACTAATAAATAATAATATAACGCATTGACCTAAGTAAACTTAAGTAAAGTGTAATAATAATTAATTATTTACACTAACAGTCTCTTACAGAAACCTCTTGAACAATGTTCTCTACCTTGATTATTGTGTCATTACTATATTCTTCATGTGTCATCCTACTTTTCTTTTTAATTTTAAATATTGACTTTGACTTTCTATACATTATATGTTTTAATCCCGATAGATATTCTATGTTCAGATAAGAATTTTGATCCCCTTTTACCAACAAGACATAGATTCTTTGATAGGGTATGTCGTCTAATAAGACAAGTCTTTAAATCATTTAGAATTTATTCTTCTAATAAGAAATAAAACCATTAAATTGCTTCTCACTATTTTTTCTAGTATCACCAGATAAATCCTTTATAGTCATACTTATGTGCCCTTCTCACTATTCTCATATAATAATCATATGATTATAAGGTAACAAGTCAAAATAATATGCCAAGTAGTTTAACATCAATGACAAGTAGTATAACAAATTATCATTCAATTCATTAAATCTTCATCAATAAATTTTCAAATAAATTATGCCAACATTAATAGACCTAGAATTATTACATAATCTCCATGTTCCTTCCTTCTTAGGTGCTTAGATTGCAAGGAATACACATGGGCTCAAGCTTTTCCTTATTAACCCTCTATCTAATAAATCATGTATCTGTTTTGTAAGTTTCTCATTATTCATAGCGATGATCTTGTATGCAATCTTATGAAGGAGTGTAGCTCTTGGAACAAAGTCTAGTTGATGGCTAAATTCTCTAGTAGATGGTAGTGTAGAAGGTATGTCTTCTACAACTATTCCCTTATACTAATTTAATAGTTATCTGACTTCTTTAGCACCAACTTCCTTTCTTTTACCCTTAGTCTTATCTTCCTTCTTTTTCTTTTCTTGTTTGGATAGGATGGCTAAGGCATAACATGGGTTATGTTGCTTCTTCGTGACTTTTAAAAACTATCTTCCTCGTATGCACATAATAATGCCTTCTCTTTGTTTATCTATGTTCCTCTCAAGTAGTGGTCTCAAAATTATACCTAAATCTATTTTTCTATGATAATTTAAGTATTCTTCCTATCATCATGTTAGGCTAAAAACTACCTATTAGATAATTGACTTGGGGGGTCAATCAATTACAACTAGTTATCCTATATGCCATAAAACACTTTAGTACCAATTTAAAATTTATAAACTTTCTAATGAACACCTCAGTAACCACATCCAACATATCAAATGAAACTTTTAAACCTTTTCCATCAAATTTTTATCTTATTATTCCTTACTATACCAAATATCAGAGAAATCACTTAGAATATACCAAGTTGCAGCATTGAACAATTATCATGAAAGTAAACTTGCAACACAATAGGCATTTACAAATTTGACACAAAAATTTAACATGGAAAACCTATAAAGGGAAAAGTCACCTGCGAACCAACAACCCAAATAATTTCACTCTTCTGAATTGAGCTATGTTACGAGCCAACCTTGTTAAGGGTTACATGCACATTTTTATTGTGAACTTGTTAGAGGCTTTTCACTAAAGATCATCTAGACCTTATCACTCCTTAACATTTCTAAAAAGTGGCCTACTCTAAAGGATTTACAAACATTACTATTGAATGTCACAATATAGGATTTTGAAGACTTGTTAGATCCACTTAGTTAAGGGATTTAATCTACTAAAATGGAAAGAAAGTAATACTCAAGTGATCTATTAGGTTTTGGCACTACCTTGTTTGTTTAGATATTTTCTTCACTCTGTCTCATCCTTTTGATCTCTTTTTGACTAATTCACACACACACGCGTCTACTTAGCACTCCCTATGCTTTATCTTTTCAATTCAATTCTACTTGGTTCACCTTCTATCTTCTTTTCCCACTTCATTTTGCATAAAAAATATTAGAATAATCAGCAACAAGAAACATCTTGTTCATCCATTTAAAAAGATAAATTTTTCCTTTCCAAAATCATCTATATTTGGCCACTTAACCATGATTGTAGATCTCATATTCATTGAATTTAGTCACTCATAAAATAGACTTCCTTCTTGAACTTTGTACATGCAAGGTTTTCCTCTAATCCTTAAAAAAAACACATGACTATTGTTAAAAGGGTATTAAGATATCTGGAAGGAAAAAAAGATTATGGATTATGTTGATGACACTGTCCCTTCCACATCATGTATTATGTCACATATTTGTGTGCCACGTACTTGTGTAATGTGCAAGAATACATTTTTGAGTCCTCTTAGTGATAGTGATGCATATGACTAAATTTTCAAGGTGGACTATACAAAAAATGACCCTACATGCATTGAATAACCTCAGTAAGAGGTACTTCACATGAGAAACAAGGAGGTACATGTTGAGTCATGGACTCGTAATGTTACAAAAAGACTAAAAATTTAACTTTTCAAGTTATATTTAATATAAAATATTCGTATTTACAGTATAATAATTCACTTATAATGATTGTGCACTTATGTACATATGTGTATTCCATTTATATTCATTTTTTGATAGAGGAGGAGATGTCACAAGTCAAGGGTTCTACTCTTTTGGCCATTTCATTTGGCCTTAACACTTCCATGGTACGTGTATTATGTACTATTTGATCTCCTTCTTAGAGTAGTAACTACATGTGATTTATAATTTTTATGGTCATATTATTACATATTAATGTAATTTCACTAGCTACCATAGGAGGGAAATTTGAGGGGGTTGATGAATCACATGTTGACAAGGAGAAAGTAATTAAATATTTTTTATCATTTATGAAAATGTATACTTGTCACTCTTGCATACACTTTTTTAGTTTGCATGTTTTATTTGATAGAGTGTGGAATTAGAAGATGTCATGAGAGTGGCTCACCACTGAAGAGGCATATGTGTCTCCATTCTCAATGATATCCCTACAAAACATAAATGTATTAAAAATAAATAAAAATTAATCTTACTATCAAGTATATTTTGAGTTTTGTAGGTGACCCCTACTTTGAGAGAGGTAACACAACAAGGCTTTGTATAATTTTTGAACAAACCCATAAAGCTTGAAGAAACATCATTACCCTAGTTAATTTTTAATGCATTAAATTTTTTACATTTAATAATATAACTCTCAGATCAATTCCATGGTTGAAAACGTATAAAAGTTGAAGGTGACATTGCTAGCACTTTCCCTTTGATTCCTAGGACATATGTTAGGAGTGATTACAATTGGGGGAGGAGAGAGAGAGAGAGAGTATTTTTTTTTTTTACTATTGTTGATTCTAAAATTGAATTTTTATATTTGATTTGAAGAACCATATAAACTAAGTAATCTAACATTGGGTTTCACTTTTGTGTTCATGCAGAATTCATTAGAGATAAACAATAGTTTAAAGAGGCTCCATTTTGATGATCCACCAATAGAATAGGATGTCCTAGGAACATTTGTAATTACATTTTCTTATTTTGAGATGTCATATGACACATTTTGTAAAGATCAAGAGATGGTGTATGTCAAATTTTGTAAAAAACAATTTTATATATATATATATATATATATTAATAATAGAATGCTTTAATGTTGTATGCAATTGTTAATGTTTTGAAGTATGTTTTCATTTTATC
This sequence comes from Cupressus sempervirens, assembly GCA_028749045.1. Taxonomy (NCBI): domain Eukaryota; kingdom Viridiplantae; phylum Streptophyta; class Pinopsida; order Cupressales; family Cupressaceae; genus Cupressus; species Cupressus sempervirens. Next base: position 161,410,671 of record CM053792.1, on the reverse strand, counting down.
TATGATGTTCTTTATAATTATATAATAGAATTATAAGGTCATGAGAAGTACAATTTTTCATTGTATCTATGATGCAAAGTTTGTAACAACACTTTAATGATCTCAATAAGGAACGTCAATGTTCCTAATTTTGTTTTATAACAACACTCAAATGATCTCACCAAAGGGATCAATTATAGACCCAAACCCACACTCCTTGCATTAATGATGAAGGAGAATCTTGGGTCAATGAGAAATCTTGCATCAATAAAAACTATTCATTATTTTTTGTACCAATTTGTTGTTCATAAAGTAGCTATTTCTAATTTTGGTTTTTGGTTGTGCACAGTTGATATCATGTCAAGAACCTATCCTAGATCCTTTTCTTAAGTGTTAATACTCTAAGGTTTCATGTTCCTTGAGTTTTGTGTCATTATTTGTGGTCTCTATTTCTTGTAGCTTTCATCCAATGAGGCATGTATTTTTTGTTGGCATGGTTTTCATTGATGATGTGGTGTCTTGTGCAGTTGGGGATTGACTCCTAACTTAAAATAGGACCTATCTTTAAGATTATGTGATCTTATGTTGTCCTTTTCTTGGGTTTTGGTTTACTTTTCCAAAACTAGACCTATAATGTAATCAAATCCTTAACTAGCCAACTTGTGGCTTAGTTGGCTATATAAGAAGCTTGGTTATATGTAGGGTAAATAGATTCAAATAGTAGATTTTGGATTGAAGATAGTAGCTATGAGTGTAGACTCTAGTTTCATAATTTCTCTTGTATAAGGCATAACCCAGAAGGCCTCATAGTCAAGCATGCTTCTCTTTTTATATGAGAAGTTAAATAATTACACCTATTGAATGTTGCATATATCCTCTGATTCCTTGTTTTGCATTTGTTAATCTTCTATTTATAACTTTGAGAAAGGTAGTTTTTGGGAGGTTTAACTTGGGTTTACTCCACCTTCTTCCTACCTTGCATCCCTCAAAGAAGAGTTCTTTCTTCAGGATTGAATCATGGAGAACCTTATTGGATTTGGTTTTTGGGTGGAAAATCTAAAATCTAATCTATAACTTGTAGAAGGTTATGATCTTGTAGGAACTATTGTTAGAGTGGTTCGTGTTAGAGGAAATTTTGATAATGTTATTATGGACATGTTGAGGAAGATACCTCCAAGATTTGAAGTTATTGAGACATCCTAGAGAATAGGTTTACATCTCAAAAAATTTATTAATGATGAAGAAGAAGCACTATCCTAATCATGAACCTAAGGTTGAACAAGATCAAGAAATTCTTTTGAGAGTCATGTCTAAATATAATGCTTGAACTACTATTGAAGTACCTTTCTATCATGGAAGACTTCAAATTAATGTAGTATTTGATTGGATCTCTAAGATGGATAAGTACTTTGAGTATGAAGGTACTCTTGATAACAAGAAGGTTGAGATAGCAATCACAAAGTTGAAGGGTAATGCTTCTCTTTGGTGGGATCATTTACAAACTAAAAGATAGAAGAGTAAAAAAGAAAAGATAAAGACATTAGAAAAAATTATTTGGAAAATGAAGAAGAAGTTCTCCGTGTAGATTACCAAGTCAATTTATTAAGGAATTTGCAAAATTTGGAACAAAAGGACATGAGTGTGAAGGAATATACTAAATAATTCTACAAGTTGGATATCAAATCTAGACATGTGGATGATGAATTAGAGAAGGTGCCTAGATACCTAAATGGTTTGAGGACATCAATTCAAGATGACATCAGCTATGTTAAGATGGATAGTGTGGAAGAAGCATATCAGTACACTCTGAAGGTTGACAAAAAATTGGTGAAGAAAAATGAACAAAAAAAAAGAGGAAGAGGTGGAAAATTCCAAAGAAATAGAGGTAGAACCTATGGAGAAACTAGTAGATCTGAACTACAAGAGAAAGGAAAATCTGGTTGGAAAGATGACAATGTTGGAAAAATAGGTAATTAAACTAGAGGTAGCTATACTAGTTACTCTAGGAATAGTAATAATTGTAAGAGGTATGAAAGATCTTGGCTTAAAGGTACTTGTTATAAATGTGGTGAAGAAGGACATAGAGCTTTTGAATGTACTAATGTGATAAAAAGGTTGGAGAAAGTAGTGTAGACTATTTTTCTTGTGAAGAAGTTGTTGAATTACCTAATGAACCTAAGAATGGTGAGAATATAATGATGAGAAGGGTCTTGTGGAATGAGAAATCAGATGAAGGATCCTCTTTGAGGCATTTTTTTTTAAAAACTATATGTAAAATTGATGGAAAATTTTGCAAAGTGATCATTGACAATGGTAGTTCAAACAATATCACTTCTAAGGAACTAGTAAACAAGCTAAAGTTGTAGAGGTTGAGACTTTTGAACCCTTATCATGTTGTCTAGATTTAAGATGATCATAAATTGTTGGTAAGTGAATAGTTCCTTGTAGAATTTAAGATTGGGAATTACTATGATGAACTCTTGTGTATATTATGCCTAGGGATTGTTGTCATGTTTTGTTGGGTATACCTTGGCAATATGGTAGGAAAGCATTCCATGATGGTAGATTGAATCAGTATACTATTTGGGAAAACTAGAAGAAGAAGATTTTGTTACCTTTTATTGGAAAACTTGATGAGAACCATTGTCCTATAGTAAGAGTTTTTTTGGTGAATGGAAATCAATTTTTTTAAGATACGAAGGAATAGAACATATATCTCACCTTTACTCCTAAGAAAATTGAGAAACAAGATGAACTTGAACATGCACCTGAGATAAAATCTTTACTAGATGAATTTTAGGATGTAATTTCTAAGGATGTACCTGATGGATTTCCTCTTGTGAGAAGTATTAATCACTATATGGTTTTGGTACTTGGAGCTAGGTTACCAAATAAAGCACCACATAGACTAACCCCTATAGAGAATGTTGACTTGAAATAACAAGTTCAAGAATTTCTTGAGAGAGGTGTCATAAGAGAAATTTTGAGTCCTTGTATAGTGCATGTTGTATTGCCACCTAGGAAGAATGGAGAATTCGCACAAATTCCATAGCTATAAATAAGATCACAGTAAAATATAGGTTCCATTTGCCTAGGATTCTTGACATCATGGATTGTTTGAGTGGAGCTAGATACTTTACCAAAATTGATTTGAAAAGTGGATATCATTATATAAAAATCAAAGAATGAAATGAATGGAAAATTTCTTTTAATATTACTGAAGGATTTTGTGAATGGTTGGTTATGGCTTTTCATTTGACTAATGCACCTAGTACTTTCATGAGATTTATAAATGAATTTTTGAAGACATTCTTGGGAAAACTTGTGATTGTATACCTTGATGACATGTTGATTTTTAGTAAGACTAAAGAGGAACATCTTGAGCATATTGGACAAGTGTTATAGAGATTGAAATAGGAAAGGTTATTGATTAACCTGAAGAAATTTTCTTTTATGAGAGAGAATCTAATATATCTTGGTTTCATGATTCTAGCTAACAGATTGAAGATGGATCATGAGAAGGTAAAAGCTATATTAGAGTAGCCTATACCTATAAGTGTTGGATAATTTAAATCATTTCATGGGTTGGCAAGTTTTAACAAAAGAATTATCAAGAATTTTAGTTCAGTATGTAATGTTAAAGTTTGTAGCTATGATAGAGATCTTTATCTCTCAAAATTTGGATGGTATTACCTTTATTGTCATCTTCAGCTATAAAGGACACTAAAGTTTAATTTTTAATATTAAATGTAAATGACATGTGTCATTTACATGCATTAAGGCATCAATATTTGAAGAGTTATAATTAGTTATAGGAGTTATGAAAATCTCAAGAGACCTTTAGTTATAATGTGAAAAGTCTCTCCCATTGTTATATATTCTCATCAAGCAAAGGATATTGTACACTTGAACATTTCATTATCAATAAAGATGTTTTTGTGTTGTGTGGTTGGGTTTTTCCCTTTATTCCAAAAGAGTTTTCGCAAGATAATTCTGGTGTTCTTTGCTTTAGTTTTTCTCTCTTTCTTACTATTGTTTATCACCATTGATTTTTGGGCTTTAGATTTAACATGGTATCAAAGCAAGGTTGCAAGGTTATTCAATGCCTTCCATCTGAACTATCATGGGTAGATATCTATAAATGATGCTCAAATTGATTATTAATTAGGAAGTTTTCCTTGATCTTTGTCTCTAATAATTGTGGAGTCTCTTATTAAAATTTTAATATTAGGCTTCTACATTTTGTTCTATATTGATTTTATAAGATGTAGCATTAAGTCTTTTCATGCTTCTATTCAAGCTAGGATCATGGTTGGCAATAATTGTTGTGCATGGTTGCTAGCAAATATGAGATATGTTTTGGAATCTGGGTGGCCATTGAGTTTTAGAAGAAAGGACGACATAACCCATCTCAAGCTATCATCAATGGAGTTATTTTATTTTTATTTTTAATTTGGACCAAAATATTGGTACCACCTATTTGTTGTTAATATGTTTGAGTAAGATACCTTATTGCATTCTTTTACTTGTGAAATTCTTTGGCATTTTTTGTTATTGTTTTATCATCTTCAAAGAACTACATTAACTGGTTGTTTAACTTATAATGAATAAGAAAGTTATGATTCATCTTTTCAAACCCTAAAAGCCTTCTCATTTCTCTTGAAACTTTTGTTTGCATCCAATATCTACTTTGTATTGTCATAAACCCTCATTTGATTTGTCCAAAAGAAAAATATTATCAAGTTAAGTGTTCATCTTTTTTGTTGTAGTAGCCCATTTTGGAGAGCGGAGTTTTGTGATCAAACCAATCATACTATTGGATAAACAATTCTTGCTTTTGGGTTACTCTTGCAGAAATTTGTATGAATACTTTAGATTAGTTTATAGGTTCTACTAGAGGTATTTTGCACTATGTTTTTAGTGTAGTCTTACCATTCATTTGGATAGTGAACTGAATCACTTTGAACAATTTGGGAAATAATTTCAAAGTTTTTTTTTCAATATTCGAGTGGTGCTTTGCAAGAGAAAATTTTGAACAATATACTTCTCCTTCTCACCTCCTTTACAAAGTGTGAAGATAAGTTTTAATTACTATGTTTATTCTTGGTTTTATTAACATATCTCATGCTGCCTACATCTATCTTTATTTTTGTTACCTTCAGTTTCTCTTTCTCTTCTTAACATCAGCTTTTTTTTATAAAAAAAATGTTATCTTTCTTGGGAAATGTGGAGTCTTTCATTGGTTCTCACCTTTTGATGCATTTATTTTGTATTTGGTAATCAATCTTCAATTTGATTTTGGTTTCTCTCGTATTGGCTCTTACATTTTATTGCAATATCTTTTCAAATTTTTATTGAATCTTGTAAGATCTACACATCTCTGACTATGGGTGCAATTTGAAAGGAAAGAGATAATATTATTATAGTAAAGATGAAGTTTTTTCCTATGCCCAAGGTATCTCATAGAAATCTTAAAGATGAGAAGATAGACAAAAGTGAGGATGAAGTTTCCTCTTGGCTCGAGGATGAAGAAGAGGATTGGGTTCCCCCTATCTAAATTCTTTGATAATATTATTATTATTTATGTGAGGAAGAATGATTTAGATTAATCATGTTGTGTGGTGATCCAACAAACAAATGCATATTCAAGATAAAGTTGGACTAGTCAGCTATATATAAGAAAGTGCAGGAGGTAAATAAAATGGGGACAAATATTATGTAACTATGATAGAACTGGAGAAAGATATGGAAATCTACTCGAATAAATCAAGAGATAAGTTTTCATTTTAAACATTGATTGTCTAATCCAATCTTAATTTATATGTAATGGTTTCTTACATTAATTCTAGTGTTGTATATGGTTTCATGCATGATCAAGACGATTATTCTTTAAATAGATAAGTATTCTAACTTTTATATTTTGGAAGTATGTTTAAATTTTTTGATTGTAGGGTGCATCAAGATATGAATTAGAGCTCAAGGGGAGATGTTGATCTTTAGAGGGAGATTTAAGCATTCAGAGGGAAGTTTCTTACATATTCTTTTGTGATATTTGCTTACAGTCTTTAGATTTTAAAATGATCAAATATTGAGGAGTAATGTATGAGTATTTTTGTGTAAAACTTTGAGCATTGTGACCTCTAATTTTTTATTTTTTTTAAAGATGGATACTTGAGGAAGCCATTTTTTGAAACAAGAGGACTTTCCTAGCTGAAAGAAGAATCACTTAGATTATTCTTTTAGGATTATAATGGAGTTTGCTAAAGAAATTTATTCAAGAAAATAAATATCTCTTGATGACATGCATGGTGTTTTCTTGCAACTTATTTTTGTGTTGTCATTTCATGAGGAATAGTGAATATTCTAGTATTGATTCCTATTAGAATTGTCATTAATGCCTACTTTCGTTGCAGGATAAAAGCAATGATTAAGACGGAGATGGTTTAGCTTCAGAGGGAGGCTACACAATTAAGAGGGAGTATTTATGGAATCCCCACCACTCTCATATATGCTTGTGATGCTTATAGAATTTGTAAAATTTGACTTAAATGGAACTAAGTCTTATTTTATTATGCATATTCTTGTGTGAATAAATGAGATTGTAAGATCAGCTATGATAACTCTTTCACTATATGATAGTGAACATCATGTTGAGAGAGACCATGATGTCATCACATTGAGAGATTCCTATGATGGGAGTTGGATTTCATGTTGAGAGATTCGATGAGAGTTCATGTTGAGAGAGTCCATGATAAAATGTTTAGCTGAGTCTTACAAATCTTTTCATGTTGAGTGATTTCATGAATATGAGTGATTGTTATAGGTTTTCATGTTGAGTGATTCCATGAATATGACTCATTGTTACAATTTTTTATGTTGAGTAACTCCATGAATTATGGTTTGAATTCAAATGATCAGAATTTATCATGGACATTTTTGATTGTAGCTTTATGTGACTATTCAACTAAAGATCTCTCTCTTGCTAAGAGAGAGTGTTAAAGTTTGTAGCTACGATAGAGATCTTTATCTCTCAAAATTTGGATGTTATTACCATTATTTCCATCTTTAGCTATAAAGGATGCTAAAGTTTAATTTTTAATATTAAACGTAAATGACATGTATCATTTACATGCATTAAGGCATGAATATTCAAAGAGTTATAATTAGTTATAGGAGTTATTAGAATCTCAAGAGACCTTCGATTATAATGTGAAGAGTCTCTCACATTGTTATATATTCTCATCAAGCAAAGGATATTGTACACTTGAACATTTCTTTATCAATAAAGATATTTTTGTGTTGTGTGGCTGGGTTTTTCCCTTTATTCCCGAAGGGTTTTCCTAGGATAATTCAGGTGTTCTTTGTTTTAGTTTTTCTCTCTTTCTTATTACTGTTTATCACCATTGATTTCTAGGCTTTAGATTTAACATGTAATGGTATGATAGATACTATGAGAGGAGATAAGAGAGATTTTAAATGGACACAAGGAGAAAATAAGAGTTTTGAAACATTAAAACCAAAGGTTGTAGAGCTACCTACACTTGCCTTACCCAATTCTACTAAGGTTTTTCAAGTAGATTTTGATGCCAGTGGGAATGCGATTGGAGCTATTTCAAGTCAAGAAGGAAAACCTCAAGCTTTATTTAGTGAGAAAGTGAATGATTCTAGAAGGAAATACTCAATTTATGATTAGGAATTCTATGTTATTGTTCAAGCTCTGAAGAAGTGGAGACATTATTTAATTCCTAAGGAATTTATCTCGTATAAAAATCAAAAGGCCTTGCAGTTTATTGGAAGTTAGAACAAACTAAATCAAAGACACATGAAGTGGGTTAAATATTTGTAGAATTACACTTTTGTGTTGAAACATAGAAGTAGACAATCAAAAAAAGTTGTTGATGCTTTGTGTAGAAGGAGTTTTCTAATATAAATGAAGTTTTAAGTGCTTGTTAGGATTTAAAGAGACAAAAATACCAATTAAATGAAAATATGGTCAATAATAGAAACTGATAATCCACATATAAGATAACACAAATATTTAACGTGGTTCACCCAATCCCTAGGCTACATCCACCAAACAGCAAGTCCAATATTTTTATTATCTAATTATTACAACCTGATTAATATTTGTAATTCCTTACAGCTCAATACCACTATAAGAAACTATTATCGTATGACACACTTATGAAACACCTGACCCTAAGCCATTTTATTCAATATTTTTGCCACTTTAGGGTAATAGTTAGTTACAACATGTCAACCCAAAAAAATTCTGATAAAATAGGTCCAAAAAATTTGGGGGGTTACACCCATGAACCTCTGATAGTTGTCACCTATTGGTCAAGGTTGTATTTGTGGGGTGCCATCCCCAAAACCCCACTTAGAGCCCAACCCAACCCCAAACCCAACCAAGGAATTATGGAGAGTGTATAGTACTTCCCTGATCAGTCACCACAAACCAATAGTGCTTGGTTTTAATGATTCAAATATTTTATATAAAATTGACCTAGATTTTGCATATTCTTGGAGAGCTTGTAAGTATCATTTGATAGTTGAACAAGATAAGTGGATTAACTATTTCATTTAGGATGACATGTTGTTCAAAGGAATTCAAATTTGCATACCTAGAGGATCTATGAGGAGTAACATCATTAAGGAGAAGCATAATAGTGGACTTTCTAGACACTTTGGAATTGATAAGACACTAAAGTTGATTATTGAAACATACTATTTTCCTTAGATGTATAAGTATGTTCAAAAATTCATGAGGTGTTGTGGAGTTTATCAAGTAGAAAAATGAACTAGTCAGAATTTGGGATTTTATTCACCTTTGCCTATTCCTAGGAGACCTTGGGAAGATATAAGAATGGATTTTGTACTTAGATTTCATATAACTCAAAGAGTTTTTTATTCTATCTTTGTGGTAGTGGAAATATTTTCTAAAATGGCACATTTCACACCTTTCAAGAAAGCATCTGATGTAGTATAGATAGTGGAACTATTTTTCAAAGAAATGGTGAGGTTGCATGGATTTCCAAAGATGATTGTTTCAAGAAAAGATACTAAATTCACTAGATACTATTGCAAGACACTTTCGAAGAAGTTGAATGTTGATCTTAATTTTAGTTCTACATTTCACCCTCAAATAGATGGACAATTTGAATTTGTGAATAGAATCTTGGGTAATTTGTTAAGATGCTTGGTTGGAATTAAGCCTACAAATTGGGACTTGGTCGTGATACAAGTTGAATTTGCATACAAAAAACCTTTGAATAGAAGTACTAAGAAGGCACCTTTTGAGATCGTCAATGGATTACACCATAGAGGAACTAAAAACCTAAGAGACTTGAGAAAGGAAGAAAAGAGTAGTGTTAATGCTAAAGAGTTTGTGAGTTTCATAAGGGATTTGCATGATGATGTATGAGTTACCTTGTAGAATAGTAATCAAGAATATAAATAGTGAGATAATTAGAGGAAAAGATATAAATATTTCAATGAAGGTGATTAGGTAATGGTTCATTTAAAGTAAAATAGATTCCAAGTTGGAACATATAGCAAATTGAAGATGAAAAAGTTTGGGCCTTGCAAAATTCTAAGAAAGTTTGACAGTGGAAATGCATTTGAAATTGAGTTGCTTGGAGATATGAATATTTCACTGATATTAAACATTTCAAATATCTTTGAGTACCATGACCCTGAAAGTGAATTAACTAATAATCCAAATTATTCAAAGAAGAAACAAGAGAAAATTGAAAAGATTTTGAATAACAGAATAAGAAGAAGCTTTAGAAGAAAGGATTACAAGGAATACCTTGTTCAATGGAAAGCAAAGCCAATTGAAGATAGTTCATGGATATAAAAAAATTGAACTAATTTTTAATGATTTATGTCAAAACACTCCTGATTCCTGATGTGTAAATTGTTAGAGTAAATAACTATTGTTTACACTTTTACTTAAGTTTACTTAGGTTAATGCATTTAGTTATTAGTTGTCATCTAAGAGTTGTTAACAACATGAGATTTTGTTCCTATCTAAGTCATACTTATCTTCTCACCTTGATCGAGGATAATCCACATTTTGTGGATGCATTCTTAGTTGTCAAACTTATCTCCTAGCACTTTCTAGCTTGTTCTATAAGCTTCCTAGAGGCCTTTATATTCGAGCTCTCCTATTGTAATTATATATCTTTTCATAGCATATTGTATAAAAATTTCATTTTCACATTGTTGCAATATAATTTCTCTTTACTTCAAGCTCTTGTTCCTTCCTTCTTTGGTTTCTCTTCAAGAAAGTTATTTGCATGTAGGTGATCTCAGTACACTATGAAGTTAGATTTCATCAACTTCTACATGGTATAAGAGCCTCCCTAATGCTTCTTGGTTGAAGGATTTTTGAAGCCATGATTCAGAGACACAAACCCTAGTTTGTTTGTATTTTTTTCTTCAATCGGAGGAAGAGCATCTTTCTAGACCACTTTGTACCTAAATGGATGCTGTCATTGAGTTTAGAAGGCTCATTGTAGTTAGGATTCATATAAAATTTGTCCATTTTGGTGACTGTAGCTCCGAGAGGCAAAAAAAATTTACGCAAGAGGCTATACGGATGCATTTATTGCAATTTTTCAAAAAATAAAAATAAAAATTCACATGCCACCATAGCACCATTGCCACTTGGCCAGTGTGCCACCCTAGCACCACCACCACTAGAAATAGCACTACAAAGCCACCATAGTACCACCCATCTACGGCTATTTCTCTAAGGCCACCGCTGCACCACTGGCAGGCCTCCCACCACCCACTATGACCCATGGTGCCACCCTGTTTCACAACTCTACTACTACCTCCATTAGGTTCCATCGCCCACCTATAGCCCCTACCACATCTATAGCCTATGTGGCATTCTTGCACAATTGGCCAATTTTTTGTGTGCCACATAGCACGGGTGCCACATTGGCACTTACCACATGGCTTGTGCCACATCAGGACCCAATCAGCTTCCTACCATGTGGCACTTTTTTGTTGTGATGGCCCCCGGACCATCAATTTTAGTATCATGACTTGCTAGCATTAGCACTACATTAGCACCCCTGCAAGCACTCTAGGCCCTTTATTTACTTATTTTTTTGGCCTTAACTTAAGCATACAGAAGTTTTTTTTCAATCTGAAAGAAGCACTAGAAATTTGGTTCCGAGATAGAGAATTGGTGTAGGTATTTGCAAGTTTGGCTACAGTTTTGTGGCTCATTTTTGTAGTCAAAGTTGGATGTTTTGTTTTTCACTCTAGCGAGCTTTTCTTTTGCATCCCATCTCCATTTTATGAGAATATTATATTTTTGAAAAGCTAGTTTTGTCATCTTTTTAGAAATGTTATCATTTCCTTCAAATTTTGCCCCATTCTCTTTCTATCATTCTTTTGGCATTTTTACTCTATGGTGGATATCTTAAGTGTTCTAGGTCTGAGGATCATTTTCATGGCATCGAATCTTTTGTTTAGGCTATACTATCTTTTGTATTAGCTTTTTTCCTTTTTGATCATTTTTTATATCATTTGTAAGAATCTTTATGCAAAGACACTAAGATAAAGTGCCACTCTTGCATTTTGGGTTCATGAACATTGTTTTGAGATAGTTGTACTCACACTATTTTATAAAACACCATGGGGGGTTAGTTTTTGCTATTTTTGTGCCCTTTTCCTTTCTCAAGTGAGTGTCCCTTCCATGAAATTAGCCTCATGATGTGTCAGTGACACATGCTTTTATAGGTGTTTGTACCTCTTCATCTCTCTCATTGTTCTTAGTTCTTTCTGTAGAGGATTTTGTCCCACTTTTTCAATTTCCCGTCACCTCACCCCATCTACATTAAGGGGGGTAATTTTTTTGTTCTAATGCTTCCTTGGTTTGATGGTTTGATAGTGTGAGCTATGTATTCAGTATTTGATCCTATATACTAGACGATTGCAGTGGTTGGCTACCTATGCATTTTGGTGAGATGGATCATCTACCATATAGACACTCTTAGTTTGTGCCTTCTATTTTCCATGGAGGTTCTTTAGATCAAAAATTTCTTTTTGATAGAGTTTGTAGCTTCGTCATGCTTCAGTGATGCTCTTCATGACCTTCTCTTTGTTCTTGTTTTCTAGGACATTCTACTAGTTGGAGGCTTCTTCAATCCTTCACTATGTTTTCAGCTATCTCTTTATGGAGAGGGGTTTTTCTCACTGGGTTTTCTCCTTTGTCTTTGGTTTATAGAGATTTATTTGCATTTGTATATGGGTACCTTACATGGCCTAGTTTCTAGGACCCATTCTACATTTCATCATAGCTTTTTTGAGCTTAAGTGCATTCCCCTAAGTTGTACTTAAGAGGGGGTGTTAGAGTAAATAATTATTATTTATGCTTTTACTTAAGTTTACTTAGGTTAATGCATTTAGTTATTAGTTTTAGTCTATGAGTTGTTGACAACACGAGAGTTTGTTCCTATCTAAGTCATACTTATCTTCTCACCTTGATTGAGGATAATCCACCTTTTGTGGACATATGCTCAGTTGTCAACCTTATCTCCTAGCACTTTCTAGATTATTGTAAAAGCTTCCAAGAGGCCTTTATATTCGAGCTCTCCTATTATAATTATACATGTTTTCATATCTATTAGTACCTAATATGGACAAGATTTTAAAACTTCAAGTGCAGAGTTTTTGAACCACTTCAAACTGAAGTTTGAAGTCGTTCAAAGTGGTTCAAAATAGTTCAATTTTCTCATACAGGTTTAATTATCTACTCTAAAAGGTTCACATGTACAATTCAGTGTCTTCATTTCAAAGTGGTTCAAAGTGGTTCAATTTTTTCAAAGTAGGGTTCAATGTGGCTTCTTCCAGGTTTAGAAAATTTCATATGGAGTTTTGAACCTCTTTCAACTAAATTTCAAAATAGTTCAAAGCATTTCAAAGTGGTTCGACTCGATTGGAATAGGTTCAGTGTTTCTTTGTTTCAAAAGGGTTTATCTCAAAGGTTCATCTACTTATCAATTTTTAAGTTTAGCTTCTAGTTTCCAATCTGAGTTCAAGTTCAATGGTCTAAAGACTCAGCTTCTACAGATTTAATTTGTAGATTTCGAGGATCAACAACTCGAAGTTCAGAACTGATTTAGTTCAAAGCCACATTCACTGTTTCAAAAGTGCAGGTCTTGAATATGCCATAAAAAAATAATGATGGAGAGCCTAGTGATTTGAAGATGGTTAGAATGCATTATAAATCCACCAAATTGATACAAACAAAGATGAAAAATATAAGACTCTTGCTATTAACTTTATAATTCTGATTTTATGACACTCATATAGACCCTTAAATAGTGACCTGTAATTTTTGGCTCAGACATAATTTTCAAAATCTCTTTAGTCAAAATGTGAAAAACTAGGATTGTGACAACATATCCAAAATTCAATAAGATCCAACTATGTAATAATTAGTTATGCCCCCTGCAATCAGACCTATTTTTACTATCAAAATTATTTCAAATCCACCCAACATCTTGAATATTTTGTTTAAAACTAGATCATTCAAATGACAAGTAGCTGCAAGTGAAAATTTGGGAGAGGGAAAACAATATTATAATGTTTAATAATACATTATAATTACCCTCGACACTTCATCATTCCAAAGGCAATAAGATATGTAATTTTATGTAAATCTAATATGAAGGCAAGTAGATAGAGCATCTCCAAGAATTAGTTACATAACTGAAAAGCCACGGGAAGAGGGAAACCAAACAACACCCATCCATACCTATTAATTACAAAATATCAGAAGAGGAAGGAGTTCCATTTTTGGTTTTCAGAGATTGTAGACTGGGTGCTATAGCAGGGAGACAACAAATTATGAGATTGCAGGAGAGCTGATTTTTGTTTTCTTTTCTAAACTTTGTGTTAGGAAGAATAGGGAATTTTGATTTTAATTTTTATGAAGGGAGATTCTATTTATTTGCAGATAATGATACTCATGCAATGTTTATTAAAATCTATGTAATTTTATGCATGTTAGGGAAGGGAGATTTGAGAGAAAATTGTATACTGAAACTTTGAGTCTATGCAAAGTTCTCTCCACTGATTTTTATCTTGGTATGACTTTTAGTTTTCCCAAAATGCATTTAGTATCACTATTTCCTAAATATATTTGATTTCAATAAATTCTTAAAGTTATGATTGTTGCTTTATCAGAACTTTTATTCATTATGTAATGCAGCATTTTGGCAAATGAACTTTGTGTCATCTACTGTTATTCGTTGTTCTTTTATTTTTAGTTTCTAAGCTTCCACATCTACTTTATGTTTAAAGGTATATGTTTGTAATCCTTTCATGCTTTTTGATTAAAAGCATTCATAATTCTTTGTAAATCATATATGGGAAGCTATACTCGGATAAATTCAGAGGGTGCTTACACTCTTTCAATAGTGAAGTCACCCAACTATTAATGCTGGTTAGTCTTCTAATTTGAGCAGTTAAAGTGATTTTATATATATTTCTTGAGAGAAAAATCTATTCACTAACATATTTTTGGTGACTCTACTGGGGAGGAAATGAAGATCATTTCCTAACATTAGTTTCCTCAGTTTTATGGTTATCTTTGCATGCAGGAGATTGGTGACTCTACATTACAAACCTATTGAATCTTTGATTTTGGAGTTTCAGCCTGTATTATGGCAACAGTTGCAACTCAGCCATAGGGGACTCAGATCGGACCATTTTCCATGGCCCTTTATTCAGCCTTACCAAAAAGATCATGGGAATACCTTCCCAAGTTTCATGGAGACAAAATGCAAGATTCAACTGATCACATCAAAGTAGTTACTATTGCATGTGGGATTCTTGGTGTGCAGGAAGAATATGTATTCATTAGATTATTTGTTCAAAGCCTTGTGGTAAATTCCACCAAATGGTTTCAGCATCTACAAGATGGATGTATCACAAATTGGGATGATCTTAAGGATAGATTCCTAGAGATATTTCAACCCATAGTTGACTACTATCAATTGTTGGTAAGTCGTATTCAAATTTAGATGAAAGAAGATGAATCTTTAAAGGAGTTCATTGATAGATTTAATTGGACTTTTGGTAAAATCCCTCTAGCCCACCAACCAAATGAAAGCAATCAGGTATGCTTCTTTATTGCTGCTATGGATGCTGAAGTCAAGTTTTGGTTACAATGCCTTGGAGTGTGAAATTTGGTAGACGTGCAAAAGGAAGCAATCAAGTTGGATGATGTCTTGATTCTTAGTGGTATGAAATCTATAAAGACTCCACCAATGAAAGAATACCTTTGTGGACAGTAATACTACATTGATGAGGAAGCTACAAAGAAGAAGCATGTTTGAGAAGAAACCAAATTCGCTCCCAATGTTCCTCTTTTTCAGAATCTAACTATTTTTAATGATGAAGATTTTCAAGAACCATTGTTGGCTGAAGATAATGCTTTAAAGATGATAGGGTTCTATTGTCTACATATTGAAGATAATGAGGAGTATGCAACTCAATCAGACAAGATAGTGACCAGCTTGAATGTACCAGTTGCAAGTGAAGGACTTGTTTCATATGAGTCAAATGAGGAGTTATCAAGGGCTGCCCCTTCTCTAAAAAATGAAGGTTGTACTTCTGAAGTTGCCAATACACTCTTTATTAATTATTCTGATCAGCATGATATGGTGTATCAGCAAGAGCAAAAATAGACAGATAGCAAAGGAGGGTATGACACTTCTCTCTTTGAAACTATTTCATGTATACCACAACAAAAGGAATGCTTATTATATAAAGTAGTGATGAAGCAAGGAGATCTTTCAAAGAATGTGGTTGGACAAACTATGCACTCTTTGATTTTTTCAATAAGCATTGATGATAAAAAGCCTTCACAAGTTGAAACATCCATGAATATTGATGAAGCGGAATTACATACTATGGTACAACATTTCACTTCTATCATGTTGCAGTAGACACAAGTGGAATGGGAGCAATGCTATTTTTATGATGAAGTTGGTATTCCCAAAGAGCAAGTTTCCTTGTAGCACGTGGTTGTTGAATTCATCCTTGCAGTCACCACAAGATGTCTGCTAATGCTAGTGCACTCTACATATCAATCACTCTTTCACACAGGCATGTATTTGTAGACACCTAAAAACCTTTAGAAAATAAAGTATTTTTATTTTCTAAAAAATTCCTGATGACATCATCATTTATTTATTAATTAATTATTTTATTTTTTTAATTTTTTTTATGCCATTAAATCCCTTTATCTTAATTAAAAATATTTAATTAAGGAATCCCTCCCAAAAATGTTTAAATCTTATTTAAACATTATTTCCTTATTTATTAATTATTTAATTAATAAATTGACCAAAAAACCCAAAATAAATAAAAAAATTATTTTTTGCCCAAAGCTTGGCCAATTTCCTTAAGACCACTAACCTCTTCCAAAATCTTCTAATCCTTCTTTAATTTTGATTAAAGGCTAATCCCATCATTTCCTACTCCTAATCCCAACTCAAAATATTTAATTAAGATTAAATATTAATCCTCGTTTATTAAAAAAGTTTTAATAAATATCTCCTCAACCCAAACCCTTGAAATAAATAAAACTTTATTTATTTCCTAAAAATCTAATTTATCCTCATCCTAAGAAGTTCTAGGCTCTTCTAGAAAGTCTTCATCCTCATCCTAGGAAGTTCTAGACTATTCTAGAAAGTCTTTATCCTCATCCAAAGTCTAAACTCTTCTAGAAGATGTCTTTAAACCTAATCCTAATCCTCTCCTAACCTTGTCACATTCCCTAAACATGGGTTAAAACTTACTAACCCAAGCCAAAGTTAACAAATATCTCCTCCTTCACCCACCCTCATTAAATGCCATCCACTTGCCTATCCCTAAGCTAATCCTAAACCATCCTAATCCATCCTCTAATCATTTGCACAAGCCTAAGCAAGCTTAAAACCTTCCTAATCAACCCCAAGTCAAAATTCTTCTCATCTCCCTCAAAATATCCCAACCATAAAACTTTATGAAGCCCACTAGGCCATAAATGACTCTTTCAAAGCTCTTTCATTGCTCTTATAAGCCATTATGAGGGTCTTTATGAAGATTTTATCCCTTGAGCCTCCTTTTTTGACTCATCCTTCCCCTTTCCTCCATCCTATCACCCTATGACATGTGTCACTCCCTGATTGGCTGTAAGGAAGCACAATCCATGTGCTCTCCTCTCATGCAATCTGAGCCCTCCATGAGCTTTTCCCCATCCTTGCATCTTAGCCCTCAATCCCTCAAGCCTCGTGCCTATAAATTGGATCCTTCCCCTTTGCAAAACAACACAATCCATGAAGTAAAGTCATAATGCCATTTTAAGAAGCCATTTTACATCAAAACCATACACTCACACCCAAATTCCAACTCCATTTGAAGCCCTTTTTGAAGCATAAGCTTGAGCATACATCCTATCTATTTAGACAAAGCCACTCAACAAGAGAGCTTCTCATTGAGAGAGTCCATTAATGGCTCATATTCTCAATTGAGAGTTCATATTAGTCTATCTTGAAGTTTATGAATTTTTTTTAGTTTGTAGAAGCTTTATTTAAATTTGGTTTCTATTAGCATACTAATATTGCTCATATACATTTTGGCACACCCGGTGGGACCCCACATGGGTCATCTTCATTAGCTTTTTTAGTCAAGTTTTGTATGTCATTTGCTAATTTTGGCTAATTTTGTTTGTTTTTGTGA
This sequence comes from Cupressus sempervirens, assembly GCA_028749045.1. NCBI lineage: Eukaryota > Viridiplantae > Streptophyta > Pinopsida > Cupressales > Cupressaceae > Cupressus > Cupressus sempervirens. Next base: position 161,392,938 of record CM053792.1, on the reverse strand, counting down.
TTGGTAGGATTGTATAAATTGGTTTTGTAGGTCCACATGAGCATGAAAAAGACAAAGGAACTCATAATCTATCTCATAGTGTTTGCAGATTTTTCAAGCTTATAGGTGGACAAAGCACTTGGAATTCTTCTTCCTCTTCTTGTCTATATTCTTCTTATTCCATCTACTTCTTCTTCTTCTTCTTGTGGGAGATCTTGGCCATTTTTTTTGAAGGAAGAAAAATCATACACACTTCTTTTTAGTGCTTAAAATGAACCCCTAAATCATACTTAAATCCATTAAAAAACTAAAAATTTGCAAAAAAAAAAAAGGGCTTTTAACAAGTGAAACTAAACCAATTCAATCATTTGCATCCTTGCAACATCAAAATTTTAGATGCATTCATGCAAAGTTAGGAACACTTCATTTTTGGAAATTCAAAAAGAACTTCAAGTTTTCATTTCAAAAGGTTCAAAATCAACACTAAGTGCACACTAAAATCTAAATCAAACTCAAAGCATCAATCAAGGATAAAATGAACCTCATTTGCAAATATTTTAAAGTTCTTTTAAAAATCTCATGAAAACTAAGAGTCCTAAATGATTGCCAAAAATTGTCCTAAAAGCTTTGTTATTTGTTCCAAACAAATGTCTTGTTGCAAAATCTTGAATGTTTCTTAGGTTTTTCATGCATCAAAACAATCTAGTAATATCATTTTTGGGCTTAAAATATGCAAACTAGAACACAAAATCTTGAATGAAAACCAAATTCCAAAGTCATTTTCACTTTTGAGTCCAAAACAATCTTGAATGATCTAAGGTTAAAACAAAGCACTTCAAAGTTCTTAAAACAACACACAAAATCTCAATCTTGAATGCTCAAAGGAAAAAAATTGAATGTTTAATCACTTGTCTTTGAATGCATGTTGCTAAACACACTCTTGAATGCCATGGATTAAAATAAAATTTTCCTTGAATGCATGATTAAAACAACAAATCCAATCTTGAATGCCAAGGCTCAATTAACCATTGCAATATCAAACACTTCATTTGGAGCTTTTAAAATTGAACAAAACAAATCTCTTTTCCACATGCAATTTAGGCAAAGTTTGATTTTTGGACATTTAAAAAACTTCGTTAAATTAAATACAAATTTGCAAAAATCAATTTGAGTAGTTCCTTGGACTCACCTCTTTTCTAATCACCCATCAATTCAACCATTGGTTGCAATCTCAATGCCATCTATGGGGATGGGTCTACTTGAAAAAGGTGTTAAATGTTCCACAATCTAACTCACTCACTTGGTCTTTGAACGTTTGCTTTAACTTTATCAAAATTCTTAAATGACCAAAACTCTAGATTAAATCGATCACACTTCAAGTTTGGGCACTAAAATTGAACAACTATTGACGTGGAGGGCCTCCGGGTGCACGCTTGACAAATCGAGTCTCACACATCTTTGCTTTGGGCTTAAAACAAAATCACACCAAGTCTTGAATGCTTTAAAGGAAATTAATTGATACTTGACATGGAGGGCCTCCAGGCACGCGAGTTTGCTTTTGTTGACCCTAACTCTTCTTCTTGTTTGCATTCTTTGATCAATTTACTTTTGTTGGTGCTTCAAGTTGGAATTGAACATTGTCTCTTAAACATGAGTGCTTGCAAAGTCTAGATTAGCACACATAAGAGTCAGTTGGTAAAAGAACAAGCATGTTTTTTTTAGCCCAAGGTCATCCAAGTCTTCTCTCCCCTTGTCGTCTTTCGAGGCCATCTTGGGTGCATAAGATTAGGATCCAAAACCTTATTTCTTTTTAAGAGGCCTGCTTGGAGATTTCATCACCCCTTGGACGATCTCAACTCCAGCGTTCTGGCAGAGTATAAGAATTGGGAGGTGAATCAAAAGACACCTCTCTTGGAATCAAGATTTTTATCACTCGGGCTAAGCCTCAAGGAACTTTATACTCTTGAGAAGTGAAAGAGGAGAAGTGGGTTACCGCTCCTCTCGGCTGTGTGACATCTTGTTGGTTTCATCTATGGATTTGAGCCTCACGTACCTTTGGGTATATCGAGGACTTCCTAGCTAAACCAATTGTTAGCCTTGTAGACAACCATCTAGACTGTTAATGTGTTTGAAGTAACTGATCGAAACATTTGTAAAACATACACACTCCTCAATGCAAGTATCACATTTTGAGAATCAAAAACTTGTATCTGGTTGTTCCTATCTATTGCTTGCTTTTTTATTTGTTGAATGAATGTTTTCTAAACTTGGTCAATCCTAGCTTAGGGTACACTTAGCATAGTCACTGCCTATTCCAGAAGTTGAACAGGTTGAAGCAAAATAATTGAGGTCTCTCAAAGCCAAGTAGATTCAAGAATTGATGTCAAAGCAACCCAAACCTAAACAGAAGTTCCACAAAGTTAAACTCAAACCATCTCAGGCATACCAAGAACTTTCAGCCAAGAGAAAGGAACTAACACCAAGTCCTCAAATTGCCAAACTCCACAAAGCAGAGGATAAAGCTACTGACAAAGCACTTCAAGAGGCCTGGTTAGAGCGCACCATCAAATTTAGCCAACATCCAGGAGTTAATCTTGCTTATGCCTTACCAACTAGGCATGATTTCTATGATTAGACACCCTTGTTTCTCCACACCTTCTTGGATAAGCTTCACCTTAGAGTCATATTTGTAGAAAAGTCAGCCATCTTAGGTTATCCCCTTAAGCATTATTAGCTCATCCATCTCATTTAGGACCAAACCATCTAGCTAGCAATCCAAAATCTTCACATCCAAGCCTTCAAAAATTGTTGTCACCTTGCTAAAAGTTTTCCATTCCTAAAATCTTTCAAAACCACCAATCTCACCAAGGTTATCCCTTTGAAAAAGCTTTTTCTAGGGTAATCTAGCTTTGCCACTTGTTATCCCTCATCACCTTGAGCTAAAGGTTGGGATCCACAAGTGGTCAATCTTGTGTTCTTCCTAAAAGATCATCAGTCTATCCTTAAGTTGACACAATCACCACCAAGCTTGCACATAGGAAAGCAGACCTTTTGTGCTTTGGCAACATATCTTTGAAGTTAGAATCCCCAACCCAATCCTCCTTAGATTTTGTCATATAGCTTTGCCTCAACCTAGGAAATCATTTGCATAGAAAAGCCTTCCTCCCTTTTGCATCCACCAGCATTTGTTGCATCTCATCCCTAGGAGCATTTTTCATGCCACCCGTCACTCGCTTAGCCAAGAAGAAAGAAACAATGGAGCCCTATCATTTGGATCAAACAAACTCACCCCCTTGAGCACTCAGCCATCCTTTAGCCCAGAGAAAGCTATGCCATCATCTACTGACATTGAATCTTTCATGAACCAACCAGGAAATGCAGTATTGGTAAATGCCATTATAGACAAGAACAAAGAGACAATCATGGCTAATTTTCGAAGGGACAATGTAGGAACCTTTGACTTTGGAAGACCCCCTCCATTATCAGATCCATCTCACCCATTGTTTGGGCAGCTGCCACCACCCATAGGCTCTTATGATCCAAATTATCCTCAATATATGCCAAAAGAGGAGCCCCCAGCCAATCCATATGATCCAACAGACCCAAACATACCATCATCCGCCTAATTTGAAATCTCCATGCCGCAAGCCAACCCAGCCACCACCACTCCATCCTTGGTTCATACCTCTCTACTCCAAACCCCCTTTACCCAAAACACCTCACCGTTCATGCCCTTCACTATTGTTGTTGCTGCTCCCCAACCCAGCCTTCCAAATCCACTCATCTCCCAAATTAGTGCTAGCATCTTTGGCCAACCTCAGCAATATACAATAGGGATGCTGCCCATGGGGCCGAGTAATCAACCTTTCATCACCCCCAGCTTGTTCACCATAGCCCAAAGCACAATCCCATCATTTCCATTAGGTCTTGGGAGCTCAGTGCCATCAGCCACAAATCCACAAGCTACTACCCTCACTCCACAAAGCTATCAAACCCCACAAGCTACTACCAATGTTCTACCCAGCTCTCAAGTGACCCAAGCTCCCGCCACCACTGTACCAAGCTTCCAAATCTAGCCACCAAGCTATCAAACCCCATCAATTCCATTTCCTAGCTTTCAATTCCCACCACCTCCACCACCAACTAATCCATTACCTCCTATTACCAACTAATTTTCAATGCCACTTCTAGGAGGTAACCCACCAATCCAGCCAACCACCAATTATTTGCAGGTACCATCCCAAATGGGGGTGCAGCCCACATACCTTGGTCAAACCCCACAAGCCCCCCAATCCTTTCTCCAAGATTCACAACCATCTTATACCTTACCTCCACAAAGCAATTCATTTATCCCATAGCCAGCTTATGTTCCTCAATCCCAACCTTAAATCCCATATCAACAGCAAGCCTCGTAGCACATGCAGCACTAAGCACCACCTCCCTCTCAGCAAACTGTCATCCACCATGCAGCTGCTCAAACAATGTACAATCCCTATCAAAAAATCCCTTACAGCCATCCATATTCAGTGGCCCCATCTAGTGCATACCTACCTCAAGGCACTCCTACATTGGGGGCACCCCAACCATCACCCATTAATTCAAAATGGGAAGCCATGAAAACAGCTTTGAAGAACATCCAAGAGGGAAATGATCCAAAAACTTTCAAGTTTGAGAACGTGTGCCCTTACCCTTTTGACAGAGCCATTACCATGACACCATTCCCCAAGCATTTTGAGACACCCAAATTTGACAAATTTAGAGGAAAAGGAGACCCTGTCACACATATCAAAGAATTTTGCATGCACTACCAAGAAGTGGCATACGATGATGTCTTCCTCTTGCGTCTCTTTCCCAAAAGCTTGGCCAAACTAGCTCTTGAATTGTTTTATAGAATCCCCTATGGCACAATTAAAAATTTTGCTGAATTATCTAAGGCATTTGTAGCCCAATATGCCCATCTTGTTGAAACAAAGCTATCAGTAGTTGATCTTGTCCACACCAAGCAAAAAGGTGGAGAAAGCCTTCTTGAATATTTGCAAAGATGGAAAACCCTTACCACCCGCATATCTTGCACCTTACCAGAGCGCCATTTGGTGAAAATGTTTATTGATAATGCCCATCCTAGCTTGGCTCACCACATGACCATGAACTGTTTGCAGACCTACAAAGATATCAAAGAGAAAGGAATGATCCTTGAGCAAGGACTCATTAAAGATGGTGTGGTCAATATTTACAAGGAAGCCAACCAAAATCAATCACATTCCAATGACAAGTCTAGGTATTGGAACAAAAACAAGCATGTTGCAACAGATGGCGTCACTGACACCAGACATGTGAATATTGTTGGTCCTTCTCACAACCAGTCTAACCCACCCTATCAACCAAATAATCAGCAAGCTATCAACTACCAATAGTAGAATAACCACAGCTATCAAATCCATAATCCAAGACCAAACTTTCAAGGGTCTAGCAATCAAGCTAATGCCATCAATGTAGCTGCAGGACAAAAGCCCAGATTCCAACCTACACCTAGAAACTATACCACCCTTGGTGAGCCATTAAATGTCATTTTTGAGAAATTAGTCAAGGAAAACCTCATCAAATTTCCTCCTACCCAACAAATTGACCCAAGCCAATCCAAAGCTGCATGGTACAAAGAAAATGAGTACTACAAATTTCATAGGGTAAAAGGTCACACTACCCTCAGATGCATGAAACTGAAAGACTATGTGCAAGACCTCATTGATCGGAAGGAAATCACTGTTGGTGCCCAAACCTCTCCCAATGCAGGCTTATAGATCTATCAAAATGTTTTTCCTCCTCACAACAATCAAAATCTTGGAAAAGAACCTATCCAAACTAACAACAACAACACCAACAACCGTCAGGCAAACCAACAGCATGGGAAGAACAATTACCACACTTCATCCTATATAGACTATGGTAGCCTTATAGGTTGTATATCTGAGAAAGAGCCTTCTATCAATGTTATCAATATCCAAGGACCAAACAATGAGTCTGCAATCACCACTCGAAGAGCTCGATTTAACATCGCAAGCCCACACGTTTCACCAGCACCATTAGCTCCATCAAAAAGCCAGTACAATATCTTGGAACACCTTGGGAACATGCTAGCCCAAATCTCCATTTTAAACCTTCTTCACACTAGTCATGTGTACAAGAACATCCTTGACAGTGCTCTCATAGAATCCCATGTCCCTTCTTATATGAATGCTACTGATTTTCATAATCTTGTTGGACACCTTTCATCCTCATGTGCCCTATCATTCAAACCCACTGACATACTCGTGGTCGAGCCAGATCACATGCTTTCGCTTCGCATAGCCATCATGGTATCCAATTTTTCTGTGAAAAGAGTAATGATAGATAATGGATCAGCCTTGAATATTTGCACCCTAAAATTTATAAAACAAGCTGGGTATACTGAGGCAGATATCATCAATGAGGTTATCAACCTCAAAGCTTATGACAACTTGGAAAGAACCACAGAAGGAACTATTTTGTTTCCAATCAAGTTTGGGCCAGTCATCCAAGAGACACTCTGCCATGTTATTGATCTAAACCTACCATTCAACATCCTCCTCGGTCACCCATGGATTCATGCCATGAAATTCGTTCCATCCACTTACCATCAATGTGTCAAATTTTTGCATCAAGGCACTGAGGTAACCATCCATGCCGATCCAGAACCCTTTGCTTACTGCAATGTAGTTGAAGCTTCATATACAAACCAAATCCCTAGAATTGATATCAGCACATCCATCGCCAGCTCATCCTTTACTTGTAATGACCCAAAAACCATCCTCACCTCTACCCTGTCTACCGTGAAGATCAATAACAAGGGTTGTAGAGAGTATAGTCTGTCGAATGCATTTTCTATCAGGATACTCCCACTTGATCCAGATGCCCATGGAGGACTGACATATCACAAAGCTAAGGAGATTCCACCTCCTCAATACAAATAGTTTGGCCCAACAACCTTTGTATCCTCAAAAATCCCTCTTGATGAGGAGCTCACTCCAAATATCAACAATTGGTTACATAAGGATGCACCTCAAAGGAATCAGGCACGCCTTGATCACTTCAGCCAGAAGTATCCCCAAGAACATAAGTTCATCACTGACAAATGGAACTATCAAGGTGGTGGTCTAGGACTAGAAGAAAGAGGCATGCAGTGCCCCATCGATGCACACAAGTGGGAATCAAAGTCAGGTCTTGGCTTTGGCATACCCAGAACTGAGGGCACCAATACGGACGGTCACGCTTTTTTGAACATTCACTGCGTCCTTGTTGAAATTGAAGACATTCCTAAGGAAGTTGAAAGGAGAGCCTACGATGATATCCTAGACCAAATCTCCCTCGGAGACTTTGTTCTCCAAGAACTATCCATCCACCTCATTGACCTACCACTCGCCCATCCACAACTCATAGATCGGGACCAACCAAGCATCATACACATTGATGAGTTCACATTAGAGGAAGCACTTATGAGATTCATGGGAGCTAAAACACCTCACAAGAAAACAAAGTCAGATTCTGCCTATATCTACAAGCTAGATCTCAAGGGGTATTTTAGAGAAAATCCCCAACCTAGTTCCGATACACCCAAAACTGGAACTAAGGTGAATCTGAGACTAGCTAAGGCAACAAAGAGAACCCCTCAGCAAGAACATCCAGAGCCACAAGCAAAACATGAGGATTTAGCATTACCTCCTCAAGATAATCAACCAGAGATATCTTCTATTCTAATTGAGGATACTAGGGAAGTCAACATCGGTTCTTCAGAGATCCCTAGGCTTGTTCACATTGCTGCATCCCTATCACAAGACCAAGTTGATCTCCTCTTTGAGGTCTTAAGAGAGAACATTGGCCAATTTGCATGGTCATATCAGGACACGCCAGGGCTTGATCCAAAGCTTGTAGTTCATCATCTTGCAGTCAATCCATAGATCAAGCCCATCAGACAAAAGGTTAGAAAAATGCACCCCAAGGTGGAATTACTGGTCAAAGCTGAGTTAGAAAGAATGTTAGCTACTAAGGTTATCTGACCTATCAACTATTCAGAGTGGATCTCCAACATGGTCCCCATCACTAAGCCTTCTGGTGACATCAAAATCTGCAGTGATTTTAGAGATCTTAACAAAGCTTGTACAAAAGATGATTTTCCCTTGCCCAACATAGATATGATTGTAGATCTTACAGCTGGACATGAAATTTTGTCCCTCATGGATGGATTTTCTAGGTATAATCAAATCAAGATTGCAGAAGAGGATCAGCATAAGATAGCATTCACTACCCCTTGGGGAACCTTTTGCTACAACATGATGCCTTTTGGCCTAAAGAATGTTGGGGCTACCTATCAAAGAGCTATGACAGCCATTTTTCATGATCTCATCCCTAGCATTTTGGAGGATTATGTGGATGATATCTTGGTCAAGTCTCATACCTTCATGGATCATCTTTTTGACCTGGAGAAAGTCTTTGATAGGTTAGCCAAATATCATCTCATGCTAAATCCCAAGAAATGTGTCTTTGAGGTCACATCTGGCAAGCTTCTAGGCTTTATAGTTTCTAAACAAGGTATAGAGATTGACCCCAAGAAGGTCAAGGCTATCTTAGACATGCCTCCTCCCCAGACACTGCGACAGCTTCATTCTCTTCAAGGAAAGCTTCAATCTATTCAGCGCTTCATCTCCTAGCTTGCAGATAAGTGTACACCATTTTCACATTTACTAAAGAAGGATGAGAACTTAAAGTGGGATCCTTTATGTCAGCGCAGCTTCGACCATCTCAAGCAGTATCTCATCAATCACCCTATCTTGGTTCCACCAGTTCCTAGTCATCCCCTAATTTTGTACATATCAGCAACACCTACTGCTCTAGGGGCACTTCTAGCATAGCTCGATGACTACAATAGATAAAGAGCCATCTACTACATTAGTAGAACCCTAGTTGGTTATGAACTCAATTACACTCCTATGGAAAAAGCTTGTTTGGCAGTTGTTTTCTCAACTCAAAAGCTTCTTACATGCTAAGTCATACCATCCAACTAGTCTCCAAGATTGACCCTCTCAATTATATGCTCTCCAGAAGAGCACTTATAGGCCATTTGGCCAAATGGGTTATGCTCCTTAGTGAATTTGACATCCAGTATGTGGACAAAAAGGAAATCAAAGGGCAAGCTATAGCAGATCACCTAGCTGATGCACCTCTAATAGATGCTTATCCGTTGATCACAAAATTTCCAGATGAGCATATCTATCTAATTGAAGAACAACCCCCATGGAAACTTTATTTTGATGGCTCATACACATCTCATGGATCAGGGGCAGGAATATTGTTGGTCACACCTCAAGGAGATTACATTCCAAAAGCATTCAAGCTACAATTCCCTAGCACCAACAATATAGCTGAATATGAGGCCCTCATAGCAGGATTAACGATAGTTGCAGAATGGAACATTGCTGAGCTACAAATCTTTGGCAATTCTCAGCTCATCATCAAGCAAGCCCTAAATGAATATCAAACCAAAGATGAAAAGCTATTACCCTACAAAGAGCTAGTTGATCATCTAACCCAGCATTTTACAAGGCTTTAGTTTACACAAGTGCCTCAAATACAGAACAAAGCAGCAGATGCTATGGCTACTATAGGCTCGCTCTTTGAAATTCCCCAAGCAGCTCCACAGTATGAGTTTTTAGTAGAGCAGCTCCTCACACCCGCCTATGCGAATGAGGATTCAAATCGTGTTTGTATCTTGGTTGGTCCCCAATCCCCTTGGTACCATGAGATTCACGCTTACCTTAATGATGGTATCATATCCCCTCACCTCACACGTACCCAACGCTAGAACCTCATCTGAAAATCATCCTGCTATGTTATCATAGCCAATACCCTATATCGTCAGGGTTATCATGATACTCTCTCTCAATGTATAGACCAAAACGAGGCCACGATGGTGTTAAAGGAAGTACACTCTAGACTTTGTGCTGCCCACACGAGTGGTATTTTCCTAGCACAACAAATCATTAGAGCAGGCTACTATTGGCCTACCATTGAAGAGGACTCCTGTGACTTTGTTAGAAAGTGTCTCCCATGTCAATAGCATGCAAATCTTGTGCACGCTCCAGCACAGGATCTACAACCTATTGCACCACCTTGGCCTTTTACTTGTTGGGGCCTTGATCTAGTTGGAACTATCACACCCCTCTCATCTGATGGACATAAATGGATAATAACAACTACAGACTATTTCACTAAATGGGTGGAAGCAGTCCCCCTAGTCTCACCTACAAGAGTTCAGGTCTCCAAGTTCATCTTGTACCACATTGTTTGTCGCTTCGGCATCTCATCCACCATCTTCACCGACCACAGAGGTAACTTTGAAAATCTCAACATGGAAGAATTATGCACTTCCCTTCGCATCCATCACTGCTTTTCTAGCCCATATTTCCCACAAGGTAACAGCCAGGCAAAGGCAACTAACAAAACCCTCCTCAAAATCCTAAAGAAAGTTGTCAATGATTCTGGCTGTGATTGGCACCTACAAATAAATCCAGCCCTATGGGCCTATCGAACTTCCTTCTGTACATCCATAGGCACAACTCCATACTCCATAGTCTATTATGTCGAAGCGGTACTACCTATAGAGGTTGAACTTCCCTCCTTGCGCATATCTTTGCAAGGGAAAATATCAGATGAAGAATATAGAGTAGCTCAGCTCACCCAGCTAGATCTCTTAGACGAGAAGCGACAACAAGCCTATGATCATCTCACAGTCTATCAAACTCATCTCAAAAGGAATTTCAACAAGAAGGTGCTTCCTCAACACTTTCAGCCAGGTGACATGGTCCTCAAAGAAAACATGAAAGTCCAAGAAGATCGAGAAAAGAAAGGCAAGTTTGAACCTACATGGCTTGGTCCTTATGTTGTCACTGCTTCCTTTGGCTCCAGAGCCTATCAACTATCTACACCAGAAGGAGAACTCTTGAATGATCCTACTAACATCATTCATCTCAAGAAGTTCTATGCTTGAAGATCCTTGTTATACCCAACTTTTGAAAAATACAAAAAAAATAGTGAAGAGAAATAAGCGTCCAATGGTGAAAACTTGGCAATTCAAGCGCCTTGGATAGGTACCTTGGTGAAAACCTGGTAATTCAGGTGCCTTGTGTATTAAGACTAATCCATTATCTATCACTATCCTATCCCTCATCCATTCACCCACCATCCCATAAAACACCTTCTTGTTCCCTTGCTGTTCCAACCAAATATCCAAAATCTAATGGAGCTTGTAAATACCTCTTGTATAGCTTGTAAAATTTTGTACCTCAGCTTGTAAAATCTTGTACCAAAGCTTGTATTATACCTTGTAAATCATGTACCATACCTTGTATATCTGAATCTTGTCCAAAGTGTGTACCATATTCTAGCTTGTAAATAATCTTGTATCCTAGCTTGTATCCTATCACGTGCACACACAAAACCCCATTTTCACTTAAGCTTTTTGCAAACCATCTACCTATCCACCTATCACCTATTATAGACATCCCATCCTTCACAAACATTTCCATCTCACAAAAACCAAAACATGAACAAACTTGTACACTTGTAACATATCTTGGTCCATCAACTTGTACATCCTCTTTAGCTTAGTACCATTGTATCTATCCAGCGTTCATGCCAGTTCATCCTTGATCATCATCTTGCACCCATCGCACATCTTGGTTAGCTATTCCAATGCATCCTTTAGCTAGATTTCCTGTCACCAAAGTGTTATCTTTCTTAGTTCAGCTTGCTAGATGCATCACTCATCCAAATCCACCAGCTTAGGTGCTCTCTGATAGGTCCTTGCAAGATATAGCTTTCCTCATGTCTGATCTTGGTCCGTTAGTACCTCATCCTACCCATCTTGTTGGCAAATGGTTCTCTTTTGGATTTTCACTTTCTTTTGATTTGGACTCTTCCCTGTTGGATCTTGAAATATCTTTTCCAAGCAATCTCCTTGTTCCCTCCTCAAGGTTGCCACAATTTTCCATATCATGGTATACTGTGAATGGGGCAATCAGAGCATAAGGTCTTGATCATGTCTTTTGCTTGTTTTCTTTTCTGCTTGTGGGTTACCCAGTGTCATTTCCACACTACTTTCTCTAGGATTCATGTGTGATACTGGGGCAATCCTTGCGTGTTTGTTTTGAGTTAGTTCGTCAGTCCTCTGGACAGTTGGTAAAAAGGCCTTGATGTTCTTGGTAACCTTGGAAATTAACCAATAGTCCTATAGCAAATCTAGTGCTCAACTACATGGTGGTACTTCTCTTTGAAGTATACCCCCACTCAAAAAGCTTCAATGGTTTTCCTTCATCTCCATTATCCCCCATCCATATCCAACATCTGTCTCTCCTACCCCAGCTTATGCATTAGTATCTCTTTGAATCACTCCTCACCTTTAGCTTTAGGGATCCATAATCCTAGTCTTAGGGATCCACCAAGCCTCATCTTTCGAGATCCACAATCCTAGTCCTAGGGATCTTCGAAACCCATTTTCGCCAATCTGACTCTTTGAAATCCTATTGCATCAACTTTATAATCCCCTCATCCATCTCCCCATCCTGGATTCCTGTTATAGTGCTCCACTCCTTCATCCTCTACAATCCCTTAGATCTTACGCTTGCTTCCTCTTGTGCCTCTGATTCTCCCTTTATCATTCTCCCATAGTGAGAGTTTGAGCTAATTCAGCCCCTTCTCTTTGCCCATTTGAGTTTCCTTGCTCATCCGAGATTCTTGCACTTTTCAAGAAGCCATCGAGCCTCGCTTTCTCTCCCCGCCACCTTCTTGAGGGGGCATCTCATAGTCCATTCTCTCCTCTTCTGCTCTAGCCTTGGGCATCTTATTTTCTTATCTTTGATGCCATGCCACTTACGGCATCACATCAAAGAGGGGAAAAATGTAGACACTTAAAAACCTTTAGAAAATAAAGTATTTTTATTTTCTGAAAATTTCTTGATGACATCATCATTTATTAATTATTTATTTATTTTATTTATTTATTTATTTTTATGCCATTAAATCCCTTTATCTTAACTCAAAATATTTAATTAAGACTAAATATTAATCCTCATGTTTATTTAAAAAGTTTTAATAAATATCTCCTCAACCCAAACCCTTGAAATAAATAAAACTTTATTTATTTCCTAAAAATCTAATTTATCCTCATCCTAAGAAGTTCTAGACTCTTCTAGAAAGTCTTCATCCTCATCCTAGGAAGTTCTAGACTATTCTAGAAAGTCTTTATCCTCATCCAAAGTATAAAATCTTCTAGAAGATGTCTTTAAGCCTAATCCTAATCCTCTCCTAACCTTGTCACATTCCCTAAACATGGGTTAAAACTTACTAACCCAAGCCAAAGTTAACAAATATCTCCTCCTTCACCCACCCTCATTAAATGCCATCCACTTGCATATCCCTAAGCTAATCCTAAACCATCCTAATCCATCCTCTAATCATTTGCACAAGCCTAAGCAAGCTTAAAACCTTCCTAATCAACCCCAAGTCAAAATTCTTCTCATCTCCCTCAAAATATCCCAACCATAAAACTTTATGAAGCCCACTAGGCCATAAATGACTCTTTCAAAGCTCTTTCATTGCTCTTATAAGCCATTATGAGGGTCTTTATGAAGATTTTATCCCTTGAGCCTCCTTTTTTGACTCATCCTTCCCCTTTCCTCCATCCTATCACCCTATGACATGTGTCACTCCCTGATTGGCTGTAAGGAAGCACAATCCATGTGCTCTCCTCTCATGCAATCTGAGCCCTCCATGAGCTTTTCCCCATCCTTGCATCTTAGCCCTCAATCCCTCAAGCCTCTTGCCTATAAATTGGATCCTTCCCCTTTGCAAAACAACACAATCCATGAAGTAAAGTCATAATGCCATTTTAAGAAGCCATTTTACATCAAAACCATACACTCACACCCAAATTCCAACTCCATTTGAAGCCCTTTTTGAAGCATAAGCTTGAGTATACATCCTATCTATTTAGACAAAGCCACTCAACAAGAGAGCTTCTCGTTGAGAGAGTCCATTAATGACTCATATTCTCAATCGAGAGTTCATCTTAGTGCATCTTGAAGTTTATGAATTTTGTTTAGTTTGTAGAAGCTTTATTTAAATTTGGTTTCTATTAGCATACTAACATTGCTCATATACAGTATTTCTCTAAACTAGTCAATGGGTTTACATGAGTGGATGAATGGATTCTCAGAGGTACAGGTTGCTAGCCTATTTTTGTAAATAATTTTTTGTTGTGCGTAGTTTAGCTTGTTGCTACTTTGTGCTTGCTGGTAGTTTAGGTGTTTGTTTTGTTGGTTGGCTTTGCCGTGCTCCCCTCCGCCCTCTCTGCAAGTAGCTTCCAATCTTATTTTCCTACTAACTCTATTGCCCAATGGATAAGGCACTCATCTTTGGCCATAGATTGCTAGAATTATTTGTTTTTGCATCAAAAATAGTCCCTAAGTTAGAGCCCAAATTAGTACCCGATATGGACATGATTTTAAAACTTCAAGTGTAGAGTTTTTAAACCACTTTGAACTAAAGTTTGAAGTAGTTCAAAGTGGTTCAAAATAATTCAATTTTCTCATATAGGTTTAATGATCTACTTTAAAAGGTTCACATGTATAATTCAGTGGGTTGGTTTCAAAGTGGTTTGAAGTGGTTCAATTTATTCAAAGCAGGGTTCAATGTGGCTTCTTCTAGGTTTAGAAAAGTTCATGTGGAGTTTTGAACCTCTTTGAACTAAAATTCAAAATAGTTCAAAGCAGTTCAAAGTGGTTTGACTCAATTGGAACAAGTTTAGTGTTTCTTTGTTTCAAAAGGGTTTATCTCAAAAGTTCATCTAGTTATCAATGTTGAAGTTCAGCTTATTAAACATTATAATATTGCTTTCCCTCTCCCAAATTTTGAAAATAATGTCTAAGTCAAAATTTACAGGTTACAATCCTTTCATGTTTTTTTATTAAAAGCATTCATATTCAATTCTTTTTAAATCATATATGAGGAGTTGTACTCGAATAAATTCAGAGGGTGCTTACACTCTTTCAATAGTGAAGTGACCTAACTATTAGTGCTGATTAGTCTTCTAATTTGGGTAATTATAGTGATTTTATATATATTTCTTCAGAGGACAATCTGTTCACTAACAATATCATATTGTATAGAAATTCCATTTTCACATTGTTGCAATATAATTTCTCTTTGATTCAAGCTCTTGTTCCTTCCTTCTTCAATTTCTCTTCAAGCAAGTTATTTGCATATAGGTGATCTTGGCACATTGTGAAGTTGGCTTTCATCAACTTCTACATAAATCATGTATCTTCTTACTATGGGTGTCTAATGTAAGAGCATCCTATGTCAATGAGCAATCTTACATCAACCAAAAATATTCCTTATTTTATGTACCAATCTATTATTAAAGTATACATTACTAATTTTGGTTCTTGGTTGTTCATAGTTGATATCATATCAAGGACCTATCCTAGATCATGCATACTCTGAGGTTTCATATTCCTTGAGTTCTATGTCATTATTTGTAATCTTGGTTTCCTATAATTTTCATCCAACAAGGCATGTTTTTCCTGTTGGCACAGTTTTCATTGATGATGTGGCATCTTACATAGTTGGGGGTCAACTCCTAACTTCCATATCGACCTATCCTTAAGAATGTGTGATCTTATGTTGTCCTTTACTTTTGTTTTGGTTTACTCTTCCAAGACTGGATCTATAATGAAATTAAATGCTTGACTAGATAACTTGTAGCTTGGATGGCTATATAAGAAGCTTGGTTATATGTAGGATAGAGAGATTTAGATAGTAGATTTTGGATTGAAAATAGGAGATGTGAGCTTAGACTCTAGTTTCATAATTTATTTTGGATAAGACCACAACCTAGAAGGCCTCATAGTTGGGCATGCTTCTCTCTTTATATGTGAAGTTAAATAATCACACCTATTGAATACTGCATATGTCCTCTAATTCCTTGTTGTGTATTTTTTAAGCTTTCATGTGTAACTCTAAGAAAGGAGGTTTTTGCAAGGTTTAAGTAGTGTTTACTCCATCTTCTTCATACCTTGCATCCCTTACTTGCATCACTTAAGACCTATTAATGGTCACTTTTCTCTAGGATCCACTACGCTATCTACATATCATTATCCAAGATCATGCCCTTGGATCATAACTTAACCTTGGATTCCTAATAACCCAACAACATGGAAATCACTTTACACTTTGTCTTGAATAAGACCAACACCATACACATGTTGACATTATGGCTAGACTATTTGTCAATTAGTGCCAAAACACTTAGCCATTTGGTTGGTTGCATTGTTATTGAGCACCATAGAGTTAACCTTGCAGATAGTGTCAATCGAGCTAGCATTAAGTGTTGATTGAGAAGAGTAGCTAGATAGTGTTAGCCAAGATTAGTATTTTTAACCAAGAAGAAATAATGTAGTGTTGATCGAGCTTCATTTCTAACCAAGTTGTTGTAGTGTCAATTAAGTTCTACAATGTTTGTCGAGTCATCAGTGTTAACTAAGTTCACACCAACTCCTGAGTGGTCAATATGGACCGTGCACCAGTATCAACTAAGTGTTAGAATTTTCTAAGTTCACTATGTTACCGATTATTAGAATATTACCCAAGTGGACTTTTAAAGTTGAGTATCAGCACTGTGTTGACTTAATGAAGATTGTCTATATGATATTTTAGCCAACTTTAGAAGGTAATTATTTGGATCAGTATAAACAAGAGATATCTTGTCATATCCAAAAGGAGTATGAAATATGAAGAACATGTGAGTTTAAAGGCTACAAATAGTATAAGGAAAAGCAAAGTCTTATCCATCACATTAAGGTGATATTTCTATATCAAAGGAATCTCATTCAAAATATCAAGTTGTCTAGAAGAGATCAACTACCTATTCATCCTAATAGGTGCACTAGTCAAATCCTCTAACAAGGTAGAATTGATATTCTTATGTAAAATCTCCTAACCGAGTACATACTTCATTGTATTGTATAAATCCTTTCACAAGGTGGATCTAATAGTCCTTATTGCTCCTAATAGGGTAGATCATTAGAAGTGATCATTTTTAAGCCTTAAGACAACAAGTTTATACTGTAGTACTAAAGCTTGTGGGTATTATCCACACCCTAGTTTACTTTCTATTTGGAAGGTTTCTGGGTTACCAATTCCTATGTCAAAAGTTATGAATTTTTTATCAATTGACAATCTTTCATGTATGAAATTAGATCATATTAGTTTATGAAGGGTTAATTGGTGAATTAAAGTTAAATTTTTATTGGTTCTTGCTTCACCCCCCTCAACCCCACCACACCCCCCCCTCGCCCTTTCCCTCAATCACCTAGCCTCCTCTATATTTCCAACAATTTGTACCAAAGCCACTAGTTCTCATAATAGAAGTTTAGTAGCTAGAGAAAAGATTAGAGGCAATGGAAGTGTACAGATTAGAGGAATCCACTAAGAATAAAAAGTTAGATTTGTAGATGGCCATGGATCAATTCAAGAAACTAAAGGAGAAACTCTCTAAATCCCTACAAAGCAGGAAAGAACTAACAACAGAGATGAATGATAATCTCTACATAGAAGAAACAATTGAAGGCATTTGCCAAGATAGAAGTTCAGATGAAGTTGATGTAACAATTAAAGATCTACTTGAAAAGAATGTCACTCTACATGAAGAAGTCAGAAAATTGAAAAGAGAACAAGAAATTTAGTTAGTCAAAATGTGTGAAGACATGGAAAAAAAGGACATAGAAAAAGAAGAGAAAAAATCACTAACTAAAAATATAGAAGAAAAGGATAATAAAATTTAATACCTATCTCTTCAGCAAGAAGATTTGATAAATCAACTCAATTATGAAAATCAAGAGCTTATCAACTTAAGGGCAGACAATGTAAGATTATAGAATGATCTCAGCATAGAAAGGAAACCAATGAAAGGATGATAAAATCTCAAGAAAGCATGAATAAATTGGACAAGAAAACTCAATTTAGGCACAAAAGCAAAGCCAAATTAGGCTATACAAATCAAGGTGAATCATCACAACAAGGAGCTCAAAAGAACAAAAGACCTACATGTAATCATTGTGGAAAGATAGGGCATACATCAAACAAGAGTTGGAGCAATAGTAAATCAAAAATCTAGTGTCAAATGTTATAGTTGTAAAAAAATAAGGTCATAGAGAAAGTGAATGCATAGAGAAAGCCAATTTTGAAGGAAAATGTTTCAATTGCAACAAACAAGGGCATAAATTTTCAGAATGCAAAACCAAGAAATGGAACACATCTGAACAAATTGTGAAAGCTATCTTTGGTTGGGATTATAACACATGGTGAAGATTCTAATTATGTTGTGAGTATGAACACATTGGAGAAAATAAATAAGAACTAACATGAGGAAGAGAGACCCTACAAAGAGATGTTTTGTATGCAAATAACTTGGTCATATATCCAAGAATTGTATGAATCGAGCTACAATTGAAGATGAAAAGAAAGAAAAGGATGGAAATATCAAAAGTCAAATGAGGTAATAATGGTAAAGAAATCTGTAGAGAATGCAAGTCAAATTCATGAGAGTGTTGACACCCAAGTCAATGAATTGGGTGATTTGACCATTTTAAGCTAATTATCCATGGAGATCACTGGAACTATGATTACAAGAAACATCTTATATCAGTTCCAAATAGCAAGCAAGAAAATCCAAATCAACATTTCAAATACATTAGGATCACAAAGTTGAATGTCAGTTTGAACTAAGCAAAGTTAGGTTGCATGACCTTATTGAGTGTAGTCAAGAGAAGTTAATCCTAATTGGGCTTCATCAAATTCTAAGACCTAACCAAGCATGGATGTAGATTGAGTCTATTGAGTTGAAGATCTAAGTTGAGGACAAAGGTAATAGTTGAGCTTCTCATGCATGTTGAATTAATAGGATGTCACTAAGCTATCTATAGTATGATGCATTTATGGTGACTTACAAACAAATTTTGATAAAAAAGGAGGAATCAAACATTTTTATTTTTCACCATGATTTCAAAACAATTTAAAGTCTAGTGATCTTGAGCCCTCAATAAATTTAGAGTGATTTAAAGCACTTTATAGATAAGGGATGTGAGATGTTAGTAAGGAATTTGTGGTTGCAAAATCAAAGTTCAAGCTTAGTCCTATGATTGTGAAGGAATTGGACCTAGTCAGTGCGCACTTGGAGAATCCATTAAAGGTATTATTAATACATGATATTAGATCCTTTTATTATTGTTTAGATTAGGAATTGGGAACTTTAGAGTGAAGGGTTTGACCCATATATTACACATGCTAAGATACTTTTAAATCAAGTGGATTAGGTTTATCCAAAGTTGTGTTCCTGATATGCAATTCTAGCTTGATCAACCCATCAAGATCACAAAGAAAATGATTTATAGGGTTACCAGATTTTCCATGCTTGTTAAAGCCAAGATGGCCAAAACTCTAGGTTAGGTTGAGCTGACAAAGATGACTCTTGCTAAGTGGGATGGTAGAGTAATGAAGTTGAACGGCATCATGGATATGGAAATAAAGTTTGGTATTCATGTCATTGCATATAAGATCTACAGTTCCAACCTACCAAATAGTGTTGCATGTGAAGATGTAGACATGGCCTTCAAGGTACTAAAGAATAATATTTTTGTTGATCTCACTGAGTTGCAGCTGAACTAGCTGAGCAAGAACATGGAAAACATCTAGGCATCAAAGACCAATACTTGTAAGTTTGGTTCACTCTTACTCTGCTTATTCTTTTATGTTCAATTTTTTTTTTTCCTTCTAAGGGCAATGTAATATGGAAGAAAGATAGGCCCATTGTATATTAGATAAATGATTTCATAACTAAAATGGGAGATAATTTTGAGGGCATCATGGATGCATATTTTAAAACCTTTAAGGAAAGAATGCAAATTAGATTTGGAATCCCTAAGAAACTAATGGATGACTATGAACAAGACATATGTTTTCTTGTGGATTGTGATAAGGTATACATTCAGGTAGTCAAGCCTAGATTTGCATGGGTAAGGCCTCTTGCATATGAGGTGAATATTGATGATACTAAGGACATCATAGATTCTCTTGTTAATGAGCTAGTGGACCCTAAAGTATCTTATTTTGGAACCTTTGAAGAAGAAAAAGAGAGGATCTCACTTGAGATCAAATTCCTCAAATTATCAAGAGAGAAAGGAAGAAGGTAAAAAATATTAAGAAGGAGAATGTGAAATTTGATTCCCCTCTTTTTCTCACAAAAGTTAAGGGTGTTGCCATTGCAAAGGAAGAAGAAGAAGAGGATTATGAGGAAGAAGAAGAATAATCATAAGAATAACCACTCAAGAAGAATGGTAAACCTATAGCAAGGAGAGCTACAAGGTCAACTCCTACCTTTACCACCAACAAACCCACCAGATCAATGAATAAGCATAGACTTGTAAGTGAAGATGAAGATGAACAATAACAACAATAGATATCATTCAAAAGGTCTACCCTAACCTTTGAAGAGAGACTAAAATGACTCAAAGAAGGAGGATGTATGGCATATTTTTAATTTCTTAAGTATGAAACTAGAAATAAAGAAGAATAGAAGCAAATAGAAGAAGCCTTAGTGGAAAAAAATGGCATATTTTTAATTTCTTAAGTATGAAACTAGAAATAAAGAAGAATAGAAGCAAATAGAAGAAGCCTTAGTGGAAAAAATGGCAAAGTGGAAATACTCTCTAAGTGGACTAGGTAATCAAGTTCTAGATATTCTACTTAAGGCAATATCACACTATTGGGATAATGCATTAATGGTTGCCAAGGATGTCCATGATCAAACCTTGAGAAAGGTTTTGCTAGAGTTGTTAGACAAAGAAGTGAAGGAGGCATTGAAAAGGCATGAACAAGCATTAACCCCTAAGTTCAATGCACTCCTAATTTTTTCAAATGATATTGAATTTGTTGTGCAATCCAATACAAATACATGTAAGAAAATTTATGGATTGAATGTTCCAAAGCCCACTGAGGAATTTGTTCAGATAAATGATTTAAATAATGATGAGGAGGACAAGGAAGATCAAGTAGTCAGTGAGGATCTACCTAAAATTTAGAATATTGAAGATTCAGATCCAGAAAAGATTGCAGTAGAAGTTCTAGTCTCCCTCCCTAACTCTCTGAGAAAAGCATTGGTAACATCAAGCCTAGAGGAGATAGCATCTGAGTCATAGGAAACTGGGTTAAACATTTTTCAACCAAGAATTTAACTGACTGTTGGATCTATCTTACTGAGTTCATAGATGATAACTGCTATCACTATTTCATCTATTAAGCTATAGGCTCCACTCATTCCTAAATCAAGTTAGACGAAGTTACAACAAGGCACTATAAGTACTACTAAAATTGTTGTTGTTTCTCTAGTCAATCATATTACTACTATTACAAATGATTCCATAAAAATTTGAATGGCAATTGAAGTCAAGCTTCAACTAAGCACTATAGATATAAGTAAAGGTAAGGAAAAATTCCTTCATCTAGTCTAAAGGGAAAAGGAAAAAAGATAGAAGTTTCCATGGATGAAGTTGATCTAGAGGAAGACATAGTAATTCCATATTGGGATCTCTATTCTTACTCCTAATCATATGGAAACTCATGGAGAACTTTGGAAGAAAAGGGCCAGACAACAGAAGCCAAGAGAAGAAAAGAAGAAAAGAAATCAAGTACTTGAAGATATCAAAGGTATATTTATTGATGAAATAAGTATTGAATTTGATTAGAAGAAATCTATCTTAGAAAAACTTGTTGATATATTTCACAAGTTTAATGAAGATTTGAATGGTCAAGAAAAGCTACTATAGAGGGCAGAAAGAAAATTTGAAATAAAGTTTTCAATAATGTGGCACAGAAGGTTGCCATAGACCAAGTGGAACTATCCACTATTCTTAATTCTTTTGAGAACACTGTAAATAATGTTATTTCCTTGTTTGTAAAGTTGAGTGATACTACAAACTTTACCAAGGAAATTAGAGACAAGTTGTCAAATATTGATGCTTATTTGAAGGCAAGTGCAAACTAGTTGTCACTTGACCCGAGTACTAGCTTAGCACATTTTACCAAGATCAAGTATTTGATAGGTACAATCATTGAGAGAACAAGAAAGAATAAGGTCTGCATTGTCATAAATTTAGAGTTTGATAATTCCAAACATGGATGTAATGTAGAAACACCTTGTTCATGCAAAGACATTAATCCATGATAATGACTTTTCTATTGTTGATCATGTGATGGAATTTTTAGCTAAAGTTTAGATAGCTTTGCATATTTCAAAAGTTTTGCGAGAAAATTGGGACAAAAAAATGTCTTTGATTTTGAAAGTACATAGTAATTTCATCTTTCATTTTGGTATACCTTGTAGATATGCATTTTTGGCATTTGTTTTAAAAACAAGGGGCAAATATAGCATGTGAAGAATCAAAGGGAGAAATAAAGAACATATGTATATAAGGGAAATATATCTTGTAAAAAATAATAAGGGGAAATATAATTATTTAATAGGAATCTATGTATATAGAAAAGCTACAAAAAAAAAAAAATTTAAATAAAAAATAGAGCTAGTCTCATCCAATTATCAGCACAGTAGTCAAAACTGAGCTACAGACCCAAGTACATTGATAGGGGGAGTTTTGACTCATCATTTTTATTTGGATTTTTGGTATGATAAGTTTTTTTGTCACTAATGCCAAAGGGGGATATTGTTGACCTTGTGGCCAAACTATTTGTCAATTAATGCCAAAACACTTAGTCATTTGGTTGGTTGCATTGTTATCGAGAACCATAGAGTTAACCTTGCAGACAGTGTCAACCAGTTAACCTTGTAGATAGTGTCAACCAATTCAGCATGGAGTGTTAACCAAGAAGAGTAGCTAGATAGTGTTAACCAAGAAGAATGAATATAGTGTTGACCAAGCTTTAGTTCTAACCAAGTTGTTCCGATGTCAATAGAGTTCTACAATGTTTTTTGAGTCATCAGTATCAATCAAGTTCATGCCAACTCCTGAGCGATCAGTGTGGACCATATTCCAATGTCAACCATGTGCTAGATTTTTCCAAGTTTGCTATGTTTCTGAGTATCAAAATATCACTTGAGTGGACTTTTGAACCCAAGTATTAGCACTAAGTTGACTTAATGAAGATTTTCTATACGATATTGTAACTAACTTCAAAAGGTAATTATTTGGATTGGTATAAACAAGAGATATCTTGTCATATCCAAAAGGAGTATAAAATATGAAGAACATGCAAGTTTGAAGGATACAAGTAGTATAAGGAAGAGCAAAGTCTCATCCATCACATCAAGGTGATCTTTCTACATCAAAGGAATCTCGTTCAGTAAATTTAGTTATAGAGAAGACATTAGCTATTGGTTCATCCTAACAGGTGCATCAGTCAAATTTTCTAACAAGGTGGACTTATAAGTCTTATGAAAAATCTCCTAATTGAGTACATACTTCATTATATTGTATAAATCCTTTCACAAGGTGGACCTAATAGTCCTTATTTCTCCTAATAGGACAAATCATTAGAAGTGATCATTTGTAAGGCTCAATAAGCCAACTTTATATTACAATATTAAAGCTTGTGGGTATCATCCCCACCGTAGTTTTACTTTCTACTTGGAAGGTTTCTCAATTACCAATTATTGTGTCAAGTGTTATGAATGTTTTATTAGCAAAGGAAAGTTAGCTTCTATCGAGTTCACTCGATCAGTAAAGGAAAGCTAGTGTCTACCAAGCTCACTTGGTCATCGAAGGAAATATGGCGGGAAGTTAACTTCCACCGAGTTCACTAGGACAACAAAAGAAAGTCAATGCTCACCAAGTTCACTCGGTCTCCAAAGGACATTTTCAAGATTTTGTAGTGTTTACTGAGCTTCACTTGGTTAACACTAGAAAACCATTCTAAAGCAGTGGTTACTAAGCTTGGTCGGCCAGCAAAGGATTTTACTGTTTTGATATTAAGTTTAATTGCTTCATGCGACCAACTGATGTAATGATTTTGTTTGTTATTGTAACTTATATTTGAGCCGACTTGATAAATCTGAAAGGTATATATATAGATATTCAATTTGTGGAATAGTGTGTGTATGCAAAAAAGTGAATGGAAGAACGAATTCTGATGAAGGATTAGATATCCTGGAGGTGCTAAAAAGTTGTATTTGATCAATAAGGATTTAGATAAGCAGAACATGGATCTGTAATCAAAAAAAGATAAGTTGTATATCATTTAGGTCATTTCATTGTTGCTTTCTTATCATTGTAATAGTGAATTCAGAATCTCTTTACAGAGTTGGTTTAACAACCATTTTGTAAATCCTCTAACAAGGTGACAGTTTAGTTGGATTGTTCTAAAGACCTCTAACCAGGCCACTCCTAACAGGGTGATTAAATCCTCTAACAAGGTCACACTGAACAGTGTGTATTGTAACCTTTAACAAGGTTGGCTCCTAATAGGGCTCACTTCATAAGAGTGAAAATTGGTGACTAGTTACTTGGTGGTTTTTCCCATATTGGGTTTCCACGTTAAATCTAGTGTCTCTTGTGTTCATTTAGTGAATTTTTTCATGCATATTAATAACTTTGAATGCTAGATGAACAGTAACTAGTTAACTTACTAAGTTAAAATATTTCTGCACTATTTATCGAGTATCAGCAGTAAATAAGCATTTTAGACATCAAAGGGTTTTTGGACTTGTTTTGTGGTAACTGATTCACCCCTCCCCTCTCAGTTACTTCATCTATATTTCCAACAATTGGTATCAGAGCTTTTGGTGCTTTCAAGAAAAGATTTCAAGGATCTAAGCTAAAGATCAAGATTTCTTACAAAAGGGAAATTCCTAGACTCAACAGAAACAACTTCTTTGCATGGCAAGGACTGATGAGACTTCACCTAGCATCCATTGGTGACACGGGACTGAAATACCTTGATGAAAAATATGAAGAACCTGCTGGTACATTGTCTGTCAATGATATTGCTGAAAAAAAGACTCACAACATTATTTGAAGCCAAGCTTTCACTCAAGGAGAAAAAAAAAAAAAAAAAAGGAATCTCAATCAAGAAGTGAAGATGAATCAGACCAAAGTTCAGATAGTGATCTTGAAGTGATTGAAGCTCTACTAGCAAGGAAATATTCTAGAGGCAGAGGTAAATTTAAAGGTAGAGTTCCTCTAATCTTCTTTTCATGTGAAGAAGTTGGTCATATTGCTGCTAGGTGCCCAAACAAGCAGAACAAAGATGACAAGAAAGGTTACAAGTACAATGGCAAGAAAGACTTCAAATCATTCAAAGATAAAGGTAAGAAAACATGTTTTATGGCTAAAGATTCTAATGATTCTAATGATGAAGAAGAAGATGAAATTGTCTACATTGTTGTAAAAGATGAATCTGATAATGATGAGGAAATGGCACTCATTTCTCATATGAGCAAAAATGATACATGGATCATAGATAGTGGTTGTTCTCATCACATGACTTGTGATAAAACTAAGTTTGAATACTTTGAAAACTATGATGGTGGCAGTGTAAGATTTGGTAACAATAAACCTTGTTGTATAAAAGGAAGAGGAAGAATCTCTCTAACCAAAGAACTTATATGTGATAATGCCTATTGGGTAGAAGGACTAAAGCATAATTTTTTGAGTGTGGCATAGCTACTCAATAATGGAGTCAAAGTAGAATTCATGCATGGAAAAGCAAGACTACTGGATGGCAAAGGAAAATTGATTGGATCAGGCACTCAAACAAAAGGTAACTTATTTTATCTTGAACTTGGTGAATGTTCATGTTTTATTGCTCAATTTGAAGAAAGTTGGTTATGGCATAAAAGGTTGTGTCATGTCAATTTTGATAACTTGGTAAAGATAAGAAAATTCAAGAAAGTAAGAGACATTCCTAACATAAAGAAACCTGAGGTTGGTCTATGTAAAAATTGTCAGATTGGTAAAATGGGAAAGACTAGTTTTAAAAGTAAAAACTATCAGTCTGAAGATATATTAGAAATTGTGCATACTAATTTATATGGACCCATTGGACTTGAAAGCTATACTGGAGAAAAGTTCTTCATTCTTTTTGTTGATGATTACTCAAGAATGATGACTATCATGTATCTAAGGAACAAATCAGAAGCATTTGAGAAATTGAAATGGTATTTGGCCAAAGTAGAAAATGAAACAGGAAAAAGATTGAAATGCTTGAGGTTAGATAGAGGAGGAGAATTCATCTCACACAAGTTCAATAACTTTTTCATTGAAAGAGGAATCAAAAGACACGTATCAGCTCCTGAAACTCCTGAACAAAATGGAATACTGAAAGGAGGAATAGATCTATCATGGATTGTGCAAGAACCCTAATGATTGTAAAGAACATTGCTATCAAATACTAGAAGGAAGCTATCGGCACTACAAATCATACCTTGAATCAGGTACAGCTTAAGAAGGACTCATTCAAAACTCCCTATGAGCTATGGTATGGCTACAAACCTAGTGTAAGTTATCTAAAAGTATTTGGAAGTAAATGTTACATTTTGAAATAATTTAGAAAAGGAAAATTTGATGTAAAAAGTGATGAAGGAATATTTTTGGGATACTCTTGCAAAAGTAAAGCATATAGATGTTTGAACCTGTCTACTTAAAAAGTCATAGAAAGTGCACATGTGAAAGTTGATGAGTTTGCAGAAAGGATTGAAGAAGAAAGCAAAAGGGAACCAAAAGATTATAGAATGTTTGTTTTCACTAAACTTGATATAGTCCCAGTCAATCAAGAATCTTCTACTCTCAAGTCATCAGTAACTGAGTTATAGGTAGTTCAAATCGAGCTACAGCAACTCAAGTTACATTCATATGCTACCAAGCAAGTGTCTACCAAGTTTGAAGGACCCAAGCCAATATCTACTGAGCCAGAACAGCCAAAACCTAAAATTGAAGTACAAGAGGATAACAATGAAATTCTTTCAAAAGGTAAGGAACCTGTATTAGCAAAATATGTCAAGAGACATCATTTAGC
The DNA here is from genome assembly GCA_028749045.1 of Cupressus sempervirens. Taxonomy (NCBI): domain Eukaryota; kingdom Viridiplantae; phylum Streptophyta; class Pinopsida; order Cupressales; family Cupressaceae; genus Cupressus; species Cupressus sempervirens. Next base: position 161,365,812 of record CM053792.1, on the reverse strand, counting down.
ATATCAGATCATTGGAGACAAATCTAAAGGAACCATGACAAGAAGCAAGTTGAAAGGTACTTGTTTACTTGCTGATTTTGAACCTAGAAATATCAAAGATGCTTTAGAAAATGATAGTTGGACTGAGGCTATGAATGACGAAATAGAGCAAATAGAGAAAAACAAGACATGGACTCTTGTACCTAGGCCTAAAGATAAAAATGTGATTGGAACTAAATGGGTATTCAGAAACAAGTTGACTGAAGATGGTAAGGTATCAAGAAACAAAGCTAGATTAGTATGCAAAGGATATGCTCAAGAAGAAGGAATAGACTATGGAGAAACCTTTGCTCCTATTGCAAGATTGGAAGGAGTTAGAACCTTACTTGCATATGTTGCTCACAAAGGATTCAAAATTTATCAAATGGATGTTAAGTCAGAATTCCTCAATGGTATACTGGATGAAGAGGTTTACATTGAACAACATGAAGGTTTTGTTGATCCAGATAAAAGAAACATGGTCTGCAAATTACACAAGGCACTATATGGTGTGAAACAAACCCCTAGAGCATGGTATGAAAGATTACATAATTATCTTATTCAAATTGGTTTTCAAAGAACTAATAATAACAATAGCTTGTATAGAAAGGATGGATCAAATGATAAAATTGTCTTGGTAGAAATATTTGTAGATGATATTGTTTTCACAGAAAATGATGATCTTTGCAAAGAATTTTCAAAACAAATGAACAAGGAATTTGAAATGTCTATGTTTGGTGAGATAAAATTCTTTGTTGGTCTTCAAATTCAGCAAAATAAAAATGGTATCTACATCACTCAATCAAAATACATTAAGGAGATATTGAAAAAGTTTGGTATGGAAGATTGTAAACCAGTTGGGACTCCTATGTGTACTGGATTAAAACTTACCAAGGAAGATGAATCAAAAGAAGTAGTTCAAACACTATATAGATCTATGATTAGAAAATTGCAGTATGTAGTTCATACTAGGCCAGATATTGCCCTTGCAATTGGGATTATAGCGAGATTTTCAGCAAAACCAAGAGAAAATCACATGATGGAAATCAAAAGAATAATGAGATATTTGAAAGAAACTAAAGATTATGGTTTATGGTACAAAATTGGAGGTAATCTAAATTTAAAAGTGTTTACTAATGCTAATTGGGCAGGAAACCTTGATGACAGAAAAAGTACAAGTGGAGGAGCATTCTTTCTAGGAAAGACGTTGGTTTCTTGAATAAGCAAAAAGCATAATTGTACATCCCAATCTACAGCAGAGGCAGAGTATGTTGCTACAGAAGTAAACTGTTCTAATATTGTTTGGTTTAAATAGTTGTTGGAAGGCATGAAGGTGGAAATCAAAGAACCAGTTGTTATGTTCTGTGATAATACAAGTGCAATAAACATATCTAAGAATCCAGTGATGCATTCTAAAACCAAGAACATTGCAATAAAATATCATTTTGTCAGAGAATTGGTGCAAGATAAGGAGATCAGATTGGAATATGTTCATACAAAGGAACAAATTGCTGATATATTCACAAAGCCATTACCTAAGGATGCATTCTTGTATCTAAGAGGTAAGTTAGGGGTCACTCCCCTAATTGAAGTTCACTAAAATGAAGTTTTAGTGATGCATCAACGCATACCAAGTTGAAGATCTATCAATTGGTGTAGCATAGACAGGAAACATTGCATATGAATTAGTACTAAAGGTACATTAGAATTCATTTGAGTTATGTTGTCTTTGGCATGTGTTGTCAAAGAGGGAGAGTTTTACTATCATATCTTTCTGAAATTTGAAAGAAGGGTTTGCTAAGTAATTCCTTCATAGAGGGAGATTACTAAAAGAGGGAGAGTTTGTTATCTAATAAAGAAAGTTTTCTTGTTAGAAAAGACTTGCTAGACTTGTTTTCGATTACTAAAAGAGGGAGAGTTTTCTATCTAATAAAGAAAGTTGTCTTGTCAGAAAAGACTTGCTAGACTTGTTTTCAAATTTCATTCTACTATGACATGTTGTGTTGCCATCAATTCCAAAGAGGGAGATTGTTGGATACAACTGTTAATTGAATGTTGTCTTTGATGTTACACAAATGTCATATCAGTCATCAGTTAGCTTCTACTAAGCTCACAAGGCTAGCAAAGGAAATTTAGCTTCTATCGAGCTCACTCGATCAGCAAAGGAAAGTTAGCTTCTACCATGTTCACTCGGTCAGTAAAGGAAAGCTAGTGTCTACCGAGCTCACCCGATCATCGAAGGAAATATGGCGAGAAGTTAACTTCCATCGAGTTCACTAGGATAGCAAAAGAAAGTTAGTGCTCACCGAGTTCACTCGGTCTCCAAAGGACATTTGCAAGATTTTGCAGTGTTTACCGAGCTTCACTTGGTTAACACTAGAAAACCATTCTAAAGCAGTAGTTATCGAGCTTGGTCGGCCAACAAAGGATTTTACTATTTTGATATTAAGTTTAATTGCTTCATGCAGCCAACTGATGTAATGATTTTGTTTGTTATTGTAACTTATATTTGAGCTGAATTGATAAATCTAAAAAGTATATATATATATATATTCAAGTTGTGGAATAGTGTGTGTATACGAAAAAGTGAATGGAAGAGCGAATTCTGATGAAGGATTAGATATCCTAGAGGTGCTGCAAAGTCATATTTGATCAGTATGGATTCAGAAAAGTAGAACATGGATCTATAATCAGCAAAAGATAAGTTGCATATCATTCAGGTCATTTCATTGTTGCTTTCTTATCATTGTAATAGTGAATTCAGAATCTCTTTACAGAGTTGGTTTAACAACCATTTTGTAAATCCTCTAACAAGGTGATAGTTCATTTGGATTTTTCTAAAGACCTCTAACCAGGCCACTCCTAACAGGGTGATTAAATCCTTTAACAAGGTCACACCTAACAGTGTGTATTGTAACCTTTAATAGGGTTGGCTCCTAATAGGACTCACTTCAGAAGAGTGAAAATCGGGGACTAGTTAATTGGTGGTTTTTCCCATATTGGGTTTCCACGTTAAATCTGGTATCTCTTGTGTTCATTTAGTTAATTTTTTCATGCATATTAATAACTTTGAATGCTAGATGAATAGTAACTAGTTAACTTACCGAGTTAAAATATTTCTGCACTATTTATCGAGTATCAGTAGTAACTAAACATTTTAGACATCAAAGGGTTTTTGGACTTGTTTTTGTGGTAACTAATTCACCCCTCCCCTCTCAGTTACTTCATCTATATTTCCAACAGTCACATAGTACCTCATTAATGTAGCTCCCAATCTTGAACTATACCAAGCACTTTTTCATTAACCAAGATCTTATGGTCATCCTGCACCCAAGCAATCTGGTATGGATGCAAGTGTTTCTCAAACTTAATCTTTAAATTTGTGACCATCTCCTCTAACATGGAATTGTTATTCCTCCCTCTATAAATAATTACATCACAACACTTATCTTCACACTTTCACCTAGTACAAAATAACCTGCTCCTTTGTTTAGGTTAATCCTCATTAATTAGCAAGACTCTTTTGTTAACTAGGAATTATACTCTTTCAACATCTTCAAAATGTGATTACTTGACATCTTCATCTACATCTATATCTCTTTCATGGACTTCAACTCTCCTATCTTCTCTTTCTTGGTTTTGAGGACATTCATAGGCTCTATGACCTTCTCTATAGTGGAAACATGTTCCATAAAAATATCCTCTTCCTAGTCCTTTCCCTCTTTCTATTTTTCTTTGATCCCTATTCTTCTGATCATGTAAGAGATTGAAGTTTTTTCTTCTTTAATTCTACTAATGTTGGCCTTGTTCTTCTTTTTTTAATATTCATTTCAGCTTCCATAAGATTTTCATCATGACCTCTTCCACTTTAACTGCTCTCAAACTTCTCTAGATTTTTCTCTGCTATTAGGGAAAAATGGTACACCTCTTCAATATTGTTCATTCTAACTAGACTCAACTCCTCTTGAGTTCTTTTCCTTGACCCACTAAGGTAATGGACAAATTTCTCTTTGCTAACTTTCACATGACCTCTTCTAATGATGATTCAGTAGAACTCCATTGTCTACCCTTGAATAGATCTCCCCACTTGCTTCAAACCCCTCATTTTTCTTCAGAAGATCAAGCTCATAATTGATGAGAATGAATTACCACTTCAATTTATCCACCATCTAATCTTGTCTTTTGATTTTCTCCTTTCCCCTTCTATTTCTCTCTAATTGAATCTCCTATTGCCAAATCTACATATGACCCTTTAATTTTTCCTTTACAAACTTGACCTTATCATGATCTTTGATATATTCATACTAAAAATATTCTTCTAATTCATTAATTTAATCGATCAATTTGTCTAGATTATTCCCCAAAAATGTGAGGAATTCAGTCTTGGGTCTCTTATCAATCTCAGAAATGGCCTTGAAAAGCCCTTCTTCCACAAGGTTCCTAGATTCTTCTTCTCCTTCCTATTCAAAATTTCCTTCTTCTTTGAATTTATTCTCACATATCTTACCACAAATTCATTCCTTCATAAATCTCTGCTCGTAATGATTGTACTTGTTTCTAGAGGGCTTTAAAACCCTTAGGTATTACACCTTTGGCTCTTCTACCACATTCCCTTTTTGAAAGAATTTTTCATGCTTATTGATGAAACCCTAAACTACAGTCTTGGTTAAAACTTACTCATAATTGATGTTCTATCTAAAAAATCAAGAACTCTCTCTTACCACTTGATTAAGGGTGTTCCCCTTAATATTACTATCACATAAGAGAAATATAGAAACAACAACAATTTGCAAGAACAAACAATGGGTTTCTTATTATCTCCAAAATTATTACAAATAATAAAAAATACATGTGAAGCCACATGGGTGTTTCCTTACAACATTATGTACACCAAAGCCACAAAAAGTAATCTAGAATTTCCTAGACAACCCTATAAGCCTTCCTTATATAGAAAATTTCCACCGCTTGGGAAGGGTTTAGAGTTTTAGTCCTAATCCTTTAAGCTGAGCAACCCTAGATTATTTTATTTTTCACATTTTGTTACATTAGAGTTGACTCAAAAAATTACAAATTATGATTTTAGGAAACCTAACTTATGGGGGCAACAACTTCTTAACTATAGACCTAATTGTCAATTATAATTTTTTGAAAGAATTGACAAATCCTAATCTTTAGTGCTCTAACCATAAAGTGTTATCAATTGGGGATTTAACCTCATTTTTTATATAACTAAGATGAATTACCACCTATAAATTTAGTAAATTTTAAAGTCATAAGACCAACTTACTAAAAATAGTATGTTTCCACAAGTAGAAACATTGCACTAAAATAACACTTATTGAAAAATGTAAAAAAAAGATATTTTTGGGTGATGCATGATTTCCCTTACACCTAGGATGATTGTTCTTGGTATCTTTAACTACTATTGTCTATTAGTGTCAAAAACTTAGCCATTTACAAGGCAAATTCAGATGATAATTATTGTGACCAAGTTACTCTACATAGGCCAATTCATGTACATAAGAAAATATGTATCGATCTCTATAGGAGCCAAGTAAGTGTATGGTCACCGAGTATTTTCTATATGAGCTGATGTCAACAACAAGGAGTTTCAAGCATACAAGTTTTGAGTTACCTACTATGTGCCAAGAATTATATACACCAAACAACAATAATGCCTAGTGTCAAAAAATAGTAAAGGTTGAGCAATGCAAAGTTTACATAAAAGTTAGGAATGGAATAGATTTTGAGGTAAAAAAATTTAAAGCCAAAATGGAAGGAAAATTTAATGTATGTGGAGGTTATTTTAGCAAGTTTTATGTATTAATTATGTGGATCACATATCTCTATGTCTTGTGATCAATGATTGATATGGAGAGCCTAATCTTAGAAGTATCTAGGAAAATCTTTAAGAAACTCTTTAAATAAAGAAGCTCTCAACTTGAATAAGTGAGAGAGTGGAGAAGTATGGTGTGAAGAAGAGAAGTGTATGCATACAAACAAGGAGTAATATGTGAATACTAAAGTGAAGGATCAAGATCAGATTAGAAGTCAATGAAAGGGTTTTGTTATCACTTAACAAAGTAAGTGACCTAATCATAGTAGTGAAGGGGAAGACGAGTATTATTAGATCAGAGGAGAGGATCAATTAGCAAGGAGAAGACTCAAAATTAGCTTATAGAGCATACCAATACTCAGGTACTAAATTAGTTCTAATCATCCTAAACAAGGGTAAATATATTAACATAGTGGTCTTAATAGATCTTTGTAAATCTCCTAATGAATTCCTTACTTTTTTGTAAGTGTTAAATCCTTTAAGAAGGTGAGACCTGTTGAAAAAGAAGATTGTTAAAGTACAAGAATGATGGGAGATTGATGAAACCTATCATGGAACAATCATTATTTTTTCACTAATGTCAAACTTGCTACTTGTTGGTGAGACAATTGCTAATTTGGTCTGAAAGCTATATTTTGGTTGATTAATGAAGAGGATTTGAAAAGAAAGGATTACAAGGGTATCTAAAGAAAGGTTGAGTTATATGGTGTATAAAATGAGCACTAAGACCAAGTAAGAAATTGATGATATAATTTATTATTTATCTACTTGAGCCTACAACAAAAGGATACTAAAGAAAAGACAAGAAGAAGACTAAGTAAAGAAATATGTCAGCCAAGCTTGACCGAGAAAACACTAGAAGCCAAGAAAATTCAGTTCAAGCTGAGCATAAAATGGTTATGACTAAGAAAAGAAGAATATCAGTTGAAATTGAGAAAATCAAGTATGTTTTGATCATCAAAGAATGGCAGTAGTGATCAAGTGAAGACTTAGTTCATGCCAAGCAACCTAGTGTTGATCGAGCATCAAAAGACTATGTTTGCCAAGAAAACAACATGTTATTACTGAGTGAAAATAAAATGAGTTTGATCAAAGATTTGATGAATATGAGCTAACATAGTTTATTTCTTGAATTATGTGAAGCATGTTGAATATAAGTAAGATGAACTATTGGCATAGAATTCAAGATAAACAATTTTGAGGTGAATCTAAAGAGGATTGTAAGAGAAGTTTCTAGAGGGAACTAAATGGAAAAGTGGGTAGATTCAATGAATCTAACTTAACCCTATGATGGACAATTGGGATTAAGAAGCAAAATATTGAAATTCTCTATATAAGGAGATAACAAGCTAGAATCAACTTGTCAAGAGTGTGAACCAAAGAAAGACAAGGAGTCTAGAGGTGTTGCTTCATAAAGTGGCCAAAGGAATGGATATGCACTTGGCATACTAAGCAAGAAGGCTTAAGGAGTTGAAGGCTTGAGGGGTGAACAAGCTATTAGAGATGAAGGTGATAAATGCCAAGTTGAATGGAGGATTGAATATGAGATCTATAATTTGTAAGTGAGTTGTTTTATTATCAAATCAAGTCTCGTTGTTACTTTCTAATAGTTGTACCAGTTTAGATAAATCCTTTGGATTAAGGTTGACCAAATAGTCATGAGTAAATCCTTTAACTAGGTGACATTATAATAGAATATTCTAAACTCCTCTAACAAGGCTAACTTTTTATAAGATGATTGAAATCCTTTAACAAGGTCATATTTAACAATGTATATTGTAACCTTTAATAAGGTTGGCTCCTCACATGGCTCACTTTAAAAGAGTGAAAATTTGGTAGAATGTTATTGGTATTTTTTCCCAAATTGGGTTTCCATGTTAAATCCTTGTGTTAAATTGTGTGAATGATTTTGTGTTAACTTATGTTTACAATTCTACAAAGTTATTTTGAACTAGGACAATAATATGCATAAGTTTGAGATTCTGGATGATCTAATGAATGCATTCTTAGATATATGCTAAGTATCAAAAAGTTTTATTTGTACATTTAGACCTTGGATAATTGATTCACCCCCCCCCCCCCCCCCAATTATTCTACATTATTACAACAACTGGTATCAGAGCATTTGGTGCTTATGAGGAAATAGTTTGACGATACTAGAAGCTAAAGATAAAGATGTACAAAAAGGAAGTGCCCAAGCTTAATAAGGAAAAGTTTCCTACATGGAAAATTTTGATGAAGCTACATCTAGGAGGACTTGGAGATCATTTACAGTCAACTATCACCATAGAATATGTTGCAGCAATTGGAGCCCTAATTGTTGAACATCTGAAATAGAAGAAAGAACATAGTCAAACAATGTTGGAGATTGCATCTATCTTAAGCTATTCAAAGTTTGATGACATCAAAGAATATGATAATTCTAAGAAGATGTAGGATTCCCTACAAAAGATATATGGAGGAGACAAGAATGTGTTGAGACCTAAAGCATAAAGTCTAAGAGGAAAATTTATGAAATGAGAATGCAAGAAGGTGAAACTATAGTCCAGTATTGTTGAAGAATCAGAGATATTGTAAATGCAATCATAGGAGAAAATGGAATTATTGAAGATGAGATTGTGATCAGAAAAATGTTAATAACCTTGCTTCTTATCTATGCTATTAGAGTCTCTTATATACAAGAACTGAGGTGTACTCTTGGTAGTGATCTGACCCTTGAAGGATTGGTTGGTAGACTCACTACTTTTGAACTTTCAAATTTCAATAATTTAAAATCTAAGAATGTTGATTCAACTTTTAAAGCTCAACTGACACTAAAAGAACCTAAAGAAAAGAGAAAGAGAATGGTCAAAACTGTTGCTAGTGATAGTGATACAAATGATGAAGTTTTTGAAGAATTTGAAGCACTACTAGTTAGGAAATTTTACAGAGGCAAAGGAAAATATAGAGGTAAGTTACCTATCTTATATTTTAACTCCAATGAGGTTGGTCATATTGCAACAAGATGTCCTGAAAAGACAAACTATTGGAATACTTTAGAATAACTGAGAGGGGGAGGTGAATCAATTATCTAAGGTCTAGATTTATAAATAAAACTTTTCACAGCTTAGTGAACCCACAAAACATCATTCATCATGCATGCATCCATAAGACTATGCAATCACTTAAAACTTGTAGGTTACTATCAAATCAACTTCGTAGAAATGTAAAACATGAAACATAATAGATTCATCAACACACTTGACACAATGATTTATGTGGAAACCCAATTTGGGAAAAACCACCGGTACTCTTTCCATTCTTCTAAAGTCATGCCTTGTAAAAGGTCAAACATGTTAAAGGTTACAATACACACTGTTAAATATGACCCTATTAAAGGATTTTGATCACCCTATTAGGAGTGAGCCTTGTTAGAGAACTTTAGACCATTCACTTGGAATGTCACTTAGTTAAAGGATTTACAAATGACTATTAGGTCAACCTTAATCGAAAGGATTTACCCTAAACTGATAGAATTGTTAGAGAGTAACAATAAGGCTTGATCTAATACAACTTACAACTTCATTTGCAGATTATAGATCTCTATTCAGTCCTCAATTCTATTTTGCCTTCATACTTTGCAGCTCTGATAGTGTGTTCACCCTTCGAGCATTCATACCCTTAAGCCTTCTTGCTTAACATGTCATTGTAGACTTTTCTCTTAGGTCACTAGATGAAACAAAACCCTTGATTCCATGTCTCCCTTAGGTTATCACACATGACAACCTTGCTTCATGACCAACCATTTCTAAAAATAGGAAATTAAGATCTTTTGCCACTTATTCTCCATCATCTGATTTAGAGTTTGGATGGATTAAGTAGGATACAATGTATCTACCCCATATCTCATATCTCTTCTAGAAACTTCTCCTAGAATCCTCTTTGAATTTGCCTAAAAATGGTCTACCTTGAATTCTATACCACCAGCTCATCAATCTTATCTTCCACCTGGTTCACATAATCCAAGAAAACAAACTTGTCAGCATAGGTCTATCAAATTTATGATCTTTTGAATAATGTAGTAGCTTGACATTATCAAGCTTCTGATGCTCAACACACACTATGTTGCTCAACATCCACTATGAAATCATTTGGCATGAACTAAAGTTTACTGGTGCTTGACATTGACTAAACTTTACGCAACATCCACTATTTTGCTCAACATACACTAGAATGAACTTTTACTTGGCTCCAACTAATTTTTTGCTTAGCTTGCTCTCTCTTTGCTTGGCACCTACTATCCACTCAGTCAAGCTTGACAGACAAACTTTGTGTAACTTGTTCTTCTAAACTTTCTTAGTGTACAACTTGCCTTTGTAACCTTAAGTAGATTATCAATACATCATGTCATTACTATCTTAATTGATTCTTGTACTTCATTACATAATCATAACTCAACCTTTTCTCTAGGTGCTATTGTTACATATTTTGATCAAATCCTCTTCATCAATCAAATAAGTGATAGTAATTGAATCTTATAAGAAACTGTCTCACCATCAAATAGTAGGTTTGACATCAGCGACAAAACAATGATTGAAACACATAGTATTCTTCAACAATCTCCCTCAACAATGATCTTTTCAATTTGATCTCAATAATCTCCTTCTTTGGCATTGATTTCAAACCAAATTGATCAACCAAATAAATCCAAATGGTAAACACCTTGTTAAACCAAACTAACTAGGTTAAAATAGTAAGACAATACCAATCTTAAAACTTTTATTGAAATCTCTCCCTCTATCAATAGCTTCCATCCTCTGAATAGGTTACAAAATTCTTTCTTATAACTCCCTCTTAACTGCAACGAGGTTGGTCATCTTACAAAATTCTTACATAACGCATCTTAACCTCCAAATATGATATTGTCAACTAAAATTTTAGATAATAAAATACCTTTTCCTTTCTCTGTCTTCATGTACAAATTTTTGTTATTATTAGTCCTTTCAAATCCAATCTTCACAAGATGATTATGAAGTCTCTCATACCATACTCTTGGTGCTTGTTTCAAACCATATAGATCCTTGTGTAGTCTACATACCATGTTCTTATTTTTAACATCAAAAAAATCTTTTGGCTATTCTATGTAAAATTCTTCCTCTAATATAAAATATAGAAATGAAATTTAACATCCATTTGATAAACTTTGAAACCTTTGTATGCAGAATAAGAAAGTAAAGTACTTACTCCTTCCAATCTAGAAATAGGAGCAAATGTCTCTCCATAATGAATTCCTTATTCCTGTGAATATCCCTTGAAAACTAGTCTTGATTTGTTCCTTGTGACTTCACCATTTTCATTTAGCTTGTTTCTAAATACCCACTTGGTACCAATCACATTTTTGTCTTCTAGTCTAGGAACTAGAGTCCATGTTTTGTTTTTCTCAATTTGTTCAATCCCTTCTTCCATGGCTTTATTCCAATCATCATCTTCTAAAGCATCTCTCACTGATTTGGGTTCCTTCATGCTCAGAAAACACGTATCATTCCTCAATTTTTTTCTTTTCATTAGTCTAGAATCTTAACTCCAATGATTTGAGCAACAAGATGATGTCTTTTAATATATTTAGATAATCTTGTTTTAGCTCTCGTTTCTTCATTTTGTCTTTCAACTTCAAAGTCATTGCGTACATCTCTGTTAGGTAGCTCAACATCTCTTTCATGTACACTAATCTCCAAATTAGAATATGCATCACTTCATTCTATAACTTGGCATCTGTATGTAGCTCAATTCCTGAATCCAACTCAACATTTATAAGGTGTGACTCAGAAGTTACTAGAACTTGTTGTTGATTTGTAGCTTGATTTGCTACATCTTCATCAATAGGCATACCTTTATAAAAGTATATAAATGATTTGTATTCTTCTAGTTCTTTCATAGGTTTAGCCTCATATACCTCTATATATTCATCAAAATTTACATTTTCACTTCCCACAATTTTGTTAGTGTTAGTATTTAAACACTTATAAGCTTTACTCCTTGTGGAGTATCCCAGGAATATACCTTCTTCACTTTTTGCATCAAGTTTACCATTCCTAACATCTTTAAGAATGTAACATTTACTTCCAAATGCCTTAAAGTATTTTAGATTGGGTGAGTATCCATACCATAGTTTAAAAGGTGTTAAATGAGTACCTTTCTTGATTTTCACATGATTCAAGGTATAGATAGTTGTACTTATAGCTTCTCTCCAGTATTTCAAAGCAACATTCTTCTCTATCATGAATGTTCTAGCACAATCCATTATAGATCTATTCCTCCTTTTAGCTATTCCATTTTGTGGAGGAGTTCTAGGGGCAGATGTTTGTCTTTTGATATTTCAAACTCATTTAATGTGAATTCTCCTCCTCTATTAGATCTCAAACACTTCAGAATTTTACCTATGTCCTTCTCAACTCTTGCTAAGAACCACTTAAACATTTGGAAAGCATCAAATTTCTATTTCAGCAACATAACTATCATCATCCTAGAATAGCCATCGATAAATAACATAATGTACTTATCTTTGATGCAAGAGCATTCTGGGTGTAAGGGCAATCTTGCATCACCCAAAAATATTTTTTTTCTCAATCTTTTCTATTTTAATAAGGACTAGTAGACAGGGTGGTTACGATTTATGAGAACTTGCTATTTTTAGTAAGTTTTTTATATGATCTTGGAATGTTCTAACTTTCTATAGGAAGGTTCATATTAGAGTTGTAAGCCTACCATAAAAATATCATTGCTCAAGCACTAGTATCAGAGAAGTTATTGCAGATTTTCAAAGGAAAAATTTGCAAAAAAACTTTAGGCTCACCGTTGGAGGCTTTAGAGTGCCCAGATGAGGTCTAAAAGCTCAACAAAAGGGCACTAGCATAGTTCTAAGCCCATATATCAAGAGCTAGCACTTCTAAAAAGTGATTATAATAGACAATCAGAGCAATGGTTCATGAGTTATGGCCTTTCAGAGTTAGGCTACCTGAAACTTCTAAAATAATTGTCAAAGATGTGTTTGGCCGACTCTATATGTTTTGTTAGGGACTATCGGCCCTAGGTATTGAGTTTGGGCATCTATACCCTTCTCGAGTGGCATAAAAATGCCTATTTAAGAAAGGCCTAAATATTGTCTAGAGGAGCTTTGGGTGATAGTTCACAGCTTGTCTTGCAATCTGCATTTGTGGTGCAAATAAGAAGTCTATTTTTTTTCTCACATTTTCTATTGTTTCTATGCCTTTGTTATGAGTTTACACTATTAATAGGAGCTCCCTACATCAAGTGGTATTAGAGCTCAAGTTGTTGAGTGTGTGGATAGATCGTTGACTGTGAGGCAGTTTGCACTAGGATCATTGATTGGGTTGAGCATGTAGATAGATTGCCGCTTATGAGGTAGTTTGTAATAGGGTTTCAATGGATGCACAAAAATGCATCCATGAAGAGAACATTGCAGAAGAGCTATAAGTGTTACACTTGAGGGTTTATGAGCCCTCCAAAGAAAAATGCAAGCATTGGAATAACAAATGTGCAGAAGAATGAATCTTCCCATAAGAGATAAAAGTGAGGATGAGGATGAAGTAGAAGAAAATGTTGAAGTAGAGGCAGTTCTAAATCTAGAGGAAGAGAGGCTTTTTAGGGTCATCTCAAAGATTGGAAAAAGACCTAAGTTTGAGGTTCCCACATTTTTGGGAAATCTTAACTTAGAGGAGTTGATCAATTGGATCAATTTACTAGAGGAGTACTTTGAGTATGAAGATATTGATGAACCTAATAGGGTCAAGTTTGTGAAGGAAAAACTAAAGGGACATGTGAAGATTTGGTGGTAGGAGGTTTAGTTGGAGTAAAATAGAAAGGGAAAGGACAACATCACTAGATGGGATCAAATGAAAGATAAACTAAAGCAACAATTCATTCCCATGGATTATGAGCTTGATTTGTTGAAAAAGATGCAAGGGTTGAAGCAAGCAGCAAAATCTATTCAAGAGTATACCAAACAGTTCTATCTAGTTCTCATTAGAACCAGCCATGTAGAAGCTGATAACGAGAAAGTTTCCCATTATCTTAATGGGTTAAGGCCCAACATTTAGGATGAGCTAATCCTAGTTCAAATGAGAAATATTGAGGAGGTATATTAGTTTTCCCTAAGAATTGAGGAGAAATTGAGCAATAAGTTTGACAATAAGAACAATGGAAGAGGTCGCGGTGGAAGATCTAGCAGACGGTCTTATGGTAGTCATAATAATGATCAAAAGAGAAAGGATGAGGTTGGAAGCAGTAATCAAAACCATAGGAGAAATATTTCTAATCATTTCCATGATTAGAATAATGGAGATCAGAGAGGAAGAGGTAGAGGACAAGGATTTAGAAGAGGAGGCTTCTGTGGAAAATGTTTTCACTACGGAGAAGAAGGGCAAAGAGCATTTAAATGTACCTAGCACCAAGAAAGAATAGATCAAAGAATAGAAGGCCAAGCTCAAGTTGCACATGTTGATAAAGATGATAGATCCTCACATTCCAAAGATTCTGAAAGAGGAGAAGTCCTAGTTAATCGAAGAGTCATGTTGAGTGGTGAGAATGAACTTGAGCAAAGAAGGAGCTTGTTTTGTACAAGGTGTAGATGTGAAGATAAGTGTTGTGATGTTATCATTGATGGTGGAAGTACTAACAATCTGGTGTCACAAATGATGGTCACCAAGTTGAAACTAAAGAGGTAGAAACACCCCCATCCATATCATATTGCTTGAATGCAAGATGATTGCAAGGTCATAGTCAATGACTAGTTCTCAATGAAGCTCAATATTGGAAGCTACCAGGATAAGGTACTATGCAATATCATACCTATGGACATATGTCATATGTTGTTGGGTAGGTCGTGGTAGTTTGATAGGCATGCTATCCATGATGGGTGAGAAAATACCTACACTCTAAGGATGGAGTGAAACATAAGTTGAAGCCATTGAAGGATAAAGAAGAAAAGGTATGTAGTGCTGCTAGAATATGTTTTGTTGATGGAAAAGAGTTGCTTAAAGGTATAAAATATGAGCATATGTTTTTTTCTATAATTCCTAAAGATAGTAAAGAAGAAGTAGAGGAGGTACCTATAGAAGTTGTAGATATGTTGGAAGAGTTTTCTAATATTGTATTAGGTAATGTACTTGATGGATTAGCTCCAATGAGGAAGATCAATCACCTAATAGATTTGGTTCCAAAAGCTAGTTTTCCAAATAAGGTAGTGCATAGAATGACACTAGCAAAAAGTGAACAGTTGAATAGGCAAGTTCATGAGTTGTAGAAGGGGTTGATTTGAGAGAGTCTGGGTCCATGTGATGTGCCAGCAGTGTTAGCACCAAAGAAGAATGGAGAATGGAGGTTGTGCACAAATTCTCATGCTATCAACAAGATCACCATCAAGTATAGATTTCATTTTCCAAGGATGGATGATATTATGGACTGTTTGAGTGGAGCTCAGTATTTCACAAAGATAGATCTAAAGAGTGGATACCATCAAATTCGTATTAGAGAAGGTGATGAGTGGAAGACTACTTTTAAGACAAGGGAAGGATTGTACAAGTGGTTAGTCATGCCTTTTGGGCTAACAAATGCATCGAGCACTTTCATGAGGCTCATGAATGAGGTATTGAAGGAGTTTCTAGTTAAGTTTGTCATTGTTTAGATAGGTGATATATTGATCTTTAATAAGACATTGGAGGAGCATTTGATTCATATTCACAAGGTGTTTGATAAGTTGAGGGAAGAAAAGTTGTTGATAAACCTGAAGTGCAATTTTGAAAAGGAGTTGGTGTACCTGGGATTTGTAGTCTTAGGAGAATGTTTGAAAATGGACCCAGAGAAAGTGAAGGCTATTCTTGAATGACCTACTCCAAGGACTGCAATAGAGGTAAGATCTTTTTATGGACTAGCTACATTTTACATAAAGTTCATAAGAAGTTTTAGCAGTATTTGTGGAACCTTGACTGAAATAATGAGAGGCGATAGGAAAGAGTTTAAGTGGACTGTAGGAGCAAATAAGAGCTTCAATCTATTGAAACAAAAAGTTACTGAGCAACCTATTTTAGCACTTCCTAATTTTAACAAGGTGTTTCAAGTAGACTATGATGCTAGTGGTACTACAATAGGATCTGTTTTGAGTCAAGAAGGTAGACCTATTGCTTATTTCATTGAGAAGTTGAATGATGCAAAAAGAAAATATTCTATTTATGATCAAGAATTCTATGCTATAGTTCAAGCATTGAAGAAGTGGAGATGAAATTTTCTTCCTAAGGAGTTTGTTTTATATACTGATCATCAAGCTATGCAATATTTGAATAGTCAAGGAAAATTGAACCAAAGGCATTTAAAGTGGGTTGATTTTTTGCAAAGTTATACATTTGTTTTGAAATGCAAGAGTGGGAAATCTAACATGGTTGGGTTTAAGGAACTCAGTACATTATATCTAGATGATTTTGATTTTGGTAAAGCATGGAAGGCTTGTACATAGCCTATAACACTTAAAAGGAAAAAGTGGTTGGATTTTATGATCCAAGATAGTATGTTATTGAAAGGAAGCCAGTTGTGCATTCCAAGAATTTCAATGAGAGAGAACCTCATCAAGAAGAAGCATAGTGGAAGATTGGTTGGACATTTTGGCAAAGATAAAACTATAGCTTTGGTTGCTAAAAATTATTACTACCCATAGTTACAGCGAGATGTGATGAAGTTTGAACAAAGTTGTAGAGTATGTCAGATGGCCAAAGGACTGAAGTAGAATACAGGGTTGTATTAGCCATTACCTATACTAGAGAAGCCATGGGACAATATCAACATAGATTTTTTTCTTGGATTTTGAGGACACAACCTGGGCATGATTCTATTTTTGTGATGGTTGACAAGGTTTCAAAGATGACACATTTTATTCCTTAAAAAAAGACTAGTGATGATGTTTATGTAGCAGAGTTGTTTTTTAGAGAAGTGGTGAGATTACATGGTCTGCCAAAGAGTATAGTTTTAGATTGAGATACAAAATTTGTTGGGTATTTCTAGTGTACATTGTGGAAGAAGTTGAAGATAGATTTGAAGTTTAGTTCATCACATCATCCATAGACTAATGGACAAACAGAAGTTGTGAATTGTAGTTTGGGAAACTTGTTGAGATGCTTGGTTGGAGATCAACCAAAAAGATGGGATATATGAGGACACAACCTGGGCATGATTCTATTTTTGTGATGGTTGAGAGGGTTTCAAAGATGACACATTTTATTCCTTGCAAGAAGACTAGTGATGATGTTTATGTAGCAGAGTTGTTTTTTAGAGAAGTGGTGAGATTACATGGTCTGCCAAAGAGTATAGTTTCAAATCGAGATACCAAATTTGTTGGGTATTTCTAGTGTATATTATGGAAGAAGTTGAAGATAGATTTGAAGTTTAGTTCATCACATCATCCATAGACTAATGGACAAATAGAAGCTGTGAATTGTAGTTTGGGAAACTTGTTGAGATGCTTGGTTGGAGATAAACCAAAAAGATGGGATATAATTGAAATTTGCATATAATTATTCTATCAATAGGAGTACTGGTAAATCACCATTCTAGATTGTATATGGTAATAGTCCCAGAAATGCTTCTGAATTGAGGCAATTTGATAAAGGAGAGATAAGTAGTTCTACAGTAGAAGGTTTTGTTTAACATTTGAAGAACATCCATGAGGAGGTGAGGAAGCACATCATAAAGATGAATACATGGTATAAGGCTAAGGTAGATGTGAAAAATATGTATAAAGAATTTTAGATTGGAGATGAAATCATTGTTCATTTGAGAAAGGAGCATTTTTTAGTAGGTACATACAATAAGTTGAAGATGAAGAAGTTTGGACAGTGCAAGATAGTGAAGAGGCATGATTCTGGCAATACATATGAAGTGGAGTTGCCTACTGAATTGAATATTTCACCAGTACTTAATATTTTAGATTTGATATAGTATTATGAAGGAGCTGATGGAGATGAAGTTGTAGAAGTGCAGTGGAGCATTCTAGTAGCTAGTTTGGCTATAAAGGAGATTGAGGAGATACTAGGCAGTCATGTTGGAAAATGTACTAGAAACAATTTTTATGAGCAATATCTGGTCAAATGGAAAGGGAGACCAATTGAGGATTCATCATGGCTAGAAAAGGAGGAGGTTAACCATCTCTATTTTCCTTTGAACACCTGAGACATGATAGGGTCACTTCTCAAATTACCCTAGGTGTCTGATGCAGGAGCATCCTAGGTGTAAGGGCAATCTTGCATCACCCAAAAATATTTTGTTTTCAGTTTTTTCTATTTTAATAAGGACTAGTAGATAGGGTGGTTACTATTTCTGGGAACTTGCTATTTTTAGTAAGTTTTTCATATGAGCTCGAAATGTTCTCATTTTCTACAAGGTTCATTTTAGAGTTGTAAGCCTACCATAAAAATTTCATTGCTCAAGCATAAGTATCAGAGAAGTTATTGCAGATTTTTGGTGGAAAAATTTGTAGAAAAATTTTCAAGCTCACCATTGGAGGCCTTAGAGTGCTTGGATGAGGTCCAAAAACTCAACAGAAGGGTGCTAGCATAGTTTTGAGCATGTAGATCAGGAGATGGCATTTTTGAAAAGTGGTTATAATAGCCAATTAGAGCAATAGTTCATGAGTTATGGCCTTCTAATGTTGGGCTACCTGAAACTTCTAAAATAACTATCAAAGATGATTCTATATGTTTTTTTAGGGCCTGTTGGCCCTAGGTATTAAGTTTGAGCATCTATACCCTTCCCAAGCAGCATAAAACTACCTATTTAAGAAAGGCCCAAACATTGTCTAGGGGAGCTCTGGGTGATATTTCATAGCTTGTCTTGCAAATTATTGTACTATTGAATTCTGTAATTTTGCATTTGTGGTGCAAATAAGAAGTTTATATTATGTTCTTACATTTTCTATTTTTTCTATGTTTCTATTATGTGTTTATAGTATTAAGGGGAGCTCCCTACATCAAGTGGTATTAGAGCTAGAGTTCTTGAGTGTGTGGATAGATCGTCAACTGTGAGATAGTCTGCACCATGATCATGGATTGGGCTAAGCATGTAGACTAATTGTCTATTGTGAGGCAATTTGCACCAGGGTTTCTATAGACACACAAAAATGCTTCCATGAAGAGAGCGTGGTGAAAGAGCTATAGGTGTTACACCTAAGGGTTTCTAAGCCCTCCAAAGATAAATTCAAGCATTGGAAGAAAAAATGTGTAGAGGAATGAATCTTCCCATAAGAGATAAAAGTGAGGATGAGGATGAAGTACAAGAAAATGCCAAAGTAGAGGCAGTTCTAAATCCAAAGGAAGAGAGGCTTTTTAGGGCCATCTCCAAGATTGGAAAAAGACCTAAGTTTGAGTTTTCCACATTTTTGGGAAATCTTAACCTAGAGGAGCTGATCGATTAGATCAATGAACTAGAGGAGTAATTTGAATATGAAGATATTGATGATCCTGATAGGGTTGAGTTTGAGAAGGAAAAACTAAAGGGACATGAAAAGATCTAGTGGCAGGAGGTTTAGTTTGATTGAAATAGAAAATGAAATGACAAAATAACCAGATGGTATTGGATGAAAGATAAATTGAAGAAACAATCCATTCCCATGGATTATGAGCTTGATCTGTTGAAGAAGATGCAAGGGTTGAAGCAAGCCAGAAAATTTGTTCAAGAGTACACAAAAGAGTTCTACCGAGTTCTCATTAGAACTAGCCATGTAGAAGCTAATAAGGAGAAAGTTTCCTGTTATCTTAATGGGTTAAGCCCTAGAATTCAAGATGAGCTAAGTTTGGTTTGAGTGAGAAATATTGAGGAGGTATACTAGTTTTCACTAAGAGTTGAGGAGAAACTAAAAAAGAAGTTTGACTTGATAAGAATAGTGGAAGAGGTCATGGTGGAAAATTTGGTAGACAATCTCATGGTGGTCATAATAATAATCAAAAGAGCAAGGATGAGGCTAGAAGTAGCAATCACAACTAGAGGGGAAACAATTCCAATCATTTCCATGATTAGAATAATAGAGATTATAGAGGAAGAGGCAGAGGACAAGGATGTGGAAGAGGAGGCTTCCATGGGAAATGTTTTGACTGCAGAGAAGAAGGGAATAGAGCATTCAAATGTACCCAACACCAAGAAAGGATAGATCAAAGAATAGAAGGACAGGCCAGAGTTTTACATTTTGATGAAGATGACAGATCCTCACATTTTGAAGATTTTGAAAGAGGAGAAGTCCTAGTTAATTGAAGAGTCATGCTAAGTGATGAGAATGAACCTGGGCAAACAAGGAGCTTGTTTTGCACAAGGTGCAAATGTGAAAATAAGTGTTGTGATGTGATCACTGATGGTGGAAGTACTGACAATCTAGTGTTAGAAATGATGGTCACCAAGTTGAAACTAAAAAGGCAGAAACACTCACATCCATATCGTATTTCTTTGTTGCAAGATGACCACAAGGTTATGGTCAATGAGCAGTGCTCAGTGAAGTTCAAGATTGGAAGCTACCAAGATGAGGTATTATGCAATATCATACCTATAGACATATATCATATGTTGTTGGGTAGGCCATGGTAGTTTGATAGGCATGTTGTCCATAATGGGCAAGCAAATACCTATACTCTAACTAAGGATGGAGTGAAATATAAGTTGAATCCATTGAAGGATAAAGAAGAAAAGGTATGTAGTGCTATTAAAATATGTTTTGTTGATGGAAAAGAGTTTCTTAAAGGTATGAAACATGAGCATATGTGTTTTGCTATAATTCCTAAATATAGTAAAGAAGTAGAGGAGGTATCTACAAAAGTTGTAGATATGTTGAAAGAGTTCTTTAATATTGTATCAGGTAATGTACTTGATGGATTGCCTCCATTGAGGAAGGTCAGTCACTAGATGGATTTGGTTCCAGGGGCTAGTTTTCCAAATAAGCCAATGCACAAAATGACACTAGTAGAAAGTGAATAGTTGAATAGGCAAGTTCATGAGTTGTTGTAGAAGGGGTTGATTCGAGAGAGTCTAAGTCCATGTGATGTGCTAGCAGTGTTAGCACCAAAGAAGAATGGAGAATGGAGGATGTGCATAGATTCTAATGCTATCAACAAGATCACCATCAAGTATAGATTTCCTTTTCCAAGGATGGATGATATTATGGACTATTTGAGTGGAGCTCAATATTTCACAAAGATAGATCTAAAGAGTGGGTACCATCAAATTTTTATTAGAGAAGGTGATGAGTCAAAGACTTCTTTTAAGACAAGGGAAGTACTGTATGAGTGGTTAGTCATGCCTTTTGGGCTAATCAATGGATCGAGCACTTTCATGAGGCTCATGAATGAGGTATTAAAGGAGTTTCTAGGTAAGTTTTTCATTGTTTACTTAGATGATATATCGATCTTTAATAAGACATTGGAGGACCATTTGATTCATATTTGCAAGGTGTTTCATAAGTTGAGGGAAGAAAAGTTGTTGATAAACTTGAAGTGTAGTTTTGTAAAGAAGGAATTGGTGTACATGGGATTTGTAGTCTCATGAGAATGTCTGAAAATGGACCTAGAGAAAGTGAAGACTATCCTTGAATGGCCTACTCCAAGGAGTGTGACAGAGGTAAGATATTTTCATGGACTAGCTACATTTTATAGAAAGTTCATAAGAAGTTTTAGTAGCTTTTGTGGACCCTTGACTAAAACAATGAAAGGGGATAGGAAAAAGTTTAAGTGGATTATAGGAGCAGATAAGAGTTTCAATCTATTGAAATAGAAAGTTACTAAGTAGGCTATTTATCACTTCTTAATTTTAACAAGGTGTCTCAAGTAGACTGTGATACTACCGGTACTACAATAAGAGCTATTTTGAGTCAAGAAGGTAGACCTAGTACTTATTTTAGTGAGAAGTTGAATGATGCAAAAAGAAAATATTCTATTTATGATCAAGAATTTTATATTATAGTTTAGGCACTGAAGAAGTGGAGACACTATCTTCTTCCTAAGAAGTTTTTTTTGTATATTGATCATGAAGCTTTGCAATATCTGAATAGTCAAGGAAAATCAAACCAAAGGCATTTGAAGTGGGTTGAGTTTTTGCATAGTTATACATTTGTTTTGAAACATAGAAGTGGGAAGTCTAACAAAGTTGCAGATGTTCTTAGTAGAAGACAACTTTTACTAACAGAAATAAAAATAGAGGTGGTTGGGTTCAAGGAACTCAGTAGATTGTATCCAAATGATTTTGATTTTGGTGAAGTGTGTAAGGCTTGTACAAAACTTGTTACACTTGAAAGGATAAAGTGGTTGGATTTTATGATACAAGATGGTATGTTGTTCAAAGGAAGCCAACTGTGCATTCCTAGAAGTTCAATGAGAGAGAACGTCATCAAGGAGAAGCATAGTGGAGGATTGGTTGGACATTTTGGTAGAGATAAAACTATAGCTTTGGTTGCTCAAAATTATTACTAACCATAGTTACAGGAAGATGTGATGAATGTTTTATAAAGCTATAGAGTATGTCAGATGGCGAATGGAGTGAAGCAGAATACAGGGTTGTATTAGCCATTACCTATACTAGAGAAGCTGTGGGAGGATATTAGCATGGATTTTGTTCTTGGATTACTGAGGACACAGCGTAGGCATGATTCTATTTTGTGATGGTTGACAGGTTTTCAAAGATGGCACATTTTATTCCTTTTAAGAAGACTAGTGATGTTGTTCATGTAGCAAAGTTGTTTTTTAGAGAAGTGGTGAGATTACATGGTTTTCCAAAGAGTATAGTTTCAGATTGAGATACCAAATTTGTTGAATATTTCTAGTGTACATTGTGGAAGAAGTTGAAGACATATTTGAAGTTTAGTTCATCACATCATCCACAACTTGATGGATAAATAGAAGTTGTGAATCACAGTTTGGGAAACTTGTTGAGATGCTTGGTTGGAGATAAACCAAAATGGATGGGATATGATTTTACCACAAGAAAAATTTTCATATAATAATTCTTTCAATAGGAGTACTAGTAAATCACCATTCCAGATTGTATATGGGAGTAGTCCTATAAATGCCTCTAGATTGAAGCAGTTGGATAAAGGAGAGCTAGGTAGTGCTGAAGCAAAAGATTGTGTTGAACATTTGAAGAACATCCATGAGAAGGTGAGGAAGCACATCATAAAGATAAATACATAGTATAAGGATAAGGTAGATTTCAAAAGGAAGTATAAGGAATCTCAGATTGGCGATGAAGTCATGGTTCATTTGAGAAAGGAGCATTTTCCAGTAGGTACACATAATAAGTTGAAAATGAAGAAGTTTGGACCATGCAAGATAGTGAAGAGGCATGACTCTAGCAATGCATATGAAGTGGAGTTTCTTGTTGAATTGAATATTTCACTAGTATTTAGATTTGATATAGTATTATGAAGGAGGTGATGGAGATGAAATTACAAAAGCACAGTGGAGCATTCCAGCAACTAGTTCGGCTACAGAGGAGATTAAGGAGATGCTAGATAGTCATATAGAAAAAAGTACTAGAAACAAAACTTATGAGGAATATCTAATCAAATGGAAAGGGATACAAGTTGAGGATTCATCATGGCTAGCAAAAGAGGAGGTTAACCATCTTGGTTTTCCTCTAAACACCTGAGACGTGACGGGGTAACTTCTCAAATTACCTCGGTTGTCTCATGCAGGAGCATCTTAGGTGTAAGGGAAATCTTGCATCACCCAAAAATATTTTGTGTTCAGTCTTTTCTATTTTAATAATGACTAGTAGATAGGGTGGTTACTATTTATGAGAACTTTCTATTTTTAGTAAGTTTGTCATATGAGCTCAAAATGTTCATTTTTTCTACAGGAAGGTTCATTTTAGAGTTGTAAGCCTACCATAAAAATCTCATTTCTTAAGCATTAGTATCAAAGAAGTTATTGTGGATTTTTAGTGGAAAAATTTGCAGAAAAAACTTCAA
The DNA here is from genome assembly GCA_028749045.1 of Cupressus sempervirens. Lineage (NCBI taxonomy): Eukaryota > Viridiplantae > Streptophyta > Pinopsida > Cupressales > Cupressaceae > Cupressus > Cupressus sempervirens. Next base: position 161,341,975 of record CM053792.1, on the reverse strand, counting down.
GCTCACCATTGGAGGCCTTAGAGTACCCGGATGAGGTTCAAAAACTGACAAAAAGGTGCTAGCACAATTTGGAGCCTGTAGATCAGAAGCTAGCATTTTTGAAAAGTGGTTATAATAGCCAATCAAAGCAATGGTTCACGAGTTATGGCCTTTCAAAGTTAGGTTACTCGAAACTTCTAAAATAATTGTCAAAGATGTATTTGGCTGACTCTATATGTTTTGTTAGGGTTTTTCAGCCCTAGGTATTAAGTTTAAGCATCTAGACCCTTCCCAAGTAACATAAAACTACCTATTTAAAAAAGGCTTGAACATTGTCTAGGGAGCTCTGGGTGATAGTTCACAGGTTGTCTTTCAAATTATTATACTTATGAATTCTATAATTCTACATTTGTGGTGCAAATAAGAAGTCCATATTATGTTCTTGCATTTTCTATTGTTTCTATGTTTCTATTATGAGTTTACATTATTAAGGGGAGCTCCCTGCATCAATCTCCTTTCTAGCTTTGCACATCAATTGGTCGACACAAGTTAGTATGAACAATCTGTAGTATTCTTTTAGAGGTATAAGTTTTACTCTTAAATCTTGACTTAGTCATTTTTCCTAATTGACATTGTTTGAACATTACATTATCAGGCTTCTTCAATTTAGGAAAACATGTAACTTTCTTAATGTTACTAATACTAACCAAGTTATCAAAGTTAACATGACATTACCTCTTGTGCCATAGCCATACATCATCAAATTTTACAACAAGACAAGTAGCATCCTCTATATCAAGATAGAATAGATTACTTCTAGTTTGATCACCCTTTCCAATCAGTTTCCCATTTGTGTCATATATCTTAGCAATCTTGTTTTCAAACTCAACCTTGCATCCCAAATTATTCTGTTGTGACACACTCAACAAATTATAGTTAAGTTCTTCAACATAGTAAGCAATGTCACATAAAATCTTATCTGTGAGTTTGATAGAACCTTTTCCTTTTATTAGGCATGGTGCATCATTAGCAAATTTTACACTATTGCCATCATAACAATTCAGGTTAATGAACTTACTTTGTCTCTAGTCATCTGATGTGAACACCTACAATTAACGATCCATCTATCATTCTTGTGTACACAAGTCACAAGTGTAGTTGCCTCATCTTCATTATATTCATCCTTCATTGCAACATACACCACTTCATCATCATTTTCATCATATTCTTCTTTTGTTTCCTCTTCAACAATGTAGCAAGACTTCTTGCCTTTGTCTTTGTAATCCTTGTTGTCTTCATCTCTTCTACTCTTGTACTTGTCACCACCTTTGTATTTCTTCTTCTCTAGATATCTAGCAGCAATATGACCAACCTCATTGCAATGGACACAAATGATGGGTAACTTACTTTTGAACTTGCCTTTACCTTTGTGGAATCTTCTTGCTAGTAGTGCTTCAAGTTGTTTAACATCCTTCTTATCTATTCACTGTCACCAAACACATACTTCTTTTTATTTCTTCTTTTTATTCTCATCAGGTTCCTTTAATGATACTTTAGCTTTGAAAGTAGATTCAATCTTTTCAAGCTTGTAATTATCAAAATTAGATAGCTCAAAAGTAGTGAGTCTACTTACCAGACCTTCAAGTGATAGTTTATTCCCTGGAATACATCTCAGTTCTTGAATTGTAGAAAATCTAATAGCATATATAGGCAATAATGTCCTTAAAATTTTGCTTAGTATAGTATCATCATCTATATTACCCTTAGCTCCTCTTATCGCATTAACAACTTATTTTATCCTTTCAACATATTGAACAATATTCTCACCTTCTTCCATTCTTATATCATCAAACTCACCTTTGAGACTTTTAGCTTTGGCTCTTAGAACATTTGCATCTCCTCCATAGATAGTGGTTAGTGCATCCCACATTTTCTTTGCACTATCAAGACATTTGATATCATCAAATTCAGCATAACTTAGGGTAGAGGCAATTTCCAACATTGCCTAGTTGTGTTCTTTCTTCTTCTTCATATCTTCAGCGTGTTCATCCTTCAAGCATTCATACCCTTAAGCCTTCTTTCTTAACATGCCATTGCAAACTCTTCTCTTTGGTCAATAGATGAATCAAAACCCTTGATTCCTTGTCTCCCTTAGGTTGTTGCACATGTCAACCTTGCTTCATGACTAGCCATTCCTATAAATAGGAAATTAAGATCTTTTTCTACTCATTCTCCATCATCCAATTTTGGGTTTGGATGGATTAGGTAGGATACAATGTATCTAACCCATATCCCATATCTCTTCTAGAAACTTCTCCTAAAAATCCTCTTTGAATTCTCTAGAAAATAATTTACCTTGAATTTTGTGCCACAAGATCATCAACCTTATCTTCCACCTAGTTCACATAATCCAAGAAAACAAACTTGTCAGCTCAGATCCATTGAATTTATGATCTTTTGAATAATGTATCAGCTTGACATTATCAATCTTATGATACTCGGCACATACTGTGTTGCTCAACATCCATTATGAAATCACTCGGCATGAACTAAAGTTTACTAGTGCTCAGCATCAACTAAATTTACTCGGCATCCACTATTCTACTCAACATATACTAGAATGAGCTTTTACTTGGCTCTAACTAATTTTTTTCTTGGCTTGCTCTATCTTTTCTCGACACCTACTATCCACTCATTCAAGCTTGGTAGACAAACTTTTTGTAACTTGTTCTTCTAAACTTTCTTAGTGTAACCAACCTTTGTAACCTTAAGTAGATTATCAATACATCATGTCATCACTGTCATAACTAATTCTTGTACTTCATTACATAATCATAACTCAACCTTTACTCTAGATGCTATTGTTACATCTTTTGATCAAATTCTTTTCATCAATCAAATAAGTGATAGTACTTGAATCTTATAAGTAATTGTCTGACCATTAAATAGTAGGTTTGACATCAGTGACAAAAACAATGATTGAAACACATAGTCTTCTTTAACAATCTCACTCAACAATGATCTTTACAATCTAATCTCAACACAATCAACAAAAATGAAGATAGATAAAGAGGCAGAAATCATGAGAGCAATAAAAGACATAAAGACAAAGGAAAATAATCCTACTACATTGTTGAAGAAGAATTTGATGACGGACCAAATGATCACGATGATGAAGTTGCCTTTATTTCTATAAAAGATGATTCTGATGAAAATGAGGAAATTGCATTAGTGTCTTATGTAACAAAAAATGATAGATGGATCATTGACAATGGGTGTAATCATTACATGACTAGTGACAAAAGTAATTTCATTACCCTTGAGAATTATAATGGAAATCATGTTAGATTTGGTTATGATGCACCCTATTTGATAAAAGGTAAAGGATCGACAACACTAACAAACAAGATTATGTGTGGCAATTCTTACTATGTTGAAGGACTTGACTATAATCTATTGAGTGTTTCATAATTGAATAGCTTAGGATGAAAAGTTGAATTTGGAAATAGGAAGGCCAAGATCTATGACACTGATGGAAAACTCATTGGAGGTGGCAATTAGACTAGAGTAATCTATTTTATCTTGATATGAATGAAGCTACCTATCTTGTTGTACAATTTTATGATGGTGGTTATGGTACAAAAGGTTATGTCATGCAAAACTTGACAACTTGGTTAATATTAGTAAGATGAAAAGAGTTTTCTAAAATTGAAGAAACCTGATAATGTGATTTGTAAACAATGCCAATTAGGAAAAATGAAAAAAATATACTTTTAAGAATAAGAATCATAATTCAAAATAAATCATGGAATTAGTTTAGCCTAATCTATGTGGGCCAATTAATGCACAAAGCTACAAAGGTGACAAACATTTTATTCTATTTGTTGATGATTACTCTATAATGATGAGAGTGATGTTTTTTAGAGAAAAATATGATGCTTTTCAAATTTTTAAGCGGTATTTAGAAAGAGTTTCAAAAAGAAAACTAGTAAAATCTTAAAATGTTTGAGATCTGACAGAGGTGGAAAGTTTACATCAAATGAGCTCAACAACTTTTGCAATGACAAAGGAATCAAAAGACAAACTTCTGCACCTAGAACCCCTCCACAAAATGGGATTGCTAAAAGAATAAATAGATATGTGATGGATTGTGCTAGAAAATTGATGATGGAAAAGAATGTTGCTTTGAAATATTGGAGAGAAGCTGTCAGTACAATTTTTTATGCCTTAAAGAGAGCACAAGTCAAGAAAGGTACAAATATCACACCTTTTGTATTATAGTATCATTACTCACCTAATGTTAAATACTTTAAGATATTTGGAAGCAAGTGTTACATTCTAAAAGATAACATAGATGGTAAATTTGATGCAAAAAGTGATGAAGGTATATTCTGAGGTTATTCCACAAGAAGTAAAGCTTATAAGAGTTTAAATTGTAACACTAATAATGTTGTGGAACATAGAAATGTAAAAGTTGATGAATATATAGATGTACATGATGATGAACAAAAGAATGAACCTACAAATTACAAAACATTTATTTACTACTATGAAGACATGTCCACAAACAATGATGATATTGTAAACCAAGCTGCCAATCCATAAGAATTAGTTGTTGGAAATATAGAAGGAGTAACTAAGAGGGGGGGGTGTGAATCAGTTACCACTAAAATCAATCCCAAATCCCTTAGATGTCAACAATAAAATTTAGACTGAGAAAACTGATTGTTGCTATCACTCGGTAAACACACAGAAAATGCTAAAAATTGGTATATGTAGAGTGTGAATTAATTTTAGCAGATCTTAAAAAATTAACAATAATTAATTTGCAAGAATAAGAGAAATAACATGAAGACATGAGACACCAAGATTTAACATGGAAACCCAATTTTGGAATGTAACTAGTTACTATTTTTCACTCTTCTAAAGTAAGCCCTGTTAGGAGCCAACCCTGTTAAAGGTTACAAAACACAATGTTAGGTGTGACCTTGTTAGAGGATTTGATCACCCTACTAGGAGTGGCCTTGCAAGAGGTCTTAAAACAATTCAATTAAATTTTTATCTTGTTAGAGAATTTAAAACTGGTTGTTAAACCAACTCTATTAAGAGATTTTAGATCACTGCTACAATGGTTAGAGAGTAACAATGAAATGACCTGATTCTGATGCAACTAAATTGCAGAATCCAGATCTCTTTTTTACTTAAACTTGATCCTTCCTAATTGAATATTAATTTTTTGCTCCACAAGGATACTTGCTTATCCTTTAGGTTTGCTCCCTCTCTTTTCTTTTAAATTCAATCAATACACTTGAAAATCACAACTTGACCTTATATTTATATCATCCAGATTGTCAAGTCGGCTCTTTACAAATTAGAGGGACCAATAATCATTACCATAGTCAGCTAGAACCAATACTTAAAATAGTTAAGCTTCATATGCCAAAATAACAAAATCATTCATTAGCCAACCTTGCTCAGTAAACACTAGTTCTGAGACAATTTCCTATGTTAACCAATAGAAGCTTGGTTAACACTGCAAACTTGAAAAACTCCATTGGTAATTGAGTGAACTCAGTTAGCACTTACTCTATCCAACTTTCCTTTGTTGACCATGTGAACTCAATTAACACTTTTTTCACCATAATTTCGTTTGATGCCTGAGTGAGCTCAGTAGACACTATCTTCGTAGAGTAAACTACAAGAATGCTTGGTAGACAAGGAAAACTATCTTGCTGACCAAGTGAGCTTGGTAAGCACTAACTGGCAACTAATATGACATTTGTGTAACATCAAATACAACACATAATTAATCAATTGTATCCAACAATCTTTCTCTTTGGCATTGATGGTAACACATGTCATAACATAATGAAATTTTAAAAATAAGATTCCTTTTGATAGAAAATTTCTCCCTCTTTGATTTTACACAAGAACTTCTTCTTTCATGTAGTAATCTCCCTCTATGAAGGAATTACATAACTTCTCCCTCTTGAAATGACAAAAAAAAATTTCAAAAATATATGACAGTAATCTTCTCCCTCTTTGACAACACATGCCAAAGACAACACATACCAAATTAGTATTAATGTACCTTGAGTACTGATTCATATGCAATATTCTTTTGACTATGTTACATCAACTAATTGATCTTCAACTTGGTTCCTGTTGATGCATCACTAAAACTTCATTTAATGAGATTTAGATAAAAGAATGACCACTAACTTACCTCTTAGATATAGGAATACATCTTTAGGTAATGGCTTGGTAAATATGTCTACAATCTATTCTTTTGTATGGACATATTCCAATCTAATTTCTTTATCCTACACCATGATTTCTTTATCCTACACCAATTCTCTGACAAAATGATATTTTATAGCAATGTGCTTAGTTTTGGAGTGCATCATTGGGTTATTTGATATGTTAATTGTGTTGGTGTTATCACAAAACATGACCACTGGCTCTTTGATTTCAACCTTCACTCCTTCTAGTAATTGTTTGAACCAAACAATGTTAGAACAATTCATTGATGTTGTTACATACTCTACTTCTGTTGTAGATTAGAATGTGTAGTTTTGCTTCTTGCTTGTCCAAGATACCAACCTTTTACCAAGAACGAAAGCTCCACCACTTGTACTTTTTCTATCATCAAGATTTCTTGTCCAATTAGCATGAGTAAACACTTTTAGGTCTAGACTTTTTCAAATTTGTACCATAAGCCATAGTCCTTAGTACCTTTTAAATATCTCAAAATTCTTTTGATTGCGATCATATGATTTTATCTAGGTTTAGCTGAGAATCTTGCTACTATCCCAACTACTAAGGCTATATCAAGTCTTGTGTGAACTACATACTATAATTTTCCAATCATTGATCTATATAAGGTCTGATCTACTTCTTTGGAGTCATCATCTTTGGTAAGCTTAAGTCTACTACACATAGGGATACCAACTAGTTTTGAATATTCCATACCAAACTTCTTAAGTATCTCTTTACATACTTGGATTGGGTGATATAGGTACCATTTTTGTTCTTCTATATCTACAATCTAACAAAGAATTTTATTTCACCAAACATGGACATCTCAAACTCTTTGTTTATTTGTTTTCAAAATTCTTTGCATAGATCATCATTTCCTGTACATAGAGTCTCATCCACAAATATCTCTGCCAAAACAATTTTGTTATCTGGTCCTTCCTTGATATACAAACTATTGTTATCATTTGTTCTCTAAAAATCAATCTGTATCAAGTAGTTATGTAGTCTTTCATTCTAGGATTTAGGAGCTTGTTTAAGACCATATAGTGCTTTGTGTAATTTACAGACCATGTCCCTTTTGTCAGGATCAACAAAACCTTTTGGCTATTCAATGTCGACTTCTTCATCAAGAATTCCATTCAAGAATGTAGATTTAATATCCATTTGATATACTTTTAATCCTCTGTGAGCTACATATGCAAGTAGGGTCCTAACACCTTCTAATCTTACAACAGGAGTAAAAGTTTCACCATAATCAATTCCTTCTTTAGAATACCCTTTACACACTAATCTAGATTTGTTTCTTGATACTTGTCCATCTTCATTCAGCTTATTTCTAAATACCCATTTTGTTCCAATCACATTTTATCTTTAGGCCCAGGAATAAGAGTCCAAGTTTTGTTCTTTTCTATCTGTTCTATTTCTTCATTCATTGCTTCAATCTAATTTTCATTTTCTATAGCATCCTTAACACTTATAGGTTCAAAATTAGAAAGTAAACATGTACCTTTCAATTTGCTTCTTGTCACAGTACCTTCTGATTTATCTCCAATAATCTGATCAGGTGCATGATGCCTTTTGACATACTTGGCCAATATAGGTTCTTTGCCTTTTGAATTAATTGCACTGTCTTCATTTTGAATCTCAACTTCTGGCTTAGGTCATTCAGACTTGGTAGGCATTAGCTTGGTAGCTTCAAAGTGTGACTTAGTTCCTTGTGACTCAATTTGTACTTCTTGCAACTCAGTAGTTGTGGAAGACTTGGGAGGTGAAGTCTCCGTATTGTTAGATGTGCCTGGGATTGTATCAGGTTTGAAGTAGACAAATCTTTTGTAATCTTCTGGTTCCCTTTTGCTTTCTTCTTCAATCTTTTCTGTAAACTCATCAATTCTCACATGTGCACTTTCTATGATTTTATGAGTAGAAAAATTCAAACATTTGTATGCCTTACTTCTGTAATAATATCCTAAGAATATACCTTCATCACCTTTTACATCAAACTTGCCTTTTCTAGACTCTTTCAAGATATAACATTTACTGCTAAATACTTTTAGGTAACTTAAATTGGGTTTTTAGCCATAACATAATTCATAGGGCATTTTATGTGAGTCCTTCTTTAACTATACTTGGTTCAAAGTATGAACTGCAATGCTAACGGCTTCCTTCCAGTATTTGATAGCAACATTCTTTTCAATCATTAGAGTCCTTACACAATCCATAATGGATTTGTTTCTTCTTTTAGCTATTCCATTTTGCTCAAGAGTACCAGGAGCTAATACTTGCCTTTTGATTCCTCTTTCAATGCAAAAATTATTGAATTCATTGGAGATAAATTCACCAGCTCTATCTGACCTTAAGCATTTCAATCTTTTTCCTATTTCTTTTTCCACTCTTGCTAGATACCATTTGAATTTCTCAAATGCTTCTGACTTTTTTCTAAGATACATAACACTCATCATTCTAGAGTAGTCATCAACAAAAAGAATAAATAATTTTTCTCCACTATAACTTTCTATTCCAATGGGTCCACATAGGTTAGTATGCACAATTTCCAAGACATCTTTAGATTGATAGTTTTTTCTCTTAAAACTAGTCTTTCCCATTTTGCCAATCTGAAAATTTTTGCATAATCCAACATCTAGTTTCTTCAAACTAGGGATACCTCTTACCTTTCTAAATTTTCTTATCTTGACCATATTATCAAAGTTTACATGACATAGTCTTTTGTGCCATAACCAACTTTCTTCCATTTGAGCAATAAAACATGAGCAATCACCAAGATCAAGATAAAATAGGTTACCTCTTATTTGTTTGCCTGATCCAATCAGATTCCCTTTTTCATCCAGTAGTCTTTCCTTTTGATGTATGAATTCTACCTTAAATACAATGTTAATTAGTTGTGCTACACTTAGTAGGTTATGTTTCAGTCCTTCAACCCAATAGGCATTATCACATACAAGTTCATTGGTTAATGATATGTGACCTTTCCCTTTTATGCAACAAGGTTCATTGTTTCCAAACCTTACACTACCTCCATCATAGTGTTAAAAGTGTTCAAATTTTGTTTTTTCTCTAGTCATATGGTGTGAACATCCACTATTTATGATCCATGTGTCATTTTTACTAACATGAGAGATAAGTGTCATCTTATCTCCTTCATCATTAGATTCATCTTTTACAACAATGTATACTATCTCATCTTCATTGTTATTAGAATCTTTAGCCATAAAAAAAGTCTTCATACCTTTTTCTTTGAAGGATTTGTGACTTTTGGATCTCTTCTTGCCTTTGTACTTGTGGCTTTTCTTCTCATCCTTTCTTTCTCTATTTGGGCATCTGGCAGCAATATGACCAATCTCTTCACATGAAAAGCATATTAAAGGAACCTTACCTTTGTACTTTCCTCTTCCTCTAGAATAATTCTTTACAAGTAAAGCTTCAACAACTTCAGGATCACTATCTGAACTTTCCTCTATTTCCTCTTCACTTTCTAACTGAATGTCCTTTGTTTTCTTGCCTTTTTCTTTGAGTGAAAGTTTAGCTTCAAATGCAGACTCAACATTTTTGGAAGCTAGAACATAATTGTCAAAGTTGTCTAGCTCAAAAGATGTCAATCTTCCTACTAAGGCATCCAAACTTAATTTGTGATTTTGGTCACATATCTTTTCTTGAATAGAATATACTCTAATTGCATAGATAGGAAGAAATATTTTAAGAACTTTACTTATACCAATTTCTTCCTTGATTTCTCCTTTAGAAGCTCTAATTGCACTGACACTAGCTTTGATTCTTTCCACATATTTGGCAACATTTTCATCTTCTCTCATTCTCATCTAATCAAATTGTCCTCTAAGGCTTTCTACTTTGGCTCTCCTTACATTTTCATCACCACCATAGATGTCCTTTAGCTCGTTCCACATATCAAAAGTAGTTTTACAATCTTTGATCTCATCAAATTCATCATAGTTGAGAGTAGATGCAATATGAATCATCATGATGTTATGGTTATTTTTCTTAGCAAGATCATCAACAGATAATGTACTAGTGGGAGTTTTGTATTCTACATCAAGATATTTGCAACTTGAATCACTTATGGTAGTCAGATGAAACCTCATGAATCCCTGCCATGCTAAAAAGTTATCTATGTTAAACATTGGAATCTCTCTCTTATAAGGCATCCTAATCTTTAGTTTAGGTCCTTGAAACCTTCCTACAAGCACCAAAAGCTTTGATACCAATTTTGGGAAATATAGGAGTAACTGGGGGGTGAATCAGTTACCACTAAAATAAATCCCAGATCCCTTAGATGTCAACAATAAAATTTAGACTAAGAAAACTTATTGTTGTTGTCACTCGGTAGAAACATAGAAAATGCTATAACTCAGTATATGTAGAGTGTGAATTACTTTTAGTAGATCTTAAAACATTAACAATAATTAATTTGCAAGCATAAGATAAATAACATGAACACATGAAACACCAAGATTTAATGTGGAAATCCAATTTGGGAAAAACCACCAATGTAACTAGTTACTATTTTTCACTCTTCTAAAGTGAGCCCTATTAGGAGCCAACCCTGTTAAAGGTTGTAAAACACACTATTAGGTGTGACCTTATTAGAGGATTTAATCACTCTTCTAGGAGTGGCCTTGCAAGAGGTCTTTAAAAAATTCAATGGAATTGCCACCTTGTTAGAGGATTTACAACTGGCTATTAAACCAACTCTGTTAAGAGATTTTAGATTATTGCTACAATGGTTAGAGAGTAACAATAAAATGACCTGATTATGATGCAACTAAATTGTTGAATCCAAATCTCTTTTCTACTTAAACTTGATCCTTCCTAATTGAATATTACTTTTCTACTCCACAAGGATACTTGCTTATCCTTTAGGTTCACTCCCTCTCTTTTCTTTTTAATTAAATCAATACACTTGCACACACTTAAAAATCACAAATTGACATCATATTTATATCATCCAGATTGTCAAGTCAGCTCATTAAAAATTAGAGTGACCAACCGTAGTTGGCTAGAACCAATACTTGAAATAGTTAAATATGCCAAAATAACAAAATCCTTCATTACCCAACCCTGCTCAGTAAACATTGGTTCTGAGATGATTTCTTGTGTTAACCAACAGAAGCTCAGTTAACACTGAAAACTTGTAAAAGTCCTTTGGTAACCAAGTGAACTCAGTTAACATTGACTCTATCTATCTTTCCTTTGTTAACCATGTGAACTCGGTTAACACTTTTTTTGCCATAATTTCTTTTGACGCCCAAGTGAGCTCGGTAGACACTATCTTTGTAGAGTAATCTTCAGAAATGCTCGGTAGACAAGGAAAATTGTTTTACTAACCAAGTGAGTTTGGTAAGTACTAACTGACAACTGATATGACATTTGTGTAACATCAAAGCCAACACACAATTAATCAATTGTATCCAACATCAGTGATTGTCGAGTCACATACAATGGATGTTGAGTTATATTCAAAAGCCAAGGTACATTACAATACTTATATTAATTTATATGAAAGGAATCCTAAGTTACCTGATAGAGAAGTGCACAATGAACATAAGATTGAACTTCATGAAAGATCTATTGTTGAACAAAGAAGAATAGAGCCAAAATTATCAAAGTATGTCAGAAGACATCACACCCTACTGAAAAAATCATTGGAGGAAAAGGAGATGGACCAATGCCAAGGAATAGGTTAATAAATAAAAAATGTTTTATAAACATGCATGAACTTAGAATAGTTAAAGATGCACTAGAGAATGAAGAAATTGATCAGATTGAGAAGAATAAAAAGCTATACATTGGTACCTAGACTAGAGAACAAGAATGTTATTGGAACCAAGTGGGTGTACAAAAACAAACTATATGATAATGGTGAAGTAACAAAGAATAAGGCAAGATTAGTCTACAAAGGATATGCACAAGAAGAGGTAATTAACTATGGAGAGACATTTTCCCCAGTTGCAAGATTGGAATAAGTAAGAACTCTACTTGCTTATTCTTCTTATAAAGGATTCAAACTTTATCAAATGGATGCAAAGTCAACATTTTTGAATGGTATATTGGAAGAGGAGGTTTACATTGAACAACATGAAGAATTTGTTGATCTAAACAATAAGAACATGGTATGTAGACTACATAAAGCCTTATATGGTTTAAAGCAAGCTCCCAGAGCATGGTATGAAAGACTGCACAATTATCTTGTTTAGATTGGTTTTGAGAAAACTAATGAAAACAAAAACTTATACTTGAAAACAAAAGGAGGTAAAGGAATTTTACTATCTAAAATATTTGTTGATGATATCATATTTGGAGGTAAAAATGTATTGTATGAGACATTTGCAAACTAAATGATGAAATAATTTGAGATGTCTATGTTTGGAGAGATAAAGTTCTTTGTTGGATTGCAAGTATATTAGATGGAATATGTCATTTACATCACTCAGTCCAAGTATGTAAAGGAAATTTTGAAGACCTTAAGTATGGAATATTCAAAGCTAGTTAGCACTCCTATGGTGATAGGACACAAACTATCCAAGATTGATGATTCTATAGAAGTAAATCAAACATTGTACAAGTCTATGATTGGAAATTTTCTATATATAGTTCATAGAAGACCTAATATAGCACTAGCTATTGGTATTGTTGCAATATTATCTACAAATCCTAAGGCGAATCAGTTGATGACTGTTAAAATGATTATAAGATATTTGAAAGGAATAGAAGACTGTGGTCTATACTATAAGAAAAATGAAAAATTTGATTTGAGAGCTTATACAGATGCTGATTGGGATGGAAATATTGATGAAAGAAAAAGTACAAGTGGTGGAGTATTTTTCTTAGGAAAAAGATTAGTCTCATGGACTAGTAAGAAATAGAATTGTATTTCATAATCTATTATTGAAGCTCAACATGCGGCTGTTGTAGTGAATTGCACAAATGTGTTGTGGATTAAATAGTTACTCAATGAAATGAAGGAAGAAATTAATGTACCTATTGTAATCTATTGTGGTAATATAGGTGTTATAAACATATCTAAGAACCTTGTGACGCACACAAAGACAAATCACATTGCAATCAAGTATCATTACTTGAGAGAGTTTGTTCAAGATAAAGAAGTAAGAATGGAATATGTGAATACAAAGGAATAGATAGCTAATATATTCACAAAGGATTTACGTAAGGATGCACATGAATATCTAAGAGGTAAGATAGGGGTGATACCCCTATCCAAATATACTTAAGAAGAAAGAGTAGTGACTTGCATCAACTGAGTTGAATGGCATATTTTTCAACTTGATGCAATGGATCTTACTTTAGGAATTGCCTAAAGTAATGAAGGAGCTGAAACAAAATATTTATAGTCACATGCAAGGTGATAGAGGGAGAACCTAAATTGTTGATATCTGCATGAGAAGAGGACAAGTCTTTGGAATTGTTTTCAAAGAGGGAGAACAATACCAATTTTTTCAGAAGTGTTGTAGAGAGAGAATATAAAGTGATTTTTGTTAGAGAGGGAGAATAGATAGAGATTACATTGGGAGAATATTACTAGAAAATAGAGAGATTAGAAAGAAAAAGAATGAAAGCAAAAGAGAAAGAGGAAGAGATTATGTTGAATATCCAAAGAAGAAGAAAGCTTGTAGCCTATAAAAAAAAAGGAAAGATACTAATAGAGGACAAGATTTCAAAGGTATTAAGTTTCTTTTTGGTATTGTTGTTGGTATTAGTTTTCCATTAATGCCAAAGAGGGAGATTATTGAAAAAGAAGATTGTTGAAGTATAAGAATGAGGGGAGATTGATGAAAATGATCATGGAACAATCATTATTTTGTCACTGATGTCAAACTTGCTACTTTTTGGTGAGATAATTGCTAAGTTGTTCTGAAAGCTATCCTTTGGTTGATTCATGAAGAGGATTTGAAAAGAAAGGATTACAAGAGTATCTAGAAAATGTTTGAGTTATATGGTGTATAAAAGGAGCACTAAGACCCAATAAGATATTGATGATATAGTGTATTATTTATCTACTTGAGGCTGCAATGGAAGGATACTTAAGCAAAGACAAGAAGAAGACTAGGTAAAGAAATATGTCTTCCAAGTCTGACTGAGAAAATAATAGAAGTTGAGAAAATTTAGTTCAGATCAAGCAAAGAAGAATATGAGTTGCAATCAAGAAAATTATAGTATATGCCAAGTGTTAGAGAATCATAAGTGACTGAGAAAAGACTTAGTTCATGCTGAGAAACCTAGTGTTGACCAAGCATTAGAAAACTGTATTTTCTGAGAAAACAACATGTTATTACAAAGTGATAGTAAAATGAGTTTGATCAAAGATTTGACAAATTTGAGTTGACATAGTTGTTTTCTTGAATTATGTGAAGCATGTTGAAGATAAGTATGATGAGATAGTGGCACAAAATTCAAGATAAAATATTTTGAGAAAAATTTTAAGAGGATTATAACAAAAATTTCTAGAGAGAACTAAATGGAAAAATGGCTAGATTCAATGAATCTAACTTAACCTTAAAATGGATGATTAGGAATAAGCCGCAAAAAATCAAAATTATCTATATAAGGAGATAATAGGCTAAAAGAAACTTGGCAAGATTGTGAACCAAAGAAAGACAAGGAGTATGGAGGTGTTGCTTCATATGGTGGCTGAAGGAATGGATCTGCAATTGGCATACTAAGAAAGAAGGCTTAAGGAGTTGAAGGCTTGAAGGGTGAATAAGCTATTAGAGATGAAGGTGATCAATACCAAGAAGAATGGAGGACTGAATATGAGATATGTAATATGAAAGTGAGTTTTTTTATTATTAGAACAAGTCATGCTATTACTTTCTAACAACTGTACTAGTCTGGATAAATCATTTGGATTAAGGTTGACCTAATAGTCATGATTAAATCCTTTAACCAGGTGACATTCTAATGGAATGTTCTAAAATCCTCTAACAAGGCTCAATTTTAATAGGGTGATTGAAATCCTTTAACAATGTCACATTTAACAGTGTGTATTGTAACCTTTAATAGGGTTGGCTCCTCATAGGGCTCACTTTAGAAGAGTGAAAATTGGTAGCATATTACTGGTGGTTTTTTCCAAATTGGGTTTCCACATTAAATCCTTGTGTCAAATTGTGTGAATGATTTTGTGTTAACTTATGTTTATAATTTTGCAAATTTATTTTGATGTAGGACAACAATATGCATAAGTTTGAGATTTTGGATGATCTAATGAATGCATTCATAGATATATGTGTTAGTTTGTGGTGATTGATTAGGGAAGTACTATACATACTTCATAATTCTTTAGGGTTCAAGAATTTTTTTGCCAACATGTTCTAATTAATTATAACCTTAAAGTGGCAAAAATACTATATAAAAGGGCTTAGGGTTAGGTATCTTTTATAATGTGTGATGCAAAAATTTCTTCTTGTGGTAATATTTAGCTATAAGGGATTACAAATTGTAATTAGGTTGTAATAACTAGATTGTAATAATATTGGACTTTTTATTTGGTGGACATAGCCCAAGGATTGGGTGAACCATGTTAATCTTGGTGTCTTGTGTTCTTTTCTGTGTGATTTATTATTTCCTAATATTGTTTATATTTGCATATATAATTGTTATTTCTATATGTGGTTTAATCATATCAAGCAGTATCAGAGTGAGGTTATTTTTTCAGTTAACCTCTACAATAAAGTCTCATGGTTGAGTGGGAGTGATGGTAGATGAGGGTAAGCTGAAGGTTTGAAATGTCCCTTTTCTGATTTTTCATGATATTTCCAACCTCTAATCAGATCTTTAAAATCAAACAACTGCTATCACAAAGATCCACCAAATTCCTTAAGAAACCCCAAATCGGGTATGTTGAAAATAGTGCTAAAAGCTTCACAACTTCACAAATTATTAATGAATCTGAAAATGGAAATTTTTACAGAACTTTCAGCAGCATAAAAGCCTACAAATTGATATTTCCAGATCCGTATAGCCTTTACACAACAGCTCGAAAATGTAGGACCAAAACTATGCTCATCGGGCTCCCGAAATAGCACAAAATATGCTCGGAAACACCACAAGAACACTAATAATCTATCTCAGAAGTTTAATCACGTCCCAATATATATATTCAGCTCTATTTTAACAGCTTAAAGTATAAAATACAGCAGCAACCAAAACTGATATGAAATACTCAACCGGAAACACCAAACTCTTACAAAAATACACCCGGAAACTCACAAATCTGCACTGTTCAGCACAAAGGCAAACTCTGTATGAGCATGCACATGGAATGGCTTCAAACTCCCGTCCTTAGCCTTCCTGGAAACCTGCAAACTCCCATTCTTGGGTCTCCCTGGAAACCTGCAAACTCCCGTTCTTGGGTCTCCTTCTCCACAGGTTTGGCAGCCTCTGAAGAATAACAAAGAATGAGTGAAAATCAAGTCTAGAATCCCCCCAAAATGCCTCCAAACCTCTTTAAAAAGGGCATAACTGTAACTCACGTCCAAGAGAGGTTAATGAAACATATTTTAATAATAATTATCATTTATTAGTCCAACGGTTTCCAAAGATTAACTCCCTTTTTCTGAAACTTCACTTTCTTGGGCCTGCCTGTCTTAGCAAAGATTATTATTTTTTAATTATTTGAAAAGGGGACATGACAAGTCCTCCCCTCCCAAAAATTGCTTGTCCTCAAGCAATGGCTGAACAATAAACCAATCAATCCTCCTGGATCCCAAATGTAGTCATGAACTATACTACTACCAATTAACACAGACTCCTGCAAGATCCTCTGCAATATGACCAAGAGGAATCCATAATCAAACTGGCAATTATAGCTCAACCAAACTCCAAAATCACCATTACCACAGTCAAAAACCCATGAGACACAAACTCTTAGAATATCAAAACCCAAGTAAAGTGGACTACCAACATAGTAAATACCATCAATGCATTCCACTGGCCTATATGGAATGTACAATCCAACTCTGCAACAATGGTGAATGCTCTCAAATGAAACTATACCAAGTATGGAGAATCCACACACTATACAACTCCTGCAGTCAACACAACTCTGTAGATCATTGGCCACTGTCTCATAACCATAACTCCCATGCACCCCTGATGGTGAAAAGCCATCACAAGATAAACAACAAGAAATGGAACCCAAACCAAATTTTCCTGCCATCAACTCCTCAGCATAAGGATCAATTGTTAACTGATGTACATACCTTGCAATATAATGTTGATTAAAAAAACCAATCTCAGTCAACAACTCACCATGAACAAGTGATACAACCCACTGTGACTGATCACTAGCTAAGTCAGGAGATGTCATAGCCAAAGGAGTAGAATCAATAACAACACTTGCTGAAGCATCACTCCAAAACTCCTGCTCTAAGTCATGTATTATCAAGCTATCAACTACAAAACCTATCGCCATGTCGTGCCCATCACAACTCTCATCTCGAGGCATCAAACTATTCCATAATTGATGATAAGCACTAGGAACCAAAGTACATCTCTGTATCATAATCTCATCAACATGGTCATCAAAGGTAAATTGATGAGCGTACCTCACAGTGTAATGCCGATAGAATGCGCCAATCTCAGTCAGTGGCTCAGACTGTAATCCAGATGAAACTAACTGCAATTGATCATCAACCATGTTGGAACTGACTACTACCTCCAAAGATATCACCAAGGGAGTAGTATTACTATCAGGAACCATGCCAACTGTCGACTCACCAACATCACACATGACCTTTGATACATCTCTAGTCTCTGTGCCTTCAGTACTAGAGGCCACCACCCTGTCAGGCATACAATAATCTGCTACAATACCCAACTCAACTAAACCTGACTCTAGCGGGAATGAACCTGATATGCCAATGTTAGTATCAAGGATGGATGCATCCCCATCTCCACTGTCTCTGACAATCTCAGCCATGGACATCCTCAAATCACCAAACACCATAGCTTGTGACTGTATAGAATCAGATAAAGACTGTAGTCACTCTAACTCCATGGTCACCTTAGCCAAATGAAACTGTGACTCCTTGAAAGCCAACTGTGTACTCTCAAGAATCTTAGAAGTCACCTCAAGCTGCTCAGTAAGCTCACTCACCTCATCTTCCTTGGCCAACAATGCATCATATGCTGTACTACCCCACTCCATAAGATAATCTCTGTCAGCTACCAAATGCATATAATTCTGTCTCAAAATCCGAATAGCCTCCCATAAAGAGTGGATCTCTATCAAGGAAAGATAACTTCCTTCCTGCTCATCACTAGTAAGAGAACCCCATCCATAAACTGCTAATAACTGACGAGCAGCATCAAAATGTTGGCAAGTGATAGCAATGTCTCGGTCACTAACTCTCAACTGATTAGACACATGATGGCATTGGCTTGACTGTCTCCTACAAACCTCCTTTGATGCACTGTCTAAAGGAGTATCCTCAAAGTTACTAGTCTCTAGAGTATTACCATCCATGTCCTGTGAATCAACTCTAAAGCTCATATCAACATACAGAGTATCAAAAACTGTAGCACTGCTGTCCAACTCCTTTGTACCCAAAGAAACTAAGTCTTCAAAATTTCCCACTACATCCTCCTGGATGTCATCAATGCCAATATGATCCTGGGACTCATCTGTACACACTGCCAAATATGAAAGATCATCAACACATTTCGGCAAGTATGGTCGACTGGATATATGAACAAAGCCCAACACTGGTGTATAAAAACTAATACCAACATCAGAAAAGATACTGGCACAAGAAAAGACAACACCGTGTAATCTGCTAATCAAATCCATGATAGCACCCAAACAAACACTGCTACCAAAAAGTGTTAAAGATCTCCAGTCAATTGGATCCCAAACACCAATATAAAAATCTCGAGTCCATATCCGTAAACTAGAATCAACTGGTAACTCAAGCAAACTCCTCACCTGAGTAATATGACCAATACCAACTAACTCCACATACCTATCATGATGAGGTAATGAAGTCACAATACTATCTTCACTCACCTTCAGCTGGCGGGATAAATCATGTGAAGTACTACCTGCCTCAACCTCATGTGATGAAGCATCTAACTGTGCCTGGTACTCTTTCTCAGCAAAGTCATGAATGCTCAATGTCTGCTCATCTCTACCAAGTATCTCACCATCCTGCATAACAACATCCTCATAATCATCATCTGAACCCACTACACTGTAGTCACTGCCTGTTGTAACTATACCATCCTGAATACCTGTGGCATCACCCTTTGACGACCTGTAAACAATTGTCTCAATTTGAGTATCAAGTTGACTGTTACTATCGATCTGTGTGATATCCTTTCCCACCACCTCCTGTGGCAGAGTAGAATCTGAGACCTCTACCTGGCTATCAGCTAGTTTCTCAAAATCCTCATGCAAGTTCTTGGGAATTGTGTCATCTGTCCTGTGAGAAAATCTGCCAAATAGAAATCCAGTCAACTTATCCACCTTAGCTGGGTCAGATAACATGTCATTTATACGGTGGTGCTCAACCAACTGTTTAGACATGTCATGGCTTATTTTCATAAGTTTATCTCGAATGTCTAAATAACCATTCTTTCTACTATTTTGACTCTGGCTATCAATTGTCCAAGATTGTTCCCTCTGAGACTCTGTACTATACCTGTCCATTCTGGATAAAGTAGAGTGTAACCCCAATAGGATATAACTTCTTCAAGCACCAAGAACTAACATGCAAATGATTAGAAGTAGCATGCAACCATAGATTTAGACATGCAACTGATTAGAAGCAACATGCAACCACCAAATTATGACATGCAAGATCTGGGTAGTTGTCAAAACTGACCTGCAACTTCTACAAACCCTCAGGCTGGCAAGATCATGGCTCTGATACCACTGAAATGTCCCTTTTCTAATTTTTCATGATATTTCCAACCTCTAATCAGATCTTTAAAATCAAACAACTGCTATCACAAAGATCCACCAAATTCCTTAAGAAACCCCAAATCGGGTATGTTGAAAATAGTGCTAAAAGCTTCACAACTCCACAAATTATTAATGAATCTGAAAATGGAAATTTTTACAGAACTTTCAGCAGCATAACAGCCTACAAATTGATATTTCCAGATCCGTATAGCCTTTACACAACAGCTCGAAAATGTAGGACCAAAACTATGCTCATCGGGCTCCCGAAATAGCACAAAATATGCTCGGAAACACCACAAGAACACTAATAATCTATCTCAGAAGTTTAATCACGTCCCAATATATATATTCAGCTCTATTTTAACAGCTTAAAGTATAAAATACAGCAGCAACCAAAACTGATATGAAATACTCAACCGGAAACACCAAACTCTTACAAAAATACACCCGGAAACTCACAAATCTGCACTGTTCAGCACAAAGGCAAACTCTGTATGAGCATGCACATGGAATGGCTTCAAACTCCCGTCCTTAGCCTTCCTGGAAACCTGAAAACTCCCATTCTTGGGTCTCCCTGGAAACCTGCAAACTCCCGTTCTTGGGTCTCCTTCTCCACAGGTTTGGCAGCCTCTGAAGAATAACAAAGAATGAGTGAAAATCAAGTCTAGAATCCCCCCAAAATGCCTCCAAACCTCTTTAAAAAGGGCATAACTGTAACTCACGTCCAAGAGAGGTTAATGAAACATATTTTAATAATAATTATCATTTATTAGTCCAACGGTTTCCAAAGATTAACTCCCTTTTTCTGAAACTTCACTTTCTTGGGCCTGCCTGTCTTAGCAAAGATTATTATTTTTTAATTATTTGAAAAGGGGACATGACAAGGTTGATAAGTTTAATGGGCATAACTCTTAGTTATGGAAGATGTACATGGAAGACTATCTTAATAAGAAGGATTTATGGAAGCCTTGGAAGGAAAATCCAAGAAATAGGGAACTATGAAAGATGAGGACTGGGAGATTCTAGACAGAAAGACACTTGGAAGAATTTGATTATGCTTGGTACTGTAGAACCAAAATCAGTATGCAAAGAACATTAACAAATGAAGTAAACATTCACAAACCAAAAACTAAATTCACATATATGTTTAGACTAAGAAAGAAAATAAGAAGTGCAAAACCTCACAAGAGAAAACACTCCATGCTTTCTTGATTCTGTAGATGTATCCTTTTGCTGTGGATGTATGCTCAAGATGCTCAAAAGCTGCTTCAATGGAGATGGGTAATGGCAAATTGGTAGCTTTGTGAGCTCTCAATTTGGCATTATAAGGGTATGGTTGATGGCTTTGGTTCTCAAAATAGCATGGTAACTTTAGCTCAAAGATTGTTGATGAAATGGCTTGGGATGGGATTCAATTTATAGGCTAAGGGGTAGAGGGATGGAGGGCTTAGATGCAAGGATGGATGAAGGCTTAAGGAGGGCTAGGATGCACTCAAAGGAGAGCACATGGATTGTGCTTGTTTAGCACCAATGGGAAGGTGACACTTGTCACAAGGAGGATGAGTGTGAGAGGGTAGGGTTAAGGGTTGGTTAAAGTCATGATGAGTGGGGTTGAGTATGTAAGAGGGATGTAAGAGGAATGAGTGTGGAAGAGGGAAGAGTGTGGAAGATGGGTGTAAGAGTCATGAGTGGGCTTGTAAGAGTCTTTATGTTTTGTAAGAGCACTCATGACTTAGTGGTTGGGTTTTTTTTGAGGGGAGACTTTGGTTTGGATTAGGAAAGTCTTAAACTTGTTTAAGGAATGTGACAACATTAGGGGGTGGATTAGGCTTGGGTTTAGGATTAGATTAGGGATGTTAGAGATGTGCAAGTGGATGGCATTAATGAGGGTGGGTGAGTTAGTGGCTAAGCTTGGTTAGTATGGGTGGATGGGGTGGATTAGGCTAAATGGAGGATTAGAGATAGGTTAGGGTTTTTTTGAATTTGAGGATTTCATTTATCAAATAGATTTATTTAATAAATGGGGATTTTTGGAATTAGATAGAAGAATAGGATTTAATTGATAAATAGTAGATTATTTGATTTATCAATTAGGACTATAGATGATTAATTAATTAATCAACTAGGGGATGACAAAGGATTAATTAAATAGAAATTTAATTAATAATGCCTTTTGAGATGGCTAAATTAGATTACCAAAGCAGTGTAATCAAATTTAGGTGTCTACATTTTGCCCCTCTTTGACATAGTGTTGAGACAACACTATTTCAAAGAAGTTTGAATGAAGACGACACGAAGAAGATGTTTTAGCAACAAGGTTGCCCCAGTCTTGGATAAGAACAGGAGAGACTAGACTTAGATGATGCCCCCTCAAGAAGGCGGCGGGGAGAGAAATGAGGCTCGATGACTTCTTGAAAAGTACAAGAAATTGAGATCAACTAAGACACAGGTTGGCAAAAGGAAGGGGCTGAATTAGCTCAAACTCTCACTATGGGAGAATGATAAAAGGAAATCAGAGGCACAAAAGTAAAGCAAGCTTAAGACTTTCTAGGATTGGGGGGGAGATGGAGGAGCGGAGCGCTATAAAAGGAATCCATTGAAGCTTTTTGAGCGGGGGGATACTTCAAAGAGAAGTACCACCATGTAGTTGAGCACTAGATTTGCTATAGGACTGTTGGTTAATTGCCAAGGTTACCAAGAACATCAAGGCCTTTTCACCAACTATCCAGAGGACTAACGAACTGACTCAAAACAAACACACAAGGATTTCCCTAGTATCACACATGAATCCCAGAGGAAGCAGCGTAGAAATGACACTAGGTAACCCACAAGCAGAAAAAGAAAACAAGCAAAAGACCTTACGCTCTAATTGCCCCATTCGCAGCATACCATGATATGGAAGATCATGGCAACCTTGAGGAGGGAACAAGGAGATTGCTTGGAAAAGATATTTTGAGACCCAAAAGGGAAGATCCCAAATCAAAAGAAAGTGAAAATCCAAAAGAGAACTGTTTGCCAACGAGATGGGTAGGACGAGGTACTAACGGACCAAGATCAGACATGAGGAAAGCTATATCCTACAAAAATCTATTAGAGAGCACCTAAGCTAATGGATCTGGATGAGTGATGCGTCTGGCAAGCTGAACTAAGAAGGATAACACTTTGGTGATAGGAGATCTAGCTATAGGATGCATTGGAATATCTAACCAAGGTGTGCGATGTGTGCAAGATGTTGACCAAGGATGAACTAACACGAAAGCTGGATAGATACAATGATACTAAGCTAAAGAGGATGTACAAGCTGACAGACCAAGATATGTTACAAATGTACAAGTTTGTTCATGTTTTGGTTTTTTGTGAGATGGAAATGTTTGTGAAGGATGGGGTGTCTATAATAGTTGATAGGTGGATAGGTAGATGGTTTGTGAAAAGTTTAAGGAAAATGGGATTCTGTGTGTGCATGTGATAGGATACAAGCTAGGATACAAGATCATTTACAAGATGGAATATGGTACAAGCTTTGGACAAGATTTGAATATATACAAGGTATGGTACAAGATTTACAAGGTATAATACAAGCTTTGGTACAAGATTTACAAGCTGTACAGGAGGTATTGACAAGCTCCATCAGATTTTGGATATTTGATTGGAACACCAAGCGAACAAGTAGGTGTTTTATGGGATGGTGGGTGGATGTATGAGGGATAGGATAGTGATAGATAATGGATTAGTCTTTAGCACACAAGGTGCCTGAATTACCAGGTTTTCACCAAGGTACCTATCCAAGGCGCTTGAATTGCCAAGTTTTCACCATTGGACGCTTATTTCTCTTTACTATTTTTTTTTTGTATTTTTCAAAAGCTGGGTATACCGAGGATCTTCAAGCATAGAACTTCTTGAGATGAATGATGTTAGTGGGATCATTCAAGAGTTCTCCTTCTGGTGTAGATAATTGATAGGCTCCAGAGCCAAAGGAGGCGGTAACCACATAGGGACCAAGCCATGTAGGTTCAAACTTGCCTTTCTTTTCTTGATCTGCTTGGACTTTCATATTTTCTTTGAGGACCATGTCACCTAGCTGAAATTGTCGTGGGAGCACCTTCTTGTTGAAATTCCTTTTGAGATGAGTTTGATAGACTGTGAGATGGTCATAGGCTTGTTGTCTCTTCTCATCTAAGAGATCTAGCTGGGTGAGTCGAGCTACTCTGTATTCTTCATCTGAGATTTGCCCTCGCAAAGATATGCGTAGTGAGGGAAGTTCAACTTCTATAGGTAATACCGCTTTAGCACCATAGACTAGGGAGTATGGAGTTGTGCCTGTGGATGTACGGAAGGAAGTTCGATAGGCCCATAGAGCCGGATTTATTTGAAGGTGCCAATCACGGCCGGAATCATTGACAACTTTCTTTAGGATTTTGAGGAGGGTTTTATTAGTTGCCTCTGCCTGGCCGTTACCTGTGGGAAATATGGGCTAGAAAAGCGGTGATGGATGCGGAGGGAAGTGCATGATTCTTCCATGTTGAGATTTTCAAAGTTACCTCCGTGGTCAGTGAAGATGGTGGATGGGATGCCGAAGCGGCAAACAATGTGGTACAAGATGAACTTGGAGACTTGAACTCCTGTAGCTGAGACTAGGGGGACTGCTTCCACCCACTTAGTGAAATAGTCTGTAGCTGTTATTATCCATTTATGTCCATCAGATGAGAGAGGTGTGATAGTTCCAACTAGATCAAGGCCCCAACAAGCAAAAGGCCAAGGTGGTGCAATAGGCTGTAGATCCTGTGCTGGAGCGTGCACAAGATTTGCATGCTACTGACATGGGAGACACTTTCTGACAAAGTCACAAGAGTCTTCTTCAATGGTAGGCCAATAGTAGCCTGCTCTAAGGATTTGTCGTGCTAGGACAATACCACTCATGTGGGCACCGCAAAGTCCATAATGTACTTCTTTTAATGCCATCGCGGCCTCATTTTCATCTAAACATCGAGAGAGAGTATCGTGATAACCCCGATGATATAGGGTATTGGCTATGATAACATAGCGGGATGATTTTTGGATGAGGTTCTGGCGTTGGGTACGTGTGAGGTGAGGGGATATGATACCATCGTTAAGGTAAGCATGAATTTCATGGTACCAAGGGGATTGGGGACCAACCAAGATACAAACACGGTTTGAATCCTCATTCGCATAGGCAGGTGTGAGGAGCTGCTCAACTAAAAACTCATACTGCATAGCTTCTTGGGGAATTTCCAAGAGTGAGCCGATAGTGGCCATGGCATCTGCTGCCTTGTTCTACATTCGAGGCACTTGTGTAAACTGAAGCTTTGTAAAATGCTGGGTCAACTGATCAACTAGCTCTTTGTAGGGTAATAGCTTTTCATCTTTGGTTTGATATTCATTTAAGACTTGTTTGATGATGAGTTGGGAATCACCAAAGACTTGTAACTCAGTGATATTCCATTCTGCAGCTATCTTTAATCCTGCTACAAGAGCTTCATATTCTGCTATATTGTTGGTGCTAGGGAATTGTAGCTTGAAGGCTTTTGGAATGTAATCTCCTTGAGGTGTAACTAATAATATTCCTGCCCCTGATCCATGAGAGGTGTATGAGCCATCAAAATAAAGCTTCCATGGGGGTTGTTCTTCAATTAGGCAGATATGCTCATCTGGAAATTTTGTGAGCAAAGGATATGCATCTACTAGAGGTGCATCAGCTAGGTGATCTGTTATAGCTTGCCCTTTGATTGCCTTTCTGTCCACATACTGGATGTCAAACTCACTTAGTAGCATAACCCATTTGGCCAAATGGCCTGTAAGTGTTGTTCTGGAGAGCATATACTTGAGAGGGTCAATCTTGGAGACTAGTTGGATGGTATGACTTAGCATGTAGTGGCGAAGCTTTTGAGTTGAGAAAACAACTGCCAAACAAGCTTTTTCCATAGGAGTGTAATTGAGTTCATAACCAACTAGGGTTCTACTGATATAGTAGATGGCTCTCTCTCTGCTATAATCATCATGTTGTGCTAGAAGTGCCCCTAGAGCAGTAGGTGTTGCTGATATATACAAGATCAAGGGACGACTAGGAACTGGTGGAACCAAGATAGGGGGATTGGTGAGATACTACTTGAGCTGATCGAAGCTGCACTGACATAAAAGATCCCACTTGAAGTTCTCATTCTTCTTTAGCAAGTGTGAAAATGGTGTACACTTATCTGCAAGTTGGGAGATGAAGCGCCGGACAGATTGAAGTTTTCCTTGAAAAGAGCGAAGCTGTCGCAGTGTCTGGGGAGGGGGCATGTCTAAGATAGCCTTGACCTTTTTGGGGTCGATCTCTATACCCCGTTTAGAAACTATGAAGCCTAGAAGCTTGCCAGATGTGACCCCAAAGACACACTTCTTGGGATTTAGCATGAGATAATATTGGGCCAACCTATCAAAGACTTTTTCCAGGTTAGCAAGATGATCCATGAAGGTGTGAGATTTGACCAGGATATCGTCCACATAATCTTCCAAAATGCTATGGATAAGATCATGGAAAATGGCTGTCATAGCTCTTTGATAGGTAGCCCCAGCATTCTTTAGGCCAAAAGGCATCATGGTGTAGCAAAAGGTTCCCAAGGGGTAGTGAATGTTGTCTTATGCTGGTCCTCTTCTGCAATCTTGATCTGATTATACCCAGAAAATCCATCCATAAGGGACAAAATTTCATGTCCAGCTGTAAGATCTACAATCATATCTATGTTGGGCAAGGGAAAATCATCCTTTGGACAAGCTTTGTTAAGATCTCTAAAATCAGTGCAGATTCTGATGTCACCGGAAGGCTTAGTGACAGGGACCATGTTGGAGATCCATTCTGAGTAGTCAATAGGCCGGATAACCTTAGCAGCTAACATTC
This sequence comes from Cupressus sempervirens, assembly GCA_028749045.1. NCBI lineage: Eukaryota > Viridiplantae > Streptophyta > Pinopsida > Cupressales > Cupressaceae > Cupressus > Cupressus sempervirens. The sequence continues at coordinate 161,314,892 of CM053792.1, read as the reverse complement.
TTTCTAGTTCAGCTTTGACTAGTAATGCCACCTTGGGGTGCATTTTTCTAAGCTTTTGTCTGACGAGCTTGATCTTTGGATCGACTGCAAGATGATGAACTACAAGCTTTGGATCAAGTCCTGGCATGTCCTGATATGACCATGCAAATCGGCCAATGTTCTCTTGTAAAACCTCAAAGAGGAGGTCAGCTTGGTCTTGTGATAGGGATGCAGCAATGTGAACAATTCTAGGGATCTCTGAAGAACCAATGTTGACTTCTCTAGTATCCTCTATTAGAATAGAAGACACCTCTGGTCGATTATCTTGAGGAGGCAATACTAAATCCTCATGTTCTGCTTGTGGCTCTAGATTTTCTTGCTGAGGGGTTCTCTTCGCTGCCTTAGCTAGTCCTAGATTTACCTTAGTTCCAGTTTTGGGTGTATCGAAACTAGGTTGGGGATTTTCTCCAAAATACCCCTTGGGATCTAGCTTGTAGATGTAGGCAGAATCTGGCTTTGTCTTCTTATGAGGAGTTTCAGCTCCCATGAATCTTAGAAGTGCTTCCTCTGATGCAAACTCATCAATATGTATGACACTTGGTTGGTCCCAATCTATGAGTTGTGGATGAGCAAGTGGTAGGTCAATGAGATGGATGGATAGTTCTCGAAGAACAGAGTCTCCTAGGAAGATTTGGTCTAGGATATCGTCGTAGGCTCTCTTTTCAACTTCCTCAGGAATGTCTTCGATTTCGACAAGGTCGCGGTGGATGTTCAAAAAAGCATGACCGTTCTCGTTGGTGCCCCAAGTTGTGGGTATGCCAAAGCCAAGACCTAACTTTACTTCCCAATCATCTGCTTCGATGGGACATTGCATGCCCCTTTCTTCTGGTCCTAGTCCACCTCCTTGATAGTTCCATTTTTCAGTGATGAACTTATGTTGTTGGGGATACTTTTGGCTAAAGTGATCAAGGCGTGCTTGATTTCTTGGAGGTGCATCCTTATGTAGCCAATTGTTGATATCTGGAGTGAGCTCCTCATGAAGAGGGGTTTTTGAGGACACAAAGGTGGTTGGGCCAAACTGTTTGTATTAAGGAGGTGGAATCTCCTTAGCTTTGTGATATGTTGGTCGTCCATGGGTATGTGGATCAAGTGGGATTGCTCCGACAGCAAATGCATCTGATAGACTATATTCTCCACATCCTTTGTTGTTGATCTTTACAGTAGATAGGGTAGAGGCAAGGATGGTTTCTGCGTCATTACAAGTGTGGGATGAGCTGGCGATGGCTGTGCCGATGTCTATTCCAGGGCAATGGTTTGTATATGAAGCTTCAACTGCATTGCAGTAAGCAAAGGGTTCTGGATCGGCATGGATGGTTACCTCAGTGCCTTGATGCAGAAATTTGATGCACTGATGGTAGGTGGATGGAACGGCCTTTATAGCATGAATCCATGGGCGACCGAGGAGGATGTTAAATGGTAGGTTTAGATCAACAACATGGCAAACTGTCTCTTGAATGACTGGCCCAACCTTGATTGGTAGCAAAATAGTCCCTTCTGTGGTCCTTTCCAAGTTGTCATAAGCTTTGATGGTGATAACCTCACTGATCATATCTGCCTCAGTATACCCAGCTTGTTTTATGAATTTTAGGGTGCAAATGTTCAAGGCTGATCCATTATCTATCATTACTCTTTTCACGGCAAAATTGGATACCATGATGGCTATGCGAAGTGGAAGGGTGTGATCTGGCTCAATCACGGGTATGTCGGTGGGTTTGAAAGATAGGGCACATGAGGATGAAAGGTGTCCAACAAGATTACGAAAATCAGTAGCATTAATATCAGAAGGGACACGGGATTCTATGAGAGCACTGTCAAGGATGTCTTTGTACACAGGACTAGTGCGGAGAAGGTCTAAAATGGATATTTGGGCTGGCATGTTCCCAAGGTGTTCCAAGATATTGTACCGACTTTTTGATGGAGCTGATGGTGTTGATGAAACTGGTGGGCCTGCGATGTTAAATCGCGCTCTTCGAGTGGTGACCGCACACTCATTGTCTGGTCCTTGGATATTGATAACATTGACTGAAGGCTCTTTCTCAGATATACAACCTATAAGGCTACCATAGTCTATATAGGATGAAGTGTGGTCATTGTTCTTCCCATGTTGTTGGTTTGGCTGGCGGTTGTTGGTGTTGTTTTGGATAGGTGCTTTTCCAAGATTTTGGTTGTTGTGTGGAGGAAAAGCATTTTGATAAATTTGTAAGCCTGCATTGGGAGAGTTTTGGGCACCAACAGTGATTTCCTTCTGATCAATGAGGTCTTGCACATAGTCTTTCAGTTTCATGCATCTGAGGGTGGTGTGACCATTTACCCTATGGAACTTGCAATACTCATTGTCCTTGTACCATGCAGCTTTGGATTGGCTTGGATCAATTTGCTGGGTAGGAGGAAATTTGATAAGGTTTTCCTTAGCCAATTTCTCAAAAATAACATCCAATGGCTCATCAAGGGGTGTATAGTTTCTAGGTGCAGGTTGGAATCTGGGCTTTTGCCCTGCAGCTACATTGATGGCATTAGCTTGATTGTTAGACCCTTGAAAGTTGGGTCTTGTATTGTGGTTTTGATAGCTTTGGTTATTTCATTGTTGGTAATTGGTAGCTTGTTGGTTGTTTGTTTGATATGGTGGGTTAGACTGGTTTCGAGAAGGACCAATGATATTCACATGTCTGGTGTCAGTAACCCCATCTGTTGCAACATGCTTGTTTTTGTTCCAATACCTAGACTTGTCATTGGAATGTGATTGATTTTGGTTGGCCTCTTTGTAAATCTTTACCACACCATCTTTGATGAGTCCTTGCTCAAGGATCATTCCTTTCTCTTTGATATCCTTATAGGTCTGCAAACAGTTCATGGTCATGTGGTGAGCCAAGCTGGGATGTGCATTATCAATAAACATTTTCACCACATGGCGTTCTGGCAAGGTGCAGGATATGCAGGTGGTAAGGGTTTGCCATCTTTGCAGGTATTCGGCAAGGCTTTCTCCACCTTTTTGCTTGGTGTGGACAAGATCAACTATTGATAGCTCTGTTTCAACAAGATGGGCATATTGGGCTACAAATGCCTCAGATAATTCAGCAAAGTTCTTAATTGTGCCATAGGGGATTCTATAAAACCATTCAAGAGCTGGTCCAGCCAAGCTTTTGGGAAAAAGGCGCAAGAGGAAGACATCATTGTATGCCACGTCCTGGCAATGCATGTTAAATTCTTTGATATGTGTGACAGGGTCTCCTTTTCCTCTGAATTTGTCAAATTTAGGTACCTCAAAGTGTTTAGGAAATGGTGTTGTGGTAATGGCTCTGTCAAATGGGTAAGGACACACATTCTCAAACTTGAATGTCTTTGGATCATTCCCTTCTTGGATGGCTTTCAGGGCTATCTTCATTTGCTCCCACTCTGAATTGATAGGTGATGGTTGGGGTGTCCCCAATGTAGGAGTTCCTTGAGGTAGGTATGTGCTAGATGGGGCCATTGAATATGGATGGTTATGAGGGATTTGGTAATAGGGATTGTACATTGTTTGGGCAGCTGCATGGTGGATGACGGGTTGTTGAGGGGGAGGTGGCGCATATTGTTGCATGTGCTGCGAGGCTTGCTGTTGATATGGGATTTGAGGTTGGGATTGAGGAACATAAGCTGGCTGTGGGATAAATGGATTGCTTTGTGGAGGTAAGGTATAAGATGGTTGTGAGGCTTGGGGAAAGGATCGGAGGGCTTGTGGGGTTTGACCAATATATGTGGGTTGTGCCCCCATTTGGGATGGCATCTGCAAATAATTGGTGGTTGGCTGGGGTGGTGGATTACCTCCTAGAAGTGGCATTGAAAAGTAGTTGGTAATTGGAGGTAATGGATTAGTTGGTGGTGGAGGTGGTGGGAATTGAAAACTTGGGAATGGAACTAATGGGGTTTGATAGCTTTGTGGCTGGATTTGGAAGCTTGGTAGAGTGGTGGTGGGAGCTAGGGTCACTTGGGAGCTTGGTAGAAGATTGGCATTAGCTTGTGGGTTTTGATAGCTTTGTGGAGTGAAGGTGGTAGCTTGTGTATTTGTGGCTGGTGGTATTGAGCTCCCAAGACCTAATGGAAATGATGGGATTGTGCTTTGGCTTGTGGTGAACAAGTTGGGGGCGATGAAAGGTTGATTACTTGGCCCCATGGGTGGCATCCCTGTTGCATATTGCTGAGGTTGGCAAAAGATGCTAGCACTGATTTGGGAGATGGGTGGATTGGGAAGGCTAGGTTGGGGAGCAGCAGCAATAGTGAAGGGGGTGAATGGTGAGGTGTTTTGGGTAAAGGGGGTTTGGAGCGGAGAGGTATGAACCAAGGATGGAGTGGTGGTGGCTGGGTTGGCTTGCGGCATGGAGATTTCAACTTGGGTGGATGATGGTATGTTTGGGTCTGTTGGGTCATATGGATTGGTTGGAGGCTCTTCTTTTGGAATAAATTGAGGATAATTTGGATCATAAGAGCCTATGGGTGGTGGCAGCTGCCCAAACAATGGGTGAGATGGATCTGATAATGGAGGGGGTCTTCCAAAGTCAAAGGTTCCTACATTGTCCCTTCGAAAATTAGTTATGATTGTCTCTTTGTTTTTGTCTATAATGGCGTTTACCAATACTGCATTTCTTGGTTGGTTCATGAAAGCTTCAATGTCAGTAGGTGATGGCATAGCTGGCTCTGGGCTGAAGGATCGCTGAGTGCTCAAGGGGGGTGAGGCTGTTCGATCTAAATGATAGGGCTCCATTGTTTCTTTCTTCTTGGCTAAGCGAGTGATGGGTGGCATGAAAAAATGCTCCTAGGGATGAGATGCAATAATGCTGATGGATGCAAAAAAGGGGGAAGGATTTTCTATGCAGATGATTTCCTAGGTTGAGGCAAAGCTATATGACAAAACCTAAGGAGGATTGGGTTGGGGATTCTAACTTCAAAGATATGTTGTCAAAGTACAAAAGGTCTACTTTCCTATGTGGAAACTTGGTGGTGATTGTGTCAACTTAAGGATAGACTGATGATCCTTTAGGAAGAAAACGAGATTGACCACTTGTGAATCCCAACCTTTAGCTCAAGGTGATGAGGGATAACAAGTGACAAAGCTAGATTACCCTAGACAAAGCTATGTCAAAGGGATAACCTTGGTGAGATTGGTGGATTTGGAAGATTTTAGGAATGGAAAACTTTTAGCAAGGTGACAACAACTTTGAAAGCTTAGATATGCAGAATTTCGATTACTGGCTAGATGGTATGATTCTAAATGAGATGGATGAGCTAATAATGCTTAAGGGAATAACCTAAGATGGCTGGCTTTTCTACAAAGATGACTCTAGAGTGAAGCTTATCCAAGAAGATGTGGAGAAACAAGGGTGTCTAATCATAGAAATCATGCCTAGTTGGTAAGGCATAAGCAGGATTAACTCCTGGATGTTGGCTAAATTTGATGGTGCGCTCTAACCAGGCCTCTTGAAGTGCTTCGTCGGTAGCTTTGTCCTCTGCTTTGTGGAGTTTGGAAATTCGTGGGCTTGGTGTTATTGCTTTTCTCTTGGCTGAAAGTTCTTGGTATGCTAGAGATGGCTTGAGTTTGACCTTGTGAAACTTCTGTTTGGGTTTGGGTTGTTCTGACATAAATTCCTGAATCTGCTTGGCTTTGGGAAAAAACTCAGTTGTTTTGCTTCAACTTGTTCAACTTCCAAAATAGGCAGTGACTACGCTAAGTGTGCCCTAAGCTAGGATTGACCAAGTTTGGCAAACATTCATTCAACAAGTAAAATAAAAACAAGCAATAGATAGGAACACCCAGATAGAAGTTTGTGGTTCTCAGAATGTGGTACTTGCGCCAAGGAGTGTGTATGTTCTACAAATGTTTCGATCAGTCACTCCAAACACATTAACATCCTAGATGGTTTTCTGCAAGGCAAACAATTGGTTTAGCTAGGGAGTCCTCGATATACGCAAGGTACGTGAGGCCCAAATCCGTAGATGATACCAAAAGGATGTCACACAGCCGAGAGGAGCGGTAACCCACTTCTCCTCTTTCACTTCTCAAGGGTATAAAGTTCCTTGAGGCTTAGCCCGAATGACAAAATCTTGATCCCAAGAGAGGTGTCTTTCGATTCACCTCCCGATTCTTATACTCCGCCGGAATGCTGGTGTTGAGGTCATCCAAGGGGTGATGAAATCCCCAAGCAGGCCTCCTAAAAAAAGAAACAAGATTTTGGATCCTAATCTTATGCACCCAAGATGGCCTCGAAAGACGACAAGGGGAGAGAAGACTCAGATGACCTTGGGCTAAAAAACACGCTTGTTCTTTTACCAACTGACTCTTATGTGTGCTAATCTAGACTTTGCAAGCACTCATGTTTAAGAGACAATGTTCTATTCCAACTTGAAGCACCAACAAAAGTAAATCGATCGAAGAATGCACACAATAAGAAGAGTTAGGGTCAACAAAAGCAAACTCGCGCGCCCGGAGGCCCTCCACGTCAAGTATCGATTAATTTTCTTTAAGGCATTCAAGATTGAGTGTGAGTTTGTTTTAAGCCCAAAACAAAAGTGTGTGAGATTCGATTTCAAGCGCGCGCTCGGAGGCTCTCCACGTCAGTTGTTGTTCAATTTTAGTGCCCAAACTCAAAGTGTGATCGATTTAATCTAGAGTTTTGACCATTTAAGAATTTTGATAAAGTTAAAGCAAACGTTCAAAGACCAAGTGAGTGAGTTAGATTGTGGAACATTTAACACCTTTTTCAAGTAGACCCATCCCCATAAATGGCGCTGAGATTGCAACCAATGATTAATATTTGATGGGTGATTAGAAAAGAGGTGAGTCCAAGGAACTACTCAAATTGATTTTTGTAAATTTGTATTTTAACTTAACAAAGTTTCTTAAATGTCCAAAAATCCAACTTTACCTAGATTGCATGTGAAAAAGAGATTTGTAATGGTTAATTGATCCTTGGCATTCAAGATTGGATTTTTTTGTTTTAAGCATGCATTCCAAAGAAAGTTGATTTTAATCCATGACATTCAAGAGTGTGTTTTTGAGCAACATTCATTCAATGAAAAATGTGTTTAACCATTCAAGTTCATTTTTTAGCAACATGAAAACCTGCAAGAAACATGGTTAGTGGTTCCATATGTGCTCCAACCTGCAATGAGACAAAAAAAAGCAATTTAGTTAGTTAGCCAAAATCTTCAAAAATGAAAGCTTAACTATGGGACAAAATACGAAGAGGACAAAACAGAGATGTCGATTTTCGCAGACGTGGATTTTCGCAGACGTCAATTTTCGCAGACGCGAATTTTCACAGATGTCGATTTGCGCAGATGCGGATTTTCACAGATGTCGATTTTCACAGACGTGGATTTTCGCAGATGTCGATTTTTGCAGACAGAACAGGTTGCAGACGCCAAAACTGCGCCAAAAAAAGGTGAAAATGCGAATTTTTTTTTTTTAGATGGTATTTCTTCTTCCTAAGTGCGTTCTTTAACCTGCAAAAACAAGCAAAACACCCTCACAACACACTCAAACAACAGCAAACATTAGATGGTTAGAAAAATGACATATAGATGAAAATAGATGATTAAATGACCCATAGTGGGGTCCCACCGGGCGTGCCAAAATGTAGAACCAGAATCAGTATGCAAAGAACATTAACAAATGAAGTAAACATTCACAAACCAAAAACTAAATTCACATATATGTTTAGACTAAGAAAGAAAATAAGAAGTGCCAAACCTCACAAGAGAAAACACTCCATGCTTTCTTGATTCTGTAGATGTGTCCTTTTGCTGTGGATGTATGCTCAAGATGCTCAAAAGCTGCTTCAATGGAGATGGGTAATGGCAAATTGGTAGCTTTGTGAGCTCTCAATTTGGCATTATAAGGGTATGGTTGATGGCTTTGGTTCTCAAAATAGCATGGTAACTTTAGCTCAAAGATTGTTGATGAAATGGCTTGGGATGGGATTCAATTTATAGGCTAAGGGGTAGAGGGATGGAGGGCTTAGATGCAAGGATGGATGAAGGCTTAAGGAGGGCTAGGATGCACTCAAAGGAGAGCACATGGATTGTGCTTGTTTAGCACCAATGGGAAGGTGACACTTGTCACAAAGAGGATGAGTGTGAGAGGGTAGGGTTAAGGGTTGGTTAAAGTCATGATGAGTGGGGTTGAGTATGTAAGAGGGATGTAAGAGGAATGAGTGTGGAAGAGGGAAGAGTGTGGAAGATGGGTGTAAGAGTCATGAGTGGGCTTGTAAGAGTCTTTATGTTTTGTAAGAGCACTCATGACTTAGTGGTTGGGTTTTTTTTGAGGGGAGACTTTGGTTTGGATTAGGAAAGTCTTAAACTTGTTTAAGGAATGTGACAACATTAGGGGGTGGATTAGGCTTGGGTTTAGGATTAGATTAGGGATGTTAGAGATGTGCAAGTGGATGGCATTAATGAGGGTGGGTGAGTTAGTGGCTAAGCTTGGTTAGTATGGGTGGATGGGGTGGATTAGGCTAAATGGAGGATTAGAGATAGGTTAGGGTTTTTTTGAATTTGAGGATTTCATTTATCAAATAGATTTATTTAATAAATGGGGATTTTTGGAATTAGATAGAAGAATAGGATTTAATTGATAAATAGTAGATTATTTGATTTATCAATTAGGACTATAGATGATTAATTAATTAATCAACTAGGGGATGACAAAGGATTAATTAAATAGAAATTTAATTAATAATGCCTTTTGAGATGGCTAAATTAGATTACCAAAGTAGTGTAATCAAATTTAGGTGTCTACAGGTACCATCAGTGATATTTAACATTATAATAGTAAAGATGACATAAGAGTTGATGCAAGCCCTAGCGATACTGTATGAAAAGCCTTCCACTTCAAATAACGTATCTCTAATGAAGCATTTACTTAATATGAAGATGGAAGAAGGTAGATATATTTTGGATAATTTAAATGAGTTTAATATTGTTGCTAGTTAGTTATCTTCTATGGGTATTAATTTTGATGAAGAAATTAGGGCTCTCTTGATTTTGTGTTCTTTCCTTGAAAGCTAGAATGGCTTGGCAATAGTTGTGAATAATTTTACTTTTGGATCTAATACCCTAAGATATGATGATGTGATTGGTGTTATTTTTAGTGAGGAAAATTGTAGGAAGCCCTCAAGAGGATCTACATCAAGAGTGCTTTGAACGCACAAAGAAGAGGCTAAACATGTTGTTGCTATAGAGGTAGCCAAGGAGATGATATGGCTTCAGTTCTTCCTAGAAGAATTGGGACACCCTTAGATGGATAATTATTTGTTTATAAATAGTTAGAGTTCCATTCATCTTGTGAAGAATTTTTCTCTGCATTCAAAGACAAAACACATATAGTTGCAGTACCATTTCATTCGAGCAGTTTTGGATGATGGATAGTTAAAGCTGGAGAAGATATATACAGATGGAAATGCAATGGATATGTTTACAAAGGTAGTGGCAATGGAGAAGATAAAATCATCTTTATCTTTGGTTGGTCTTCTTGACCAAATAGAATAAATGAACATCTGAGTCTAGGGTGGTTTGATCTAGTGGGAGCTCCATGTGGTAGCGATATTGCTACAAGATCAGTGGCCAAGTAGGAGATTGTTGTTTAGTGTGGAGCATGATCAGTCCCCAATAGGGATATTATTAGTTTGTGGTGACTAATCAAGGAAGTATTATACATACTTCATAATTCTTTGGGGTTCAGTGCATCAACCCAAGTTTTTTTTGGGGCCCTATTTTATTGGGAATTTTTGGGCTAACATGTTTTAATTAATTATAACCCTAAAGAAGAAAAAATATTGTATAAGAGGGCTTAGGATTAAGTATCTTTAATAATGTGTGATGTGAAAATTGCTTCTTATAGTGGTATTGAGCTATAAGGGATTATAGATTGTAATCAAGTTGTAATCACTAGATTGTAATAATATTGGACTTGTTGTTTGCTGGATGTAGCCCAGGGATTGGGTGAACCACATTAAATCTTAGTGTCTTGTGTTCTTTTCTATGTGATTTATTATTTCTTGATATTGTTTATATTTGCATGTAATTTTTATTTGTGTCTGCAGTATAATCCTATCAATATGCTAAGTATTGAAAAGTTTTATTTATACATTTGGACCTAAGATAACTGATTCACCTTCCATCTCAGATATTCTAAATTATTCCAACAAGACCTAGCATTCTCTTAAGATTTTAATAAGGTAGACCCCTTACAAGGTAGATCATATTTTATGATCAAACATTGTAACCATAACAAGTTTACTTTATTATTTCAGTAGTGAAGATTTGTGGGTGTCATCCCTGCCTTAGTTTGACCTTCACCTTGGAGGGTTTCTAGGTAACAAATATTGTGTTATATTTTTATTTTCATGCATGTGATAGATCAGATTTACATGTTATAGTAAGTTTGTCATTAAAAGTTTTACATGAATAGGATAACTGGTGAATGTGTGAATGAATTTGTGAAAAGTAAAAGGGCTTAATATTTTGATTCACCTCCCTTGGTATCTTGGTTATCATGTTTATACCTCCATTAGTCAACAATTTCTATCATAGTACTAGTTCTCTAAGAGAAGCTTAGTCACTTGGAGATTAGATCTTGCAGATGAAGGCTTTCAAATAGGACAAGGTCATTGATAATAATGTGATTGATATCCAACTCATACTATAGAAACTTGAGAAAGAAAGGAAAGATCTTAAGGATTTCCTAAAAAGGACAAATCAAATTTCTATCTAGATAAAACAATTTTCCTATGAAGAAGTTGAGACTGAAGGACTATTTGAATCAATCAATCCAAATGATAAAGCATCAACAGATCTGCTTGGAAAGAACAAACTTATGAATGAAGAAATAAGAGGACTAAAAAGAGAACATGAAATTCAATTAGTAAGATTATGTGAAGTGATTGAAAAAAAAAAAAAAGTTGAACAAGACAAGGCTATGGTTGAGGAAGACAAAAGAGTAATGGCTACAAGAATTGAAGAAAGGATATTAGATGTACAAAAGCTCACTAACACTCAATTGGATATGATGAATCAACTCATGCTTTCAAATTAGTAATTGAATCAAAAGGATGTTGAAATTGCAAACCTCAAATCATAGAGGGACATACTGAAGAATGAAATGAAAACTAAGAAATAATCTGAGGCTAGATTCAACAAACTAAAAGAGGCAATGAAGCATTTGAAGAACTTATGAAGTCATCTAGTTTTTCTAATGGATTAGGACATTCATGCACTAAACAAGGAGAATCATCTAGGTGTTGAGATAATGGGTGTTGCACACATTGCATAATATTGTTATTTTATTATTTTATTTTTTATTATGTAATGTTGTGCCTAGATGGACGTGCAACATGTAAAGATTCCCATGAAATATTCTTGATGAGTTGTTTTGTAACATTGTGATAATATTTCATGTAATTATTTAATATTGGAGAAAAGAATTAAATGCCCAATATTAAATGTGGGGTCAGTGGGTTAGGTAGCACATGGTTTATGTAATACCACTTAGTGGTTTTGTGGGACTTGCTACTATATAAGCAGCCACAAGGGTAGTTGTTGTAGAAAGAGAGAGAGTGACAAGGAGAAGACAAAAGGCAAGAGTCAAGCGGGACAAGGCTTGACAGGTTAGCCAAGGGAGCATTTGTGAAGGTTGAAAGCATGGCATGGGATGTGTGGATTCATGCTTGTTCACATAGTTTTCTCGATTGTGGCTATGGCCATGAAGGCTTTCATGGTTGTATGGCAATGGTATTTTTGCTGAATAATACATGGTGATGGATGCTTTTGGAGGCTGGGTTTTTCCCTCAATGAGGGTTTCCCAGGGTATATTTTGTGTCACAATTTTGTGGGTATGTTGTCTATTCTCTTGCATGTGGATTTTAATTCCGTGATTATTTTAGATTTATTATGGGTTATGTGGAAACGGTTATATTCTTTGTTGCCAAGTTTCCTTACAAGTGGTATCAGAGCTATGGTTTTATTATTGTAACCCTAGATTGAATCCATGGGAATGCATGAGAGGATAAAAGAAAGGGCAAGATATATGAATAATTTATTGCAGATCTGAGGGTTTTGGGTTTGCTGTTAAGATGGGATGTTAAAAGATTTGGGCATGTGAAATTGTTGGACAAAAATATTTTTTTGGATGTTTCATTTAAAATGAGGGTTTTGGGGGGTAGCTTGCAGAAATGACCTCCTGGGTAAAAACAGACCTCACCATTAGATCCGGGTCAACATTTCCTTAAATTTTGATATATAATATGCCCTAGTTTGGCCATGTTTAGAGGAAATGAAAGAGTTTTTTGGTTTCAACCCATGATGGCCGTCAAATTTAATCCCATCGGAATTTTTGTCACTAAAAAAATTAAAAATTAAAAATCGTACTGAAAATGGTAAAAAGACTGTCTTAGTAAAATGGCCATAACTTTCTCTCAGAATATTGGATTTTAGAGTTCTTATAAGCGTTGGAAAGCTAATTCAGAGCACTACAAGATGGTGTAGGTTTGGTTCTATGGTTTTGAAATTTTTTTAGGTTTTAAGAGCCCTAAAGTCAGATGTTATTTATGTTGAGCACGAATTGGAGCATAACTTGGGCATATGGAGTCGGATTTTGAACTTCAAGTAGTCAACGGAAAGCTCTTGGAGAGCTCTACACATTGGTTCAAATTTGGTGTAGGTTTGGCATGATTTATTTGTTGATATATTGATCTAAACAGTTTATAGGTATATTTTGACTATGGTAACATTGTGAGTTTATGGCATTGGAGATTTAAGATTTGATGTCATTGTATACTCAGTTCATATTTTAGATTGGTCTCATGATGATATGGTTATCAGTGTTTGGATTTGGATATGCATGATGACTTGTTGGATCTACAAGTTGTGCAGTGTTGTAAGCGTTCTATACTTACAAGTTGCATTTATAGCTTGGTTATGGGTTGTCTTTGCCCATTGATCTTTCATTATTGATGCATATTCAGATTGGTGGCTTGTTTTTGGGTTGTCTATGCCCTAAGTCACATGATTTTATCTTCATATAGAAGGTATGAGATGTTGTTACCAGTGACAATCATGGTGGAAGATTGTGGTTGACTATTTTATGCTGACAGGTTGGACATATTGAGAGCCAGATGCTCAATCATGGATGTGATCATGGTGTCATGGATTTTGGCATGACATGATTGGTTATACAAGTACATCCTTGATGTTCATTAGCTTAGATTTTCTGATTTGGTTATGATGGTATATCTTCTTGGTTGAGGATCATGGTTATTTGGTTTCTTTTGAGGAGATCATGATGTGCACTTTGAGTTCTTTGATAGTTTGATGCCTTGGTTGATTATCATGGTTAGAGGATGGATTTGTTCATCATGATGTCATGGATAGCTTGGATACACGGTTTAGTGGGAGCTTGTGACAGTGATGGGGTGATAGTGCAGGATTAGTTCCTGGTTTGGTTTATATCTTCTTGGTTTGGAGAGGATGGATTTTATGATGCCATAGGTGACTTGGTACCACAATTGAGTGGGAGTTTTTTGGCATTGATATATTTATTGAGTGTTTGCAGATGTTGGAGGTTTGTCTTAGATCCTGTTGCTGCAGAAGCATCTTTGACATTTGCATGGTGCACTTGTTATCTTCATGGTGTATGAAGATGGTTAGATCTTGAGGACTCATGGAGTTCTTGGTTATCTTCATGGTATGTGGAGATGGTTCTTCATGGTTCATGGAGATGGTTTTCTTCATGGTGTGTGGAGAAGGTTGCATGTTGAGGACTCACAGGGTTCTTGGAAAAGGTGTGGTTTATGCTTTTATTTGGCATGCTATCCTTGGTGTGAGGATGGTTTCATTATTATGTCATGGTATACTCTTGATACGCATTTAGAGTTGTGACATGTTATGGTGTGTTCATATGGAGCATGTTATCTCTTTTAGTTGAGATGGTAAGATCATGTTGTCATGTTTATGTTCCTGAGGCCATGGTTGGAACTTTGACATTGATCTTGGTTTAGTTTCTTAGTATTGAGTACACTGATCATAAGCTGGATACTTCATGATATTGTTATGTTGCATTTGGAGTTGTCTTGGATTGATTGGTTATAGGTGCTCATGGATACTTAGAGATGGTGGTGATGCTGATTTCTCTTGGATTAGAGAAGTATTTGTTGGGACGATTGATGGTTTCAGCAAGAAGTCCGAGGGGCAGTCACCTGATATGGACTTGAGAGGAGATTGTTCTTAGATGAGTCTTGGTTGGAGACTTGGGCATCTTACTGAGCATTCTCATTCCCCACTCTTGATCTACTCGGCGGTTTGCTACTTGAGAGGTATAGCCCATTGTTTCTCTCAGTTGCATTATATTTATGCTTGTCTTTCATGGATATGGATCTTGAGCTATGGTACATGAGTTAGTGCTGGAGGGTTCATTTGAAAGATGGTTTAGCATTGGTTATCTCCATGTGCATATGTTGTTATGCTAGTTGAATTTGGGAGATGGTTTTATATTGGGCATTTTCCTTGGATTAGGAATGGTTATTCCTTGATTTAGGAATGGGTTTATTGAGTTTGATCTTCTTGTGAGAGGCTTACATCCATGATTAGTTATATGGTATGGTTTGGGTGTTGTTGAGGCTTCTTGTTGGGGTTTTATGGAGGAGATCATACTTGCACAGTTTACATCTAGAGGTGTGTGTAGAAGGACATGATACAGGTTATGATTTGCATGGTTTCTCTAGTCTTGGTTATCTTCTTGGATGTTCAATTTTGCCTACATTGGATTTGAGATTGGTTAGAGATTGTGATCACTGGTTTGTGCTCAGGCATGTCATGTGAGAGATGACATGGTTATTCCATTATTTCTTTCCTTTTTTGATTGTGGAGAACTTGGAGACTATTGGAGACTTGTTATGAGAATTTTTCTTGCAGGATATTAGTTTATGTATTGTGGATGTCCTTGATACTACATGGATTCACTTCTTTGAGATGTGTTGAGTGGATTGGTTATAGATTTGACATTATCTTTTGCAATGGGAGCTTCTTGGTATATATGTGGCAGGTATTGCTCTTGAGGCTTGTGATTGCAGGTTATAGATTGGATATGTTGATGATGTGAGATTCACTTGTTATACTTTTGAGGTATGGATAGTTGGATGGGTTTGGCACTTTGCTGTGGGTGCTATTTTAGCTATGGATATTTTGACAACTATGGATACATGTGATTACCTTTGGATCAGGTTATTTGTGCTTGGAATTTTATTTGGTACAAGATTTTATGATTTTCTAATGCGACAGCTTGGGTGGCTTTCTCTTTGGATGGCTTCTATGTATGTCCAATGGGAGTGGCATAATAGGAGGTGAGATCATTCATGTTTGAGATGCTGGATACTTTGATTTTGTTACGGGTACCAAGATGGAGCACTTGGTGTATTTTGATCCATGATGGTGGATGTGCTAGGAGGGATTGTTCCCTTGTTCATTTATGTGGCTACGGATTGACCCTATGCAATGTATACAACAAGTGGGAGATTTTTGAGATAATGGGTGTTGCACACATTGCATAATATTGTTATTTTATTATTTTATTTTTTATTATGTAATGTTGTGCCTAGATGGATGTGCAACATGTAAAGATTCCCATGGAATATTCTTGATGAGTTGTTTTGTAACATTGTGATAATATTTCATGTAATTATTTAATATTGGGGAAAAGAATTAAATGCCCAATATTAAATGTGGGGTCAGTGGGTTAGGTAGCACATGGTTTTAGCACATGGTTTATGTAATACCACTTAGTGGTTTTGTGGGACTTGCTACTATATAAGCAGCCACAAGGGTAGTTGTTGTAGAAAGAGAGAGAGTGACAAGGAGAAGACAAAAGGCAAAAGTCAAGCGAGACAAGGCTTGATAGGTTAGCCAAGGGAGCATTTGTGAAGGTTGAAAGCATGGCATGGGATGTGTGGATTCATGCTTGTTCACATAGTTTGCTCGGTTGTGGCTATGGCCATGAAGGCTTCCATGGTTGTATGGCAATGGTATTTTTTCTGAATAATACATGGTGATGGATGCTTTTGGAGGCTGGGTTTTTTCCTCAATGAGGGTTTTCCAGGGTATATCTTGTGTCACAATTTTGTGGGTATGTTGTCTATTCTCTTGCATGTGGATTTTAATTTCATGATTATTTTAGATTTATTATGGGTTATGTGGAAATGGTTATATTCTTTGTTTCCAGGTTTCCTTACACTAGGAATGGCAAGATGAGGAATGCAAAGTCAAAGGAAAAGCCAACATGCTATCATTATGGAAAACATGGTCATATTGAAAATATTTTTCAAAGTAAACATGGTATGCAAAACCCTAAACATAATTTTATAGGTTATTATTTTTACTATAAGAAACAAGGATATCAAATACAAGTGTAGGTAAAGAATTCAAAATGCATAGACTACATCTAGATTTGAAGGATATTGCTATGGCTATTAGAAGTATGGGCATAGAGCATATGAATGCAGATTGTAGAAAAAGCCTTACTAGATAAATCAAAGGAAGAATTATGTACCTAATAATGCATGTTCCAAATGTCATAAGGTTGGACATTGAAGAAAGAATTGTAGGACTCAAGCGCATTCAATAAATCAAACAAAACACAAAGAAAAAATTAAAGTAGACATTGAGAAAATCAAGAATGAAATGAATAAAAAATAGAAAAAGAAAGAAAAAGATGGAAATAGTGGAGCAAATGGAGCTAAGGCCACCCAATCCAATGGAGAAGGTGATCATGTCATCTCTAATTAAACAAGAAAGGTATGTGTGGAATTGTATATTTAATTGATATATCATACATTAGTTCCTTACATGAAATGTGCCAAAGTTCATATTTGCATATATGAAGATGCATAAGAACAGATTCATGAAGATTGTCAAGCATTGGTAGTGATCATTTATGTTGACCGAGCATTGCAACATAGACCAAGCACTCCAAACATAAAATGGTAGAGACTGAGTGATATGGAAGATACCAAGCTATAGAGAAAAGACCTAGTCAAAAGGCATTAATATCGATTGAGACAATTGGCTTCTAGCTACTTGAGTACAAAACATTTGTGGAGACCCTAAATTGATCAAAAGAATTTATATATCAAATTTCAAAGACATTATCCCATACCTTGCACATAGATTTAAGGAGCACAGAGTGATTTGGCGATTTAAGCGATGAGTAAAAGATTGCAAGAGAGATTTGGATGAAAAACTTGAACAAGAGGAGATATGAATAGTGCCGAGTAATTTAGAAGAGAAAGAGGAGTAAGATGCAACTTCAAACCCTTAACAAAGATCAGGGAAGATTCATCTACCATTGGAATGAGCCAAGAGGTTAGTAGAATTCAACTAGTGAAAAGTGACACTTGCCCTCCACCAAAGTTTCATGCTATTCCAAAAATTACGATGAAAGGAGATTAAATGGGTGTGATATCCTTGATACTACCCAAAGTTGTTATGATCCATGATGTTAGGAGTTATTACATGTGTAAAATTAGAGAAGTAGGAGATTATGAGACTAGAGAAGCATATTAGAAGTTATGCAATGAAGGTATCTTGAAGGATGAATTCAAAGTTGTTGAAAGGAAAGGGATAACTCACACCCTATAATTCCCAAGAAAATTTCAAGATTAAATGGATTAAACTTGTTCTAATTAGAATTTATGATATGAAGTTTTGGTTATACAATGGACCTGTGGAAATCATGAAGAAAATGATTCATATGGTTACAGACTATCCAACCCTAGACAAGAATAAAACCATGTGATGCTTGAGGCATGAAGAAGTCAAGGCAAACACAAGAACCGATTCGAATGGATGAGGTCTGTCCATTGCAAACAATTCTAATCCACTAATCAAATTTATAGTGAGGATTATAGCTCACAAATTATACCAATCAAGTAGATTGAATAGTGTTCTATGTATGGTAGTGGATAAAGCATGGAATATAGTGATGAAATATCATGAATGTGATCTTGCTAAGCAACAAAAATTGCAACTAGTAGAGAATCTATCATCTATAAGAAAATAAAATAATTCAATGTGTAAATTTGGATCCCTCTTTGTATGTATTTTCTTTTATATCAAGAAGTTTGGATCCCTCATTATATGTATTTTCTTTCATGGTTTTGGTAATGTTGTTTAGGAACAAGACAAACCAATAATGAGACAAATAAAAGAATACATTACTCTATTAGGAGAAAATTTTGAGAATGTAAAGAATGCTTATTCTATACAATATTTTTACCATTTTAGGGTTATAATTAATTACAGTATGTACATATTTCCCTAATCAGTCACCATAAACTAACAGAGTCTTCCCCTTTCATGAGACTAAACTTAGAGCAGAGATCCCCAAAATAGAACTTAACAAAAAATGTAACCCCAAAATCTTAGTAAATAGAAATCCCACCTAAGAAAAAGATCTACCCTAGTCAATAAATAGGGTCCTAAATAGATAGTTCATTCCCAACAATCATATGAGAGGAAGGGCATCTGATCTTCTATCTAAAACCAAGACTAGATGCAATGCAAACTAGCTCAAAAGGAGGGAGGTGAGGTAGGTTGAGAAAAAGAAAACCCAGGGTACCCTAGACACACCTGTAGACCTTAGAGTAAGAACATTAAAATGGATCAAATATCCCCCTTCATTAGAATTTACATCCACACACTTGCCTCTAGCACACCACCACCAAAAACCCACACCTTTGACTTACCCAACATCACTGAAGCCCAAACAAGAAGGCACTTTGAGAATATTCTTTGGCTCATCTACACTAGTCCAAGTCCTAAATAACATTAAAAACATTTTTTTCCCTCCACAAAATTAGTTATCTAACCTCTAAAAGATAAGTGATGTCGTAAATAATCCATCTAGGACAAAAAAATTCCCAATGAATAACTACTAAAAATGATAGGAGGAAAATGAGTAAACCCATATCCAAGAGACCTAGAGTAGAAACCTTAAAAATAAAAATAAACCCTACAACACAATGATAAAAAACCACATCACAATGTTGGGTATTCCCCAAATAATAAAACTAGACAAAGGGTAGAGAGAATAAAGAAATCTCAAATACACCCATAAATAGTTTAACAACATACCCCCATTTCAAAAACACCAAACAAAGCATTTGGAAAGTGGGTACCAACAACCCAAAAAGCCCAATATCTTAGGGTAGGAATAGATCCACACAACCTCTTCACATGATAGCCACATAGAGAGACTCCAAAAGAATGTAGAATGTGGGAGGTACCCACACCAAGAACACAAAAAATGTAGGGGATACAAGCTCCCATCATCCTTTTTGCAACCCTCACCATTGCCACTATCATATATGTCTCTCTTCCCCCTTGTCTCTATTGGAAGAGTTTGAAACCCTTGCCTCCATCATCAAGAAATCACATATTTCCTCATTACCACCAAATAACAAAAAATCCAATACAATCATGTTATTCCTCTCTTTCCAAGACTCCATGAAGAGGAAGATTTGAAACCACATGTTTTAAGGGTCTAATATTTGTTGGTTACTCAAGATTTATCTATTAATTATTCAAGTTTGATCATTTCTCATGTATTTTGATTTATTTTGAGTGACCCCTATGTTAAATTTAAATGTGCTTTTGTATTCATGTAGACATGAAATTTCTTTCTAACATCAAAACAAATTCAATTTTTATGTATACCAATATTGCAATGTGATTTAAGTCCAATATTATTGAAATTATAGGTGTATTCATCATTTATCAGTACTCATCGCTATGCTAAATAACAATGTATCACTTTTTGAATAACTCTACTTAACTATGATCTAAACTAAATTAAAAAGAGTTCTTAATGAGTAGCTTTAATTATCTTTAGCTCTCTCCATGGAGTGTGGTACTGAATAGGGCCCCTCCCCTCCCCCTTACCAAATTAGTCACAGGTATGTTTGGACTTAATTATCTATAGGTTTTGACCCTTCGCTTTGTTCCTAGGTTCAGTTCCTACTAGTTGCATCCCTTGATCAGTTGGACAATTTAGATTTTATTGGGGTCCATGCTCCCCTAAAATCATGGGAGAATGTTGACTTTGGCAATGCATAGATCCCAAATCTTAGATGGAAGAATTTTTTTCCAGGTTAGAAGAGTGACTTCCCTTTAGATGTGACACCTATAATTTCCCATGAAAGGGAGGCCCTGGAGATAATCCTACAATACTCAGTGGTGGATAATATATCACTTGGGTCTTGAGATTTGGCACGTCAATTTGAAGCCTTTCATTCATCTACTAAGATGGTCAAAAAATGGTGTTCTGCAATATGGAGAATCAAGGGTTCATTCAACATTTCCACATTACAATGTGGGCCTCTTTTTGTTTAACTTTGCATCTAAGGAGGATAAATGTTCTATTTAGGTAGGATCTTGGCACTTTGGTAAACATGTGCTAACTCTAGCTAAATAGAAATCCTAGTTTTACCCAACCACGAACCTTCTTTGTATAGCCCCAGTTTGGATTCTATCCCATGGGCTTCTTCTAGAGTTTTGGGACAAGAAGGTCTTTAAATGAATGGGGGATTCATTTGGACACTTCATTAGAACTGATAATTATATTTCTAGAAAGTTCAGACTAGTCTATGCAAGATTTTGTGTAAATGTGGTCATCAATAAAGTCCTCCCTAGTGTTTTCATGCTAAAATCCAAGTGGAGATTCTGGTCCCATCCAATTTCTTATGAGAAAGAAACTTTTTTTTACAATACTTTGTTGTCTATGGTCATATCATCACTAACTATCCTAGGACTCAAGATAAGGGGAATGACCAAAAGGGGAAAGAGAAGGTAACACAAGAGGCCTCCTCTACTTAGAGAGAATGTTCAAATAATTCCCTCCTAACCAAGAGAAGATTACAGGCATTATGTCGAAAGAGGCCTAGATTAGGGAATTGGAGGGAAAGGGGATGGATGATTATCCCTTCATTGAAAACCTCACTAAACTAGTTTCTTCTATAGAGAAGGTGGCAATGGACAATTCCAAGGGAAGTTTGGAAGAAGGGGAAATCTCCAAAGAGGGAATGGAGGGTACTATGGGATCTACCCTAGTGACTATGGGGATGATCACACCATGATGTACCTATCCCCAAGGAGGAAGGATAAGTGTATTTTTATCACAAGTATTATTGGTGGGTTTGACTCATAGGGTTCAAATCCTCCTCTGGCTGTTAAAAATCCCAAGGATACTCAAAGGAAGGTCCTTAGCCCATCTACATGGATTTAGGTTGGAGAGTTATCTTGGGGTGATTCTACTTTTGGCTCCCTATTGGTCTCCCTCCCAATCTATCACAATAAGCTCTCCCCAATTCATTAGGATTTGGAGTATTTGTTGACCTCTACTCACCCATGGAGGACCCATATGTGGGATGAATTTTAGTGAAGATGAAGAATAAGGATAATATTAAAGTGCATGTTTTTTTGAGTCTAAGGTTGGTAGATCTCTAGAGAAGGCCATTAGCTAAAATATATTACTAGGGACATTGCTCAAGGTACTCAACTTACCTTGGAAGACACCCAAAGGCACAAAAAGTGAAGTTCATTTCCTAGAATGTTAGAGGGCTCAACAGACTGGGGAAACAATATGCCAATAAAATGAGCATTTTAAAGCATAAAGTGGATAGTATCGTTAGCAAGAAGTTAAAATGTCTATTAGGAATTTTGAAGAATTTTTTACTTATATTTGGCCTAGTGCAAGCTTTTCACATAGTGGGCAGCTAGGGATTCAGAAGGCATTACAACTATATGAGATCCTAGTAAGATCTAATGTATAACTATTTTTTCCAATCCACATTTTATGGTTGTTGAGTTTGTGGAAAATGATCTCACTTGGATGTTAGTAAACTTTTATGCTCCTAATATGAGGGCTAGAAGACTCCAAACTTGGGAGGAAATGTCTCATATTATTTGATCAAGTAATAACACAAATTTGATTTGTGCAAAGGATTTCAATACTCTCCCATACCCTTTAGAGAAGTTGGGGGGCCTTGAGGATTACTATGATAGCATGTATGATTTAAATGTCTTCCTTAGGTGCAATGACATCTTGGACATTGACCTTCAAGGCTCTCCCTTTACTTGGTCCAACGATAGGTCTGGTACTAACATCATCTAGGTGAGATTAGATAGAGCTTTGATTTATGTGGGATGGGATATTCTCCCCATTTGCTCCCTTCATAATTTTCCTTATCAGTCCATGATATTATTCAATTAGGATAAATGCAACCTTCAAGGCTTCAAACCTTTTAGATATGAGTGTTAAAAATAGGCAATACTGGGGGCGGGGGGGGGGGTTGGTGAATCAGTATTGTACAAACTTTTATTACAACTTGGATATTATATATTACTTTGAACCATACATAAGAAAGTAAACAAGTAATGTTGAATAGTATAAGTAACCATGCACATAGAGAACTCATAACACTGTATTTTGTTAACTAAGAAAACCTTGGACAAGGGAAAACCTCGGTGGGGATGATACCCACTAGATGATGTACTAATATAAATGTTCCTTATTAGAGGATGGACCTTGTTAGGAGTCTATAAACTCATTTAGAAGATTCCAACCCTGTTAGGAATTGTAGTACAAATATATTCAAGAAGAGATCATTGCCCAAATATTCACTTTCAATAACAAGAAGAGCTCACTGCCTAAACAAGTAACTAAACTTTAAGTTTGTCAAATAAAAAAGGATAGAAGTTGCCGCTTCTTTCTAGTTGATATCTAACCTCAGCTCAATCTCGGATACAAGAAGTTTGTATATGGCTTTCAATACAAAAATGTACATCAAAAGCACACTTAACCTCGCAAGATTCCTTTGCATAAATACCATGCCTTTTCACAAACTACTACTAGGTCAGCTAATACTAAAATAAACTTTTCCAACTTAGAGTAAACATCTAAGGTGTCAGCTCCAATTGGTCAAGTAATTGTTTTGAAAACAAAACAATTTCTTTACCTTTCATTTCACTATTTTGTACATATTTATACTGATAGATTTTACATATCTCTCTTCCGTACTATTTGTACTAATTTTCAAGGTTATACACATCATCATCAACATGTATACTATCTCCATCAAACTTTTCTAATCATAATATGATGCCAGAAATATTTCAAATATAAAACAATACACTGCTATAAACCATTTTCATACTTAGACAATTATCTGAGTACCAAAAGCTAAGTATCTTTATTTTTGAGGTTTTCTACAATGTGCACATCATGTGTTGCCATAAATGACAACAATTTCATCAATACCTATAGCCAATTGTCAACAATCTCCCCCTTTGGATTGATGGCAACAAAGTAAGGAAAATTGGCTAAGTAACATAAAACTTTAAAACCTACAATACTTATCATCTATTACAAAATACTTCATATTACAAATGCTCACCCTTTCAATATGATTACTACATACATAACTTAATACAATTTTCTTCTACAACTTCTCCCCCTTTGACATCAATGACAAAGGTCAGAATGTCCAAAAATTGTCAAAAAGTGTTGTCTATCTACTGTCAAAAACTTTCAAAATTGTCAAAATTTCTATCTTGCTTCCTCAAGTTGATATGATCTTCATACAATCATCAAAATTTTCCTTCAGACACTTCATACCTTTCTCCCATGTGTCATTTTCTTCTTTGGTAGAAGTGAGCATTTCACATAAGGCATATGATGAAATCTCAACTACATTAAGGTCAGAGTATGTAAAATTGGAATACGTGTCCTTTTCCTTGACACATTCATCCAACTATCTCTCAATAGCTGATATCTTTAGAGCAATAGATTCTCTGAATTCTAATAGTCTTCTCAAAACTTGCTCCTTTTCAAGTTGCAGTTTTTTGATGTCTGTGTGAATACCAACAACTTATCCTTTAAACTCATCAATTATCCAAGAGGATTTCTATATTTGACTTGTTAGAGCTTCCAGCTCACTCAACTTACCTTGATTTTCTCACTTCTTCTTCCTTTTCCTCTCTTTCTTTTTCTTTCTTTTCTGCTTCTTTTTTTTCTTCTTCCAAATTTTTCTCTTTTTCTTCTCTCATTTTTCTTCTTCTCCTCCTCAAGAAATTTCAGCTAGCTATCTTTTCTTTTCTTCATTTACTCTCAACTGAACCTAAATTTCTTCAAAATTAGGCTCAAGTTGATTAGAATAAGGGTCATCATCAATATTAATTGTCACACTTGTTTGATCAATTTGCATAGTATGACCACTTATTGATATTTCTAAAGTATTCTCTACAAGCATAGGTGTTGCCTCTACCTCAATCATCATTTTATTGATGGTTGCAATAGTTTCACTTCTTATTACGTTCTTGTCACCACCCATAAAAAGAATTAGACTCATTTTGTTTCATTGATAGGGTGCCACTTTACTCATTAACTTCTTTGTTTCTTCCCCATCTTTAGTCTTGCACATAGTTCTTATCATTGATTTTCAAAGTTCCATATCTTCTTGCCGAACTAGTACCTTCTTAGTTATAAGTCTATTATAGACTTTCTAATTTACAAATCCTTTAATTTCTTTTTCTATATGTCATTATATAAATCATAAAACGTATTCATCTGTACAAAGTTTCCTTCATTAAAATTGGATGTGTTGATTTTCTCTATCTCTGGTTTCCATGGTTGCCTTGTTTTACCTACTAGCTACTTGGAAACAATAATTTTCTCTGGCTATTTATCTTCTTGTTCCTCTTGTTCCTCTTGTTCCTCTTTATCACTAGAATCCTTAATTGTCAACAATGCCTTCTTTCTCTTTTTTGTTCCAGTAGATTGCTTCTTAACTCTCTTTAACTACCTTTTGGATCCACTTGGTTGCTCAACTAATACAACAACATATGTGATGCTCTGTTCTGTAGGAGTTGCTGCAATGGAGACACTAGATGCTTGGCCAACTGAAAGAGGTGTCACATACATTACACCTTGTTCACTAGTTTGTTTTAGTCTAAATATAGTTTCTCTAACTGTCGGTGATTCTTCTTTTGACATACCAGCCTCAAATAATGCTTTCTTCATTATAGTTGCAACTTTCTTATGTGATTCTTTCTCTAAAGATGCCTAGTAAGCTGACTGAGTTACTTCTTCATACATTCCAAATTTGTAAGATGCTTGATCTATTTTGGATTTCAACAATAAATTAATGTAACCAATAGCTACATCATCACTTAACTCATAACCTAAGGGCTCAAGAAATGTTTCCCTTGGTGTTATAGCTTCAATATAAGTTTGATTTGTATCCACCATAGAACATATATCATTCTTAAATCTATTAACAATTGCAGAGGCAATTATGAATCTTTGTTTCATCTCATTTTAAAATGTCCTCATGATCAAAATACCACTATCCAAGATTTTCTTTGTAGGATTCCTTTTGCATACATCTTTTATCTTATCCATAGTGCATTTTTTCACTACTCATGATCTTAGGAACTGATAAAAATAGAAATCTCTTAAGCACATGAAAGAAAATGTGATTAATCAAAGACTAGAATCTGAATACACCATTCTTTGTTCTCTTTATCTTCTCCAAATTCTCAAGGAGTTGTGCTCTTAGAATCTCACTTAAATTTACTTGTTCATTCTTAATGAAAATATTATAAGTTGCATAAATGAAACATGTTGATAACTCATCACTTTTAGAACTTGCACAAATGGAATATGAAATTATTCTTCTTAGGAATCTTACATCATTTTGTTTGATGGTGGTAATCACCATTGCCTTGTCATTATAAACTACCTTAGTGTTAAGTTCCACCTTCTTCTTAACTTGTTTCTCTCCAATGGGTACATTTCCTTGTTTGCTAAGACCAATAACCTCATGAATCAGGTCAGCAGAGATGTTAACTACACTATCTCTCATCCAAATCTTTCCAATATGAATTCTACTTAATATAATCTAAGTCCACTCTTCAATATCAAGCTCATGGTAAAAGTATATCTAACTAGATCTAAATTTTTTAGATGCTCATATCCAGGATTCATAGTCATGTCATGATTGAAAACAATTTCTATATCTTTGTTGATGAATTCTCCTCCAATATTTTCAAATTTACTAGACAAGTAGCTACCTACATCTTCCAAGTAGACTACATTGTTCGAAGTAATGGATAAAGCTAAATTAGGGTTTTCCTCTAAGGGTTTCATAGAAACAACCTTCAATTTGGGTCTCTTAATATTCTCAACATTCTAAACTACTGACATGTCCATAATTACACCAAATAGAATTATATCGAAGAATTTCTATGCGAAAAATGATAAAAATACATTTTAGGAAGTAGGGTTTTATTTGAAATCACTTTGTCAATTCGTTTATGGGTGATCTATGCTTTTGAGATGATCACAACGTGAGAGTAATCAAGTTTTTACTCTATTTATCCAACTTGAACTAGCATTAATTACATACTTCACTAACTCAAAAAAACTATTTATTTTGCTCTGAAATCAAATATTTTCTCAAAGATCATTTGTCTGATCTTAAAATGCTACCCAAGGTTTACCATAGCTTCTTTTCATCATGACAATGCTCCATAAAACTTCACTCCAAAAAATGTGTTGTGAAAACATAGATTTCATCTTTTTTCACAAAATAAACTTTATTTGCTACAATAATAACTCTTATTTCCTTTGCAACTTCTTTTGATAAGCTCCAAATCACATGTGAGCTCAGTTGTAGTCTAAACTCATCTAGATACACCTTTTCCCATCCTCTCTACTCATAATTTGATCTCTAAATGAAGTTTTAGATTTTGGTGCTATGAACAAGCTTAATTCAACTCATTTGAATCAATCCTGATTACAAACTTCAGTCTTCCTTTCTCTATATCACTTGACTTTTCTTCAAATCCAAAAGTTTATTCCTTTACAAGTGTCTCATCAAGTTCTTATTGATGTTCATTGACTACATTTCTTTGATCTTAATTATCTTTGTTAGTTTCAAAGTTCCTTTCATGATTCATTCTATCATTTCTGCAGTTTCTTTCATTGTTCCTTCTATTTCCAAAGTTTTTGTCCATTATACAATACTTTGCTATATGTCTAAAGTTGTTGCAACACTAACATACTAGAGTCCTACTTCTAGGATTTTGGTGATCAATAGGTGCTTGATAGTTTTGGGCTATGTGTCCATAATTGTTACACTTATAACACATGATATGCTTTCTTTCTTCATAAGGTCTTCTTTCTCTTGATTTCCTTTAATTAGATCTTCTTCTATCTATATGGTTAGTATTTCTAAACATTCTACCATTTCTTCTATCATTATCATATTTAGGTTTCTAACAATCAATTGCATTATGACCAATACCATGACAATTATGACCATAAAATTTTGTAACATGATTAAATGACTTATTTGTAAAATCTCTTTTCATATGACCTATTTCATTACATGAAAAACACTTACCTCTAAATTCATACCTAATTTCTTTACGAGATTTGACTTGCTTGGGTTCATTCAACTTCTCAATTCCCTTGTTATGTCTAACTTCATTAGATTTGTTAGAAGATTGACTGGATTCAATCTTATCATCAAATTTATCTTTTTCTTCTAGATTTTATCTATTTTTAGGTTCAAATTTATCCTTCTCTTTTGGATCTGATCTATTTTCAGGTCTATTTATAGACATGCTACATAGGTAAATAAGACCATTCTTATTATAGGTAAGTCTTTGTACTAACATTTATTCAGTAATCTTTTCATTACTAGAGTAAATCTTTTCAAGTTGTACCTTGTTTTGAGTTAGTTCACGTTTTACAATAGTGTTGTACTTTTGAAGTTCTTCATGATTAGCTTTTAATGCTTCACACTCAAATTTCATCTTTACTAGATTGTATGAATTTTAAGTCTTCAAATCAGATTCAACTTTGCTCAGATCACTCTTCAAACTCAACTTCAGTTTGGTAATCTTCAATTCATGCTTCAAGATCTTGTACTCTATTTTCAGCTTTGAATATTCATCATTGCTAGTTTTAGATTCAATAGATTCAGGCTTGGATTTTAGATGATCAATCTTGTCTTTCAATTGTCCAATGTAGACTTTGGAGTCTTCATATCTATTTTTCAATTTATCTCTTTCTTCAGTAAGGAGATCGATTTGTTCAAGTTCCTCTTCAAGGTTCTTAATCAACTATTCTATATCCATAGGAATCTTACTCAAGTAGTTAAGCCTCTTCAGAGTAACTGTGCTCTGATACCAACCATGGAAATCATAGATAGAGAAGATCAATACAACCATTGTTAATGAAGGAAACTTTATATAGATGAATAAGTTTTATGATTTATATAATGACATGGAGAAAGAGAAGATTGATATCTCTATTATGAGATATATGATTATTAATAATTTGAAACTCAAAGAAATTAGAGGATTTGTAAATCAGAAAGTCTATGATAGACTTATAGCTAAGAAGGCACCAGTTCAGGAAGAAGATATGGAACTTTGGAAATCAATGATAAGAACTATGTGTAAGACTAAAGATGAGAAAGAAATAAAGAAGTTAATGAGTAAACTAGCACCCTATCTATGAAACAAAATGAGGCCAATTCCTTTTATGGGTGGAGATAAGAATGTAATAGGAAGTCAAACTATGTAGCCATCAATAAAATGATGATTGAAGCAGAGGCAGCACCTACCTCTATAGAGAAAACTTTGGAAGTATCAATAAGTGGTGATACTATGAAAATTGATCAAACAAGTGTCATAATTAACATTGATGATGAACCTTTTTCAGATCAGCCTAAGCCCAATTTTGAAGATATTCGGGATCAGTTGAGACTGATTGAAGAAGAGAAAAAACAATTAGAAAAAGAAAAGAATAAGATTGAAGAAGCCAAGATGAAATTTCTTGAGGAGGAGAAGATGCAAAAAGAAGAAGAAAAGAGGAGATAAGTGTTGGAATTACAATAGGAAAGGTAAACTCTAAGAAGGGGGTTTGTGAATTAGTGCTTCAAAGTTTTACCCATAAAAACATTCATCATATATCCATCTCACAATTCAATAAGTAAAGTAAAGTAAACTACCATATAAAGCATATACATCTAAAGTATGTAAAAATGTAAGAATTCATACATGTATGACACAATATATGATTACCTAGAAACCCTCCAATGAGAAGGTAAAACTGGGGTGGGGATGACACTCACAAATCTTCGCTACTGCAATAGTAAAGTGTATCCAATGAGGGTTACAATGTTTGATCATGAAACATGATCTACCCTATGAAAGGTCTACCCTATTAAAAGCTTACAAATATTGTTAGGTCTTACCTTATTAAAGGATTAAAACACCCTATCAGAAGTGTGCCTAATTAAAGAACTTCAACTCAAAATTAAGTAAGCACCTTGTTAGAGGATTTCAATACAGCCTATTAGGACTACTCTATTAAGAGATTTAATTGATTCACCTATTAGAATGTCTTAGCAATGTTCCTATGATTAGCACTCTATTGCTTGATGTTAGATCACTTCTATACTAATGTGCACTTGATCCTTTCTAATTAGATGTCTTTCTGCTATCCATTATTTCCTTCCTCTATTCTCCTTTAATTGATTCTACAATGTAACTCAAATCATAATACCTTGGTCACCATGAATGTCAACAAGTTGACAAGGTACTATACATCAAATGTACCTTATCTCATAAGTTGACTAAAGAATTGGACAATAAGATTCAAGGGAAGTTGAGTGAGCTAGAAGCTCTAACTAGTTAGATATAGCAACCCTCTAATAGAGTTGATGAGTTTGAAGGACAAGTTGCCAATGTTCACACAAACATCAAAAAATTACAAACTGAAAAGGAGGAAGCTTAGAGAAGACTATTAGAATTTAGAGAGCCTATTGCTTTGAAGATATCAACTATTGAGAGATAGTTGAATGAATCTGTCAAGACAAAGGACACCTATTCCAATTTTACATACTCTGACCTTAATGCAGTTGAGATTGCATCATACACCTTATGTGCAATGCTCACTTCTACCAAAGTAGCAAATGACACATGGGAGAAAAGTATGAAAAAATTGAAGGAAAATTTTCATGATTGTATGAAGATCATATCAACTTGAGGTAGCAAGACAAAAATTTTGATAGTTTTAAAAGTTTTTGACAACAGATAGACAACACTTTTTGGTAGTTTGGACATTCTGACCTTTGTCATTGATGTCAAAGGGGGATAAGTTTTAGAAGAAAGTTGTAGCAAGTTATGTATGTAGTAATCATATTGAAATAAGGAGCATTTGTAATATGAAGTATTTTGTAATAGATGATGAGTATTGTAGGTTTTAAAGTTTTTTGTTACTTAGCCAATTTTCCTTACTTTGTTGTGTTAGAATGTGAAAAGATTAATAACCCAAAAAACTAGTGCAAAGAGTAAATATCTAAACTATGAATGCAAATGATACAAAATCAAAATAGCAACATAGAGTTAGTCTCCAAGAGAGTAATGCAAATGCTAGAAGCAAAATAGCATTAAGAGGATGCAAAAACAAGAGATGCAAATACAAGCCAGGTAGCATGCTTATATAGGCTAGGAAGAGGGAGGAGGTGGCAACACCAACCAATGAGGAGCAACCATCTATCAGACTAAAGATAGCAAAGTATCTTCTCAAGATAGCTAAGGGATGCTCACATGTAGAAAGGTGACACCTCACAACCATTCACCTAATAAGACATGCTTTATTAACCTAAGCAAGATTATTAAAAGTGTCAGAAAAACCTAGCAAAATAGGAAAAATAAAAAAACTACACTAACACCCCCCCCCCCCCATAAGCGAAACTTAGGTAGATGTAGAAATGGGTCCCAGCAAGTCAAGCCTGATGAGGTACCCGTGTACATAAAATTCCCCCAAAAGAGAGAGAAAAGAGACTCCCCAAAGAAAATTAGGACTCCAAGTGAGAGGAAGAGGCCCCCCCAAAAGATGAAGCATCCCGCACCCACAGCAAAGATTGCAAATTTTGTCCAGTAGATCCACTTACATCGAACAAGTTTTCTTCCCTTAGGAAAAGGGACAAGATCCCAAGTGTGGTTCCTCATCAAGGAACTATACTCTTCCTACATAGTTGTACCCCACTCAGAAATAGAAAAAGCCTCATGAAAGGACTGTGGATTTGAGGTAGTAGCAATGAAGATATGCAAAGCATCCTGGAATTGTGAACGAGTCTGCTTAGTGTCTGATGGATCCCCAACCCAATCACCTACAAACTGCAAGGTCTGTCTAGCCCAAAGTGGACCAAAAGATGGAGAATCTAGAGGAGAATCATCAAATTGTGAATGATGACTAGGAGAGGAAGGAGGTGAGTCCTCTGAATCACTCTCTGCATCAGAAGTGGAGGTAGAAGACTGCTCAAGTGAATCTAACCCATTAGAAGATCTATCATGTATTCCAAGTGACTTCAATGTCAAAGTAGAAGGCAACCCTATGACCATGCTCTGCTGGTTAAGCTGATGCAAGTAGTGGAAGTTAAGATGGCCAAACTGCTCATGCCATAATTTGCTCACATCATTAGAGTGAGTGAGTGAAACAGTCAAAGGAGGATCAGGAACAAAGTGAGAAAACATATAGAGTCATGACTGATGATCTGCTCTCCCAACTGCAACTGTAGAATCATTGTGCAACTCATGTATCTCCATTGAACTAGGAGTGAATTCAACCCGCTTGCCTAAACTTGTGTGAGTGATCTGGTATAGTGATAGGAGATTAGTTGACAATAAGGGTACACAAGGAACATCATGGAATGTGCCATCCCCCACATCAATAGACTCTCTCACACACACCTCAACAGAAGTGTTATCACCTATCAAAATAGAAGGCATAGTACACGGCTCCAAGGATGCAAGTTCTTCCTTAGATGAAGCCATGTGGTGTGAAGCACCCGAATCAAGAACCCAAGTGGATGGTGAGGAAGCAATTGCAAAAAGGGCCTTGCCCTTTCCTTTCCCTTTGTTGTTTTCTTTTTCCTTGTTAGACCCTTCATTAGAACTTTGTTTGATAGACTCAGGAACATTGATATTATTATTCTCAAGAATGTATGTCAAGTGATCAAGTTGTTTCTACAAACATTTATGTTCATCATATAATAGGCACATTTGACCTTTTCTTTCTTAGGCTTATCACCCTTGGAAGATGGTGTATCAATAGTTGCTTTTGAAGAAATCAATATCTGATCCTTCTTCTCCTTGCTATTCTTTTGTTTCTTGTCCTTACTATTGTTGTTACTACTTTGTCCTTGTTGTTATTTTGTGCCTTGGTTGGCAGCCAAGACATGTGACTTAGAGGACTTAAGAGTGCCCATCTGGATTAGCTTGTCCTATTCTCGAGTGAGATTGACAGCAAAATCATCTAAAGATGGCATGGTGAATTGAGTACCAAGTGCACCCTTAGTAGCATAGAAGGTAGAGACAAACACAGAATATTCTGAACTTAGCTTAGAGAGAATACTAAGAATCAGTTGTTCATCTTTCTTTTCAATTCCACATTGTTTTAACTACAGCCTTAGTGATTTCAATTTGGTGAAGAAATCTTGGATTGTGTTGAAATTGTCTGGACTCAAACTAATTAATTCATTTTCCAACATATGACCACTCATTGAATCTTGTGTGCCAAATAGTGTTTCTAGCTTTGTCCATACTTCATTTGGTGTATCCAAAGACTCAATGTGAAATAGAAAGTCAAGATAAATAGACAAACACAATGTTCCATATGCCTCATCACATTTGTTAAACCACTTAGGCTTATCTTCATCTTTAGTAGGTTCAGTTTCAAGTCCCGTAGTTATCCTATTTAATCCAGCTTTCCTTAAGTGAATTGTCATGCATGATTTCCACTCAAAGTAATTGTATGGAGTTAGGATGGGCATATTTGTTTGATCCATGATGAAGAAATGCAGAGAAGAAATGCTAAAAAGAAGAGAACCCAGCCACGAAAATGCTTTTTACTCAATCAAAGAACCCCACCAAAGAAATATGATTTGGCACTTTATTTTAGTGCTTTTACAACTACCACTAGAAAGAAATACTTAGTGGTCTTGATTTCAATGCATTACAAACCCTCATGAAGAGCATATGTTGAAAGTAAAATTTAGGCACAATAATCAAGGAAACAAATAGCACTAGTGTGATCTACTCAAAAAATCATGCACTTTCAAAAAAAGAATCGCCTCAATACAAGGTCGTATGAGAAAGTTATGATCCTTTGAAGTTTCCAAAATGAGAACTGTGCATAGTTACGGCCAAGAATCTGCAATTTCTAAAAAATTTATGCATGAAAATCAAAAGTCAACTCCACTAGTGGATAGAGCATAAAAAAATAGCCAAGGTCATAATAAGAATCATCAAAATCGGAGTCCGTATGAGCAAGAACAAGACATTTGAAAACTGCGTTCAAATTTGTGACTGCCAACGAAGAGGGGTATGGCTGTAGCCTTTCATGCTCAATTTTGCAAAATATACACCTTGCATGAAAAATTTAAAAGATACCCAAATGGTTTTTCGAGGCTTCGAACAAAACCCAGAAAGCATTTTTCTTGTTGATGTACAAAAGATGCTGTTGTAGTGTAAATTAGATGCCTTTAACAGTAAAAAATGGCTCCAAAAATCAAAAACTGACCCCAGCAACCAAAATATGACATGCAAATGCTAGATCAGTTTCCTAAGTCCATCAATGGCATGCTAGAACCTGCAATACTGATTGAAAATTCCAAATATGCAAGTTGGTTGTTAGATTTGAGATTGAAACCCTAGAGAAAAACCATTTTTGTCAAAACTTTTCTAATTCTCGGGATCATCCAAAGATGCAAGAGAAGAGCATACTTCATTTTTCAAAAAACTACAATAAAGTTTATTAGCCCCCCGCAACCCCCCCCCCCCCCCCCCCCCCCCCCCCAAATCTTTCAAATAAGGAAACTAAAATCTACTCTTGCACATAGAAAAGCTCTAATACCATGTTAGAATTTGAAAAGATTAATAACCCAGAAAACTAGTGCAAAGAGTAAATATCTAAACTATGAATGCAAATGATACAAAATCAAAATAGCAACACAAAGTTAGTCTCCAAGAGAGTAATGCAAATGCTAGAAGCAAAATAGCATTAAGAGGATGCAAAAATAAGAGATGCAAATACAAGCTAGGTAGCATGCTTATATAGGCTAGGAAGAGGGAGGAGGTGGCAACACCAACCAATGAGGAGCAACCATCTATCAAACTAAAGATAGCAAAGTATCTTCCCAAGATAGCTAATGGATGCTCACATGTAGGAAGGTGACACCTCACAACCATTCACCTAATAAGACATGCTTTATTAACCTAAGCGAGATTATTAAAAGTGTTAGAAAAACCTAGCAAAATAGAAAAAATAAAAAACTACACTAACATGTTGCCATCAATGCCAAAGGGGGAGATTGTTGAAAATTGGCTATAGGTAGTGATGTAATTATTGTCATCAATGGAAACACATGATGTACATGTTGTAGAAAACCTCAAAAATAAAGATACTTAGCTTTTGGTACTCAAAAATTTGTCTAAGTATGAAAATGGTTTACAACAATGTATTGTTTATATGTAAAATGTTTATGATGTCATATTATGATTAGAGAAGTTTGATGGAAATGGTAAACATGTTGATGATGATGTCTATTTCCTCAAAAATCAATACAAACAATACGAAAGAGAGATATGTAAGATCTATTAGTATAACTATGTAGAGAACAATAGACTGAAAGGCAAAGAATTTTTTTTTTCAAAACAATTACTTGACCAATTGGAGCTGACATCCTAGATGTTTACTCTAAGTTGGAAAATTTTATTTTAGTATTAGCTAACCTAGCAGCAGTTTTTGAAAAGGTATGGTATTTATGCAAAGGACATCTTGTGAGGTTAAGTGTGCTTTTGATGTTCATTTTTGTATTGAAAGCGATATGCAAACTTCTTGTGAAGTGATATATCTGAAGCTTTTGAGGAGCTATTTTTGTGATCCAAGATTGAGCTAAGGTCATATATCAGCCAAAAAGAAGTGATGGCATCTATACTTCTATATTTGAGGAACTTAAAGTTCAGTTACTTATTCGAGCAATGAGCTCTTCTTGTAATTGAAAGTGCATGTTTGGGCAGTGATCTCTTCTTGCATACATTTGTACTACAACTCCTAATAGGGATTTAAAGTCTCCTAAAAAGGACTCACATGTATTGACTAAGTTTATAGACTCCTAACAAGGTCCATCCTCTAACAAGAAACATTTATATTAGTACATCATTTAGTGGGTATCATCCCCACTAGGGTTTTCTCTTGGCTAGGTTTTCCCTAGTTAACAAAATATGGTGTTATGAGTTCTCTCTATGCATGGTTACTTTTACTATTCAACATTATTTTTTTACTTTCTTATGTATGGTTCAAAGTAATAAATAATATCTAGTTGGTAACAAAATTTTGTAGAATATTGATTCAACCCCCTCTCAGTATTGCATATCTCTAACAAACTAGGGAAACCCTGGCCAAGGGAAAACCTTGGTGGGGATGATACCCACTAGATGATGTACTAATATGAATGTTCCTTGTTAGAGGATGGACCCTATTAGGAGTCTATAAACTCATTCAGTACATGTGATTCCCTATTAGGAGACTTTGAATCCCTATTAGGAGATTCCAACCCTATTAGGAGTTGTAGTACAAATGTATGCAAGAAGAGCTCACTGCCTAAACATGCACTTTCAATTACAAGAAGAGCTCACTGCCTAAACAAGTAACTAAACTTTAAGTTCCTCAAATGCAAAAGTATAAATGTTATAACTTCTTTCTGTCTTATATTTGACCTCAGCTCGATCTTGAATCACAAAAATAGGTTCTAAAAAACTTCGCATATATCACTTCACAAGAAGTTTTCGTATCACTTTCCATACAAAAAATGCACATCAAAAGCAATCTTAACCTTGCAAGATGTCCTTTGCATAAATACCATGCCTTTTTCACAAATTGTTGCTAGGTTAGCTACAACCCAAAAAAAAAATTCCAACTTAGAGTAAACGTCTAAGATGTTGACTCCAATTGGTCAAGTAATTATTTTGAAAACAAAATAATTTCTTTGCCTTTCATTCCGCTATTTTGAACACAATTATATTGATAGATCTTATATATCTCTCTTTCGTACTATCCATATTGATTTATAAGGTTATACACATTATCATCAACATGTATAACATCTCCATCAAACTTCACTAGTCATAATATGATGTCAAAAACATTTTACATATAAAACAATACACTATTGTAAACTATTTTCATACTTAGACAATTTTTTGAGTACCAAAAGGTAAGTATCTTTATTTCTAAAGTTTTCTACAACATGTACATCATGTGTTTCCATAAATTACAAAAATTACATCGCTACCTATAGCCAATTGTCAACAATGATATTATGTTGAATTCTCACCATAATTTGAGGAATGTATCAAACATTGGTGGAATACTCGAGTGGAGGGTATAGCTATGTTTAGGATTGTTAAGAAAATAGAAATCATTATAAGAGAAGTGTGTAGATGGAAGAAGACAAATTTTGGGGATATTTTCAAGAAAAAGAAGGAGATTGAGAAAAACCCTAATGATTGTTAAGTGTTGCTAGCCAATAGGGAGGTGTCTAAGGAGGTCACCCACGAGGAGAGGGAGTTGAGGAAGAAGTGGAAGGATATTTATATGAAGGATGAGATCTTTTGGAAGAAAAGATCATGTATCCAATGGATAATTGAGTGGGATAGGAATATTTCCTTCTTCCAAATGTCTTCTTCTAAACACAAAAAAAAAGGAACACAATTACCAAACTACTAGATGAACATGATTAGGAACTTGTGGAGGAGATAGATATGGGCAACTAGGCTTCCAAATATTTCCAAAATTTCTACAACTAGATTTTTCCTACTCATTATGATGATAAAAGTAAAGATCTTTTGAGAATTATTAGCCCAATGGTGGACAGATGGATGAATGAGGACTTGGTGAGGAGGGTTGAGATTGAGGAGGTGAAAGTGATCATCTTCTCTATGGGTGCCTATAAGACCCCGAGCCCTAATGGTTTCCTGCCTACCATTTTCTAGGAGTTTTTGGAGATCATCAAATATGACCTCACCCATGTTGTACAAGATTTCATAAATAAAGGGAGATTCCTCACAAAACTCAACCAGACTTACATTATCCTTGTCCCAAAAGTTGGTGAGCCCACTAAGATGGGAGATTTTAGGCCCCTCAACCTTTGACATACAATGTACAAAATAATATCTAAGATCATATTAAATAAATTGAAATATCTCTTGATAAATTTATTAGTCCTTCCCAAAATGGTTTTTTCCTAGGATGACAGATATTGGATGCGGTTATTACCTCTCAAGAAGTTATGCATTTAATGGTTAAGAGTAATAACCCATGTATGGTCATGAAGATTGATATTTCCAAATCCTATGATAAAATAAGATGTGATTTCACTTTTGGCATCATTTGTAAACTAGTTTATCTGTCTAATTAAGGAGGTTGTGAATTATGTCCAATTTATTGTTATCCTCAATGGAACCCTAGGGAAGTTCTTTAAGACTAAAAGGGGATTGAGATAGGGAGACCCTCTCTCCTCACATTTGTTCATCATTTTGGCAGAAGTGCTTAGAATAAATTTCTTGGCTTTGGTGGAGCAAGGTTAGATAAAGGGAATTAAGGTGGCCACCGCTTTCCTCTTGAAGGTGATCCAACAGTTTGGGGATGACACCTTTCTCTATGGGATAGTGTCTATCTATGAAGCTAGATACTGGAAAAAATTTCTTGGGGATTATGCTATTGTTTG
Organism: Cupressus sempervirens; assembly: GCA_028749045.1. Taxonomy (NCBI): domain Eukaryota; kingdom Viridiplantae; phylum Streptophyta; class Pinopsida; order Cupressales; family Cupressaceae; genus Cupressus; species Cupressus sempervirens. The sequence continues at coordinate 161,276,970 of CM053792.1, read as the reverse complement.
AGGCCAACATATAATTAACATAAAATTAAAATATATTTCTTTAATACTTAGAAGATTCTACAAGACAAAATCACTAGAGTACTTCAATGCCAATAAGCTAACCTCCCAAACACATACTTGGGATTACCCCTCATGATTAAGGAGGTTTCTCTCCACTTATGGAATTTGATTGTGGAGCATATGAAAAGGAAGCTTATGGGGTGGAAAGGAAAAGTCTGAAGTAATGTAAGAAAATTACAACTCCTTGTGGCCTCTTTACAAGGCATCCATGTCTACTTCCTATCCTTGTTTAAAATGTTTGGGAAAGTTAGAGACATTAACAAGAAGATCCAATAAAGCAGAAATTAAGGATGAGTTTGGCTTCTTGGAAAAAGATCTACAAACCAAAGTCTTGAGGGAGGTTAAATTTGAGAAGAATTTCTGACCTCAATAGAGCATTAATGTCAAAAATTAGATGGGGGTTAATTAGGGAAGAGGTTGGGTGGTGCATAATTATGAAGGAAAAATATCTAGGGGAAATTATTTCTAAATATAAGGGTATGTGTAGGATCATGATGGGCCAAAAAGTGACAATATGAAAAAAAAAAATCACTTTTTCATCTGAATTTGCTGAAATAAAAAGGGTTTTGAAAAGAAATTACCAGCTTTACATCAGTATAGTTGCTGTCAAATTATGAGTTCAATAAGTAATTATTACTTGTTTTCTAATTGAATTACTTATAAAGTGTTGATTAATGTACTCAATGAAATAAATTATAGCTTTAAAATGGTTTAACCTTCTCAAAATCAGAAAGATGCACCACATTCTATGTTTTTCCTACTGTAAGGAAAATAAAAACAAATTTTAATTTTATATAGATTTGAATAAGTTAAGGTGGTCAGATACAAGAGTTTTTATATTCCAAAAAAAGTTGGAGAAAATATTTTTAAATTAATTATTTCCTTGGAATAAAAATATAAAAAAATATGCATCACATCTAGATATGAGTCTAGACTTCTTATATCTAGAATCTTTAAAAAAAAATTATCATTTGATTGTGATTAAGGTGGTCAGACATACACCTACTTCTTATTTTTTCCTAATTTGTTTTGTACTTTTTCATTGAAATTCCAAATTTTAACCAATTAAATTATTTTTTATAAAATAAGGGCTAGTATTTTAGAAACTACATTCAATTTGCTATAGATTTTGTTGTTACAATTTTTATATATAGGGTTCATAACTATAAGATTTCACATCAAGCTCACTAACATTGATGTCTTGATTTTTCATTGCCACTTAAGGCCATAGTTTAGCCTACCATGATCTTGCACATATCCATAATCTTGGCAATAATGGTATACTTGTGGCCTCTAGAATCTAGACTAATATTGTGTTTATTCAAGAACTTCAAAGGAAAGGTACCAAGTTCATAATGGGTAATGGGAGAAAGATAAGATTCTAGGAGGACAATTGGATGACGGTTACCCTGGACTAGTCACAATTCTATAAACTAAAGCAAGTTTGTATTGACCAACTTGGTACCATAGTGAATAACTACATTGATAAAAATGGGAAATTGATAAATCTGGTTAGAGGCTTCCACCATAGCCCTTAACCCAAAACCTTTAAAGGCGAACAAAAATATTTTAGATCTCGACCTTTTTATCTGAGGATGTTTTAGTGTGGCAGCCTAATGCCTCGAGAGAGTTCAATGTGAAATTGACCCACAATATCATTATTGGTCAAGAGGAGTGTACTAATTGGAAATATGTTTAGAACTTGGGGATTATTGCAAAAGTGAATTTCTTCTGGTGCACTATGTTGTATGGTAGCATACTTACAAGCAATAACCTTAAGTTGAAGGGGTTCCAATTGGTGAATATGTTTGTGTTTTGTGAAATGCAGGAGGAGGCTACCCCCCATCTATTGATCCATTGTTCTTATTCTAGGGAAGTATGGCTAGGAATACTTCTTAAATTTAAGCTCCAATGGGTCTTTAATCATAATATGAAACAATTTATTTTGGGTTGGGAGTATCATGTTTTTCACCCTCTCATTAGAATTTTATGGATAATGATCCCCAATTATGTTTTCTAGCACTTATAGAAGGAAAGAAATAGATGTATCTTTAGGGATCAACATATCCCCCCTATTACTATTCAATTCAACCTATTACATGATTATATCCCTCACTAAAGATGGAAGACCCCCTCCCACCCCTTGACACCCATAGAGTGTGTCATTGATAATAATTGGGGAGTAAAGGAGCTGGTGTCCAGAGTTGATGACTCTAAATTTCTAGCTAGACAATGGGTGAAATGGAAACCTCCCCCTACTCTAGTTGAAGATTAACTTTGATGGATCCACTAGGGGGGACAAGAAGATGCAAGGGGCACTATTAGAGATGACTATGAAAATCTTGTGATGGCCTATACTTGTAATTGTGGTGAAAATAGTAGTAACTTTGGTTAATCCATGGGTCTATTTTGGGGGTTCAAGCATGCCAACTTACATAAAATATTAAATTTGGTTGTGGAGGGAGATTCACAACTTAATAAATCCATAAAGGAAGAAATAAAGTAAACTTGGAATATCTCCCAAATAATTAAAGATGCCCATATGTTTATCTCAAGACTTTGGGAAGTTTCCATTCAACACATATACCATTGGGGTAATTACGTGGTGGATGTGCTAGTAGGAATGGGTCACACAATGATGGGCATGTGTATCTAGGAAAATGACATCAAGCTTCCAACTCATATCTAGGTGGTAATCATTAAGGACTCCAAATTTTGATGAGATTGTATATTATTAACGTTTACCTTTGGGTGACTATCATTACTTGGACTAGTTTGCTAAAAGGAAAGCACATTGTCATTAATTATAAGGGGATTCTTATTAGTCCAAAAAGTAGTGATAAAAATGGGAGAGTTTTATGCCTAAATTGACATGCCAAATTTCACAAGATTTGGTGGGATTGTGTTAGATATGAAAGGATGAGTGATTTTAAAAATGATAGTATGAGAATTGATAATGAAAAGAGTGTTGTTATGAATGGAGCAGAAAGTACCAATGACCATTATGTTCTTTGAGGAAGGTCCTAGTTATGTGGCATTATTTCCCAAATCTTTTTAATTTGGGTTCTCATCATTTTATTTCCTTAGCTTACAAGTTTCATGGTGCTCTCTATGGGTTTTTAGCCTTTATTGGATTTTAGAAGGGATTATGTCAGATATCTCTAAGGATTTTATTAAGGACATGGATGAGAGTGGGGAAATGGGTGGTAACCCTATTCATATCAACCTCAGTTGCATTGAAAACTACAAAGAGGCTTCCTGGACTTACCTAAAAGAGGGTGGCTTAGAGTCATTTATGAAGTGTATTAAGAGTTATCATGAAGTAGTCTCCACGAAGTTTGTTAGCTCTTGGAATAATAGATGGGTGATTGTGAATAGGATCTCATATGAGATTAATGAAGAGTCCATTATCAAGTTTGGTGATCTATCCTTGGAGGGTTATAAATGGTAGAAGAAAAGTTGTGTGGTAGATGAAGCTAGCCTTAACCAATGTTTTTGCCCTAATAAAATCCTGATGAGTAATCATGGTGGTTTTGTTGGAATGGATTTATTGCATCCCTAAAAAGAGGTATGCTATGGTATCATGAGATATCTCACCTTAGTTGAGGGTAGATTTCAAATTTTCTTACTACTACCATTTCCCCATTTTAAACTATTTTTGTAATCGTGACCTCATCTCCTTCTTATTTTTTCTTCTGCATTCCATGGAGGATAGGATTCTTAAGGTTAGGGATAAGATTAAAAATGGAAAACCCTATAATATCATGCACTAGGCCTTCATGTTTAAGCTTTATGATTTCCATAGGAACCTTGTCCTAACCAACCTATCAATGTGTAGGATGTCCTTCCTAACCTGACCCTTTCTACCTCCACCCCTCAAATCTCTATGGAGATGATGTCCACTATGGAAACCAAAAATCCAAAACCCAACTCACACCATATTATGAAGAAAATTAAAATGGAGAAAAATATCCATATTAGGGACTCAGATGTGGAAATGGAGGGTGGTAGGTGGAGATCCCGAAGAAATAAGAAAAAAAATGGTGAATGTGGAACTTGGGCCCAAACTTGAGAGCTCACCTAGCTCTAACTCTATGAAAAGTGATAAATGCAAACATCCTCAAAAAAAAATAGAAGAGTAAGAGTTTCCAAAATAAATATGTTATGGATGAGGAGGAGGATACTACGAGTGAGGCAAAGGGTGAGGATAGTATTCATTTGAGGCCCCTCCCCTCCCATGTCTCTAATATCTAGAAGAATGAAACCCCTTAAAATATGGGGAGTGAGTCGAGTGAAACTCTCACCTCCCCCATGACTAACTAAAAAAGGTGAAGAGACACATAGAAAAGATCCTCCGTGGCCACTTCCTACTAACAATTAGGACAAACTTGAAGGGTTGGGAATCATTAATAGGGAACTTAAAAAGATCAAAGAGAGGAAGGAGATCCTGGAGTTTGATGAAATTACCAAGCTTGCAGTCAAGGTGATGCATTTGGTTTCTTCTACCCTCCACCTTCAACATATAGAGAATGAAGGTCTCACCTCGACGGTGGGAGTAGAGTACACCACATATTCATTCTATAGGTTCCTGGTAGATGACTAACTCAAACTGCTACTAGATAAACTAGAGGGAAATGAAAAGAATAAGGAGAATTAGTTCTCCTTGTGTCTTAAGTTTTAGTTTTTGTTATGTTAACTTCTTTAGCACTTAGCCCTTGTGGGCATTGTTTATGGTGTTTTTATAGACTCTTGAATATTATGGTTTTTGTATATTTTATGTTATAGACTATCTCTAGTTTGCTTGCTAGGTCTTGGGATACTTTACTATGGGAGTTTTTGGAATTAAAAAGGGGTAGGCTAAATTTAGTCTCTTTTGACTTGTATTCATTCTGTAACATTTTGTTCTTCTGGGCCAACCCTCATTTTCTAGTTGTTTTTAATTTTAAAAACTCTACTTAACTAGGGATTAAAATCATATCTATCAAAAAAATATAAGTTGTCACTTTTCTTAAATCTTATACACTTTATATTTTGTATCATGAAATTGATAATTTTATAAGCTTATAATACTGAAAAATCATTTATTCATCATTTCATTGTCTAGATCATTTGAGGTCTTATTGTGAAAAGTCTTATTGCTAGTTCCATATTGCATGATTTTTGAAAAATTATTGTATATACAAATAAAATTTTGATTTTTTAAAAAATTTTAAAAACTAAGTAATATCTTCATTAAGTTTTTAAATTTTATCTTAGTGTATTTAATATATTTTTACAAAAACCTTATTTTATATTTATTTATTTATTTATTTATGTATGTATGTATGTATGTACGTACATACGTACGGACATACGCATGCATGTATGTATTGAACAATTAATTTTATTATATACTATTTATAAAATAAATAAATATTTAAGTAAAAAATATTCTTCATAATATATTACATTTTAAATTAAATTTATTAAATAAATAGATACTATTTATTATAATAAAATATTTAAGTATTATTTTATTAATTATTTAATATTAATATTTAATAATAATAATATAAATTATAAATAAATTTCATAATTTATCATTATAATATTTTTAAATATTATTTATATTATTATTTATAATAATAATAACATTTTATAAAATTTTAATAGCTTATTTTATCAATAATTTTGTTTTATCTAAATATAAAATAATTTAATTTAATTTTTTTAAGATAAATACATGTACTTAATATTACTAGTATTTTAAATTAAAATAAAACCTATAATATATTTTTTGTTAATGGGCATGGTAGGGTTAATCCTATTCTGAAAAAGGGAAATGGTATGTTGGACACCACTAGCGGAAGGATGGGTTAAAATAAACTTTGATGGGGCTGCCAGGGGAAACCCGAGGGTCTTAGGGTGTGGTTGTGTAGTGAGAGATTATAAGGGTAACACTCTTACCTTTGTGGCCAAATGTCTGAATGATGGTACAAATAATGTGGCAGAATGTTGTGTGGCAAAAGAGGCTCTAGTTGTAGGAGCTAAATTGGGCATTCGAAGAGTGCATCTTGAAGAGGACTCAGAGATAATAACTAATAGAATAAAGAAAGGGAAGCTAGAAGCTTGACAACTTGATAAATACATTTAGCAGATTAAAGGATTATTAATGGAATTCAAAGATTTTAAGGTTTCCCATATCTACTCAGAAGCAAATAGGGTGGTGGACAAGCTAGCTAATATGGGCACAAATATAGATTGGGGATTCATAATGAAATATTTGAGGACCTTAGACTTATTGTTTTAGATTAAAAGAAAGAAAGTTATTATTAAATGGCCAAAAATATTTTTTTTACATCCTTTCTGATCATTTGGGGAATGCAAATATAATCACAACTCCATCCCTCAATGGCATTTATCACATTACGGTATTCAAAGATCACAATCTTTAGCACGTGTTAGATTGTGCTATCATTTCTTGGTACCCCAGCTTATGCTTGTTTATAAAGTGTTTGAAGCAAGTTAAATTAAGGAGGAAGCTAGGGAAAAACAAAAAGTTTTAAACAAGGGTGATGAAAATGAAGGTGAATTTTGCATTGGGCTCAGAGAACTGGATACAAACTTATAAAGGAAAGATTACAGTTAGATGCTTGAGGAACATATTCATGTTTGACGAACTGGATGTGTTGGAGGGCATACAAAAAATTTATGGTTTGGAGTACCTAGATGATTACTGGAAATGGTGATTGAACTTGGATGTGGCCTCACTATTTTTGGCACTGGCACTAATGGTAGGTGAATCGAAGGAGGAAGTATGCTGGGTCATAGCAATTTGTGTCAACCCATAGTGGTTTTTGGGGTTGGAAGAGATAGTGAAACATGCTATTTTGGGTGTGGGCATAGAGATGAGAGAAGAGCCATGAAGATTGATTGGTGGTAGAGAGTCTTCTATACAACCCTTGGTATTCTGGTCTTTTGTAAGTCCAAAAGGGGTGTGTTGGCCTGGTTTTTCAAATATTTAAAATTTTGCAAAATTATGGTGAAAAATCCAGTTATCTTTCTGCAATAAGGGATTAAGTGTTTTTTATTTGGTTATACCCTAAAAAAATCCTTAAATTGTGTTGCCCTATTGTCTTTTGTGCCCTAGGTTCCTAAGAAAATGGGTTTACATTGTTCTTACTTTCATAAATTGCGTGGGAAGGTTTCATAAAGCCCTAAATACCTTTGAAAAAACCTTTTTTTATGTGGTTTTCACAAAATTCTTTATTATTTTCTTGAAAATCCTTTTATCCTAGTGCATGAATCCTTTTTAATCCTAAGTTTTCCTTTGGTTAGTCCACCTATTGTTTTATTACCTTTTTCTTAACCCAAGGAGAGTTATGTTCTTGATTGTCAAATCTTGGCAGATTGACGACTATCATATTATTGCTTTTGAAAGTTACATGAAAGTTAGCCAAAGTGAGAATACATGAAGATGACACGTGGATATGGTGGGACCTAATTCAGCCATGGGCCACAAAAAGAAAGGTGTCAGAGTGAGTTGGCATAAGGGAAAGTTCTAATTTGTCAAAGGTATTGACTGGGTAACATAACTTTAGTTTTGTAAGAGTCATTGATCGGATGTAAATCTATGATTGTCACTTTCTCACTTTATAAAGGTGCACCAAAGTTAGGTAAAGAAAGAAAGTCATGTAACGACATGTGGAGATGGCATGGACCAACCATGCTATGAGTTGCTAAAATGTTGTTGACTGTATGAGATTCCAGGTGGCATGTTTCAATTGGTTGCGGACATAAAACATAAAGAAAGAAATTGTTGTGTGGTAACTGTCAGATCTTAGATGATCCATGACCGTTGTATTCTTTAATTTTGAAGTTTCAAGAAGATTAGCTAAAGAGAGAATACAAGTGGATGACACATGTCATAGTGGGCCCAAATTTACAAGGAAATACAGCTACAACCAGGATCTCTCAGGATTGTTGATCAAAAGAAAACCAACGATTGTCATTTTGTCACTTTATGGAAATGCTTGAACTTTAGCTAAAGAAAAAAATGACATGATGACACCTATCCCACTTGATAAAAGGTAATGTAGATCATTTGATCTTACTAAATTAATGACCAAATTTTAAAATTTTAGCGCTGCTTGAAAATTGACTATTGGAGCGATTAATGTTGATTAATGCCAGTTTGTATGAAAAGAATTATGCATCAAATAGACAATTCAATTCATATTGAGCACCAAGTGATAAATATTTCAAAGCATAAGAAATATTCAGAGCTTTGATTTTCATTTTCTAAAGCCGTGAACTATTATAGATGAAAATTTTCTAGCAAAGTAGACAAATTTGTTTGGGTAAGTACCAAAAAAAATTTGGTTATCCAAGAAATTGCAATTTAATTATGATAATATAAACAAAATTCCTCCCCAACGATATTTTTCTAGTAAAGTGAACCATCAACATAGAAATGTATGTGATGATTTTCTAGAAAAGTTACCTCGGTCCACTAATGAATTAGCTAAAGGGAAAGAATTAATTCTAAAAAAGCCTAGGTTACAAATCAGTGAGGGTTTGTATGATAAAGAAAATTGGATAAGAGATGCAGAGACATCTACTAGAGGTCTGGAATTGTTTAGAAAATGGTTCTCTGAGAGAAATCATGATACTCCTCTAAGCAATATCTAGATATTTGATATTGGAAAATTAGTATTTCCTAGCATGTTCTTTGATGATGATCTCCTAACAATGATAGCTAAGAGATATGATCCAGTGTCAAGGATGGTCAAGAATCATGCTGGAGTTAATCTTTTTAAGATTACACCAGAGGTGATTAGGAAATTTTTTGGATTAAATTCTAATCAAGGATTTACAAGATAGGTATGATGCTCAGAGGGTGTACATGAGGAGAGGGCCAATGCAAAAACATTTTCTTAAAATAGGTCAATTGCCATTGGTAACAACAAATACCCCAGAGACATTATTAAGAAAATATTTTAATCCTAGGGCTCAAGCACTGTACTTTTCTCTCTATAGATTTTTTGGGATGGATGAGCAAGATCACATTTAGGGGTCTATAGTTGTCATCATTTCTCAAATATCGCAATATGGTATGAGCTCAATTTTTTAATTTGCGACATTCCTAGCCAAGGAAATTCACAATGGACTAATAGGTATTAGCAAGGGCAAAGTAGAGAAACCTTTCTACTAGTATTCCATGTTAATATATGTATGTTTATACAAGGGTGTCTCTTTTTTCTCCAAGGAGTTGAAATTGGAATTAGAGAAAGATGGAGAAAAGATACCTATTCAGCTGTGGAGTGTAGATATGACCTGGGAAGTCACTGAAGACTGCTTCATGAGATTTGATAGGTATTTTTCTTCCAAAATGAGGATTTTATTTATTGGAGAAAATCCTAGGATACCTCAATCATTGTTAATATTGATTAGACCTAAGGATCATGCTAAAGGTTTGAAGGTAAGCCACAACTGGGGGGATATCAACCCATATTCAATCTCTACTATATTCAGTGTGTATGGTTTCCAAGGGAAACCCCATGTCCTACCTTATCAAGTGCCACTCAAAGTTGGCATTGCAAAATTTTATGGTAGGTGGGAGGACTAGAAGAAAGGAAGCTCCTCGATAGATCCAGAGGTACAATCTTTCCCTTTTTTTTACTATTGTTCACAATTTTGTTATTACAAAAGGGGGGTGGAAGCATTTGGGCAAATTTTTGGATAGGTATTAGATAGCCCAATCCCATGCACATTTCAGTGACCCTGAGTGATTCTATGACATGTTTAAGGAGAGGAAAAAGGCTAAATCCTATGAACATTTTATATACTTTCTTGAAGATATAATTAGGAATGAATTTTCACTACAAAAGTAGGAAATTAGGAAAGAAAAATGGAAAGTATATAGCAGAGTTATTGAGTTCATTAATGCTTTATAGCCTAAATATAATCCTCTAGCTGATGTAAAATATTGGAGTGATAAGAGTAACATGCTTATGAATCATTTTGCTAGGCTCATGCAAGCCCTAAATGAGAAAAAAGTAATTCTAGCTCAATCTTATCCAAACTAGGCCATTGAGATAGAAAGGAGACTAGCCAACAAAGCTATCATAAACCCACGACATAAACATTATAGAGAAGGACTGGATATGTGGTAGCAAAAAGCATACAACCTATGCCTCTTTACAAGAGAAAATTGTCTAAAAGTCCACCTACTGCACCTATTGTAAAGAAGCATAAATTAGAATAGGGTTCCTCTTCTAGGGTTGAGGAGTATTCTCCTACACAAAACCCTATCTACATAGATGATGAAGACTCCTTAAGGGAGTAATTGAGACAGATAGGAGGTGAAAAGGATATTGTCATAACTACAATAGAGATAGAAGAAGGAGTTCTTGTAGAGCCCCCAAAGCCATCTTTGGCTCCTATTGTAGGGGATTTTAAAGGAAGAGAAATTGACCCTATGGTGGAATAGACATGCAAGAAATTTTTGGATGATGAAAGATTTGTAAACTCAAGATCATTCATTCAATTTGTGGAAAAGCAATATAAGTAATTTTGAGGCAAGATGTAAGAAGATCAAAATAGACCAACCTGGTAGGAAGAACTCTAATATTGAGGAGGAGGTCAAGGCCATCATTACAGAAGAGTTTGGATAGATAACCCCTAAATGGGGAAGGAAATTTTTAAGAGATTCAGGGGTCATGGTATTACTAGAATGGGACATTGCTAATGCAATATTTTTTGATGCAGTCAAAAAAACAAAGGTGATCTAGTTTAAAACTAAGGATGAGGTTTGGCAAGCCCATAAAGAGTTCAAATATAGTGATATAGTGATGACCACAAAGCCTTGGTCATATGGTCCATTTAGAAAAGGGACAAGGCTTGAGTTTAGGAAGTCTTAGATGCTGAGCATATGGGCAATCTCATGGTCTACAGAGTTGATGAAGTACATAGTGAATAGATGTCCTTAATTAACAAAGAAATGGCTGATTTTAGTGTGGTTGTGGTAGCCAAATATTTTTAAAAAAAATTGAAGCTAAATGATAAATTTGAAAAGGTTTTGGATGCCTATGAAGAAAGAGGGAGGAAGGTCTACCAACTGGAGGGCAAGATTTCAAAATTGGAGAAATAATCAGGGAAAAGAAAGGTAGGCACACAATCTAGCCTACTCATAATTTCTCCTCCTCCTCCTCATGTGCCACCTTTTAATACTATCCCAATTGTGGAAATCCAAAGTACTCCTCAAGAACCCCAACTCTCCACAACTGATGAGTTGGAAGATGAAAAGGAAAAAATATGGTCACTGCATGTGGAGTTGGGTATCAAACATGAAAATAGGGTAAGAGATACTATTTTGTATCTAGTAGACAAGGTAGGTTGGCCATCATTTTATTTGGAGTTGTCAAAATCAATATAGATATGGAATGAGTTAACAAATAATGAGGCAACCTTAAGGACAATTTTGAACAAATGGATTAGAAGGGAAGATGTCATTACTGCCCTTTGTTGTCATGTCATTTATTTCTCTGATGAACAAGTTGAAAGAACTTTTGACCAAGTTACTGATCTCTTAGATTTTGATCATAAGATAAATTCATTGCAAAGAAGGATAAATAATTGCTTCCTAAAGTACCTTGGTAAATTTTTTGATCTTTTTCCACATGCACTTAAAGGTATGTGTCAAATGAAAGAAAAAGAAGAATTGAACAAGGAATTAAATGAGTTGATGAGCATCAGGCTTAATAAAGTAGTGAATGATGAAAAATATATCTAGTTTTCCAGAATTACTAAGGAAGTTGTATAGGTACAACTATTTTTTGATTCTTTCAAGCAAGATTTTGTTGAAATAAAGAAAATAGGAAAATAAGTCGTGAAGAAAGAATAGAAAATACTAAGATTCAGCTAGCCTGATGATGTAATTTTTGACAAGTGGCTATCAAATTATTCACCAGCAATACAATTGTTGTAGATGGTAGTTGAAAATGAGAATGTGGACAAGGTAGATGGTACAAAAAGTGTACAAATAGTTGATAAAATAGTATAGATAGATGAGAGAGAAAAAGAGCACCCAACTACAACTATGGAGATAGCCACTCAAATTGATGATCTAGAAGAAAAGCAATCAATTCTGATTAACATACAGATATCAAAGCATGACAAACCACATGCAAACTAGGTGGTCCCATAGCTTGAAGATCAACAGACACAGTAGGGCTAATCATCAAATGCAGTGGATCAACGAGAAGTTTCTACAACAGAACTGGCCCCACCACAAGAAAATCAATAAGAAAGCCATTCTATTGCAAAAAGGAAGAAAGAGCAAAAAAAATTATGTTCTGTAATAGTGACAAGTTTTTTCCTTTTTGTAAATCTTTTTGTGCTAAGGATAGTTGTCCTTTTCCCTCAATGCCTGAAGCTTGTTGCATCTCACACTATATAGGTGAGTTCCCAAGGCTATAGGATGGCCTAAATTTCTATTATTGCATGAACATATGTAAGTTTTGAGTTAGTCCATGTAGATTGTAAATGAATTCCAAAATTTAGTACTAAGTTATAGTTGCTCAACTTTTGAGTTATTTTTGATAGAGATAATCTTTGAGTTGTATACACTTCAAAGAAAATGAATACAAGTACTGAGAGCTAATTTCATCCCAAGTCTTGTCTCTTCTCTTGTCTCTATTTTGTTCTCTAAAATTTTGATAGCAAAGTTTATTGAATTTCATTTGTAATTATCTTTGAATTATATTTCAGTTTTGTTTTTACTGGTAATCTAATGGATTATGTAAATGCTTAATGCAAAGTGGAAGAAAATTACAGTTTTAAGTGAAGATTTGATAAGTATGAGATCTAGACTTGAATATAGATAGATCTTTGCACAAAGTGTTGAGATAGGATTAGAAGTAGGGGTGTAGTCTCTATTAGTTATAACCCAATGGATAAGGAACTGGTCATCCTAGTGAGTTAATTTGAGTGGAATGTTTTACATGATACATAATACAATTATTAATCAATCTTTATATTTCTGTTAATTAAGCATGAAAATGTTAGCCTGCACTTGACTCAACAAGACTTAGGGTTTTTGGAAAAATAGTTGGTTACCATATTTCAAGATCATTGAATTAGAAGAAGAAAGGCTCTTAAATTTGTGTAAGGAAACTTAGGTGCAGAAACAACTTCCTACACTAATCTCTTAAGGAAAGTATTGTGCAATTTCTTTTTAAATCCTTATAATTTCATATTCACTTTCAATAAAACAACAATATTACAATCAACCATGAATACAAAAAATAGATAGAGAAATAATAACACATAAACACAAAGATATGCCGGTGGGGAAAAACCTTTTGGTAAAACAACCCCACCCCTCCAAAACCTACACAATGTATTATCTTCAACTCAAAGATTACAACACACTTGTAGTGCAAGCTCTTTCAGGACATGGAAGACTTATCCAATAGCAACCAACAATACACTACTCATACTCCTTCCACTATCTATGGCCCTCGAAGTGCTTATATAATGTGCTTTCCATTTTTAGGGCATCTTCCAAAGATAGCTCTTACACATCATAGGAATCTGTCATAACTATTTTTAGTCATGATCTCCTTACACATAATTAAATACTCCAAAGATAGCTCTTACGCATCATAGGAATCTGTCATAACTATTTTTAATCATGATATCCTTACACACAATTAAATACTCCAAAGATAGCTCTTATGCATCATAGGAATCCATCATAGGAATCCATTAAGAATCCATCATAGGAATCTGTCATGCAAGTGGAGTGACACATCAACATGCCAACTAGACATGTAGACTCACACTTAATTACATTATTTGCAAAAAATATATTTACAAAACAAATAATAAGAATAGAAATTATCAAAGGTTGAGATACCTTATTCCTAAAATTCTTCCACTTGTCAAACACCTTGTAAGAGCAACAGGAACATAACAAGAACTAACCGCTATCGGCCATACAGCCCATAGACTCTGAACACCATCTGAACTTCTCTGTGCCCATTGGTTTCATCAGTGCATATACAACATTCTTTATAGTATTTACCTTCTCCAAATTTACATTTCCATCTTCCACCATATCTCTCACAAAGTGAAACTACACATCAATGTGCTTCATTTTGGCATGGAAAGTTGGATTCTTTGCAAGGAAAATAGTGCTCTGATTGTCACAACAAATAGTAATATGTCCTATATCAACACCAATATTAGAACATAATCTCATAAGCCAAATGGCTTCCTTACAAGCATGAGTAGCAGCCAGTGTACTCAGCTTCTATAGTGGACAAAGAAACCATAGGTTGTCACTTGTTCATCCAACTGATGGCATCACCAAACATAGTGAACACATAAGCACTAGTGGATCTCCTACTGTCAATATCACCTACTGAATCTAAATCCACAAACCCATGAATACCAATTGAATGAAAATCTCCAAAAGAGTTACCATGATAACAAATGGAGTAATATTATGTACCCCTCAATTATCTAAATACTCGCTTAATTGCATCTCAATGTACCCATCTAGGATTAGCCATAAACTAGCTTAGAACTCCCACTACTTGGGCAATGTCTGGTCTAGTATAGACCATAGCATACATAAGACTGACAACTGCACTAGCATAAGGTACTCTACTCGTGTCCTCCACCTCACTAGGATATTTTGGACAATCATCTAGAGATAACTTTTTTTGGACCATAGAAACAAGAACACACAATGGTCTACAATCTGTCATGTTGAACCTTTCCAACATAGACTTCATATACTTACTCTGATTCAATCAAAGTTTTCTACTAGACCTATCTCTACTAATTTCCATGCCTAAGATGTACCTTGCTGCCCCAAGATCTTTCATCTCAAACTGTGCTAACAACTGAGATTTAAAATCAGAAATCATATCCTTACCCTTCCCAAACAACAACATATCATCAACATATAATGCAACAATAAGAAGGCAATCATTTTCAACTCTGAAGTAAACACAATGATTTGATTTCGATCTTACAAATCCAATTGACAACACAAAGGCATCAAACTTAAGGTACCACATCTTAGGAGATTTTTTTAAACCATACAAAGACTTCTTTAATCTACAAACCAAATATTCTTTACCTTTAACAATGTAGCGCTTAGGTTTTGACATATAAATCTCTTCCTCCAAATCACCATGAAGGAAAGTTGGCATTACATCCATCTGTTCTATCTCTAAATCATATGATGTAGCAAAAGATAATAGGAAATCTAATGAATGTCAACTTTATAATAGGAGAGAATATTTCACCATAATCTATTCCTTCTACCTGTGAATACCCCTTCGCAACCAATCTAGCTTTGTACCTTTCAACACTGCCATCTACACATAATTTCTTCTTGAACACCCATTTTCTACCAACAGGTTTCCATCCTTAAGGAAAAGGTACAAGGTCCCAAGTTTTTTTTAATCTAATGAATCCATCTCATCATCCATGGCCTCAATCTAGAAACCTACATCTTCCATATACAAAGCCTCTTTCAAAGATCTAGGCTCATCAGTTAATCAAAGCAAAGGCACAACTATAATCTAACATAGAATAACCAAATCTTTCTAGCTGCTTTCTTACTCTCATGGATCTCCTCAAGGGCTGAGGTTGAGGTTGATCTTCCTCTTCTTCTAAACTATTAGAGCTATTGGATCTCTCCTCATCACTAGGCCCAAATTGGTCTTTCTATTTAGTCTTTTCAGGAGTAAGAGGCAACTGAACAATATCTTCCTTCTTTTCTTTCTCATCTGGTTGTAGCACAATAGGAGAAGATGTTAGCTCTCTAAAAATAACATTTCTACCATACAACACCTTACTAGTCACATGATCCCAAAGCTTGTATCCTTTCATACCAACACTGTATCTGATAAAAATACATTTGACAGCTTTGTTTCCCAACTTAGACCTTTTCACCTTTGGAACATGTGCATAAGCTTCACAACCAAAAACATGAAGATGTCTAATTGAAGGCTTCTTACAAGACCACACCTCCATGGGTGTCTTACCAACAAGAGATGATGTAGGAGATTTGTTAACCAGATAGCAAGTAGTGGCCATAGCTTCAGCCCAAAACTTTTTTTCAAGACTAGCTCCACTAAGCATACTCCTAGTGTTCTCCATTAGTGTCCTATTCATTCTTTCTACAACTCCATTTTACTGTGGGGTATAAGGAGTTGTCTTATGCCTCATGATACCTCATTCTTTACAAAAAATTTCAAACTCTACTAAGTAAAACTCACCACCATTGTCAGTTCTCATACACTTGATCTTCTTACTAGTCTGATTCTCTACAAGGGCTTTAAATTTCTTGAGCTGACTAAAGATTTGTGTCTTACTTTTCATGAAATAAATCCATGTCCTTCTATAATAATCATCTATAAAATATACAAAACAATATAGACTTTGAGATTGAAGGAACTTTTATAGGACCAAATACATCAAAATGAATAAGATCCAAAACATCAGAAGATTTGTGAGAACTAGAGTAAAATTGCACACGATTTTGTTCACTGTAGAAACAATGTTCATAGAAGTCAAATGCAAGATTACAATCATTTAACCCCTTAAGGAGGTTCTTGTTCTTCATGATTCTGAGACCCTCATCACCAATATGGCCAAATCTCATATGCCACAACATTGTCTTTTCTGCAAGAAGCTTTCCTTCCAATGTTTTTGCACATGTTGCATTGCCATTAGAACCAATAACCATAGTCTTATTTACTACTTGTTTAGATGGTGGGGATGAAGTGATAGCTGCTCTCTCCTTTGAAATAGAAGAACTATTGCACTAAGAAATGCATGCATCAAGCTAAAATAGAGTACCTCTCCTAGTACCCTTAGCAAGCACCATAGCTCCTGTCATCATCTTACATTCATCTTTAGAAAAAACAACTTGCACACATACATCATTCAACATACTTACAGATAATAGGTTTCATGCCAAACCAAGGATGTGCATTACCTCGTTGATCCCCTTTACTCATCCATCAAGGAATCTGATAGTGACATGTCCTCATCCAATTATCTTTAGGTGAGAATCGTCACCCAAGTAAACCTTTCCACCATCAAAAACTTCATACTTTGAGAACCAACTTTGATGAGAGGTCATGTGGAAAGAAGCACCCAATTCTATCAACCACACATCATCAGATGCATGCACTGCCAAGGCTGCAATGAAAGCATCGTTATCTTCTTGAGATTTTTTTGAACCTAAATCTGAGGCCTTCTTCTTCTTCTTTGGCTCTTTATAGTCTTTATAGAAGTGCCCATTCTTATCGTAGTTCCAACACTTTGCCTTGGACTTTCTAGGAGTCTTTGATTTTCCACAAGATTTGGATCTACCTTTCCAAACTTGTTGTCATTTTTCTTACCTCTATTGTTGGATCTACTGTGAATAGCAAGAGCTTCCTTAGCCGAATCTGATGACTTTCTCCTCGTCTACTCAGATAACAATGAAGACACCACATCATTCATTTTGAAAGTGACTAAAGTACTTCCAAGAGCCATCACAAGATGGTCCCATGAATACGGCAAGGAGCATAACAAGGTCATAAATTGATCCTCCTCCTCTATCTTGACACCAAATGATGTTAACTATGTAATTAGCAAATTAAAAGCATTTAGATGATCTATAACTGATCCTCCTTCCTCCATTCTTAGAGAATACAACTTCTTCCTTAGGAACAACTTGTTCACTAGATATTTGGCCTGATACACAGATCCAAGCCATGTCCACAAACTATTTGTGATCTTCTCATCAAGAACATTTAGGAGAACTAAATTAGCTAGATAGAGTCTAATGAGACCCTTAGCTTTCTGATCCTTGAGATCCCTATTTGATTGAGATATTATTGCAGGTATCACATCAAGTGAATTCACCTCCCATAGATCACAATCTTCAAGCAAGTCTTCCATCTTGAGTTTCCATAACTCAAAATTACTGCCATTAAATTTTTCCATCTCCATTTTTCCATATGATGAACTAGCCATCTCAATCTGCAAATAAGATTTAGAATGCTCTACACAAAACCCCCACTCAAACTTGAGATTAGCTCAAAAAACCCTACCCAACAACTAGGATCAAAAGTTGATCAAGCTTTGATACCACTTGTAAGGAAACTCAAGTGTGGAAACAACTTCCTACACTAAATTCTTAAGGAAAGTATTGTGCAAATTCTTTTTAAATCCTTACAATTTTAGATTCACTTTTAGTAAAACAACAATATTGCAATCAACCATGAATATAGAAAATAGATAGAGAAATAATAACAAATAAACACAAAGATATGCCGGTGGGGAAAAACCTTTTGGTAAAAAAACCCCACCTCTCCAAAACCTACACAATGTATTATCTTCAACTCAAAGATTACAACACAC